>OV121137.1:55961280-56578884 GCA_921294245.1 Brassicogethes aeneus | reverse complement strand
CACACAGTTTTTTCACCTAGAAACCATTTGTAATTCAAAATTGCGCGTTTGTGATTGGTGGAAATTTAGACGAGGGAAAAATGATCCGGTGCGGTTTGATTTCGATGACCCGAAAATTGTCGCACAGTGTTATCTTAAAATGATTTAAATCAAAAATTTGTATAGAGCGCCATCTATGAAACAATAAGGGAATCTGTGTGTCACCGTCAAATGTCAAATTTTTGTATTTTATAAACACAGATTATAAAGGTTATAAATCGAAATGAATTTCTTGAAAATTGACAGTTTTTCACAGTGAAAGTAAAGAAAATGTTTTATGAGCACTTTACAGTGGAGTCCGTGCCCCAATGTTTATATAAACTTTTCAAATATTGCCGTTGAGAAACTATTTAATAATTTGTATTTTTGTATTGAGATAATAAAATAATTTTTACATTTAGTATTATTTTACAAGAAAGGCACTTTATTTTAACGATTGTATGACATTTGACAACTGTCAACTAACTTAAAACTAACTTCAGCCCGTGACTAAAGCGCCATAAAGCCACAACTTGTCAGTGTGTATTTAAAAGGTCACTTATTGTCATGGAAACACATGTACGATAAAGGGCGTTTTAAAGGTGGGAGTAGAAAAAATGTATAAAAATATACATTTTTCAGTTAAACGCGTCTTTTTAAAAAAAATTTTCGTAACAAATATAGTTATTATAATATTATTATAGGGTGACGTTCACAATATCGAAATTCATTATATCGAATTCAAAATATCGAACACTTTTTATCGAAAATCAAAATATCGAAAATACAAAATGTCGAAAATCAAAATATCGAAAATTAAAATGTCGAAAATGATAATATCGAAAATTAAAATGTCGATTTGAAAATGTCGAATAATTAAAATTTCGAAAATTAAAATGTCGAAAATGATAATATCGAAAATTAAAATGTCGATTTGAAAATGTCGAAAATGATAATATCGAAAATTAAAATGTCGATTTGAAAATGTCGAATAATTAAAATTTCGAAAATTAAAATATCGATTTAAAAATATCGAAAATTAAAATGTATGATTAAAATCGAAGTGTATATGTACAGAGGCGCCTCTGTAGATAAAGTTACGGTTATGCACCGAATTATCTTGGCTCCCTGGCTCCTAGAGATGCGCGTTTTATAGAAATGTACTCAAACTCAACAACACAACCCAACCGACCCCGCCCCATTGGCCCCCCCCCCGCCCCATTGAGCAAAAAACCCAACTAAAATGGGCAAATTCATGTTACGATAAAAATAAAACACTTTTTAATTACATAAATTAGCCCATTTTAGTTGGGTTTTTTGCTCAATGGGGCGGGGGGGGCCAATGGGGCGGGGTCGGTTGGGTTGTGTTGTTGAGTTTGAGTACATTTCTATATCAGAGGCGCCTCTATACATATACACTTCGGATTAAAATAATATGTCGATTAATTGAAATATTTAAACAAAATTTCAAATTCAAAATAAGAAAATATGGTTTAGTTTCACATTAAAATTCGATTAAATAAAATTTCGATATTATCATTTTCGACATTTTAATTTTCGACATTTTGTATTTTCGATATTTTGATTTTCGATAAAAAGTGTTCGATATTTTGAATTCGATAAAGTGAATTTCGATATTATGAACGTCGATATTTTATTTTCGATAAATTGAAAATTCGATTAAATAAAATTTCGATATTATCATTTTCGACATTTCAATTTTCGATATTTTGATTTTCGACATTTTGTATTTTCGATATTTTGATTTTCGATAAAAAGTGTTCGATATTTTGAATTCGATAAAGTGAATTTCGATATTATGAACGTCACCCATTATTATATATAATAACTCAAAACAACTAAAAAAGTAAAAGTCGGCCGACTTCTTCGGCTTCAAACAGATTAATTAATCAACTAATTAATTTAGTTTATAGAGGAGCGCACAGTCTAAATATTTTGCAGTTAAAGATAGTTCACACAAGTTGGAAAATCTCAGACGTTTTAAAGTTTAAATGCAATTTAATACTTATTTAACACTTTCTTTTACGAGCAAAAGAAAATAATTTCCCGAAGGAAAGTTTTGAAACTTTATTTTAGTAGTAATTTTCGCTATTAAAAATAACTAAAACAAAAGTCAAATGTTTTATAGAAAAAAATTATTTATTTTGTTTTATATTTTAAACTGCCTATAAAATTTGTAAAGGTTTTTCCATTTTTATATTAGTTCGCATGGTTTATCGTTAAATATTTTACAATATTAAAGTTTGTTCCATTTACAGATTAGTTCGCATGGCTTAACATTTCGTAATTTTTCCTTATTATTTATAATTTTTCACGTGTGTAATTTTTTTAAATTTTTCAGGTTTTTAAAATGAATTTTAACCCTGAATTAAAAAAAGTTAATTTGTATAAATCTGACAACCATGTTATCAGTTTGTTGCCATTTTCGTATATTGACATATTTATTTAAGTGGAGCCGAATAATAATAATAATAATAATATATGTATATATTATAATAATAATAATATATGTATATATTATAATATACCCTATAGGGTATACGCTATACTTATAGTCGGCAAAATCGTGCCCAATGTTGCCAGGTTTGGTGAAAATTCATCAGATTTGGTGATTTTTTATTCATTTGGTGATTAGCTGAAAACTTTTTTAAAATGTTAAAATGTTAAATGTTAAATGTTAAATGTTAAATGTTAAAATGTTAAATGTTAAATGTTGAATGTTGAATGTTGAATGTTAAATGTTAAATGTTAAAAGTTAAATGTTAAAATTTAATGTTAAATGTTAAATGTTAAATGTTAAATGTTAAATGTTAAATGTTAAATTTTAAATGTTAAATGTTAAATGTTAAATGTTAAATGTTAAATGTTAAATGTTAAATGTTAAATGTTAAATGTTAAATGTTAAATGTTAAATGTTAAATGTTAAATGTTAAATGTTAAATGTTAAATGTTAAATGTTAAATGTTAAATGTTAAATGTTAAATGTTAAATGTTAAATGTTAAATGTTAAATGTTAAATGTTAAATGTTAAATGTTAAATGTTAAATGTTAAATGTTAAATGTTAAATGTTAAATGTTAAATGTTAAATGTTAAATGTTAAATGTTAAATGTTAAATGTTAAATGTTAAATGTTAAATGTTAAATGTTAAATGTTAAATGTTAAATGTTAAATGTTAAATGTTAAATGTTAAATGTTAAATGTTAAATGTTAAATGTTAAATGTTAAATGTTAAATGTTAAATGTTAAATGTTAAATGTTAAATGTTAAATGTTAAATGTTAAATGTTAAATGTTAAATGTTAAATGTTAAATGTTAAATGTTAAATGTTAAATGTTAAATGTTAAATGTTAAATGTTAAATGTTAAATGTTAAATGTTAAATGTTAAATGTTAAATGTTAAATGTTAAATGTTAAATGTTAAATGTTAAATGTTAAATGTTAAATGTTAAATGTTAAATGTTAAATGTTAAATGTTAAATGTTAAATGTTAAATGTTAAATGTTAAATGTTAAATGTTAAAATGTTAAAATGTTAAAATGCTACCAAACATACAATCTGAATCTAGAATTTTAATCTCTAATGTTTTAAAATCTGGTTACAGACATCAATACCTTAGATAGTTTAGGGAACTAAAATATTAAAATATTTTTGTCCAAAACTAAATTTTGGAAAGTGTGTAATGCCAAAAAAGGTTTTTTTCTTTCCAAACATTAAGTGGAATTTTACATAAAAAGTAAAATATTAATTTTAAACTGCTGTTTTAACTTTCTGGTTATTACAGATATTATTAAATCGCACAAATTATATTATGTATTAATAAATTTTGTTTTTTTATAAGAACAAGTCTGTAATAAAATGTGCTTTAAAGCATTGTATTTAGTTTCATTTAATTATTATATGAAAATATGCAAAAAATGCAAAATCTGGGGATTATTTATTTAATATGGCAACTTTTAGAGCAAGTGTCTGGTGATTTTAAGTTTTTTGACCTGGCAACATTGATCGTGCCATTTGCGATTTTCAGCCGAAAGCGAAATTTGTTATAACAAAATTTAATTTCGCTTTCGGCTCAAAAACGCAAATGGCACGATATTATGGCGAAACCGTAACCAAATATTCGGCCCCTCCTGTAGTTTCGGCTGAAACCGTAACTGAAATCGAAACTTATGTAGGTACCTAGTTAAGTTAAAATTTAAATAAGTTAGTTTAAACTAATTAGTTTAAATTTTAATATAGGTACCTTAAAATCTTGTTTTTTTTTCTAGTTTCCTAACAGTCTGTTAGTAACAGATATTTCGATTAGATTAAATAATAGTATAGCTTCCTAACAGTCTGTTAGTAACAGATATTTCGATTAGATTAAATAATTAGAGGTAGCGATATTATCGATAGTTTATCGATAGTTTCGATATTTTAAAAACTATCGAATTATCGATTCCATCGATAGTGACAGACTATCGTCTAGCGATAGTTGTATCAAAAAAATTATTATAACTATGGTTGTTTTTTATTCGAAATTTGACGACGTTAAAAATTTGGGGTTTTAGTTGGCAAAATCTAGGGACCCTAGATTTACCAACGGTGGTAATCCTAAGAAAAAACAAAAAACTGTTAAATCAAGTAAACTATCAAAATATGTGCTGCATATACCTATATATGATGTGCTGTCAATTATTTTATTGTTGATGTCATGGAGCCTAAACAAGAATCTTCTTAAGGAAAGTAGGCGCTGGTGTACCGTTTATTCTGAAACAATTGACTAATTTGTACCGAAACGCTACCAAAAGAGCAGATGTCAGTACGCATCAACAATCAGCGCCGCTGGTGGTGAACTTAATTTGTGCAATTTAGAGGGCAGATTTTGTCGATTTTCCCTATTAAGTTCAGGCTCCTTGTGTAGGCTCCATGTTTTGAAACTTGATAGCTATTATATAATATATAGATTTTGATAAAAAGGTTTTAATAACTAAGGTAGATATTTATATTGAAATACTATACTATATTTTTGACTCTCCTGTATTTGGTAGGTTAAAAATGTGCCACTATAAAAATACATCTTTTATTTTTAATAAAATAAAAACTATACGGTTTTGAAATTTTAGTTAACTATCGAGAGTTAATCGATATATCGATACTATCAAGTTTGATAAACAATTGTTAACAATTTAGTCACGAATTTTAATTATATAGGCGAGCTTGCGAGCGACCGTAGTCAATTCGCCGACCGGTTAAATAACGTTGATTTTGCATTGATTTAGTGTTTAACCAAAGATTAAATTTACTTATATTATATTTATGTATATTATATCTTTGGTAGGTAAGTAGGTATATTATGATTCATAATAATTTATGAATGTTAACATATACTTAAGTATATGAATGTTACATATATGTATATATACTTAAGTATATGGAATGTTAAGACTTACGGTGACATCTACACGTCGCATTCCAAACTTTCAAAAATTTCGAGGTTAGTTTTAAAAGATTTCTTCGAGTTATGTATTGCAAATTCGAATATTTGCAATAACTTCGCATGAAAATGAAGTTACCTTGCATGCCATCGGTTATATACCGCGCAGTTAACCTCACTATTCGCTCAAGGAAGTGCAGTGTTATTGATTATCGAAATTTCAGCAATTTATATTTAAACCCCAGAATGAGTGACAAAAAAATGAACGGAATTAGCAAAATAAACGGCACAGAAGGCAAAGCGCCGTTTCTCATCGGTGTTTCCGGTGGCACGGCCAGCGGAAAGGTAACAAAAATAGAAATTGTTGCATTGGAACATATTTTTATTGAGGAATGTTATAGAGCACAGTATGTAAGAGGATAATGGAAAAACTGGGACAAGTTGATATGGACCAGGCACAAAGACAAGTAATATGCATATCACAGGACAGTTTTTACAGAGAATTGACCCCCACAGAGATTTCCAAGGCTGAAAAGGGCCAGTTCAACTTTGATCACCCAGATGCTTTTAACGAGACACTATTATTGGAAACTTTGCAAGATATATTAGCTGGAAAAATCGTGCAAATACCTACATATGACTACAGACATCACTCATTGTAAGTTAAAAATATCTGCCCAAATAAAAAAAAAATTAGCCCAACTTATAGGTAGTAGGTACTTTTTTTGCGTAATTGTTAAGTACTGGAGGAATTCCAATTTATACGGTTTTATAGGTTTAAAGTCCAAACCTTCAAATATTCTTTACACATTTGTTTAAACAAAAGTATATCTTTAAAAAGTAGTCACAATGTGAGTCTCACATTCTTTTTCCAAAAGGTTAAAATGTTTATGACTAAGGTCAATTATAATTATTTTAGAAACAAGGATGAATTTTTGACAATATACCCAGCTGATGTGGTTCTTTTTGAAGGAATATTGGTCTTTTATTTCCCAGAAATAAGGAAATTGTTTCACATGAAATTATTTGTTGACACTGACTCTGATACAAGATTAGCTAGGAGAGGTAATTTTTGTTACTTGCAAACTATAATTTCATAATTTACACAAAAATTATTTTTTAGTTCCCAGAGATATTAATGAACGTGGAAGGGATTTGGAACAGGTTCTAAATCAGTATATGAATTTTGTTAAACCTGCATTCGAGGAATTTTGCTTTCCTGTAAGTACATTTTTAATCATTTTTTATATTAGTAGGTAGTAGTAAATATATTTATTGGAAAAACCAAAAGGCTATCAACCAAGGTCTTTCAGCCTAATTTTTTTTTATATTATTTTTATAGATGTTTGAATTGATAACAAATAACTGTACTATTATTCATGGACCATGAATAATAGCATGGTTGAATTTTACAAATAATAGTAGTAGCAAGGTTATCAAAAGGTGTTATTTATAGAAAATAAAATTTTATTTAGAATTAAGTACCTAGGTATTTTTTTTATACATTTGTGTTTTATTTATTTGTAATGTAGTTTAAAACATAAAAAAGCACAGCCTGCCGCGCATCTTGTAAATGGCCTTAAGGACATGCTTGGGATACTAGGGTTGGGAAAAAAGACAAAAAAAATGGGTAAAAATCTGTTCCCAGAATTTGGAAAAATTGGCTTTTTGAGAAAAATTATTTTTTTGGGAAAATTTTAATAAAAGTAGGAATCAACAACTTAACAATATTTTAAATTAAAAAAATATTTTTTATTACAGAAAAAAACAAATAAAACTACTTAATTTAATTTAATTGATTCAAGAAAATAAACCTAAACTTAAATATACTGTTGGTTGGGCCCTTTTTGCAAAAGAGTCCATTGAAAATATTTCATTCATTCATAATAATGAATGATTAATATTTATTAATTAACTTTAAAGTTACTTAAAAAAGGACAACTTTTATCATTTAGATTTAGTTACACTTTGCTTCTGAAAAGTACTTTAAGCACTTTGTGGATTTTTGCGGGCCCCATATTCTTACTGAAATAAAATCATAAGAACAATTATTAAAATTATAATTTTATATGATTAAAATCAAAGTCGGAAATTTACTTTTTTCTTAATATTATTGTACTGATATTATTAACAAAAATTTGTAAACTTTTGGAAAAACTGACTTTTCAAATTTTTTTTAAATTAAATCAATATTATTATAATGTTATCTCTTTTGACAATTGTTGGAATTGAAAGTTGAAATCTATCTTTGGATTCCAGCTACGGGAAATCCATTAGCCATCAGTGTCCAAACATTGGTCTCAAAAGTAATACTAATAAATATTTATTTTTTTACAATTTTATCAGATATTTACCTAATAAAATTGTTTACTAAGAAAAAAAATATCTATATATAAAAATATTAAAATTGTATTATACCTTTACGTGTTTTTAATGCATTTTGGGAATTAAACGTCACAAAAATTATTTTTGGCCTTTTAATTTTGCCATTCTGACGTTGTCTCTGTTTGCATTTCATGCATTTTATTCGCAAGTTGGCGCCTCCACTTTCAAGTATCTGGCAACACTGCTTCAATGCATGCAGGGAATTAGTTTCTACAGCAATAAATAATTCAATATCTTGATTTTTGCACTAACTTTGTGCTTTATCTATACACGTATTTATTAATAATTTAATTATATAATTTATTTAAATCCGGGAATTGAAAACTGCACATGAAAATAAATGTTTTGGGTAAATGAAAACTGCCCAAATTAGAACAAAATCGGATAATAATAAAAAAATTATTATATACATAGTTATTATATTTTCTGTGGTTTTAACAGTAGTTTTATTGCCAAAATCAGTTTTATAGTTCTATCTAAAAAATAATTTTTAATTCAAAAATTGTCATAAAATTGATTTTTTTAACTATTAAACTAGGTAAATTAAATTGTTTTAGTTTAGTTTTATTGTAAAAATCAATTTTTTACTCCTAAAAATATTTTTTTTTGGTTTTGAACAATTCTTATTGATTTAAAAAAAATTATATTTAAGTAAATATTTTGGAAAACTTTTCATGCTAATAAAATTTGCTCTCTGTAGTGAGGTAGTGCGCTTATATTCAAAACTTAAAAATAAACTATTAACAATCACTTAACCATCACATTGCAAACACTCTTCAAAACTGGCCTTACATTTGTTAAAACTGGTATATTTTGCATGGAATAAAATAATATTAATCTTTATTCAAAAAAGCATATTGGGCCACAAATACGACAATACAAAAAAATATAAAATTATAGTATACTGGTATAATACAAAATATAATACATCTATAAATACATAAAGTATAGATAAAATTAATTTACAATTGAAAATACAAAGTAAAGATAAAATAGAAAGTTATTAAAATAGGTTTCAAGATATACCTACTTATAACTTTAGTAATAAAATAAATCAAAATTTATTATTGTAAAATTCCTTTGTGGAGTAGAAACACTGACAAATTTATAAAATTTTAAATTTAAATTTTTTATCATTAATGTTTTTTTTGATGTGGAATGTGATTGTAAATCTTTTTTATTTTACTCTAAATTTATTTTGGACCATTGCATTCAGCATTTTGCCCTACATGTCCTATAAAACTGGTCTTGTCCTGAAATATCCTAAAATTTGGCATTTTTTGTTTTGTTAATATTTAAAATTGACCCATAAACCACGTGTCACATGATTTCGTCATGATAAAAACACCAAAACATCAGTTTGTGATCTGGGTTGCCTACTCTATGGTTGGGTGTTCAAAATTAGCGAATTGAATGATCAAAACAAAATTAACAATTAAAAAACTTTTTTATACTGTAAATAACACAATTTATAAATCGGACCTACAGAGTGCCTTTACTGCAGTAGAACTAAGCACCAAAGAAAAGGATCAGCTCTGTGAATTAAAGCTTCAAAAAAATGAAATAAACGACGTATTCAATCCAAAACATTGATACAAAACTACCCTTTATGACATAAAAATATATTGGTTTTCTTTTATCAAGATTGAATAAAACATTGTTTATTTTTATTTTAGTATGTATATATGTATAGTATATTTGTTATCCAAGTTTTTAAATTTGTCTTAAAATTTGTCTGAAATGCTAACATTCTATTAAGATTTGTACACTGCCCGTCAAAATTAACGCATAATAAGTAAAAAAATTCTAACGCTAAAACGCATTTACCAATCTTTATTAAATTTTGTATAAAAATACTTCAACTTATATCTCAGTTGACGTGTTCAAGGCTTTTTCGAAAAAATATCCTTAAATCCCTTTTTTTAATAATAAAAAAACGTTCAAAAATAACTTTTAGGGAATTTTTTTAAGTAAATAAAAATATGCTGTTAAAGACCGTATTTTTGGTAGTATTCCCTGAAAATTTTGTACAAATAAAACGAACAGTAACGAAGATGCAGCGTTTCAAAGTCGTCAAAAATGACCACTTTTCAGCAAAGTAATCAAAAAGGGGTAATTTTTACCGACTTTGAAGCGCTGTATCTTCGTTACTGCAGTTACATGTTTGTTTGATTTGTACAAAATTTTCAGGGTATACTAACAAAAATACGTTTTCAAACGTTTTTTTTTTTATTATTAAATAAAAGGGCTTTAAAAATATTTTCTCGAAAAACCCTCGAACACGTAAACTGAGATATTAGTTGAAGTATTTTTATACAAAATTTCATAAAGATTGGTAAAGGCGTTTTAGAGTTAGAATTGTTTTACTTATTATGCGTTAATTTTGACGGGCAGTCGCAAAACATGCGAGTTTTAAAAATTTAAGTTTATTTATTTGCAACGCGATGAATCTGAATAATATTCGAATTTTTATTTTATTATAATTATTAAAAAATCCATAAAATGTATAGTTTGTTTGTTATAACTTAATTATACCAAACCACTCATCACATATTGGTTGTGTATTTAAATAAAAACCATGTCATTTTTGTTTTTCTTTTCAGACCAAAAAATTTGCAGATGTAATCATACCAAGAGGTGCAGATAACACTGGTAAGTCATTTATGCAAATTTAAGAATTATACTATATGTGGTTAAAAAGGTTTTTATGTCAAAAATGAAAAAAGATTCCAAATATTTATTGTTTTTTTTAAATACAAATTTACTTACATTTGGGGTAAAAAAGATTTAATTCTGGTGTTTGGTAAATAGTCACTGCAATATCATTTCATCTTACACATTAATAATTTCATTATCCTATCAAGATATTCATTTGTGTTTTTAACATACTTTAAATGGTATTTTATTGCATACACAATAACAATAGATTTTATATCTTAACTAAATCCTTATTTTATTTAAACTTTTGCTGTAGCGTGCATGTTTTGTAATTCTGTAGTGTTTCTCATTTTTCTGTCTACATTATTATTGTTCATTCAGTGTTTTTCATCATTTGTAAATGTAGATGCCTATTAAGTTATTCATAAGAAAATTATTAATATGAAACACTGTATGTTAGCACATTTAGTTTTTCATTGTGTTTCAAAAAAATTTACCCGATTAATTTGTTGCAGTGGCTATTGACCTAATAGTACACCACATCTGGGATATATTACATGGACAAGGGCGAGAGAATGGCATTTATACAGTACCGATGTCTCCGATACGCATTTAGAAGTTTTTTGGTTTTATTAAATACGGATTTTTTGTTTGTTTTTTTTTCACACAGATCGTCACATTTTTACATAAAGTTTTTATACTGATTGGGTGGTTGAATCTGTGTAACATATACTTTTTATTAGCAAAGGAATCTCATAAACATTGTCTCGACAATTGCACTATAAAATTCTTAACTACATGACTAAAAACAACCTTAAAACCATAAAAAGTATGTGTTTAAAAGTACTACCACCCCATTTAGAAAATACCCTTTTTATGTCACACAGAATTCCCAATCAAATTTAGTATTAGCTTATTTTTGTAGTAAGTATTTTTTTATTTTAGTCATTTTTTATTGGGTTAATTTCTGTTATGTAGACCTAAAACTGCCAAATATTTTACTATAAGTATTTTTCTGGTTGAGACATTTTTCTCTTGACTAATTATTTTATAAAATTTAAATGTAATAAATTAGTTAATTTAGCATTTACTACTGAATATTTGATTGTGATAAGATCACTGCTTTGTAATAAATTGACAAAAAACAATTTTATTAAATTTCATAGCTAACAAGAAATTTAATTGTTATTTTGCTTTTGAAATTGGCATAAACAAAAGTGTTAATAGTATTAACTGTATACAATAATATACTAAATAAACCTCAGAGACATTACATACTACATAAAACAATTATATTTTATTTGATTGAATGTTTATGAAATAATAGCACGTATTATTATAAATAAGCAGAGAAGTGCTATTATTTCATAAACATTCAATTAAATATCTACTACTACTGCTATAAAATGGATCTTCAAATTAAAAAAAAATTAAAAAAATATATATTTTAGCAAATTTTAGGTACTAAATATTATCTAAATAAAATATGCCATTTTTTACTTTTGGCATTGTAAAAAGAACTTTTCCAAAAATGATGATTTTTGTATAACTTTTTACAGCTATTTTTTATTTTCATTGTTTATTTTCTTAAAATAACACAACATTTAGCTGGAAGATGTAATTTCTGTACCCTTTGGCTCTAATTTCCTTTTTTTGCATTATTTGCACAATGATTTCCACTGCAGGGTTTTTTTAATAGGGTAAAAATAAGACTGGAAAATGTAAAATGCACCATATAAAAAAACGATAAATATATATTACCTTAAAGTATGCACAAAATGTCAATTGAACCAATATAATATAACAACACATTGTGTATGTATTTTTATACCTATTAGTTTTATTTATGGAACACATATTATTTAACTCATTTATTGTTGTGTTTATTGTAGATATAATAATAAATATATTTAAATAGTGGATGATTTTTTCTATTTCAAATTTTATTAAAATTAATTGGCGCGAGTACAACAAATATAATATAATTTCTGACGAGTAGCTTTTTAAGTTATAATTAAAAAATAATAATAAATAGCTTGTTTACAATAAGGAAGTTAAAGTTTGTTTTTAAATCTTTTCATGCATAACTTAACAGAATAAATTTTTGTAATTAGTAATAGTAATAGTTATTATTATTATTATAGTTATTATTATTATTATTATTGTGCATTTTTAATTCAGCTACAAAATCGTTCATACTTAAAAAAATTTCCACATAATTTAGTATAAGGTCGTTTTGAGGGGTGGTAAATCCAATGCCGTGCATAGTTTTTTTTTTAATCGCTCATATTAATTCTTAAAAATTTAAGCTGGATTTATAGTTGGACGTAGACGTAACATAGACGCACTGCAAAAAGATCAAATATAGAATGTATGTACTCTTATTTATAAATGAACGTAAACGCAGACTTAACGGAAGAGTTGGTCAACTTTTCCGTTCCGTTTCTTGCGTCCGGCCAATCAAAAGAGATAATTATGTGTGCACAGCGGGTTGTCTTACTATGCTGTCACTTGTTCGATATTATCCTAGGGATATTATTCCAAAAATTTTGCCGAACTATGTACTCTAAAAATTGCATCAAATGTTATAAAAACCTAATCTCAAATTTGTATGGGACAATAAGCTTAAAGCAACCCCCGTTTCTACGACACTGTGTCCACTCAAACAATTATAATTATGTGTGAATATGTGTTTTGGTAGTAACCCTATTGTAAATGACCGATGTAAGGTTAGGGACGATGGCGTGAGAATGGTGGTTACAGCGGACAAAATAAAAAAAAAATTTGACATACATAATATTGATTTCGACCATGCCTACAAACATCCTTTGCAAGAAAGACAAAAAAATGATTATAACCGAGTAATTTTATATATTTTTTATTACTTTTTTTGAGTTAGTAAGTTATATGTATCAATACATATCTCACTAACACAAAAAATAATAAAGAAATGAAGTTATGAACCTACTCTGTTATAATAATTTTTTTGTCTCGTCTGTGAAAAATGATTTCTGGTTTTTACCCGGTTATTCTTGTGGGATCTTAATTATTTTTGAATGAAAAGTCAACTGGTATTTTTATTTCCAAATTTAAAAAAATAAATTGGTTCAAATTGGTTTGAATGGGTTTGGCGCTATGAATTACCAATTCATTCCATGTGCATTTATATTAAACCCAATTGGGTTTAGCCAATAGAGACAAGCAAAGGCATGGATTGGTATTTTCCGATCCAAACCGCTAACTTCATTGGAACTTACCAATAGGAATGCAACTGGAATGAATTTGTGATTCATAGCGCCAAAACACATTTCAAACCAATTACTTATTTTTTATTGGATTCTATTGGTCATTTACAATAGGGAAGTGGCTGTTCCAAGACTACCATATTAGAGGTTATATTAAAAAAACTTATATGATAAGTAACACTTTATCACCCTGTATCTTGGAAACCCAAGTAATTAGGAAAAATATTTATTTGGGTTTTCGTCTTATTTTGACTTGCTCAATCTTTTCCTAAATTTATGCCAATAAGTTTAGGGACACCTTGTATATTAAAAAATTATTAAATTCCACCTAGTAGTTATTTTAAAAAGTTATTTAAAACGATTTCCAAGGGTGTTCGTTATAAGACCGTATCTCCGTAGAGGGGGCCGTAGGAAAAAAAATTATAGGAACTTGTCATATTATTTTTATGTGTTATATTTGAATCCGGGAGATTGCCCACATATTCTGGGACACCCTGTATATATGTACACAATTTTAGCAGTTTATTTTTAGAAATAAAACAGATATGACGCTTGATACATGCACAAAATAATAGAGGTTAAAAAATAACTTTTATCTCCACGCGGTCTATAATTTAAACTTTATTGTTGTCAACATTCGATAAAGAAATACCTTGTTATGGCCTAGGCCGATAAAAATTTTTATGAGGCAACTAATTAGTTCGATTTTTTCTCGCTAGGGGTATTGTTTTGACAAATTAATCCTTTTCTAAGAAATTAACGTACTAAACTGGTTTAATTTATTTAAAATAAGCACTAATTTGTTTGTTTTACTGTTAATGTTTAATATTTTTCATTAAATTATTGTAAAATTAAATATGAATAATAAAACAAAAAGTGAGGTTAGGCAACCAAGAAAGAGCACGATTCTTTTTCTACGATTTAAATATCTTTAAGTTTTAATTTGCTTTAAGTTTTCAGTGAAATTAAATGTTAAACACAGCTTAAACATTCCAAACAACCTATTTTTTAAATAAAAATCCAAACAAATTGAAATTAAATACCTACCTATTTATTAAACAATTAATTGAATTCAATGTAATAGCAAAAATCCATTTCTACTTAAATCATGTAGCTAGGTATTGTCAAACTATTACTGCTTCTAAAAGCAATAATAATTATTGTACATTTAATGTAATCTTTAGCTAATAAATAAATGAGATTCTAAAAAAGTGAGGTTAGGCCGCTTTAATGTTGAATTAAATTGACCTATATAAAGTGCTTTGAAGATAAAATGTTGTATGCCATTCGGCCAAGAAGTGCCTTTACTTCTTAACCTAATGACATAAGTAACTATTTTACCTGCAAAGGATAGGAGGAAAAATGCGCAGAACTTAATTTTGCGTTCTCTGTCATCGTACACGTCATCCGACGTTCTTATGGATCCCCCCAACTCCCCAACTTATATGGAGTTGAAGCTCCTGAATATAGTCTTCTTAAGTATAGTATAATAATTCTAGTGTTATAGGTATAAATACCTAATATTCTGCGTGATTTAATTGCTACCTTAATTTTCAGTTGCCATTGACCTCATCGTACAGCATATTAGAGAAATATTGCTCAACAAGGGACGTAAATCTGAAGAAAGGACCCTTGTGCTGCCTTCGCCAGCTTTCGTGAGAACCCCCAATTCTTCGCCAAAAAAACACAACACAGCGGACGGTCTGTTTAAGCGGCCGCATTAAGGAGAACACGCTAGATATTTGTAGTTAGTATGCAGAAATCGTCTAAATTCGGCTTTAGTCTTAGTTTTTAACCATGAATCGTAAACAATGTCGAAAACCACGCACTAGGGATATGCAGGGATTAATTATACAATTTGCGTTGACTGCAAATGTACAAATAATACCTTATAGGTTTAAATTTAGATTACACTGGCCGACAAAATAAACATTTTTGTTTGCTGCGGGATGGCAAATCACTAAATTTTTCTCAAAAAGCCCTTTTCTTCTCGATATTGCGAAGAAATAAGTTTTGTTTAATATAAAACATATACTATACTATTCATATGAACCACTGAAGTTGTGTACACATAAAATTAATTTTATAATTTTAATTGTAAAATCTTGTTTAAAAAAAAATGTTTAAGAAAGTTTTCACTTTCACAATAATTTCAGTATAAATTTCAAACTATAACAATAAAAATAAACCAAATTTAAATTCAACCAACAAAATATTATGTTAAATGCTTAAAACTATTATTTAGGTAAACTATTTGGATGATACAAAAAATGAGTATTAAATTAAAATGTATCATAAAAAATAATTATTATGCCTAGACATAATAATAATTCGCTACTAAATGTATAAAAAAATTAATGAATGTTTTCACATAAAAAAAAACGTTTTTTCGCAATATCGCAAACCATTTTTGGGTGCAGCAAAATGGCTGTTGACCAGTTTTATTAAGCAATACTACAATTTTGATTTATTGGTAATACTTTAGTTTCTCTATTAGCGTCTATTTACTGTGCTTTAAAAATAAACTTGTCACTGTTGTGCTGCCATCCAACCTACGAATCTGCGTGATGCGTAATAAATATGGGAAAAGTAATATTTTCATTTAAACGTGAATACACTAAGGCGCAAAAAGATGTGACCTTTATACGTATGCAATTAATTTTTTTAAGAAATTTTCCTGTCCTGAATAACCCAAGAACATAAAAATTTTTGAAAATACACTCACAGGCAAAATAATCGATCCACACAAATTATCGATAAATTTCAATCGCAAATAACTTTTTTATTTGATGTAGGATTTAAACGAATATTAAAGAATATTGTAAATAAATTAATGGACAATCGCTCACATTTTAAAAAATTACTAAAAAATAGACGTACATTTACTCGTATAATATACAGGTTTAAACAAAAAGATGTTTTTTACCATAAGTTTAAGACACTCTGTAGAGTGGCAAAACCGTATATTGTTCTAAATTAAGTTTTATTTATCAAGTCACATCTATTTTTAACAGTTTTGCTTTTGGTTCACCTTGATATATTTATTTTTGTGGAAAATATGGATTTCTTTAAAAAAACATTGCAATTTCCAATATTTTTCTGTATGAAGAACTAAGGTTGCTATGGTCCATCCATAGGGTATGGAGAATGACAGTGACAGTTTTCTTGAATCATCTTATACTTGAACATGTCATACACGGCTTTCAAAACCTATCAAATTGTTTTTTGCAAATTAATGTTTAAATGTTCAGGTGTCTTCTTACTTTAAAAAATGGATATGTCTCCGACTGATGTTGCCAGAGCCAGAGCACCTCAAAATTAACACATTAATTTACAAAAAACAATTTGATAGCTTTTGAAAGCTGTATATGACATGTCCAAGTATGGGATGATTCAACAAAACTGTCACTGTCATCCTCCATAGGCTATGGATGGACCATAGCAACCTTAGTTCTTCATACAGGAAAAATATTGGAAATTGCAATGTTTTTTTAAAGAAATCCATATTTTCCACAAAAATAAATATATCAAGGTGAACCAAAAACAAAAGTGTTTAAAATAGATGTGACTTGATAATTAAAACTTAATTTAGAACAATATACGGTTTTGCCACTATACAGAGTGTCTTAAACTTATGGTAAAAACATATTTTTGTTTAAACCTGTATATTATAAACGTACGTGTATTTTTTAGTAATTTTTAAAATGTGAGCGATTCTCCATTAATGTATCTACAATATTCTTTAATATTTGTTTAAATCCGAAATCAAATAAAAAAGGTATTTGCGATTGAAATTCATCGAAAATTTGTGTGGATCGATTATTTTGCCTGTGAGTGTACATTTGTTTTTTCCAAAATGTATTTACTTTGTATAACAACATAAACAGTAAATCTTTTGGCGTGGTCAGATGGCAGCACAGTTCATTTGTAAAGCATATAAAATAGATGCTACTATAATCTATAAAATAAATGGAATACTTCCTGATAATAATCATAATAATACGTATTTCAGGTATCTTATCTTTCTAAAAAAACCAAAATTCTTAACAATTACAATGCACATCACTTTATTGGCTCAAATTGTGTGTGCCTTTAAATTCGATTATTTAATAAAAAAAATAATAATATAATTTTGCCTTTGTGCAAATTGGTGCTAAACGTTATTTATTTTTAATAAAAAATTTACAATTAGTGTAGAAAACTTAACTTTATAACAAAAAATAAATTAAATAAGAAAAATAAGTAACTGAAAAAGTCGATATTTTTAAGCATGTTGTTTTGCCTAAAATTGTTTCAATCAAGTAGATTTTAATGTTAACAATAATTATTAGTGTATGAGTCAATCTATCTAAATTTTAGTTACAAAAAGTACATTTCACATAAATTAACCCTAATCCAATAGCCAGAGCTGTTTAGAGTAAAAAGAAATAATAAGTACTTCAGTAAAAGTACTTTTAGAGAATACCAAGTACAAATATTTAAAAGTAGGTACAAAAAGGTATTAAAAGGTGCTAAAATATATTTTATGATTATTAATGCATTTCAAACTAAAATGTTTCATACAAAAAGGTGCTGTACATAAATTGTACTCTAGAGTACATTAAAAGGTTTATATCTGGATATAAAAAAGTTTAAATGGTAAAATATATTTAGCCCAAAAAATGTTAAAAAATTGACTGTACAAAAAATATAATTGGGTACAATCTTTATTTATATTTAAGTACTTAAGTACCATGCAGCTCTGAATATAGCAACAAATTTGGCAAACAGCTCAATTTACCAGCATAAAAGTAGGTACCTACTAATATTTATAATCATTTGGTTAGACATTTTTTTATAATGTAAAATTTTTGCTATTTTTGTGTGATAATATGTTGTTAATGATGAAACTTTGTTTTTATAGTAATCATTAAGTTTTACAGCTTAAAATTTTATTAATAGAATAGATATTGTTTAGAGTACTAATATGTTAATTTATTTTGTGATTTTCATGTTCTTTTGTTGTGATATTTTGACAAATCTTATATTTATTAAAATGTTACATTTTATAAATAAATTATTTTTCTGTTTGTAATAAATATTATTAATTTGTATACTTATGAGTTTCATTTATTAACTTACATTAAAATTACATTCATATATAAAAATTAAGCCTATTTACTGGTAGTATAATTCAATGTTCATTCCATCATGAATTTCATCTAAAAAAATGTTGAGGAAAATATAAAAAAATCATAATATTGGGTTGTTCTACTCTATGCATGCTTAAAAAAGGATACAATCTTGAATTTGGATGTGGTCTTTAAAAGTTGTGTACCATTTCTTTAAGACAATTTTATCCCATCTTGTACCAGTTTGCGCAGCAATTAACTTCTTCAAATCCCCAACTGTATCATCTGGATTGCATTTCACTCTCACTTTCTTGCCCAAACGGTCATTGCAAGTTATTTCAATCATAATGGCAATTTATATGCAGCAACCTATAAAAAAATGTTACAAAATAAATACATTAAGGTTAGGGCAGTACAAATATAGTACTTTACTGGATAAATGCAATAAAAAGTATTATTCTTGTTGATTCAAATAAAAACACAACCTACAAATCAATCTTTGACAGATAACCAGTTTGACTAACATGGTGGCTTTAAAAATCCCTAATTTTGGTAATAAAAACCCCCAGAATAATAATTGTAGAAAAGAGTATAAAAGCCTAAATAAAAATGCTTTTATTTAATTTACTAATGTAATAAAACAAGCAGTACATATGTTCCATTAAATCTTAAAATAAGTGTTTTAAAAATTCACATAACAAAAATCCCGAGAGCTAGGGAAAAATCCCTAAGTTGGCAACAATGAAACCTAATTTTTGGTTATTTGGTACACTCTGCACAAAAGTAGGTGACTGCGTGGAGCTTTTGCTCTTGATCCTTCGAAAATGAATATCCCGAACGAATATGTGTCAAATGCTGAAGATATCGCAGATCAGGTAAATAAAATTATTATTTTCCCTAATCCAATATAAGTTTGTGTCAAAAATTTAGTTATAACGATTTGAAGAAAAAAATGTAATATTATTGTCACGTCACCTTTAAACTTTCGTACAATCCTGATAAAAATAATCAACAGGTTTTTTGCAAAATGCTGAAAAAGTGCTTTTTTCTCATGTATTTGTAGAGTATTAAAGTAATTATTATGTGTTTTAGTTTGAATTATTTTAGGTTAACTTCCACATATACATAAACCATATGGATAAACATTCAAAACATGATTTCCCTTTTACTTAAATTTAACATAATTATTTACATATTAAAAGTCATTAAATACTGTTACAGAGTACAAAGTATTTTTGATTAAAAAAAATAAAAATTTAAGCTAATGTAGTCCCTGTATAGTTTTTGACATAGATAAAGTAAAAGCATGAAGCATTCTCAGAATATGTCAAATTTACATATTGCCAATATTTAACTTTAACCTTAATTCAAATCCTAAATCTTCTTTCAGGTTATTAGAAAACTAAAGCATATTTTGCCCACAATAGCTAGAGTATGTCTGATTTCCACATTTTTGGAAGATGGTCTACGGATGTGGTTCCAATGGTCAGAACAAAGAGAATACATGGACATGTCATGGGGATGTGGCAAATTTTTGGCCACGATTTTCGTGTTAGTTAACCTAATTGGACAATTGGGAGGCTGTGTTATGGTTATTATTAGATACAAAGTACCATATGCCTGTAGTGTTTTGTTTTTTATTGTTATATTACAGGTAAGTTTTATAATAATAATTTTTATCACCACCATCGGTCTATAATTTAAACTTAATTGTTGTCAACATTTGATAAATAAATACCTTGTTATGGCCTAGGCTGATAAAAAATTTTATGAGGCAAGTAATTAGTTCAATTTTTTCTTGCTAGGGGTATTGTTTTGACAAATTAATCCTTTTCTAAGAAATTAACGTACTAAACTGGTTTAATTTATTTAAAATAAGCACTAATTTGTTTGTTTTACTGTTATTTTTTAATATTTTTCATTAAATTATTGTAAAATTAAATATGAATAATAAAACAAAAAGTGAGGTTAGGCAACCAAGAAAACGCACGATTCTTTTTCTACGATTTAAATTATCTTTAAGTTTTTATTTGCTTTAAGTTTTTAGTGAAATTAAATGTTAAACACAGCTTAAACATTCCAAACTACCTATTTTTTAAATAAAAATCCAAACAAATTGAAATTAGATACCTACCTATTTATTAAACAATTAAAATTGAATTCAATGTAATAGCAAAAATCCATTTCTACTTAAATCATGTATTGTCAAACTATTACTGCTTCTAAAAGCAATAATAATTATTGTACATTTAATGTAATCTTTAGCTAATAAATAAATGAGATTCTAAAAAAGTGAGGTTAGGCCGCTTTGATCTTGAATTAAATTGACCTATTTAAAGTGCTTTGAAGATAAAATGTTGTATGCCATTCGGCCAAGAAGTGCCTTTTTGTGCTTCGCTCAATTGTGGGCCTCCGCTACGCGTCGACCTTCACCTTGAGCTTAGCACAAAAAGCCTTACTTCTTAACCTAATGACATAAATAACTATTATTCAATAATTACTGTCTTATACAATAAATACATTATTTATTGTATTTTGGGTTTCATAGAAAAAAAAATTGTGATAATGATATTTTGAACACAAGATTTCTGCTATTATTGTTTTGGGAAAGTTTTAGGACAATTTAGTCATTTCCAATTTTATATATGTATTTATACAACCATTTTTGTGGAAACTATATTTTATACCAACTACCTACTTACTTTGTTTCCCTAAACCGATTTTGCTTAATTTTTATATTATTTTTTTTGCTAAATTATATTTTGTTTTTTTGCAAAAAAGGGGGCAAAATGCAACTATGTTTGAAAAAAACATTAAATAAAACAAAAAACTATAATTTTAATGCAGTTTGACAACACAGCATGACGTCATGATGATCAGATACCTATACCCAACCTCAATTCTGCTGAAAGTGACCGATACCTAACCTCAATTTTACGATTTTTTGTTATTGATTCCAGGGAATCAACCAGCGCCTTAGGGATACATTTTGTTTCCATATTGGTAACATTTGAATATCTAAATTAAAAAGTGTTTTCTATAACACCCTGTATATCAACATAAACTATATGTAAACATATCCTATAAGAAAGTCAATAGAAACAACATATAAAGTTCATTTTTTTTAATCTGGACTGCGGCAACGTTGCAAATTTAGGGTTTTGATTGGTAAATAAAGTTGTCAAGTTGGTCGCATTGATTAAAACAAACTAAGCTAGTTATAAATCTAATTGTGGTTAGGTATAAATTATTGTATGTTACATTGTACAGTTGTCAAGTTGAGTTGTCGAAATTCGTGGTTAAAAATGCAATTAATTTGGCTTTGGTGGTGCTTGGATGAGTAAAATCATATAAAAAAGTAGTTAAATATAGGTTGCTTTACGGCCCAGAAGAGAAAGTATTCCTAGCGGATAATAATCTTCGCTTTAAAAAGAAATTAAAATTTTTTGTGAACGTAATTGTTGTACAATGGTGAAAGTAGATAAGCAAAGCCGATTCTGGACCACTACTTCACATTTCGGCCGCATGGTGGCGCCACTAGCCGGGTTTCGCACCCATGACCATGTATGGATTGGCGGGAAATTCAAAATGGCCGCCCCGACCGCCAACCAATTGCAGAAATAATGATGGGCGGGGCATGTTAAATTCAAAATGGCCGCCCCGACCGCCAACCAATTGCAGAAATAATGATGGGCGGGGCATGTTGAATTCAAAATGGCCGCCGCCAACCAAATGCAGAAGTAAAGTACTGGGAAAAATTATGACTAGTGGGGTGGCGCCACTTGCCGGGCTAATTCTCAAGTGTAGATTGCACAATATTTCAAAATTTTAATTTATTCTGGCGCCACACTGACTGTGTTTTTCTCACACACGTTGAGACGCACTTCCCTTAGAGGACCCATTGGGGGCCCCGTAACCTTACACGCATGTGACGTCACCTGCTACAAAATGATAAAATATTGCGCAATATTACGAAATGCAAAATTATGACTCATAAAGACTGACGCCACATTGGCGGCACGTATTTTTATTATTTGCATATTTAATTGCATCTACTTATTCAAATGTAATTCTCGGAATTTTCGAATTTTCCAGATCAAGTTTGTTTTGTTTATTTAGTTTATAAATAGTAAAGGAAGTTTGCTATTTAAAGAAAGCAAAGCAATTATTTTTTATTCTTTTAGTTAACTTTACATCGACTACTACTGCTGCAAAATATAAATTTTTAAATAGTTTTATAATATATTAAATAAAATTGTAAGTAAGTAAGTTAATCATTCGAAATATTTTAATATTTATTAATATATTTTTCTTTTAGGATGGATTTTGAAGCATCTCAAGCCAAAGTGAGCACCCAAATTGTACAAACATTAAGAGCTGCTTGCAAAATTTTGGAAACAAAGTGCAGCGAAGATGAGGAGGCCCTTTGGCTGGGATATTTAAATAAAAACATTAAATGCTTCTCCAAATTAATAAAAAGGCATAGGGATAGCACAGGTACGCAACGTAATCTAATAACCAATTTAGGTCAGCTCAAACATTGCAGAACAATACTTAAATCAAAAAATGTTGTGGGGGCGGGTTTAAAAGGTAAAATTAAAAGGAGTAACCGCGTGCAGTGGCAAGATTTAAACAGTGCCTTTAACTCTCGCCTACGCACAGGAATTATAATTAATTTAAAGCACATAGACATAAATTGCTTTTTAAACGATGCATTTTTTCTTTTTAAATCCCGGGTGTGCAACATTTTAAAACAATTTCCCCTAATAAAAGTTAACGTTTGCTTTGGGGGAGAATTTATTAAAAGGAGCGGAGACCAAATAATTAACGAAATTAAATATTTTAATACCAAAAATGAAGTAATTGATAGTGGGGTTGATTTAAAAAAATGGTTTTCTGAAAATGTTGTTGATAAAATTTTGAATAAATTGAGTGAATTTGCCGAGAAGGATTCAGGGTGGGCTTTGCATAAAATCTTAAATTTGGAAATCAACATTAATAAATACGAGGTGGGAAACGGTTCGTCTTACATTAAACTACCTGAACAGATCGCGAGAAAGCATGCTTGTGTTAATGTCAAAAATTTTGATAACGGCTGTTTTGGATGGTCGTTAGTATCGGCTCTATTTCCTGCGAATACCCATGTAGATAGAACTTTCTCGTATCCGTACTATGGAGATGTTTTTAATTTCGCGAATATCGAGCTTCCCATGAAATTAAAGGACATTTCAAAATTCGAAAAATTAAATGCTATATCCATAAATGTTTACGGGCTGGAGCTAATTGATTCGGAGAAAGGCTCCAAGTATAATACTTTACCTTTGAGGCTTACTCAAAATAAATTAGCTCGGCACGTTAATTTACTTTTAATTCAAAATATTTACTTTCCCAAACAGTCCGATTGCGAACCATTTTTGGACGTAGCCGACGACAATGAAATAAAGTATCATTATGTTTGGATTAAAAATTTATCTAGACTGGTGGGAGGTCAGCATACAAAACGAGGACATACAATTTTTATTTGCGATCGGTGCCTAAATTATTTTTCGACTCAAATTAAATTAACTGAGCATGAAGAATATTGTCAAAAATTAAACAAGTGTAAAATTTCGTTTCCGAAAGAAGATTTCGTAGAGTTTTTTAATACAAAATTTCAGGAAAAAGTACCATTTGTTATGTATGCTGACTTTGAAGCTATTCTTTTACCGATTACTGATAATGAAAATCTCACAAAAACATCCAAATATCAACAACATGAAGCTTTCAGCGCCGCGTATTATTTTAAATGTGACTATGATGATACTTTATCATTTTACAAAAGCTATCGCGGTTTGGGTTGCATAGAGTGGTTCGCAAAGGAAATGTCGGAAGTTTCAAAATTTGTTGAATTAAAATTAAAAGGTAACGTACCTATGGATAATAGCGTTGATTTAAAGGATGCTACTCCTATGTGTCACATTTGTAATAAACATTTTATACAGGGTGATATAATTGTTCGGGATCATAATCATCTTAATGGCCAATTTCGTGGCTACGCTCATCAGGTTTGCAACCTGAATTACAAAAATACATTTACGGTTCCGGTTGTTTTTCATAATTTAACGGGCTACGACTCACATTTTATAATTAAAGATTTAACCAATTTTAGTAGAATCTCTCTCTTACCGATAAATAAAGAAAAGTATATATCCTTTACTGTTTACGACAACGAAACATTTATAAAATTCCGCTTTATCGATTCATTTCGTTTTATGGCCTCTAGTTTAGACAAATTAGCTTCCTATTTGACTGAATTTCAAAATTTAAAACATGTATTTTTAAATTTAGATGATGACAAATTAAAACTTTTACAGCGTAAGGGCGTTTTTCCTTACGATTTTGTAGATTCTTTTGAAAAATTAGACTTTCCTAGCTTGCCCGAAAAATCGGCCTTTTACAACAAACTAAATGATTGCGATATTTCGGAAAATGATTATGCGCATGCTCATCACGTTTGGCGTGAATTCGGTTGTCAAAATTTGGGCGAATATTCAGATCTTTATTTAAAAACCGATATTCTCTTATTAACCGATGTTTTCGAGCAATTTCGCAACAGTTGCTTTAAAACATATGGGCTCGATCCTGCGCATTATTACACTTTGCCCGGTTACACTTGGGATTGCATGCTTAAATTCACCGGTTGTCGTTTGCAAATACTAAAGGATGTTGATATGCTTTTATTTATCGAGCGCGGCATTCGGGGCGGTGTTTCTCAGTGTTGCAATCGCTATGCGGAGGCAAACAACAAATACATGGGTGATACGTACGATCCATCAAAATTATCTAAATATTTAATGTATTTTGATGTCAATAACCTTTACGGATGGGCTATGTGTCAATATTTACCCCATGATGGGTTCCAATGGCTCGAAAATCTCGATAACTTTGATGTTTTTGGTGTATCGGATGAATCACCGGTCGGGTATATTTTGGAAGTTGATTTGGAGTATCCTCAAAATTTGCACGATTTACATAAAGATTTACCCTTCTGCCCCGATCATGTTAAACCACCAAATTCAAAATTATCAAAATTAATGACCACCCTTACTAACAAATCAAAGTATATCATTCATTATCGAAATTTAAAGCAAGCATTATCTCACGGACTAAAACTAACCAAAATTCATCGAATTTTAAAATTTAATCAATCACCCTGGTTAAAATCCTACATAGATTTAAACATAAATTTGCGAAAAATGTCCAAAAATGAATTCGAAAAAAATTTATTCAAATTAATGGTTAATGCCGTTTTTGGCAAGACTATGGAGAATATTCGAAAACACAGAATAGTAAAATTAGTCAATAAGTGGGATGGTCGATATGGTGCCAAAAATTTAATTGCCAGTCCAAATTTTCAGAATCGGACTATTTTTAGGGATAATATTATTGCTGTTGAATTAAGTAAAACTAATTTGTGCTTCAACAAGCCTTTATATATTGGTATGTCAATACTTGATATATCCAAGGTTTGCGTCTATGACTTTCATCACGATTATGTTTTATCTAAGTTCAATAACGATAACGCAAAATTATTATACACTGACACCGATAGTTTGCTATATGAATTTACCTGTAACGACGCATATGAGGAAGTTATACTTAAAGATATTCACATGTTCGACACTAGCGATTATCCAAAAAACAATCGTTGGAATATCCCTTTGTTAAATAAAAAAATTCCCGGTTTAATGAAAGACGAACTTAACGGGGAAATTATGACACATTTTATTGGTCTGCGCTCCAAAATGTACACTTTTAAGTTTGAGGGCGAAAAATGCGTTAAAAAATCGAAGGGTGTAAAATACAATATTGTTAAAAATTCTATAACTTTCCAAGACTATTTCGAATGCCTAAATTCAAAAACTAATAAAATTATAAATCAAAATTTAATAAAGTCTATCGCGCACGATGTTTTTAGTGTAAAGCAACAAAAAATTGGCTTAAGTTGCTTTGACGATAAAAGATCCCTTTTAAATGATTCGCACGACACTTTGCCTTGGGGACATTATAGTATTATTTGACTTTATTGTATTTGTTACCTTGCAATTATTTAAATTTTTTATTATTTATGTGCGTCACTATTAGTTTTTGTTGCGTACCAGCTGCAAATTCCTATTTTTATAATTGCACGCAAGGTCCACCAGCCGGACCTTCAAGGCGATCGAGTTTTAATATAAATAATAAATAAAATCTTCAGTACCATCAAAACATGATTGGGGCATCGAAACAAACATTGTGTATACGACGTGAACCATTAAAACTGGACTGGATTCCATTTAAACAATCTTTACCAGTTGTTCAAGATATTGCAACTTTAATGGAACAAATGATCCAGGATATACGTGAACGTGAAAATATTGAAAATAGTGATGACGACTACGACATACGCATTGGAGTTCAAGACGAATTGGTTGATGCAGGATTAATGGATTATGATTAATGAAATAAAGTGGAAGTACATACAGTTTATTTAAAAGCATATTAGATGATATACTATGAGAAAATAAAGCACTTTTAAATCCTAAATTGTTTTTTATTTAGTCTCTTATTAATTGTACATTATAATGTTATACTAAGTCATTTTTGTTGATCCAACTCTTCTCGTTTACTCCAAACCATTTCACGTATACCTTTGTGCCTTTTCGCCTTAAAATTTTCTCGACCAAATGAACATCGGGAAACTTTGCCTTTTGTAATTCGAATTCATAAAATCCTCCCAGAATAGGTTTTCCATGTTGATCCTCCAATATGTAAGTTGTAGGGTTTGTTAATTTAACCTGTTTTACAGTAAAAATTTCATTTGACCAGTTTGGCGTGTACCCTTTAGAAAATGCCTCGCGATATTTGCTTATCCGAACTTTATCTTTTAATTTGAATTTATTATTAGGACTGAACATTTTTAATTTGCTAAAGGTTGATTTTAACAAACTTTTTTCATTCTTTGCATTTACATCAATCGGTTTCATTTTGATAGTTCCATGTTTAGTAGAATTGTATTTGTGTACTATTTTAGGCAATAATTCTAACCACTTATAATTGCCTTGATAACTAAATTCCTTCCACATTAACGATTTTATTGTTCGATTAACTCGTTCCACAATAGATGCTTTTTTAGTACTAAATGTACTATAATGATTAATTTTTAACTTATCCATAAGGTTCTTAAAGTCTTTGTTGTAAAACTCCTTCCCCGCGTCTGTTTGTAAGTTTTTCGGAATATTTGGCTCAATCAAAATTGTTTTTATTGCCTGTGCTACATCTTTTGAAGTTTTATTCTTTATAGGCAAAGCCCACACAAATTTGCTAAATGTATTAATAACTACCAAAATATATTTAAATCCTTTATTTTGTTTTGCATAAGGTATCATTTCGACCAGGTCACCTTGAAATAAATCATTTAATCCGCGAACAACAACTCTTCTCCGCTTAAAGTTTTTTCTCGCTGGTGCGTGTAATTCACTCACTATTTTGCGTTTATAATCTATTAAAGGTGATTGAGGTTTACTTTTATTTTTCTTCATCATTCTGTTAAAATCGGATATTTAATAATCATTTCCAGAAAAACATGCGTAATAAGCTTATCTGACTGTAGTGAAATCCTATCACCGAATTTCAGTTTAATATTCAACAATTTGTCGTGTTTATACAATTGATCGTTTATTTTAATTTGAAATGTATTGCTACTGGCACTAACGTGATTTATAATTCCCTCTTTTAAAGGAAATTCATAAACTGAATAATTAGTACTTAAATCATAAACAAATGTTTTAGCTTTGATGTGGTAGTTAATACTTTTTAATGTAATATTTAATAAACCATATGCAGATTTTAGATGGCTTTTGCTCAAGTGATTATGCAATTCACGTCCGAACTTGTCTACAGACATACTAAAAATGTTTGATTTTGTTCAAACTATTCGATTATATTAGCTTCTTTTAACTCTTCAATTATGCTGTTTATTTCATTCGCATGACTATTATTTCCCGCAAATTGTGAACTAATTAATAATCTTAATCGTTCAACTAACTCATTACAGTCATCCCAATGCACATATTCTTTTAATTTATTTGTATATTGCATTTGTAATCCTTTCCCAATACGTTGTTGTTGTTTTGGTTGTGGCACTCTTAATTTCGATCTGTATTGGTTTTCGGTTTGTTTGTTTGATTCTTCCAGTAGGGGTTTAATTACATTTATATACTTATTACCTCTATTTCCTGCTTTTTGTGCATTTGCATCAAAATTTCTTTTTTGTGCATTTGTGCTCAAAATAATATTTCTATAATTATTTATATCTTCTGGAGTCATTAAACTTTCGTTTGGATTATTTTTAAACAAGAATTCATATAAACCATAAGTACCCTTATATATTCTATCTTCCTTTTTATTTTTGTTCTTTATGACAATATCATTTCCTTTAAAATCCATTTCTGAATCTCCATAGTGAAATTTTCCCAAAACTGGTTCGTAAGTTAAATAATGAGTATCAAATCTATTTTCAGTGTCTCGTATAAATCCTTTAACATATTCACGTGGCATTTCATCAAATTGATCTAAATATAAATTAAAAGATGTATCTTGATTTATGTAATCATCCATGGTAGCAAATTGCTGTTCGCGAATACTGTCATCGTAAAAATAACTGTCTTGTAATGTGTCGTCTTGTAATGTGTCGTCTTGTAAGGTGCTATCAAATATTTCACCATCATTAATAAAATGTGGTATTGCTGTCGTTTTTTTTTTATTTTTTTTTATAGGACTAGGTGGTAATTCTTTTGGTTTATGGGTTTTTTTAACATCATACTCGCTATTTATTGCCTCTTCTTTTTTAATATCTGCCAATGATGGTTGTGGTTGCGTCGGGGGCTGCGGTGAAGCTTTTGATATTAATTGTTTTAATGGTTCCAACTCGAACTCTGTTTGAAATCTGCCAGATTTAATAGCATTTAATTTAGCTTTAATATCCCTCCTAATTTTTATTAACTTTTTGGTTAATATTTTGTCCTTCATATTTGTATGCGTGTTTGTGCCAAGAAGGTTTTTTAAATACTAAATTAATTTTACGAAACAAGTATATTTATTATTATTATCAAACATTTCAAAAAACCACACTGTTTTTAAAAACAGCACACTGTTTTTAAAAAACAGCACACTGTTTTTAAAAACAGCACACTGTTTTTAAAAAACAGCACACTGTTTTTAAAAAAACAGTGTGCTGTTTATAAAGCGGTTATTTTGAAATTATGTATTGATCAAATCCTTTTCTAAAGCGGCCTTTATTAATATCAAATTCTTTACATATTACAAGAAAACCATATTTATCATTCCAACATAATGAGCACATATCATGAAACTGATCAAAAGGCATGTCAGTATTAACATGATCTTTATAAATATGTCTTAGGTTCATGTCATCTTGTTTAAAAATTATCAACATATTTGCATTGTCACGTATAAGATGTTTGGGGATATGAGCATAAGTTTGCGTTAAATAAAAAGAGTCTATAAGATTATGTCTACCCATTGCAAAAAAATCTCTTATTATGCTTTGCTTTTCACAAGCTACATCATCGAAAATAAAAACAGAATTCGATTTTGCTTTTGAGGGTGATATTATATTGTCATTATCATTATACTCATAATAATTAATACCCTTTATGGGCTTGAATAATTTTTTTAAATATTTATAAATCGGTTGGTACAAAGACTTGGAAAAAATATATACATTTTCAAAACGAAGACCGTTTATATTTTCAAGTAAATTTAACATTACATTCGTTTTACCGCAATTAGATGGACCTGAAATTATACAGCGAATAGTAGAAGGTAACAATGCGCCATGTCGTAGCTCAAGCTGCTGGGAATTTTCAAATTTTTTAATTTTAAGACTTGTGGTCTGTTTAACTAAATGCATGGCGTAATACTAAACATTTTTATATTTGTAATATCATTTATTACAAATAAAATTATAAAAAACCATCAGTCTTATTTTAGCCTTTGATGCAAGTACATGTATAAATGAAGTGTTACGATAAAAATAGCGCCATTCGTAAAAAGCCAGTTCGAACGAAAGGTGGCAGGGGCTTTGTTAACAAATTAATTGATAGGCTTCCATTTGAATTGCACATTCCAACTTATAACTACTGTGGACCCGGAACTAAGCTTAGTAAACGATTAGCACGAAACGATAAGGGTATAAATCCTTTGGATGAAGCTTGTAAAATACACGACATTGCCTATTCACAAAACGCGGAATTAGATAAACGACACGAGGCAGATAAAATTTTGGCCAGCAGCGCTTTAGAAAGGGTATTGGCTCGTGATTCTGGTATTGGCGAAAAACTAGCTGCTTTAGGTGTTACTACTGCCATGAAGGCAAAAGTAAAACTAGGTATGGGTTTAAAACTAAAAAAAAAATCACAAAAAAACAAAAAAAAGAAAGTAAAGAAGGGTGGAGTTCTCTCATTTAATAAAGCCTTAAAAAAAGCTAAAATTGCAATTCAAAATAATAATCCCAAAGATATTAGATCCGCGATTAATATTGCTGCAAAAGCTGTGAAAGGTATTAAAAAAGATAAACGTGCTCGCATAATTGCTTTACCAAAAACCGGGGGTTTTCTACCACTAATTCCATTATTTGCGGGGTTAAGTGCTCTTGGGGCTTTGGCAGGAGGTGCTAGCTCAATCGCTAGTGCCGTTAATAAAGCAAAATCGGCACAAGAAGATCTTAAAGAAAAACAACGACATAATGAAAAAATGGAGTCAATAGCTATGGGGAAGGGATTGCAATTAAAACAGTACAAAAAAGGCCTTGGTTTATTTGTAAATCCCTATTCTTCCTACACACCCAAAAAAAATTTTCCATAGGAAGATTACCAAAACGAGCTCTAACAAATATCGATTTAAATAAATATGCCAAAAAATTTAAAAATTTTCGCGGAGTGTTTATGCAGGACGATTTGCCACATAAAATTACAAAATTTGAATGTGGAATTATAAACTTGGATAGTAGTGAGGGAGATGGAACACACTGGACTGCATACATTAAAAAAAATAAAAACGTTTTGTATTACGATAGTTTTGGTAATCTTATGCCGCCAACAAAAGTTGTATCGTATTTTTACACTTCAACTCAACAACCCGTAAAAATTACATACAATCATACGCAGTTTCAAAATTATAATTCTTTTAACTGTGGTCATTTATGTTTGCAATTTTTATATAATTATTCATAATCTTGTAAGTAAACGTTAGTGAAATAGTAGCATTTAAGCAATGAGGACGTTCAGTTTTTCGGGAACGGAATCCGTTTTGAGTGCTGATTTCTATCCGCCGATAGATTTAAGAGATTTTGATAATGATTTTGTTATAGGCCTTTTAAGTTTAGAAGTATATAATGCTATTCCAAATATTTATAAAGATAAAAATATGTTTTACATTGGCTCGCATAAAATTGAAATTCCCGAAGGAACATATGATATTGATAACATAAACAGTTTTTTAAATGAAAAAATCAATGATTTAAATAAAAAAAAAAATGATAATTTATTTTTATCATTAACAGCGAATTTAAATACACTAAAATGCGAAATAAAATCTACTCACGATATTGATTTTACAAACAGCAATTCAATTGGAGATTTATTGGGTTTTCATAGTGAAAAACTTACAAAAAATGCTAAACATACTTCAAAAAAACCAGTCGACATAATGAAAGTAAACGCAATAAAAATTTTATGTAATATTGCGATGGGTACGTATGACAATGGAAAACAAGGTCATACATTACACGAATTCTTTCCAACTGTAGCAGCCGGATTTAAAATTGTTGAGTCCCCACAAACTGTTATTTATTTACCCATAAATACAAAAATAATCAATAATATAACCTTTAAAATAGTCGACCAGGATGGTGACTTGCTCAATTTCCGAGGGGAGACCATCACGATAAGAGCTCATTTAAAGGCTCAGCAGCAGCTTCAGCAGTAATGGTTTTAAAATATAACAAAAGTGCGGCAACAATCAATGTCAGTGTCAGTCAAACGGTTAACCAGTTAACACCTGCTAATATCGCATACCTCAAATCTTTAGGATTTAAAATAAAAAATTATGAGTATTTTAAACGTAAATGATAGAGTTTTTTCGGATAATTCTCTTAGAAATGTAGAGAAACATTCCCATCTACCATATAACTCTAGCGCATTCGAGAATAATGATGAAATACGAATTTGCATACCCCAAACTCAAATGTTTACTCATCCTTCTATGAGTTATATTTATATTGAGGGAAAATTACTTAAAGAAAATGGCACTGTATCTACAACGGCAAAATTTGTTAATAATTATTTTAATCATTTATTTAGTGAAATTCGATTGGAAATTTCGGGAAAAACTGTGGATCGTGTAAGAAATCCTGGAATTACTACAACCCTTAAGGGATACACATCATTTAATAAAAATGATGTTAATCGTTTAAAAAATTCCGGTTGGAATATTGAAAGCCCAGATTGCTTGGTGGACGTAAACGACATTGCAACCGGAGAATTTAATCTATGCGTACCCTTAAATATGATTTTAGGGTTTGCAGAAGATTTTAAAAAAATTATTATTAATTTAAGACAAGAATTAATTTTAATTCGAAGTAATTCTGATCATAATGCAATTTATAATAGCACTGCCAATGAAAAAAATAAAATAACAATTAACAAAATTGTTTGGAAAATGCCTCATATATCGGTGGCTGATGTTGAAAACTTAAAACTACTAGAACTTATTGAAAATGGAAGAGAATTGGAAGTGGCTTTCAGAAATTGGGAATTAATAGAATATCCTTTGTTGCAAAAAACAAAAAATCATACGTGGAATGTAAAATCTGCCACGCAATTGGAAAAACCGCGTTATGTTATTGTAGGATTTCAAACAGATCGAAAAAATAATTTTCATAAAAATAGCAGTTTATTCGATAATTGTAATTTAAAAAATATAAAATTATATTTAAATTCAGAAATTTACCCCTACGATAATTTAAATATTGATTATGACAAAAATCAATATTCTATGTTGTATGAAATGTACTTGAACTTTCAACAATCATATTATGATCGCGAGAATGAGCCTCTTTTGAATCCAAAAGAATATAAAAGTATTGCCCCTGTAGTAGTAATTGATTGTTCAAGACAAAACGAAATTCTAAACTCCGGCACTGTAGAAGTTCGCTTGGAATTCGAAACCACTAAAGACATGCCAGACAATACTTCAGCCTTTTGCTTAATATTGCACGATCGCCTTGTATATTATACTCCACTTAGCGGTATAATTCGCGATATATAAGAGAAAGACTAGGGAAATTGAATTTATTTTTATCAAGACCACCTTAATACCTTAACCATGAACAATTTTGTTTTTGTTGATTTTCAAGGATTCCAATTTAAACAAAGTAAGTTTATTTGTAAAGAATTGTCAATTAAGCATACGGATGAAGAAACAAAACATTTTATTTTTAATTTTGATACTGCGTACTCTTCGTTAACGGAACAATTTCGAAAGCAGGTGGATTTTCTAACAAAAAATATTCACGGACATAAATGGGCAACATGGACAAACCCAAATGATGTTTATTGTTATTCGGAAATTAAAAAAATATTTAATAAAGAAATAAATTATAGAAATGTTGAAATTATATTTGCAAAGGGACAGCAAAAAATTGAATGGCTAAAAACATTTATTATGTCACACATAAATATTGTAGACTTGGAAAGTTTAAATTGTCCAAGTATTTTAAAATTAAAAATTAAAAATAAAAATAGGCAACATTGTAAAAAACATTTATATAATCATTTAAATTGTACTAATGAAAATGTATTTTTATTAAGACATTGGTATTTCGACAATGTTGCCTCCTCCCACTCTTAAAATAGTTTTTGTATATAGGCTTAAAAATTGAATAAATATCTTTAGTATCAGTAATATTTAAGAAACTTCAACATGTCTGTATATTATGTGAGCTTTGGTACAGTTAAACCATTAACGATTGAAGAAATTATTGAATTGGCAAAATGTTTAACTACATCTACAACACCTCTCGATGATTGGTATGCGTTAGAAGAAGAATGGTGTACAAGCTTGGATGATTCAAAATATTTATTGGAAGAGCAGTTAAAACAAAATCAACAACAATTTACTAATACCGAACAAAATCAGCAACACCACATTGATACGGATGTTGAAGAGAACAATTTCGATGTTTCAACTGATTTATTGGGAAAGCAGTTCCAACAAAATCAGCAACAGCAATCTACTGAAGAGTACTTCTCTTATAGTCAAATGTATTAACAAATATATTTAAAAAAATAAAATATTTAAAATAATATATGCATTTATTATTTAACCTATCCTTCGACAATTAATGGGTGAGGTAAAAAATAAAAATATTATTTGATATTCAAGAAATTTATTTTTTAACAAATTATTAATTAATTTTCAAGTTTTGCTTTATTTAGAAATTCATGTACTATTTCCTGCGTCGTGGGGTATCTATCCAATGTCCAATTTTTCATTTTTTAATTTTTCTATGTGTAATTCGATTTTGTTGTAAGCTTCTTGTTTCGATTTTGTTGTAAGCTTCTTGTCTTTCGCCACTTGTTTGTAGTACCTCTTCAGGCATATTTGACCTGCTGCCATCTACAAGACGCATTTTTTCAAATAATCTAACCATTTTAATTTTTTCCTCATATCGATTAATTTGTCTTTTTAATGCTTGCAAATCTTTATTAAATTTTAGTTTTCTTTTCAAAAAAGATCCTTTGCAATGCATTGCATACACTGTGAGCTTTTAAATTAAAACCAAATTATATTAATTTATATACCCTTTTAGTAGGCTAGCCTCCTAATCCTGTTTGTTTCATTTAAAGATATTGCAGACAAACATAATAAAACAAAATATAAATCATAAATAATTTTTATTCAATATAAATCACACATTATTTGTATTTAATAAGGATGAATTTCAGTAATGGCACAATCCCTTCCCATTATAGTTCTTTTGTCAATCAAAATTACATACAATGTTTTGCCTGCTTTGGTATTGTACTCCACTATTGCTTCTTCATTGAAAAAATCATTAAATTTCTTGGGAATCCATACCCACCCATGTTCGCCCAAGTCAGCAATTACAGACCTGCCGATTACTGTATCTTTAGATGAAACTGCATTTATTGTATATTTTTTTTGTATATCCAAGTCCAAAAGTTTCTTGATGTTGGCTTGTTTGTTTGCCTCGTCCAATAATGTTTTATTCATCTGTTGAGAGGTAAAATATTTATTAATTAAAATAAAAATATTTTGAATGATTTACTTACTTGAATTTTATTTAAAAATTTATATTTTGCAGTAGTAGTAGTCGATGCAAAGTTAACTAAAAGAATAGTAAATAATTGCTTTGCTCTCTTTAAATAGCAAACTTCCTTCCACTAGTTATAAATTAATAAACAAAACAAACTTGATCTGGAAAATTCGAAAATTCCGAGAATTACATTTGAATAAGTAGATGCAATTAAATATGCAAATAATAAAAATACGTGCCGTCAATGTGTCACCGCAAACTTATTTACCTAAGTAATATGCAAATACATGCCGCCAATGTGGCGTCAGTCTGCATGAGTCATAATTTTGCATTTCGTAATATTTCGTAATATTTTGTAATATTTTTCATTTTGTTCGATACTAGCAGGGGTGGCGGGGGCGGAGGGGCGGGTGGAGTTGACAGGGGTGGCGGACGATCGGCGGAGGTGGAGAGGGCTGTACCGGTCATTTTTGATACCCGTCATTTCTAATATTTAAATTTATTTCATTTATTATTTCCGATCAATTCCGAACGTATTCGTAAACTTTCGGTAACTCAAATGTTAAGTCAATGTCATAACAACCTTACAATTACATCTAACTACTGTGAATATATTAATTTTACAACGTAACTAGATAAATTTGCATATATTGACACCTATTATTTTTAAATTAATCCAATGAAAAATAAATAAACTATATGTATTTTTAATTTGAAAATAAAACAGGATTTACACATTAATTAATTTAAGGGGAATTCCACGGTATGCGGAGGTTACAATTAATTTAAAAAAAAATATGTGTGAAACGTTCAAAGAAGGAAGTTATCAACGCATGCTAGCGTTGAGTGAAAGATAATTATCTATTATAATCAACATGCTAGTGTACTGTATATAACTAGCTCTTATCGTAGTAGAAACTGCACCCTTTGTAAAGACGTCTTATCATTTCAAAAGCTGTTACACCCCCTTCGTAAGGGTACCGGCGTACACTTGCACAACTTCACCTTCAAAAATAAACACACACACACATTATTAAATAAATTAATCGAATGGGAAATAATGGATATTACTCTACAGGAATCTGAAATTAAGATTATGTTACGTACCTGCAAAATTCCTATGCTGTTTGATCAGTTTAATAAAGCCCTTAATATTTTTAATAATATGTTCCAACCAAAGGGTTTCCTCACACTGCACTTTTTGTTTAAAATTTCACAAGCTGCTCGTAAGGTTTACACAATTTTGCACATCAATTTAGCTCGAGATCTATTCCTAAAAACAATATACTGTATTAATTTGAAAATAAAAAATCTATTAGTATTTACTTACTTCAATTTACAGATTTTAAATTTTATTATTGCTGGTATGCATTCAACGTTCAATAATAGAATGATATAATAAATATGTACCACTGCTAACAATAATAAAAAAACAAACTTGATCTAGAAAATTCCGACAATTACGTTTGAATAAGTAGATGCAATTAAATATTCAAATAATAAAAATACGTGCCGCCAATGTGGCACCGCAAACTTATTTACCTAATTAAATATGCAAATAATAAAAATATGCATCGCCAAGGTGGCGTCAGTCTTCATGAGTCATAATTTTGTATTTCGTAATATTGCGCAATATTTTGTTCGACACTAGCAGGGGCGGCGGGGTGGTAATAGCCGTACCTGCAAATTTTGACACCTGTCATTTTCACGTCAATGTCATGTCAAGGTCATGCCAAGGTCATGTCAAGGTCATGTCAAGGTCATGTCAAGGTCATGTCAAGGTCATGTCAAGGTCATGTCAAGGTCATGTCAAGGTCATGTCAATCCGATCCGATCAATTCCGAACGTTTCCGAACCCCCGCAATTACATCTCACCACTGTGAATATATTAATTTTGCGACGTAACTAAATAAATTTGCATATATTGTCACGTGTCATTTTTAAGGTAATTTTGTGCGCCCCCGTAATAGTTGGTACGAGCTATTTTTGTACGCCCCTGTAGTATACGTATAGTTCCAGCAGGTGGCGCCACATGCGGAAAAAATTCAAAGTATCGTGTAAGGTTACGGGGCCCCCAATGGGTCCTCTAAGGGAAGTGCGTCTCAACGTGTGTGAGAAAAACACAGTCAGTGTGGCGCCAGAATAAATTAAAATTTTGAAATATTGTGCAATCTACACTTGAGAATTAGCCCGGCAAGTGGCGCCACCCCACTAGTCATAATTTTTCCCAGTACTTTACTTCTGCATTTGGTTGGCGGCGGCCATTTTGAATTCAACATGCCCCGCCCATCATTATTTCTGCAATTGGTTGGCGGTCGGGGCGGCCATTTTGAATTTAACATGCCCCGCCCATCATTATTTCTGCAATTGGTTGGCGGTCGGGGCGGCCATTTTGAATTTCCCGCCAATCCATACATGGTCATGGGTGCGAAACCCGGCTAGTGGCGCCACCATGCGGCCGAAATGTGAAGTAGTGGTCCAGAATCGGCTTTGCTTATCTACTGGTGAATAATGTGAAAATAATGTGTGATGTAATATTTATAAAACCAAATTCGTTACTTTTTTACTTCAAAAATGTCCATAAGGCGATGTACTTTTTCTTCCATTGTGGCATTTGGCATAATTTCATCAAAATGAAGTTTTGCCCTCAAAAGGGCTTTTACAATTCGTTGCTATTATTTTTGGCATAATTATCTTTTTATTTATAATTGACAAGTAAATTATCAATAATAAATATTATTGTCAATTTGACAGTGTCAAAGTATTTAATTAAATTCTTTAGCAGAAATACTAAAAATACTAAGTCAAACTGGCCACCAACCTAACAAAAAAACACGAGTCCAGATAAAAAAAAGAACTGTAACTGGTCTAAGGTTAACAAATTAACTGTAGTAGAGATTTAAAATTTTTGGAAAAACTGTTTTTCCCTAGAGAACTTTGAAAAAGGATCAAATATATTTTGTTATAAACTAGAAAAAAGCCCGACAATTTGCTAGCAAATTCTGCATTTCGGTAATTCTCCGAAAAAATCAATTTATAAACTATAGTTATTGAGAACTACCAGTCCTACGCACAATCCACACAACAAGGTCTGTTCTATCTCATACTAAAAATCACTGCAACACTGCGCATCATTTAATGGCGGCCATTTTTGTTGTTTACAACTCTTGTGCTAACAGAGGCACTTGTAAGCCTCAAATGAGGCCTTAAAGTGGTAAGAACAATCATTTTACTCCTCTTTTGTAAAAAATAAACCTTATTCTATCAAGGCTTTCATTAAACTGTCAAATGTCAATTTTAAGGTTATTTTATAATCCACAAATTAACCTTCAAATTGACATTTGACAGGCCTGATAAGGTTTATTTTTTACAAAAGAGGAGTAAACTGATTGTTCTTACCACTTTGAGGCTTGCAAGTCTCTCTGTAAGAAACACAACGTTTAAAACGATTATTAATCTGTACAAACCCAAAGCACAAAAATTGTAAACAACAAAATGGCCACCATTAAATGATGTGCAGTGTTGCAGTGATTTTTAGTACGAGATAGAACAGACCTTGTTGTGTGGATTGTGGTCCTACGTAAATTTATATGGGACCATTGTTATGTAAATTACCTGAGAAACAAAATGTATATATACCAAAATCACTAGACAATCTAGAAAAACTGTTTTTTGTATCTTTGATATTTGGCAATGCCGCGGCACAACTTAAGATATTATTTCTGGTGCCCATATTTTTTTATTAAATATTTCCTTTTTTTTAACCAAACCAAAATTTATTTCTTTGTGCTTATTGGGCATTTTTTTTAGACATTTGCGTACAGTATTCTGTGGGATTTGCAATTTTTGTTGAGAAATTTTGCTCTTATTGGGGCCTTGTTACTTGTGCTGGCAGAAAGTCGAGGTGAAGCCAAAAGCTTATTTGCAGGAGTACCATCGTTAGGAGAAAACAAACACAAAAACTATCTTCAATTATCCGGAAGAATCCTGTTGGTGTTCATGTTTATCACCTTAATCAGATTCGAATTCAGTTTCTTATCTGTAAGTATTATTGTCTCGATTCTAGAACTATTTTTTTAATTTACTGTTTTTTTAGATTGTTTTGGATCTTCTGGGATCAACTATTATGATTTTGGTCACAATTGGTTACAAAACCAAATTGTCAGCGTCAATTTTAGTGGTGCTTTTAACAACATTAAACTTTTATCACAACGCCTGGTGGAATATTCCTGACTATAAGCCACTCAGGGACTTTTTGAAATATGATTTCTTCCAGGTAAGTTTTATTTAGACATCATGTCATGTTTTTAAAATAATTACTAATAATATCATATATGTATATTGATTATTTTATAATGAGTGCTATTTAATGACTGCATAATAATGTTTTGTATTTAATGAAACCTGTTTGTTAAAATTTTCTTTACAAATAAAACTATTTACCTTAAAACTGCTGTTTACAGTAATCCAATAAAAAAATAATTTTTAAATTTAAATTTAATGATATAAAGTGTGTCATTATTGTTTATTAATAATATGTGTACAATTTACACTGTTAATCAAAACGCTGAAATAAAAAATATAATTTATTTTTTAATGTTAATAAACTAAAAAAAATATTTCTAATTGTTGGTTTACAGTTTTGTTTCGTTTTAATTTATGAACAAATAATCATAATATTTACTTATTATATTTGTGTTGTTTATACATTTATTTTTTAATAATTATTAATAGGTACAAAATCTCTAAAACACTTTAAAAAGATTTTACAAATGAATCGTCTAATTTCAAAAGCGACCTCACCTTTGAAGAATAGTAAACTTCAAAAAAACATTCTAAACAGTAATGGGTAAAAATTATATTTTAAAAAACTTGTTCATATTATGGTAACTAAAAATATTTTTTCTACAAAATAAGTAACCAGATTTAAGTTTTAATAAAAAAAACATATATTTCAAAAGAAAAATGGGCATTTTAAGTACATTTTTGTACATAAAACATCAATGGAGATGGCCGTTATTAAAACTAACATAAAACTTTAATGAATTATTTTCCTTGCAAATAGCCGTTTTTGTTGGGATATACTACGTAATATTTCGATTTTATTAGTGTAAATAACTCATTAAAAAAAATGGAGATGGCCGCTTTTGAAAATAGACGATTCAAAAACTATAAATTAAATTTAGAAAATTGACAATACGCTAAAGAAGTATCGGGTTTTCGCAACCCTCGCGCCATCTGGTGGACTTCGAATGCATTGCGTGAATTTAAGAATTGTCAACAATAAATTTAAAGCACCGATTATACATCATATTTAAATAAATAGGTAGTTTTTACAAAAGAGAGGAAGGCAGAAGACTTACTTCACAAATTTATTTGTGTTTTACGTTGCAAGGAAAAAATTAAAAAACTTTTTATTACTCGATTTCAATTGGTTGATTATTCCTTATTTCATTGATTAAGAAACTCAACGCTTAAATGCTTATATAGTTACGTTAGTGTATGTATTTTATGGATCATGGTGAATTATTGTATTTTTAATTGTAAATAAAATTCAAGAACTAAATCGTTGCATTTTCATGTTTTGCCAAAGGATCCAATTCGGTAAGTACATTTGTTGGTGCAGAATTAACTAATGATAACTTTTCCTAATGTAATTTATATTTAAGTTTGGACATTTTTAAGAAATTAGTAAAAAATAATTTTTGTACCATGATAACCTTACAATCAATTATTTTTATATTTGAGTTCTCTAAAAAACGCCGACAACTGCATTTTAAACAACAAAATATACCTAAAAATTCATGGCAACATAATATTATATATAATACATAATATAATGGTATTTTACCGTTGAGTGGAGACTTAAAAGAATTCTTAATCAACGCATTTAATAATGCTAAATGCTGTTTAAATTTAGACGACTTATTTGTTTGACGATTTTTACTTAATTGAAATGTTTACTAGCAATACTTCTTTAGCGTATAACTTCTTAAATTGTCACAAATTTAGACTGATGTAAATAGTAAAAAAGCAGTTTAGTTTAAAATCATTATTTACAATATTAAATTAATCAAGAACGAGTGTCCCTGGGCTCAATTTTAAAAATTCGCGTGTTTTTTATGCCCCATAACCCAACAATTATTTTGACTTAAATTTAGCAGCAAACCTCAATCTTTATATTTTAAATTATTTTTTATCGGTTTAGATCACTCTAGAACGCCAAAATTTGTTGTTTGTTTTTGTTAATTAAATATTTTGTTTTCGATTAGCTTGAATTTTGTTGTATTTATTTTAATGAAAATGAAGTCGCGAATAAAATATTAATATTATTATACGTTTTTCCATTTAACAAAATCGTAGTAAAAAAAGGTTTTTAAAAATTGGGAATATATTTTGGATGAATTTTTATTTTATTTACCACATAATATTTTTAAACATATTGACACAATTCTCTTAAAAGAGATATCTTACATTTGCTTTACAATTTACAAGAAAGGGTTGCATAATTACAAGTCTATTAAAATGGCATTTGAAAATTAAAAAAAAATTTGCTGTTGGTACTCTTATAATTAATTCCTGGGAATTGTGAAAAAACTTTTTTCAAAAAGTAACATACACATTACCCTATTGAAAATGCCATATAGAACCATATAAAAAACACGTATCTGGATTCTATATGGTTACTATCTGGTTCAATATAGGTATTTGAAACAGGCATTTCACTATAGAACCAGATAGAAGATTACATTATAGAACCAGATAAAAACACTCTAAAACACTATAGAACCAGATAGGGAAACCTATCTGGAAATACATATAGAACAGAAACCAGATAAATCCATATACATCCATATACATGTTTTTATAAAGACATGTATATGGTTGTATATGGATTTATCTGGTTTCTGTTCTATATGTATTTCCAGATAGGTTTCCCTATATGGTTGAATATGAAAATTTTTAAAATGGAAATCCATATTCAACCATATAGAATCCGTAATGTAAACCAGGACTTTCCATATAGGACCTATAAAACCATATAGAACCAGATACGTTTCCTTATCGGATTCAATATGGGTTCTATATGGCATTTTCAATAGGGTAGAGTGGGTCGAATATCCGCTTTTTTCTAAATTAATTTTGTAATATCAAAAATATTAATCTTTGAGGCTTACTAAAAATCGCAATTATCTAAATAATATCTAAAACCACAATATTTGAGGGGCATCCGTGCAAAACCGGCTATATCCATTTTAATAAAATGTTGGGAAAATGTCAAAAACTCCCCATTTACTGGCATATACAGATAAAAAAGATGCACCTTAATTGAGGAACGATCAGACAAAACCAGACAAATCCATTTAAGTGATTTGCAGAAATAAGTCAAAAGCAAAAGAATTATTTTATTTTTGATTTCTTTCTGCAAATCACTAAAATGAACTTGTCTGGTTTTGTCTGATCGCTCCTCAATTAAGTTTTGTGGGCACAAAACGATAATTGAGCGATAATTATTGAGAGCCTTTTTTGTAGAGAATTAAATTTAGAAACATTTACCTACAACAAAAAAAACAAATTTCAAAATAGTATATTATGTATCAAGTTTGATAAACGCCATTTTATACACAAATTTAATTTAGGCACTAGCGAGCTTGCGAGACCCCTCCCCCCTATTTTTATCTCACGTAATTAATGGCTGTCCACTATGTAATGTGTCGCAGACAGCGCCCTCTACAATCTAGAAAATTTAAATTTTTCATCCTGAAAACTCTGAAATTTTGTGCAAAGGCGTTTTTTTTTAAGTTAATTAATAAAATCGATCACACACTTTTAACTTTAAACTAGGGTTTTAGAGTGTCGGAAAAAACCTGTAAAATTGTGGAAAAACCTAGAAAAAAATTGCTTTATTGGGAAAAATTGAATTTTTTTGTTGCAAATATACACATTTGAAAAAAAGTATCAATTAACAACTTAACATTATTTTAATTTAAAAATATCCCTTATTACAAAGAAATAAAACTAAACATTGAATTAAATTAAATTGATTTAAGAAAATAAACGTAAACTTAAAATATACTGTCGGTTGGTTTGTTTTTGCAAATAGGAGCCCATTAAAAATATTCAACTACCAAATAATGAATGATTTATAATGTTAAATTACAAAATTATAATGTTATAAATCAAAGTGTTAAATAAAAGTTATGTTAATACAGCACCGAATATGTTTTTTTGCGGCCCGGTAGAATATTCTTACTAAACTAAAATAAAAGGAATAATTATTATAATCATATTATTATGATTATAATCAGCGTCGGAAATTCACTTTTTTCTCGATATCAGTGCACGGATATTATACGTAAAAAGTTGGAAATTTTCAGAAAAATTGACTTTTGCATTTTTTTGTATTACAAAATTTAAAAAATTAAAAAGTCAATTTTTCTGAAATTTTCTCAATTTTTCCGTTTTTTCCGCCGACTCAATTTTTTCGGAAATTTTAAAACCCTACTTTAAACATTGGTAAATTTGGTTAAATCGTAATATCTTTACATAAGGTGGCTGTGTATAATTAATAAACTGACAGCCTATATCTTTATTTCCTTTTTTCAGACTTTGTCAGTAATTGGAGGTTTGTTGATGATTGTTTACCTTGGCCCTGGTGGCGTATCAATGGACGAACACAAGAAACGGTGGTAAATTAAGTGTCATTCCAGAAATGTGTGATTTTAAAGTTGCATTGACTGAACTCTACCATTGACAAAATTCAAACATTTTATTAGTTTTACGCACGAACACATACTTTATCTGATAACAAAAAACTGCTCTTGAAATTATTCAGTAAATTTATAGAACAGTTTTTATCATCCATCTCTGTATCTTAATTTATGTAAATTCGGTTTTTTGTATATATTTTATTCTACGTAAGACGTAACGTACTTGTTTTACCCCTTGGACTATATTTTATTTAAATTTATTTGATTGTTTTTAAAAAATTACAGATTTTTCGTATTTTGCTCATGTTAATAAGGCAAAATTAAAATATATCTGTCCAAAAATGCAGTGGTACTTTATTGAAATTATTATTTTTGTATATGCTCAATTATTTTGTAAATTAAATATTTCTTCCATTATAATTTTGTTGTTCTTGTAGATTTTATGTTTATAATTGGGTTGTTAGGAAGACTAATAAAAAAATGTATTTTTACAAATTATTTTATTTATTTACAATAAAATTATATAATTAACAATTGGTTTTATTAATATTAATTTGCGTTGGCATAAAAAATCGTGGTAAGTAATATAATTTTTTGGGTAATAAGTCAGGATATTTAAATAAAACCAAAAAACACATTCACTTTTTTATTACTTCATTCTTTTTATCTATACTATCTAAAAATTTAATTACATCATTTGCAAGGTTTCTATATTTATTGGCAACTAAGCTTTTTGAATCCTTTATAACAATTGGCGTACCATCTTCAACGCATCCTGCAATATCTTGCTGTAAAGGAAAACTCTCCATAATTTTTATATTTAATTCTTTAGCTAAACTCTCAGTTTGACTGCCAAATAATTTTACTTCGTGATTACAAGATGGACAAGAAACACTCGACATATTTTCTATGATTCCTATTAGAGGCACATTCAACTTTTGGTACATTACCCCGCCTCTTTTGGTGACTTTTAGTGAGGCTATTTGAGGGGTAGTCACCAAAACAACGCCTAAAAATATAAAATTGTTAATTTTGGGTTTTATCTTCTAAATTTTTTTTGTCAGCAAAAGTAAGTAAAGTTTATTAAAAATATACAAAAAAATCAAAGCAATCAAGCAAAGACTGATTATGTAATACTTGAATTTATTTTTCTCTTGGTGGAGAATTATAACGATTAATTAAAAAACTAAACTTTTATTGCAGTTTATAAAATTCAAAAACATTAACAAAAAATCAATACTTATGAAGAAATTGATTTATTCTGGTTATTTTCTAAAGCAATATTATTATCCTGTAAAACTGTAACTTTTTCAAGCATACCTACTCTAAAAAAGAATTAGTCAAAAATGACATATTTCATAGTGAAAAAGCATGCTTTGTCACTTTGAAATATGTCATTTTTGACTAATTCACTGCAGTCACTAATAACTATACGGCCATTTCAAGCGGATGGACGGGACAAATCACAAAATTGTTTTTATAAAAAAATTAGTAGGTAATTTATTATATATTATTTTTGCATCAAAATTGTCAAATATATTCTTCTATTATTAGGCTATACATTAAATAAAAAAAATCGCAAGAAATATTTTATAAAAGTAGAGATAATTTCAATAATTGACAGGGGATGGACAGGACAAAATAAATCTTTTTTTTGTCCCGTCCACACCTTTCAATTATTAAAATTATATCTACTTTTATAAAATATTTCTTGCGTTTTTTTTTATTTAATGTATAACCTAATAAAAGAAGAATATTTTTGACAATTTTGATGCCAAAATATTATATAATAAATAATCTACAATTTTTTTATAAAAACAGTTTTGTAATTCGTGCGTTTCGCGCGCTTGAAATGGCCGTATAGTTCACAGCAATTTTTATCCAGGACATTTAACAGACAATTCTCATGTAAAATGGTCCCCTGAATCCGAAAAGACCGTCATAGCATTTTTTGAAATATAGTCAATTCCATATTATATGGAAAATTTAATAAATCTTAAAAACTGTCCTACTTTTATAACTTTTGACGATATATTCGGATTCAGCAGACAATTTTACATACGAATTGACTGCTAAATATCCGGAATACAAATTGCTGTTGACTAGAATTATTAGTGGCTGCTTTTTCGCTATGACAACTAGTCATTTTTAACTAATTCATTTTTAGAGAGTAGTATTTTCCATCTGGTTTTTTTTTAAGAAAATTTGACAAATTTGTGTTCTTTGTTGCAGAAATCTTTTTTAATGGCCCGCACTTTTTATGTGGCCTAGCTATGACTGCTTGCAAATGAAACATTTGGCTTGAAATGGTTTTTATCAACAGGAACTATGATTTTTGAAAGTCTTTTACTGATTAATTAATTAATTTAATAATTATGTTTTTACTGATTAATTAATTAGTTTATTAATTATGCTTACCATTTACAAAATAAACAATAATAATCACCCTAAACATAAAAATACTTGGTTATAGTCTTAGAAGGTTATAGTGATAAGTTTGACATATAGCGCGCCATATTTTGAATAAATTAAATTTAAATTACACTATTATAGTGTAATTTAAATTTAATTTATTTGAAATATAGTTAACATAATTTTTTTTATTTTTGTTGACCAGTTTTATTTATAAATAACCAATTCCCTGACCGACTTAGGAATTCCCTGACTTTGTAGATTTTTTTGCCAATTTCCCTGACATTTCTAAAAAATTTAAATTCCCTGACATTTCCAGGTTTTCCAGATGAGTGGCAACCCTGTCAAAAAGAAAGAAGCAACACCCAAAGATAATATCTTTGGCAACACCATCCAAAAGGAGGTTCATTTAGAATAATTAAAAAAAAAGAGTTCAGGGTGTTATGTAATTAATGTTATATATTAAAATGGGTTGTTCCTTAGGGTCCATAAAGAAGCACCTGAAACTTTTTTTTTCTAAATTCCAAAGTCTAAAAATAATTTATAATAACCTTTATCCTACCAAAAAGTACGCCACTGATCGACTAGGAACTTTAGGTTAATCTGGTGGATTTATTATGTTATGGTTGGTAACAACCAGTGTTGCCAACTCGTGGGAAATTTCCCGATTCGTGGGAAATTTGAAGTGCCAAAGGGAAAAGGGAAATTTTAACATAAAATCCTGTATTCGTGGGAAATTGTAAAGTCCAATCAATTTTCAACTAAAACAACTAGAAAAGTGCAATCAACATTCATGAAAAAAAATTACCGAAAAAATGTTTACTATAGTAGTATTATACCTATTAGGTACTACTTTTTCTTTTAAAAATAACAGCTTAAACATATCAAGTTTGTGGACAGCCAAAGTCAACAAACCAGCGGCCTAATAGTGACGTCACTGATGATGAGGATACATCCTGGCCATACGCTCTATGTGAATCGTCACAAACTTGCGAACATAGCTTTCCTACTCTATGCGTGCTTCAAGTTTTTCTTACAATCAGCGTTGCCAGAAGGTCAATGCTAAATTCCTGGCTTAACTAAAATCTATTACTGGAAATTACTGGCAAAAAACTTACGTTGTATTCCTGGCAGAATACTTTTGGTTTGCATACAATGCAGTTAATTTTAATTTTAATTTTTTTAGCAGTGTATTTATAAATACAGTGTATATACTCTGCATCACACTTGAATGATCTAAGTTGAATTACAGTTTTACAGAAATTCACGCCATAAAAATTTTCGTTCCAACTTTCAAGTTTTTTACTGGTAAATTCCTGGTTCACTTTCAATTACTGGCAAAACGGCAACCCTGCTTACAATTTGAAATATACTCGGGGATTAACCGAATTATCCGTGCGATTTGTAGCAATAAGTGGGCCTGTGTTTCTGTGTAGTATTTTTGTAAAAGCTGGTAAAGTATTATTTTATGAGCTGTATAAAACAAAAAGTGTTAGATTAAACCAGTTTTTATTTACAAACGCAATTCGTAATGTCTAGTTCATCAAATGAATGATTTAAAAAAATTTATCATTTTTTTAATTTAAATTTCTCCGTTTCTCAAAGTATTGTATTTTTCTTTTTAAAAACAAAAAATACCCATGCCAAAATAAACTTTATCATTTTTAACATTCGTGGGAAAATTTACGTAAAAAAGGGAAATTTTTACCCTCTTTGTGGGAAATTTGATTATCAAAGGTTGGCAACACTGGTAACAACAGTTTTTCCAAAATCTTTCAAAAAAGTTGCCAAGCATTGTTTAAATTTAGCTTAATTACAAAAATGACAAAATTAACAATGCAAATTGTCAATTTGGCGTTTTTATTAATTGTTGGTTATTTCATTTTTGTACTGAAGGTAAATTCAAACCAAATCTTTTATGACAGAATCTAGTGCATTTCTTTTAAATTTTAGGTTATGTTTTCAAATTGTAAATATCTTAACTAATGGAAGTGCTTTTGGATTTATTTACACAAATTAAATGTTTAAAGTTTAACATGTGAACTGGTCCCAATTTCATCTGAGTAAACAGAGAAAAAAACTGATGAAAAAATTAATTTTGTGGTTATGGATTTCAAATTTCAAAGGTACTAAATTTTCTAATCATTGCTTAAGCTAATAGCTGGATCAGTAAATAAATACAGAAGGGTATTAGAGCTTTAAGGGCATAAAACTTTTGTATTTATTGAGTTTTTATTTATTTTTTGCAAGAAAAATTTTTAGTAACAATTTTTTACATCTGGCAACGCCTAGCTACTTTGTTGGTTGGTATCTATGTACTCAAAAAATACAGGTGTGTAGAGATAAACAAGTGTGTAACCAGTGACGTATCACAAAAAATATAAAAAACTTCTAATGCATATTTTTTCTTTATCTTTGGAAAAATGTTTTTTTAAATATTTTTCCTTTATTCCTTATGTCAAAAGGTATTCAGTATTTTAATATATAACATTAATTACATAACACCCTGTATTATTCAAAAGTTAGCCTTTCAATGAAAACACTTAAATTTTCAGCCTAAAACAATATTTTTTATAACAATACCTGAAATTGGTAAATTTTGGATCAATGACAGGTGGGTATCCCCTGTTCCTGGAGGGGTATCCACTATTAAGTAATCTGTATCCCCCCATTCAACCTGCCAAATCAACTTATCAAGAGCCTGCATTACCATAAGCCCCCTCCATATCACAGGTGCCCCTTCTTCTATGAGAAATCCCATTGACATGCTAACACAATTAATATAACAGTTACTAACAAAATACCTACTTGTTTTAAACTTACCATTTAACATTATAATTTACCAAGGGTTGCATTTGATTTTTCTCATTTAATTCAGGTGTATCATACAGATTCATCATTAAAGGAACTGTGGGGCCAAATATATCAGCATCAAGAAGGCCTACATTTTTTTCTGGGCGTACTACTTTAAGGGCTGTAGCCAAATTAACTAAAATTTTAATTTAGCAGCAGTTTCAAAAAAATATTAAAAAATCAGGATATGCAAAAGTACCTACCTGCTGCAGTGCTTTTTCCTACACCACCTTTCCCAGATGAAACCAAAACTATGTGTTTAACATTTTTAATCGGTTTTTTAACAGGTAAACCCTTTGCCATGATTTCCGCCCTTCTCTTTTCCATTTCAGTTTTCTCTTTTGAAAAGTGTCTATAAAAATCCTAATAAACAACATACATTTTAAATTAAACACCATATTTCGAAAGACACAAGTACCTTACTTTTATTTTAAGACTACTTCTTGAGTTTCTTATAATTTTTTTGGCTACAAAATTCATTTTTCTTTGGATTTTGAAGGTTTTTAAAACTTAAAAAAAGTAGGGTTGTAATTCATTTGAACTACTGTCAAAAAATTTATCTTAAAAATACATAAAAACTAAAAATTGTCTTGATAAAATAGCCCCCTTCATACTTTTAATAAATATTTTAAAAAAATAAAAACAGCTTTATTTTAAACGTCTTTTAAGAACAATGTTTAGTAGTTCTTTAGTATTCAAAGGAAGAAGAAGAAGTTATCTGTCATACAGAACAATTTTTGAACGATGACTTTATTTTTAATATCATGTATGTAAATATAAATTCTAAAAAGCTTTATAATAAAACGCTATATGTAATCTTATTTTTCGCATGATTAACAAGTTTATTTTTAGGGTATGCCTAACCTCAATTATTCTTTATTATTATTATTATTATGGGTTACAAGGCAGCAGTGGGAGTTTTAAAGTAAGATTTTGAAATATTTTGTAAGAATAATGTTACCATGTTTTAATATTATAGACAAGCAGATGATTTAAAATTAAAAGTCAACCGAAAGTGTGATTTATTAAATAGCAACGAAGCATGGACAGATCAGCAAAAATTACAGACGATATATCACCAGGCCCTGGTGCTGGATTTAGAATATGCTCTTGATAAAAAAGTTGAACAAGATTTGTGGAATATAGGCTTTAAAATCCACATTTCATCACTGCAGGAACTGACAAGAGACAAAAAAGTAAAATTAAATTAAACTAAAATGTAACCTTATTTTAATTTGTCTACATTTTAGAATCCTAAGAGGTCAGATGCCCAAGCCTTATTAACATGGTGCTTGGAGGCAGCCTCAGGTTTTTATTTAACCCTTTTACAAGATTTATGTAATACATTTAACATTGACTTGCCATTTCGAAGAAAAGGTTCTGTTTTTGGTCAAATTAATATCACTGGAGAACATATTAATTTACCACAAACATCATCATGTCTTTACATTTGTCAGTATTGTTTGGTGCATTTAGGCGACATAGCAAGGTACAGGAATCAAAGAAAACAGGCAGAAAATTTTTACAAGTAAGAAAATTTTATAATTTGTTTATATATATTTATCAGCCAAATAGATATAATATAAATTTAGAAAAATAAATATAATGGCAGATTTTAAAGAGGATTATTATTACTATAACTGAAAAACTTCGCCAAACAAACAATACTGTAAAAAAAGTTCTGATGAGACATGTTTTTTTAAAGAAGGAACAAAAATATATTTTGCACTTTGGTAAAAATAAAATTTTACAACGAGGGGTAAACAACCGGGCCAAATTTGTACGCCTATTACGCAAAACGCGTAATACTTACCAAGTATTACGTAAAATTACCATGTATTACCTCGAATTACGTAATAACATTTGGTATTACTTAATATTACGTTTTATTAGTTAATATTACGTTGTATTACATGGTATTACGTTATATTACGTCCTATTACTATGTATTAAGTAAGTGCTGCCATCTATAATTTTAATTATAAATTAATTTTTGAAGGTATAAAGGTGTAGAATTGAGGTTAGGTAACTAATATACATAATATGCATATTAAATATTTTTTCTTACTACCTCGGCCGAAAATACGTTGTTTCGTCCCCGATTCCACGGCAGAAAGTTTACGTTTGATGCATTGGTCAAGCTATACGTATTTTCGGCCGAGGTAGTAAGAAAATGTAATTTTTTATCCTTCTACAAAATAAAAAATATACAAATATATCGATATATGGTCAAGCTATACGCGCGCCCTCTATAATATCGCTCGTGCCGCAAATGTCGGGGCAGGCATCAATATGTTTCGATATACACATTTAATTTTTTCCCGTATTTTCGGCCGGGTAGCAAGAAAAATAGTATACACTACACGGGCAGAAAGTGTGAGAGCCCTGAACTGCGCGCCATGATCATGGCGCGCAGTGCAGGAATCTCACACTTTCTGCCCTTGTAGTGTAATATACTATTAAAATTTTAACAGTTGTCAACACATTATAATAAATCGAAGCACAAAAAATACTCCTTGGCAGAATGGCACAGGGTTCCCAGCATTGTTTTGTACTTTTTTTTTATGATTTTATGACAAATTTTTCAAATTTTATGACATTTTTTATGACAAGAATTTATTATTTCTAAAGTTATTTAATAAAATAAATGTAATTTTTTAACGGTTTATTATATAAAAATAAATATTTTTTCTCGCATCAAAATAAATATTTCTGCTATAATATTTTTAATATGTTACTTTAGTATTTTATTATAATAGGTATTATAATCTCAAAATAAATAAAACCACAAAGGTATACAAATCTGAAATATTGGAGGCTCAAACAATGATAAACATGGGTCTCAAAAAAGCAAAAAAAAATAGTATATATACCTATAGGTACTAGTTTTTTTGCTTTTTTAGACCCATGTTAATCATTGTTTGAGCCTCCAATATTAAAGATTTTTTAAGAGTAGTTATGTAGTTATTGTTAAGGTACTTCGATAATTTCTTATTTCCTTCAGAAATAATATTTCTTGTTATTTTTAACTCTGCTTCCTTACTTGCCAAAATAGTATCAATTTCTTCAAGTCCTTCTTTGTGTCTTCCTTAGTAAAGTAATATAGTATAAAAATAAATTTACCTTTCTCATTATTTATTTCAAATTTAAAATTTATTTTCTAACCTAACTTCTTTTTCCTTCCTAGTATGAAGTTCATACGTCAACAACCAAGGCCATATTTAAAACATTTTATTGCGTTTTATTCTACAGGATCGGCTTTAAATTTTATTTAACAAAATTTCCATTTTATAAAAAAGATCAAAGGTGAGAAAATTGTTAAAAAATAATGAAATTTTATGATTTCTATGACAAAATGTGAATTTTATGACATTTTAGGACAATTTAACCAATTTTATGATATTTAAAAATTTTATGACAAACGGGAACCCTGATGGCATAAATATGTTTTCTTCAAGGCACAATTTTATTTGTGGAAAAAACATGCAAAAAGCGATAAATCCATTTTTACATTTTAAGAGGATAGTACCGATTCTTACTTATTTTGGTAAACTCTTTTGACTCACAGCATTTTAAGTAAAAACCGAAACAGAGACAACCCAACAGGAGCAACATTCCCTTTTAATAGTTTTTAAATATTTGGGGCACTCTGCTGTACACATTTTTGGCCAATATCTCGGAATAAGTTAAAATGGATTTATCGGCTTTTGCAAGTTTGCTCCATATTTATTAAACGTCTCTTTAAACGCTCGATGAAACAATTATTAAAAGTAGAAAGTGAGGTTATTATCGAAATTTAAATAATGATTTTTTTAGCCTACAACAATAAATTATACACCGATTAAACATAACATTTTATTGAGGTTTTTATTTAGGTACCTTTCCATTTTAAGTATAAATAAAAAACATTTTGCAAAATAAACTCTATAAAATAACCCTTAATTTATATACATACTCATAAAACATTATTGCACAATAATTATTAAGATAATAATAATTACCAAGTTCAGATAAAATATAAAGAGTAAAACATCTTAATGTATGGTATGGAATATATTGAGTAAAAACATCCTAATAAGATTAAGATGATTTTACTCTATATATTCGATCTGAAATTAGTTTTTTTGCTTTGTTAGGTTAGTACAATTTACGTTAAAACATTAGGTATCATGAATATACTTACTATTAAAACTATTAACAACTTTACAATGGCAAACTTTTTAAGAATTTACTAGGTATGGTTAAATTTATTAAAAACCAGAAAAAATACGAATTTTAGGTCAAATTAAATTTACCGGTATACAGCGGTATTCAAATATAGATGACGCGCACCGTTACGCGCAAAATGTGCATATTATGTATTACGTATTACTCAAAGTATTACGTGGTATTACGTAGTATTTCGTTGTATTACTTAACTATCACGTGATATTACCTGCTATAACGTGATATTACGTGCAATTACATAATATTACTTGGTATTACAATAAAGTGTAATAGATTACATCCAATTTGTACGCCTATTACGCCCGTTGTTTACCCCTCGTTTTACAACGAATTTTGTCAAGACATTTTTAGAGTCAAATAAATAAACGTGTTTTTCTATACGAGGATAGTAATTTTTTTACTTCTGATTTCAATTCTTACCCATAGGAACTTTTTTTACAGTTTTTTTCTCTGTATAAATAATAAATTTTAACAAATTTTCAGCTTTATTGAGTTAAATATATTTTATTTTTTAATATGTTTTTATATCTTAGGCAGGCAATATTAGTTTCACCTACAAGTGGCCAGCCGTACAATCAACTTGCTTTATTGGAAGCTAGTCAAGGAGATAAATTATCGACTGTATACTATTATGTCAGGGGAATTACCGTTAAAAATCCTTTTCCAGCTGCCATTACAAATTTAATGAATACATTATCTTCAGCAGTAGATAAAGAAAGGTAAATCAACATTACAGCAATATTTTTTTATTTTATAGCTTTAAAGCATCAAGGTTTAAAAAAAATAATCTTGCCTTAAAATGAATAATTTTTAATAATAATAATAAATATTCAACTTTATAAACATATATTAATATATAAATCAATGTAGTTTTAACAAAGTTCAATATATTTTTTTAATTAAATGTTCACAGTGTCAAAAAACTTTTGACAAAATGTCCTCTAGAAAATGTTACATAATATTTCATTTTTATTTAATGTTAGTTTAAAAAAAATCGAAAAAAGCTTTTTAAAAATAGAAAAAATATGAGCAAGTGTTTCAGATTTTTTTATAATTTAAATTTTTTAATTAAGGGTGTCAAAAAAGAAACAAAAAAACGTGAATTTTAGATTTTTTAAAATTTTAACAGTTTTTTTATAAAAATACGCTCTTTTAACTTGAAATCGAAAGTTTTAAGAATGATAGTTTTCAAAAAGGGTGTCAAAATAGAAAATATAAGAAAAAAGTTGTGTTTTAGATTTTTTTTACAATTTTAACGAAGTTCTCAAAAATGGTTATAAAATAGAACAAATAGGTAAAAAGTTGTAAATTTCAGATTTTTTTATAATTTCAACATTTTTTGATGGATTTTTATGAAAATAGGCTTTTTTACCTGAATGTTCATATGATATTATTAAGAAAATTCAATTTTCAATTACCATATATGGTTGGTCTTTATCTCTTTTCTTTTTTTTTGGGAGAAATAAAGACCAACCATATGGTAATTGAAAATTGAATTTTCTTAATATTAAACATGAACTCCCACGGGAATCCTAATTTTATTTAAAAAAAAATCAAAGTAGAAAAATAAAAAAAAACGTGAATTTTTGTTTTTTTATAACTTCAACAATCTTTAATTAGTTTTCATGAAAAAATGCTCTTTTAAGTTGAAATCAAATGCTTTAAAAATGATTGTTAAGGAAAATTTTTAAATGGTGTCAAAATTGAAAAAATAAAAAAATGTAAATTTCAGTTTTTTTTTTGTAATTATAACAATTTTTGTTTGATTTTTATAAAAATATGCTTATTTTACTTAAATTCAAATGCTTCAAGAATTTACTTGTTAAAAATGTTTCCAAAAATTGTTTTAAATACAACAAATACCAAAAATTGCTTTAAATACAACAAATACCAAAAAAGTTGTGAATTTTAGATTTTTAAATAATAATTTAACATTCCTATATCAATTTTCATGAAAATAGGCTATTTTATTTTGAAATCAGATCCTTTAGAAATTATAGTTGAAAAAATTCCAAAAATGTGTCAAAAAAAGTAAAAATAAAAAAATAGTCAATTTCAGATATTTTTATATTTTCAACGTTTTTGATTGATTTTAATAAAAATGGGCTCTTTTTACTTGAATTAAATGCTTTAAGAATGTTAAATAGGAAAATAAAAAAACTTGAATTTTTGATTTTTTTTAAGTTCAATTTTCATGAAAATAGTCTCTTTTTACTTAAAATAAAATTTAATTGGGATTTTTAAATTTTTTATAATTTTAACATTTTTTAATCAATTTTTATGAAAATAAGATTTCACAGGCTGAAGGACCCCGGTCGATGGCCTTTTGTATATTTTGTATTATATGTTCTGTATTGTACTGAATATGCAATAAAAACTTTATTTATATTTATTTAAGATTTTAACTCAAAAAATCCAATGCTTTAAGAATGTTACTTAAAAGGTTAATGTTAATTAAAATGAAATGCTTTAAAAAATTATAAAAAGGTTTCAGAATTTTTTATAATTTCAACAACTTTAATCGATTTTTATGAAAATGTGCTCTTTAATGTTAAATAGGAAAATAAAAAAACTTGAATTTTTGATTTTTTTTAAGTTCAATTTTCATGAAAATAGTCCCCTGGTAGAAAATAACGTTTGCATACATTCAGACAACGTTGCAAATTTGTATAATAATTTGTTATACTCATAACGTTGTCTTAGTGTATCATTTTAAGTGGAAAATACGTAGTTAAAACGTTGTCTTGGAAACGTTATTTTAATGTATGATTTTAAGTGGGAAATACGTAGTTAAAACGTTGTCTTGGAAACGTTGCAGAATTGTATTGCTGGAAACGTTGCAGCAACGTTCCAAATCCCACGTTTAGATACATAAAATTATTTCTAAGTCCCGACGAAAATTTTTCAATGAGGATTTTTTTTTTAATTTTTATACTTTATTATACATTATTTATAAAAGTAAAATAAAACTCTTCAATTCATTTTCAAAGTCATAATATCAAAAATATGAGCGAAATACACAAAACCCACTTTCAAACAACGTTGCAGAATTGTATTGCTGGAAACGTTGCAACAACGTTCCAAAACCCACGTTTGGCTACATAAAATTTTTTCAAAGTCCCGACGAAAATTTTTTTACTGAGGATTTTTTTTTCAATTTTTTTTTATTATACATTACTTATAAAAGTAAAATAAAACCCTTCAACACATTTTTAAAGTCATATTATCAAAAATATGACCGAAATACACAAACCCACTTTGAAACAACGTTGCAGAATTGTATTGCTGGAAACGTTGCAACAACGTTCCAAAACCCACGTTTGGCTACATAAAATTTTTTCAAAGTCCCGACGAAAATTTTTTTACTGAGGATTTTTTTTTCAATTTTTTTTTTATTATACATTACTTATAAAAGTAAAATAAAACCCTTCAACACATTTTTAAAGTCATATTATCAAAAATATGACCGAAATACACAAAACCCACTTTGAAACAACGTTGCAGAATTGTATTGCTGGAAACGTTGCAACAACGTTCCAAAACCCACGTTTGGCTACATAAAATTTTTTCAAAGTCCCGACGAAAATTTTTTTACTGAGGATTTTTTTTTCAATTTTTTTTTATTATACATTACTTATAAAAGTAAAATAAAACCCTTCAACACATTTTCAAAGTCATAATATCAAAAATATGAGCGAAATACACAAAACCCACTTTCAAACAACGTTGCAGAATTGTATTGCTGGAAACGTTGCAACAACGTTCCAAAACCCACGTTTGGCTACATAAAATTTTTTCAAAGTCCCGACGAAAATTTTTTTACGGGGGATTTTTTTTTCAATTTTTTTTTATTATACATTAAAATAAAACCCTTCAACACATTTTCAAAGTCATAATATCAAAAATATGAGCGAAATACACAAAACCCACTTTCAAACAACGTTGCAGAATTGTATTGCTGGAAACGTTGCAACAACGTTCCAAAACCCACGTTTGGCTACATAAAATTTTTTCAAAGTCCCGACGAAAATTTTTTTACTGAGGATTTTTTTTTCAATTTTTTTTTATTATACATTTCTTATAAAAGTAAAATAAAACCCTTCAACACATTTTCAAAGTCATAATATCAAAAATACGATCGAAATACACAAAACCCACTTTCAAACTACGTTGTAAAATTGTATGCTAGAAACGTTGCAGCAACGTTCCAAAACACACATTTAGCAACATAAAATTATTTTAAGTCCCGTCGAGAAAATTTTTAATGTGGATTTTTTTAAAATTTTTAGTCTTTGTAACATTAGTTATAAAATCAAATTTAACTATGCAATACAATTTTTAAAGTCATAGTTTTAAAAATAAGGCCGAAATACACAAAACCTACTTTTAGATACCTAAAATTATTATAGTTTCAATAAAGGTTTACTATCGTAGTTAGGTGATGGAACAACAGAGGTTACACCATAGTATTATCACAAAATTCTGTGGTATTATTTCTATGGGTTACACGGAACAAACGAAGAAAAATTCAAATTTACCGCTCTATCACGAAGTGTTTATTTCTTTATTTTAGGTTAAGTGTTGACATCGTGCGAAATTTTGTGCAAATTTTTCCGTGTTTTTTGGAAAAATAATTAAAAGATAAGGTAATTTTTATCTGATAGGGATGGCAAATAACTTTTAGTAACCTAAACAATCACCACAAACAATTTGTTAGTGTTTTTTTTAAACAGTTGCTTTTTGCATGGATTTTTAGGGTTATTTGGACGATGCCTTATGTAAAATAAGTTTTGTTCTGTGACGATGCCTTAAAAGCATAAACATGTTCCTGGAACAGTGTATCAAAGAAATTATCACCCAGAAAATATTGAATTGGCCGTGGCAGAGGTGATAAACAATCGTCTATCCTTTGGGTAGATTGCAAGTGTAATGATTACATCTGCCACAGATGATCTGCGGATAATGGATAATCTTTTGCAAGACAAGATACAAAAGAGTGCAGTCATATCTAAACCACAAAGCAGTGATAATTAGTTGTTTTAAAGAAAACCTTCCTGGCAATGACTGGCTAAATTCTTTCCGGAGGCAAAAATTGTGATTACTCAAAGGAATGCTAAAAATCTAAAAAGATCCAGATCAGAAGTTCATGATGATGTGATAAACCAATATTTTTTCAGAAGTAAAGGAAATAAGGGATGCTTTGCCAGCACCTGGTTACCCAGGGAAACAACAAAATGTTGTGAAAAAAGGAAACTCAGAATATTAAACTATTTTTCAACTTTTCTAATGTTTGCTGACACTGGAGGAGATCATTTACCATTGTGTGTTGGTTACCAGCCAAATCTATTAGATTTTTTTTAACAATCAAAGGTTCTTAATAATTTTTATATTAATAAATTATATGCATATGTAAATCAATTTTAGGTCACAATCTTTTGCATTTAATAAATAAATTTGTATACTATACAAAATCAATTTTAAAACTTTCAAGTGTATAAAAAAATATAGGCAAAAATACTATTTTTGCTTGTATTTTTTCCTTTTAATGCTTGTGCTCTAAATTTTTATTCAAAAGCAAAAATCCTCACATTTTTTCTTATATATTCGTAATTGCTAAAATTTATTTTGCCAAGCATCAAAACCCTTAATGAAAATTAAAAATTTGTGACTTTAAACTCACCTTCATTGTTAATTGTTTTATTTAGACTTATATTTCAACTAGGTAACTACTTAAATTTCTTTGACTTTTTATTTTTGTTGCTAATTTATAATTTGTTTAATCCTTTATTTAGAAAATTTGTAATAATTGTTAATAGGCAATATTTCTTCTCTTTAAAATACCAGCATTGTTATTTTTTTTAGGCCATGTTACTTATATTTGAATTTTTCTAGTTAATATTTAAATAGGACTTTTTAGATTTTTATTAATATTGATTTAAAAGTTGTAGTATCTTGTATCTAGAAAATTGTTAATACCTATAGGCAGTGGCGTATTTAGGGGGGGGTCCGCCGGGTCCGGACCCCCCCCGGGCGCACATATTTTATTATTTTTATTACAAAAAAAGTTAAAAAAAAAATAAAAATCTCAAGACTGTCAACGTACTTTATTATTTATTAATTATATTTAAATATAAAATCATTAAAATCAAAAATCAACTACTTACGTATTAAAGCATAGCATAGTACATATTTAGTTAGTTTTTTTGGACCCCCCCCGGAGCTAAATCCTAAATACGCCACTGCCTATAGGCAATAGTTTTTCTTTTCAAAATACCATTGAAAATTTTTTGTCTAAACTATTTTGTTATATTTTTATTTGTTTACTTTAAGTATATAATATTATATTAATAATATTTTTTAGATTTTGTTAATTGGGTATTTTTAATTAATTTTAATATTGATTTAAAAGTTGTAGTATCTTGTATAGAAAATTGTTATATATATAGGCAATATTTTTTCTTTTTAAAATACCATTGTAAATTTTTTGTTAAAGCGATTTTGTTAATTGGGTTTTTTTTTTCCAAAGTATTTTTTTTGTACAATAAATTTTTGTTGTTTTTAAATATATATTAAATTTTCCTATAATAAAGAAAAATCCTACCCAAATTTATAAAAAAATCCAACGTTTTATGATACAATAATCCCACGTATTTCCAACGTTTTATAATACACAAAACCCACATATTTCCCACGTTGTATAATACACAAATCCCACGTATTTGCAACGTTTTATAATACATAAAAGCAACGTTGTATAATACACAAAACCCACGTATTTGCAACGTTTCATAATACGTAAATCCCACGTTTTTTATAACATTAAAAACTAACGTTGTCAGATAACGTTATAAACCGGGACATTTCAACATAAAATTATACATAAAAGTTAGGTTTTGCCAACGTGGGAAAAACGTTGTTTCTACGTAAAATTTCTACTAGGGTCTCTTTTTACTTAAAATAAAATTTAATTGGGATTTTTAAATTTTTTATAATTTTAACATTTTTTAATCAATTTTTATGAAAATAAGATTTCACAGGCTGAAGGACCCCGGTCGATGGCCTTTTGTATATTTTGTATTATATGTTCTGTATTGTACTGAATATGCAATAAAAACTTTATTTATATTTATTTAAGATTTTAACTCAAAAAATCCAATGCTTTAAGAATGTTACTTAAAAGGTTAATGTTAATTAAAATGAAATGCTTTAAAAAATTATAAAAAGGTTTCAGAATTTTTTATAATTTCAACAACTTTAATCGATTTTTATGAAAATGTGCTCTTTTTACTTAAAATCAAATTTAAAAATTTCGCAATTGAGTATCAAACATTATTTCGCTTACTGTATCCCAGTTTATAAATTACAAAAAATCTGAAGAGAAAATTTTATAACGGATTTAAAGGTGTTTTGCGTACATAGTAAAGGATGTAAAAGTATTTTGCGTACATAGGAACGAATTTAAAAACGTTCTGTAGAAAAAAACGGTTGTTTTGACACTTAATAAATATAATGTAAAAATCACAATCCACACAACATGGATTGTGGTAAAAGTCAACTTTTAATAACAGCTGTCTTCGATTTTTTTTAATTTCAACAATTTTTAATCAATTTTCATTTTCATTAATTTTTTTATAATTTAAATTTTTTAACACGGTGTGCCTGAACGAAGTTTAAGTCACATAAAAATGCCGCCAAAAACTGATTGCAGTTTCTTGTTCGGGACCCTTCGGTGACTTAAAAATGATATTTACCAAAATCCTAGCTCCTCCTTTTTTCAAATTTTTTTGAAAATTTGTGATTTTTTTTTAAATATTTGTTTATCTTAAAGTCTACCTTTGACAGATTACACATTTGTACACCAATTTTTATAATATTGGAGTATATTGTTAAGGAGATTTTGAGAATACTTTTTTATACTGTGCACATCATTTAATATATACACTGTATATTATACAGGGTTAGTCAAAAATCGCTTCTTTTAATAATGCAAAAGCGTAACTTCATGATTTTGTCATAACACGCAAGAAAGATATATATCCACCCATGTTTTTTAGATATTTTTATTTTTATCAGGCTACAAAATGGGATTCTTATTAAGACTTTATAAGAAAAATTAATTTTGAATAAAATTAAATAAAATAACATTTTTTGGAGATATATCTTTTTTGTGCATTATGCTTTTTACTATATAAAAAAGTGATTTTTGGCTAACCCTGTATAAATCTAATGATGTGCTCAGTATGAAAACAGTATTTTCCAAGTCTCGTTAACAATATACTCCAATATTATAAAAATCGGTGTACAAATGTGTACTCAGTCAAAGGTAAGATAAACAAAAATTTTAAAGAAAAACATGAATTTTCAAAAAATTTCGAAAAGAGGAGCAGCTAGGATTTTGGTAAATATCATTTTTAAGTCACCAAAGGGTCCTGAACAAGAAACTGCAATCAGTTTTTGGCGGCACAACGTGTTAAATCGATTTTTATGAAACTATGTTTTTTATTGGAATTAAATGATTGGTTTTAAAAAATGTTTAAAAATGATTGTTAAAACAGAAGAAATAAGAAAAGTTGCAACAATTTTGGCAATGGTGTAAAAAACAGTTACTTTATAAAATTGTCGGTAAATTGAATTTAAATTTTAAGTTAATAGAATTGAATTGCCGGAATGCACAACCGACGCAGCGCGGGGCCAGTAGGCTACTGCATGGAGACCGTTCAATTTCAACAAAATTCTTTAAATTAAACTCGCGACAACTCCTTAACTAAACGTGCGATTTTTATGAAATTTGGACAGAATACTTAGATTGGTACAGCGATGCTATTAAAATAAAAAATACAAAATTTTAACCACAATTAATTAATAAATGCATCAATATTATTTAAGTCATAACTATGCTTAAACTAGTAGATGTTTATAAATTATATACTTATATATACAGGGTGTTTCTTTTAACTTGAGACAGCTCAATATCTCGAGAAATACGCAGTTCACGGAAAAATGTCTTAAATAAAAGGTTAATGTAACTAAAGGGGACATTATTTGGTGCTACCGCTAGCCACCCTCTACCCCTCCTTAAGGGTGAAACGGGGGGTAACTTTGGAAAGTCAAATGGAATGACCCGATTTTTTTCACAGAGTTTGGTAGTACATAAAAAAATAAATAACTTTTATTTAAAACTTTTTTCAATTTATCAACAGATGGCGCTGTAATTCAAAATTTAAGAAAAATGAGTTTCCTTGTAAAATGTATTATTTGAAACGTTTGAAAAACAAAAATTAACATTAACAATAATAGTCGGCTATGAAAACAATTTATAACAAATGTTCGAAATGTCGTCATTCCATTTCAACACATTTTTGAATGCGGGTAATGAATTCTGGCACACAACGCGCCAACATATCGGGCGGTATCGCCGCACAGGCGTTCCTGATCCGCTCCACCATGTCCTCCCAAGTTGTAGGAATTGCAGCGTAAACTTTTTCTTTCAAGTAACCCCACTGGAAGAAGTCTGGTGGCGTAAGATAAGGTGATCGAGCAGGCCAAATTACTGGACCACGTCTACCGATCCACCGCGGTGCACTGGCCATTGAACTCCCGATCCAACACCTCTCAAGCAATTGTCGGTACCACATGTTTTGGAGCCGTGCCAGTGGTACATCCTCCAAAAGGTCCGTCAGATCGTTTTCTAGAAAATTCCGGTACTTTTCGCCATTTAATGCACCGTCAATAAAGAAGGGTCCGATTAATCGTTCGCTTAAGGTACCGCACCAAACGTTTACCGACCAGGGACGCTGGTGCTCCACTTGGTGTCGAAATGGAAGGACGACATTTCGAACATTTGTTATAAATTGTTTTCAGAGCCGACTATTGTTGATTTAATGTTAATTTTTGTTTTTCAAACGTTTCAAATAATACATTTTACAAGGAAACCCCTTTTTCTTAAATTTTGAATTACAGCGCCATCTGTTGATAAATTTAAAAAAACTTTCAAATAAAAGTTATTCATTTTTTTATGTACTACCCAACTCTGTGAAAAAAATCGGGTCATTCCTTTTGACTTTCCAAAGTTACCCCCCGTTTCACCCTTAAGGAGGGGTAGGGGGTGGCTAGCGGTAGCACCAAATAATGTCCCCTTTGGTCACATTAACCTTTTATTTAAGACATTTTTTCGTGAAATGCGTATTTCTCGAGATATTAAGCTGTCTCAAGTTAAAAGAAACACCCTGTATATATATATATATATATGGTTTTTTTTTCTTGGTAAAATAAAGAAGTTTTTCTCCGAATTTGACAATTAATAATAAATTACACTAGTAAACAATAAAAAAAGGTCGGTAATAAAAATAGCTCAGTCCTATAGATTTTGACCTGCTCGATGCAAATCCGGCGCCCAAAAAATTTTCTGAAGTCTCATTTAGACTATAAGGGCAGGACCATGATACAAAGAAAAATTGTTAAATAATAACGATAAAAATTAGTAAATAAAAAAGGTCGGTAATAAAAATAGCACACTCCTATAGATTTTGACCTGCTCGATGCAAATCCGGCGACCAAAAAATTTTCCAAAGTCTCGTTTAGACGGTACGGGCAGCACCATGATACAAAGAAAAATTGTAAAATAATAACGATAAAAATTAGTAAATAAAAAAGGTCGGTAATAAAAATAGCACACTCCTATAGATTTTGACCTGCTCGACGCAAATCCGGCGACCAAAAAATTTTCCAAAGTCTCGTTTAGACGATACGGGCAGCACCATGATACAAAGAAAAATTGTTAAATAATAACGATAAAAATTAGTAAATAAAAAAGGTGGGTAATAAAAATAGCACACTCCTATAGATTTTGACCTGCTCGACGCAAATCCGGCGACCTAAATAATAACGATAAAAATTAGTAAACAAAATAATTTGAACGATAAAAAACATCAAAAAAACATGCCTTCAATTATTACAATATGTACAGATATGTTGTTCATGGAATGCTGAAATATAAGTTAAAAGTATCGTCATCTTCAAATTTTCAAATGGTGTATCTATGCAATAAATGGTACCAAAATACTGTGCCCCTATTTTTTATTTACGACTTCAGAAAATTTTTTTAAAAACATTTTGGATCTATTTCAGTTATAAACAATCGAAAAATTCTATTTTTAACCAGGACCTTTTTTTTAAGTTAAAATTTGTTGCCTAGTGTTATTATAGCCGTAATACTAATAAATAAGAGAGCCTGCGGCGGCGTAAAAAGCTTAATTGCAACAAATCATTTATTATCAGTAATTATTACTAAATGTGTTTATATTGCACACTGTTCACTGTACAATATAAAACAGGAATTTTATTTTGAAATAAAATTATTATCATATCTTTTAACTTTTAGCTTCCCACAAATTATTATTCTTCGATGTTTTTCGTCCGAACAAATCGGACGAAAAACATCGAAGAATAATAATTTGTGGAAACCAAATGTATGTAGATACATATGATACCAAAAACCGGTATAAATTATATTCCTTACATGTAAATATCTAAGAAATCTTTTTTGTACTTTTTGAATGACATTACTATTAAGATGAAGCCTCACTAATGCATACAATATATACAATTTAGTAAGGGATGAAATATGTTTAAAATATTTGGCATTTCTAAGTACAAAACCAAGTACCCTAAATGCCTTATTTAGTACTATTGTATTGTAGGTAGAGTTGAATTTCATATTTAATTGCAATTTTACACCCAGATCTTTAAATTAATAAATTCTACTTAAGCTAATGTTATTTAGATTATATGTACTATTAATAAATTTATATTTACGTGTGTGTTATAGTTGCACACTTTTCTACGTTAGAAAACATCTTGAAGCCATTCTGATACCTAGTCTAGGTCTTTTTGTAACATTTCGTTATCTTTTTCGTTGTTAATCTGTTTATATATTTAAAAATCAAATCAAACAGTAGCCAAGATGAATATTTAACACTTAGCGGTCAATTATTGATAAAAATAGCAAACAGTAGCGGCCCTAGGTAATCATTTTATTTCAAAATAAAATTCGTGTTTTATATTGTACAGTGTAAAGTGTTCAATGTAAACACATTTAGTTATAATAAGTATCAATAAGACCGCAAGATTTGAATTTCGCCTCAGTTTGGCCACCATGATGTCACATGATTAATGACATGACAGATGGATAGGAGACAGATGGAAGTTAGTAAATATGGAGCATTACACGATAGAACAATCCGTCCTGATTGTTAAACACTATTATCAAAATGATGAAAGTTTGATTGCCACGATTCGTAAAGGGCGTCCAATATTTGTTCGAAATAATGTTTCTAATTCATCTACTGTGAAAAGAATAATCAAAAAATTCGAAAGCACTGCTTCGGTTAGTGATGTAAACACACACGACACGAGCTCGTAGAGGTCGTTCAGAACAAAATATCGCAGCAGTTCGCGAGAGTGTGGCCGAGAGTCCAGAGACGTCGATTCGCCATCGTGCACAAGAATTGGACATTACAAAAGCCACTCTTCAGCGAATTCTTACTATAGATTAACATCTTCATGCCTCCAAAGTCCAATTGACTCAACAACTCCAGCCAAAAGACCATGAACAGCGAAGAGAGTTCACCAATTGGATCCTTAAGCAGCAAGAAGTGAATGCCGATTTTGCGGACAAAATCATTTTCAGTGATGAGGCCCATTTTCACCACTATTTAACACCTTCGGACTTTTGGCTGTGGGGTTATTTGAAGTCACAAGTTTATGCCATCAAGCCGCCCGCCACAATCGAAGCCTTAAAAGCAAAAATTAGACGCTCTATGAACGAAATACCACCACATGTATTCAATAATGTTATTTATTTTGCCAAAAGAATACGCATGTGCCAGTTAAGCCGTGGTGGCCATTTACCAGATGTGTTATTTTATACATAATTTCCAAATGCGTACTTTATAAATCAATAAATATTTCAATGCTTTAATACTTAAAACCATGTTTTATTAAACTTTGAAATCTTGCGCTCTTATTGATACACCCTTTAAATGATTTGTTGCAAATTAAGCTTTAACGTGATAAATCGAGTTTAGTTTCGATTCTTGTGCACTTTGTTGTCTTTACGCCGCCGCAGCGCGCCGCGGGCTGTTTTATTTATTTGTATTACGGCTATAATAATGTATCAATAATTGTCAAATTTGGAGAAAAACTTCTTTATTTTACCAAGAAAAAAACCGTATATATATAATTTATAAACATCTACTAGTTTAAGCATAGTTATGACTTAAATAATATTGATGCATTTATTAATTAATTGTGGTTAAAATTTTGTATTTTTTATTTTAATAGCATCGCTGTACCAATCTAAGTATTCTGTCCAAATTTCATAAAAATCGCACGTTTAGTTAAGGAGTTGTCGCGAGTTTAATTTAAAGAATTTTGTTGAAATTGAACGGTCTCCATGCAGTAGCCTACTGGCCCCGCGCTGCGTCGGTTGTGCATTCCGGCAGTTCAATTGTTTTAAACTGCAAAGTTCATGCAATAAACTCGAAACTCATTTTAGTCCTTGTGAGAAAATCCAAACCAAAATGACAGTCAACGAATTCATCCAAGTATTCCTATGCACTCACGGCTACTTACACACAGCACTGGACTTGAATCAAGCCGATTTGTGCATAAAGAGTCTAAACACCACGATGACCGCCCTAGTGGCCACGCAAAGTTTTTCGAAGGATTTTCTCATTAAAATAACAATTATTAATTTGTACGCGTTGAGCCACGTCTTGGGATCAAAATCCATTAATAAGACTGACGAATTGACTGAAGACGAGAAGAAAGTGGTTGCTTTGACTTTAGAGCTCATTGCGGGGTCGCTTAGTGCTTTTTTGGTTCCCGTGCACACATTGGTGATGGACGATAGTTTGTTGGACTATTATGCACTACCAGCAGGTAAGTTTTTTTTATCTTTAAACGTTTAACTAAAAAATGGTAATAAATTAGGTTGTATAGACTTTTTTGTGTTTTTGACATTTTAAACGGCTTAACGTTCAAGAAAAAGTACGTAAAAAACGTAAAAAAATCCAATCATGCACTTTAATTAGATTTTAATTAAAAAATAAACATATTACGAAATAAAAAATAAAATAAAAATCGTCAAAAAGCTGAATTTTGGTCTTTCACTAAAAAATTCATAACTTCGCCATTTTTTCATGTATTTTTATCAACATTAACTTGTTTTTTTTTGTAAAAATGTCAGCTTCACGAGAAAAAATCCAAACTGGAGTTATCTGTTTGATTTAAACCTTTCCCAGGACGATATGTAAATTTTCGACCTCAATTTTTGTCATAATATCGAATTTTTTAAGTTATTAAAATCGCTAGTCAAAATACTTATCCGATATCAAAAGTATGTAAAATAAAGTTTTAGAGGGCTCAAATACCTTCAATTTAAGGGCTTGTTTGACCAAATCGATCAATTAGCTTTCAAGATATACTCAAAATCGTCAAAACACCCTCGAAAATTAAAAAAAAACAATTGATAATTCATATTTCAAAAACGCTTCCATAAATTTTTTTTTTGATTTTCGTGTTTAGTGAGTCAAAATACATAAAAAATTATAATGGGATATGGTGGGCAGAATTTTTTTTCGATTTTGTAAACTAGTATAATTATTCCCCATAATTATTATTTAATTTATTTTAAACATGTTTTCGTAAAATTCCTATTCACTGAGATATTTTAAAGTTTCAAGTTAAAAGACTTCTGTATATATACAGTGCTTGCAAATCCAAGTCCGACCGGTTTGAGAAGGAAGCGTGAAAATAACAAGGATAGAACGCCAAACAGAAGGCGCTTACAATACGCACGCCTGACGCTCTGACCAATCAAATTCTGTTTGGCATTCTATCCTTATTCTTTTCACGCGGGTATTGAACAACCATCCTTCCCAACGCGGTCGGACTTGGATTTGCAAGCACTGTATATATATATATATATATATATATATATATATATAAAACGAAATTTTTTTTCTTGCCGACACATGAAAATTTTGTTTTTTAGGTTGAAAAAAAATTCCCTGAAAATTTGAGCCCTTAATTTTGATTCTAAGTACTTCCTTTTTAATTTTGTAGTTTTTCCATATAAAAAGCATGTATTTTTAATCATTTTTACTTTAAATTTCTATATTTTGGCCGGGTTTTGAATTATAATTTTTATCACCATAATTTTCTGCATAGTATTCACGGTTTTTGAAAGGCCCTGCATCAATTTTGTTTTTGATTTATTTACGTTGATTGTAGTAGCTCCAAAAGTCGTTTTTTCACTCTTTTCACATATTTTTGAGACAATAGAGCGAATGACTGGTTTTACCGAAAAAGTTCAAATAAAAAGTTGTAGAAAATTTAATTTTTGAAAAAAAAGGTTTTCATGTTCATATCACTAAAGTGCTTTGTTTAAGAGATATAAGCAATATATAGTTGTTGAATCAAATTACATAAATTTCAATAAACCCTATTTTTTATTTGTTTTTGGTTATTGAATTGCTTATATCTCTTACACAAAGCACTTTAGTGATATGAACGTAGGAACCTTTTTTGTCAAAAATTAAATTTCCTACAACTTTTTTATTTAAACTTTTCGGTAAAACCAGTCATTCGCTCGATTTTCTCAAAAATATGTGAAAAGAGTGAAAAAACGACTTTTGGAGCTACTACAATCAACGTAAATAAATCAAAAACAAAATTGATGCAGGGCCTTTCAAAAACCGTAAATACTATGCAGGAAATTATGGTGATAAAAATTATAATTCAAAACCCAGCCAAAATATAGAAATTTAAAGTAAAAATGATTAAAAATACATGCTTTTTATATGGAAAAACTACAAAATTAAAAATGAAGTACTTAAAATAAAAGTTAAGGGCTCAAATTTTCAGGGAATTTTTTTTTCAACATAAAAAACAAAATTTTCATGTGTCAGCAAGAAAAAAACAATTTTCGTTTTAAATGAAACACCCTAATATATATATATATATACAGTGTGTCGCATTTAAGATGAAGACACCCCCATATTTTCGCTATTTCAAGGAATAGAGATTTGAATTTTTTCACATTCATACATGTTGGTGGGTCACATTTTTTAAGATACTCAACTGAAATCTGAACTTTAAACTTGGCCTACTACGAATTCACAAACGGGGCCAGTTGTCGATATTTTGCTTCGCGTTAGAAATATCGAAAAAAATTATTAGAAAAAGTTGTTCAGAATATTATTCTAACCTCGTATACCGATTTTCATAGCAAAATTCGCATTTCTAATTTATTTATTTTTATTAGTTTTATTATTGTTTTATACCATTTCCTTAATTTAATAAATTATAATTGATTTGTAATTTCCAAAAATTGTTTTAATTATTTATTTAACGGTCATAAACACTAGTTAGTATCAAATTATTACTTTCCATGGCTCCCTTATTATCAAACTAAAAATTGAACTTGTAATAATTTTGTGTGGACGAAAATAAAAAAAAATAAAAATGCGAATTTTGTTATAAAAATTGGTATATGGGGTTAGAATAATATTCTGAACAACTTTTTCCAATAACTTTTTTCGATATCTCTAACGGGAAGCAAAATATCGAGAACTGGCCGTTTGTGAATTTGTAGTAGGCCAAGTTTAAAGTTCAGATTTCAGTTGAGTAGCTTAAAAAATGTGACCCATCAACATGTATGAATGTGAAAAAATTCAAACCTTTATTCCTTCAAATAGCGAAAATATGGGGGTGTCTTCATCTTAAGTGCGACACACTGTATATATATATATATATATATATATATGTTTATTTCAGTAAAACTGTTGATGAATTTTATCCAAAATGATCCTGAGGTATTAAAGAATAAGGTTTTTGGAAACAGACTGCAAATATGGCCGAGTTTGTGCAAACTTTTAAACAGCATACAGAAAAAACTTAAGGCACTTAACTACAATAAATGTAAGCACAATCGAACAAATATAATTTTCTTTTTTTAGTTTAAAAAATGTATTTCAGACATGAAAGCTCCTTTATCAGAGGACAAAAATTTGCAAGGATTTTTACCATTTGCCGAAAATTACAAAGATTTAAATTTTAAAGAGGACATTGAGGAACCCAAAATCGAAAGACTGGTTAGACTGAAAAGAATTGTCGAGTTTAGCAAATGGTTAACGGAATTAGATATAAATGGCAGCAAATTAATCACAAAGTAAAATATTCTGTTATGAAAAATTAATCAGTAAGTAAGTTATGTTTTTAGGAATGAAGTAAAAGGAGAATTAGTCTTTGAACCCGGTTGCACACAACCAGATCCAACCAAAGATTTACTTGAAGAAATGAAATCTTTCACCATTGAAGTAACAGAGAGCAACAAAAAAAGTATTATCCTTAATATCCTTAATTTTATACCGCTCATTTTGTCATTTTATTTAAGGTGGTTTAGAGAAGAAAGCCGGCATTTTAAAACCGCAAGGTTCCTTAGAGAAATCTCGCGAAGAACGCGAATTGAACAACGATTCGATGGATTTCAGCTCTGGAGTTGTAGGCGGCCCGAAGGGGGATTTGAAGATTAAACGGGGAAAGCAAAATGTTGCTCTACAATCAATTTTCAAAAAGATGGAAGAAAATAAACAAGTAAGTTGATAATGTTATTAATAATTTCGTAAAAATATTTACACATTTTAAGGCTGATAAAAATTAACTTTAGATTTAATTTTATTTCAAGATCACCTCAGTGATCATGGAATTCAAATTAATATATTTTAATATAAAGCAGTCACCATCAATAATGAAACCCTGAAACAGTTTTTTAAAATTTCCATTTTAACAACAATTTTTTTACAATAAAAATTTTGGAGACTTAATTAAAAAATAGATGACAGAATTTAATGAAATTTTCAGTATTTATTGTTTAATATTCACATTTTGAAAAATAATTAAAAATTAGAAATTATTTATTTATTATCATATTTTTAATTAACTTTTAAATAAACAAAAAAAAATGTTAATGACTTCTCCCTCAAATTATTATTTTTTTTTTCAGTTGTACACTTTAGTTAAATATTCTGAGATAATCAGTATTGATTTAAAATAAACTGTCTGCAATAAATAACACTGTTATTTAACAAATTTAATTTTTTAATGTAATAATTAAAACAAATAGATATAATATTTGTTTTTATTTATAAATAAAGACTCTAAAAATGAACAAATAATTAAATCAAACATAAATTTTCCTGCAGCATGTTAGTTAGTTAGTTGTTATTTTTGAATCTTTCGAAAAAACGTACAGTGTAGTGATACATCGTCTAAAGCTTTATAATAGTGAAACTGGGTATTTTTTATAGTAACAGATTGTTGAAAACGTAGTTTGGATTTTAGTTCGTGAGAATCATGTTCCTCTTGAGAGCAAAAACCAAAAGCAATTTTTTTAAATGAATTTTCGGCCCATTTAAATAGTGACTCTGCAGTAGTGATGTGATCATTGTCGCGTTGAAGACTAGCACGATAAGCTTGTCTTTTCACGCTTCTTCAATTTCAACATTAAATTCGTTCTTGTGATATTTATTTTTATACTGTGAAGCTGCTCCGTCGCAAAAGTAAGAATTTTTTAAAATTTTATTTGCTCCGAATTTATTTTTTAAAAATACAATTAACTTTGATTTAAAATATGAGCTTCTGAAATTATCACGTAATTTTCAAAAGGATTACAGCATTTATTCACCCGGCCCATAATAAATCACTATTAATATAATAAATATTAATAAAAATAATATCGTTAATTAATTGATAAAATAGTTAAACGCAAATTTACAAAATTGTGTTTAGTATTAATTAACCCTATTGAAAATGCCATATAGAACCATATAAAAAACACGTATCTGGATTCTATATGGTTTCTATCTGGTTCAATATAGGTATTTGAAACAGGCATTTCACTATAGAACCAGATAGAAGATTACATTATAGAACCAGATAAAAACACTCTAAAACACTATAGAACCAGATAGGGAAACCTATCTGGAAATACATATAGAACAGAAACCAGATAAATCCATATACATCCATATACATGTCTTTTTAAAGACATGTATATGGTTGTATATGGATTTATCTGGTTTCTGTTCTATATGTATTTCCAGATAGGTTTCCCTATATGGTTGAATATGAAAATTTTTAAAATGGAAATCCATATTCAACCATATAGAATCCGTAATGTAAACCAGGACTTTCCATATAGGACCTATAAAACCATATAGAACCAGATACGTTTCCTTATCGGATTCAATATGGGTTCTATATGGCATTTTCAATAGGGAACTGACGTGCTAACTTATTTAACAAATAACCTGAAATGGCTTGTAACATTCATTTGATATTTACGTGTATACATAAAAAACAAATAAAGATAATTAAACAAAAAACAATAAAAAAGTTTGTTTAGTCTTTATTTATAAATAAAAACAAATATTATATCTGGGTCATTTTTAGAAATACCCGCTTTCAGGAAAATGAAGATCAAATTTTTTTTTTCTTAAATTGACTTTTGGTTGGATTTTTATAAATGTTTAGAGTTTTGTTTACTTACATTTAAGACAGGCAGTGCACTTTTTAATTTTTTTTTACGTTTTTTTCAGAAAAATGTGTTTAGCTAGCTTTATATATCTCCACTGTGTTACCAATTTGAAATCCAAAATTTAATTCAATAAAAAAAGTTGTTATAAAAATAATTTGAAATAAAATGTACTTAGTTCACAAACTTTTGACTGTATGCTTTTTTTTAAATATGTATGTTCGTTAACGTGTTAACGTGTTACTTTTTAAAAGAAACCATTCCGATACTTTGTTAAAAAAACAATACCATTAATATGTTCTTTTAGTCACTGTATTAGTGAGTTAATCTCTAATTTATAAACGCGTATTACCAAGTGATAGTGTATAAAAATCATTTTAAGTATTTTTTTTAACAAAAAAAAGTAACGAAATAGGCATTGGTATCACAACGGACTGGGGTACACAAAGGACTTAATCTGATAACGTAAAAAAGAAACTATAAAGGGTGGTACGATTTTAGAGTAATGCATAAACAAAATCCCTTGTAGTGGTGCTCACTTGCAGAATAACAACTTAGATTTCTAAATTGTAGACACCCTTTTTCTTTGACTATAAGCTGGTGAAGGTCCCTTTTAGTACTTGTATATTGCGTGGAATTTTCCCTTGGATGTAATCTATATCAAGAGTTGTAACCACAAATAATTTTAAATTGGTTTATCATAAACTACTTTTAATAAAATCGACGATAAATATCCACTTTGTTGTCGAAAAATTCTATTGCGTTACCCTAAATTCCATTGCGTTACCATAAGGTAACATAATGGACTCGGTAACGCAGTGGAAAAAGTTTTGTGAAACCATATTTAAAAAATAATAATAAGACATTACAATCATTAATTACTCTCAATGAGCTTTAGTGCCCTAAAATAAACATAAACATGAAAAATAGTATTTTTTCTTACCTTATTTTTATTATTTTTTTGAGTAACTTAGCGGACAAACAATTATTACATTCGCGTTACCCGCACCTGTTTCAACCGATATCTTCTTCCTGATTAAATAAATAAATTCAGCTGGGTAATGTGTACGTCCGAACATCATTTGTTGATCACGTGAGTGCCAAAAAAGTTGCCATATATATGTTTTTTTTAATATTCTATCGGTAACGTGACGGACGTAACGCAACGGAAAAAATGTCTGGGACATGAGTCAAATTAAAAAAAAAAGAGTTTACTAAGGGCTTGTTAGGCTTTCACTTGGTTGTTAAATCAATAAGATCCGATAATTTTTAACAAAGATATTGGAATTCAAACTTACGGACAGTGGAAGGCGGGTGTTTTTTGAAAACGACCCATCTATTTGTTATAAATATTACATTAAAAAATTAAACTTGTTAAATAACATTGTTTTTATTGTCAAAGATAGTTTATTTTTTATAAGTTTTAATATAGGTACCCCTAAGAATGAATAGGCATGTTCCGCTATTCCATATAAGGCAACATTCTACTAATTATGGCTATTTTTCCCCATTTGATAGAATGTGCAGAAGTGCTAATAGCTTGGACATAAATTTTTTTAACATACCACTTAGGACTTTTAAAAGGGAATTGAGATTGATGCTTATCCACTAATATGTGATTTTTGTACCTATTGTTGTGATATTTATTTTACCTTCTTGTTTTTTTTATTAGAGTTTTTATGACTAGCATAATATTGTATTGTATTGTATTTATATTGTGGCAATTTGCTGTTAATAAACATTATTATTATTATTATTATTATTATTAATACTAATTGGAGCGGATGCCGAGTCTACGCGTAGCTACGGCGTGCGTACCTTGCATGTAAGTGAAAAAAAAACAAATTCTTAATTTGAGGGAGAAGTCATTAAAATTTTCATTTGTTTATTTAAAAATTAATTAAAAATATGAAAATAAATAAATAATTTGAAATTTTGGAATTGTTTTTCAAAATGTGAATATTAAACAATAAATTATGAATATTTTATTAAAATATTTCTAACGGTTTTTCTGTCATCTAATTTTTAATTAAAAGTTACAAAATTTTCATTGTAAACAAAATTGTTGTTAAAATGAAAATTTATAAAAACTGTTTTAGGGTTTAACATTTGTTTTTTATTGTCAAAGGCGGTTTATTTTTTATTAATACTGATTGGAGCGGATGCCGAGTCTACGCTTAGCTACGGCGTATGTATGAAAAAAAAAACAAATTCATAATTTGAGGGAGCAGTCATTAAAATTTTTATTTGTTTATTTAAAAGTTTATTATTATCATGATAATAAATAAATAATTTGAAATTTTGAATTGTTTTTCAAAATGTGAATATTAAACAATAAATTATGAATATTTTATTAAAATAGTTTTTCTGTCATCTAATTTTTAATTAAAAGTCTACAAAATTTCATTGTAAACAAAATTGTTGTTAAAATGAAAATTTATAAAAACTGTTTTAGGATAAATATAGTAATTTGAATTCCACGATCAAGTGGGAAATGGGGTTGAGATGATCTTTCGCATATTTCTTTTTATGAGCATTTATCATACCATTAAACTACATTTGAATTTATTTGACAATGCATGACAAATCATATTTCAGGTAAAATTTAACGTGGAAGAGCCAGAAAAATTGGTGAAATTCGAAGCCAAGCCCTTGCCAAAACCGCAACAAAACCCGCAACCAACTAGTCAAAACAACCAATTCAACTTACCTCTTAGAACGCAGTCGTTCAATCAAAATCATCCGGCATTCCCGATAACTCAACAGCAACCGCAACCCGATTTCCTCACCAGCCTCCGAAACGTGCCTAACATAGACAAGGGGACCAATTACCAATACCCGAAAACGGACGCCAACAATCAGCTGATGATGCCTTTCGGAAACATCCAACCGAACATGAGTTTGAAACCCAACAAACCTCCAGTCGGCTACCCCAACGCGTTCGTCAACCCCCAAATGCCGCCCCCGTACCAGAACGTGCAGAACCTGCCGTTCCCGCCGTCGTTCAACCCGCCGCCGCCGCCGAAAAGAGACGACCAGAACGCGTGGTGGCAGAACAACTTTCCGCCCAGACCGTACGAAAATTACCCCGTCAACTACGCGGGGTATCAGTTCGGCCCGCCGCCGCCCGACTTCAGCAAGCCGCCGCCCAGCGGGCCGCGACAAGGCGCCGGCGACATTTTCGGGTCGTCTTGCTGGGGCGGCAACTTTCCGCAGGACAACTCGTGCAACTTCGGCGGCGGTAGTCGGGGCGTTTCGATGCGGCAGGCCATGCTGAAGGAGGCCAACTTGCCGGGCTCGTCTGCCGCAAGATACCCGTGTTCGCCGGTAAGTAGACTCTTTAAATTCTTAGTTCTTAGAACGAAGTTTAAGTATGAGTATAAGAGACGTATAACTAGTGATGCCGCGAGACGAGACGAGACGAGAAAAGTCCTTCTCTCGTCTCGTCTCGTGCAGCGAGAGAAAATGGGTCTCTCGTCTCGTCGAGAGTGCCTTTCTCTCGTCTCGTCTCGTTTCTCTCGTGGTAAAAGTACCTATGTATAAATACAAAAATTATTTGCAATGAAATTCGTTTATATTTTTTCTATATAAATTTAAACTGGGAATAAAAAAAAATTGTGCCAAGACCACACTGATAAAGTAAGACTTTTTACGCCGAAAATGTCGCACATTTGAATCAAATGGTTGGATCTATGTGGAGTAGTTACATCTAGTATATAGGCGCAGTAGTTTTCAGATGGATTGATCAAATCATCCATCCATCTGAAAACTACTGCGTCTATATGATGTAACTACTCCACATAGATCCAACCTTTTTGGTTAACCCAGTCATCATTCAAAGCAAGAGTACCTATTTTTCGTGAAAAACTATACATTTTCATAATTTTATAACAAAACATTAAAAAACTCAATCTGCAAAAAGTTGGGGCTGTTTTTGTAAATTTGCCCCCTCAAATGTTACGCCTATGATTAAATTTTAACAGTTTTGATTATAGATCCAGATTCGGAATATCAAAATTACCAAAGTCCCAAAAATTCAGGTCTTCATGTTCAACCGTCTAGGAATAGTTTTAAAAAAATGATACTCTTAAGCTCCTATTTAGGGGGGCGTAGCACCGTTAGGGGGCATTTTTTGATATATGTTTATTAAACAAAAAAGTGTTATTTTTCAATAATGAATGCACTGTTTAGGTTTGGCCCCCTAATTTCGGGACACCCTGTATATATGAAAAAATTAATTCAGAAGGTTAACATACCTATAACAAAGATAAAATTACTACCATGTTAAAAACCAAAATTTTGTTTAAAAAATATTTGTCTTATTTTTTAAATACTTTTGAAGAATTTTAAATTTTAGACCATGTTCAACTTATTTTTTTTTTAATTATGTGCTTGCTCTTCAAATAGAAACAATAGGTAGAGGGGACTTTTTTCTGAGTAAATTTACACTTTATTATTACTTATTTACAAAATACAAGGCCTACTATGTCAGTTTTTAAGAGTAAATTTTCCAAACACGGCACTGGATTCACCCCTCAAAACGACCATACTAAATTTTATTGAAAAATTGTAAGTAGAAAAATGCACAATAATAACCACAAAAATTTATTCTGTTAAGTTATCCATAAAAAAAACATTGAAATAAAATTAAACTTATGGATAACTTGACAAAATAAATTTTTGTAGTTATTATTGTGCATTTTTCTACTCAAAATTGTTCAATAAAATTTAGTATGGTCGTTTTGAGGGGTGGTGAATCCATTACCGTGCTTAGATTTTGTTTAAATAAATCGCTAATATGAATTCTTAAAAATTTACTCTTAAAAACTGACATAGTAGGCCTTGTATTTTGTACCAATATGGCGTTTTTTGTTCCCAAAATAGATCTACACTTTAAAACAAATCCGATAAAATTGCACGATAAATAAAGATTTTACAGGGGTGAGTCGCAAACAAATGGGTCACACTGTGTATCATTCCACATTAAAAAGTGATATTAGAACGGTCATATTCTCTATTAGTAATAGAAAAACATGTTTATTTTACCGTATAACGTGGAATTAATAATTATAATTAATTATTTTATTAAACAGAATTTCCAAAACCATATTTGTTTTGATGTTCTTTACCACCCCTGAAAGTTTATCTGTATGTTTTCCGGGCACCCTGTATAATAAAAGCAACAATCTAAAGTTGACAAAACAAGAAATTATGATAAACAAAAGTAACGATATAATAAACAGGTACATAGAACAGGTCAATATTTTATATGTCAAAATTTTAAGTTAATCATGTCGCTCACAAAAAATCTTGTAAAAAGTGTTTTAAACAACACTCCCAGACGATTTTTCGCCCATAATGAATATGAAATTGGAGAGAGAGAAAATGTAAAAATTGATAGTACAAAAGTCGATCCTGAAAAAATGGCACGAAAAAGGAAAAAGAAAGAGTTTTCGAGATATTTAAATCAGAGCCACAGATTAAAACGCGAAAAGTCCATGGACGAGCTTAAGCGTAGAATAAGAGATCATCGAAATGAAGATTAAAAATGCATGTTATTTTTTAAATGTATTATTCCTATTTCTCTACGATTATAATTAAAATGTAGATTTTTTTTTATTTTTCACACTTTTCAAGTTCTATAATTACCTAATAAAATATAAAAAAAAGTTTACCCTTCAGGTGGAGTGAATTAAAAGTATGTTGCTAGTATTCCATTTTGGAGGTAAATAAAAACAATTTAGGTAAACAAAAATGTGAAAGGTGTGAATATAAATAAAAAGGCTGAAGGCCCAGGTCAATGTCCTTATCATTGTTGTATTTTATTTTATGATCTATAAATATCTATTTATTTATAAATACAAAACCTGAAAATGTTACTTTTCACTTTCTCCTCCATCTTGTGTACAAAAAGGTTTTTTAGTGACAGATTATTAGATCGAAAAATCCGCTAATATGTAAAACAAAGCTTTCAAAGTTTAATAAATTTAAAGAATTTTTGATTTTTAGTACCTAGTAAATCTGTCGGAAAAAAATACCATAATTTTTTTTTTGTTTGAATCGTTTGGGGCTCATAAGAAATTTATTTTTTTCTCGAAAAAGGTAATTTAGAAAAATAAGTTATAAACAAAAAATGAATGAGGCATCATTCACTACAATAATAATAAATGATTTTTATAAAAATTTTGAATATAATTTTAATTAATTAAATTAATTTGTCCTGTAACAAATGGAAGTTGTATGTGTTTATGTAATGAAAACCCTTGATCAAATCTAGTGTGCAAAGAATGATAAGAATTCGAGATGACAATTTTCTAAATAACAGTGCTGCATTAAAAATATGAGGTCAAAAAGAGATAAAACGCATTTTTCATAACATATATTTAAAATATTGAATGAATATTTTTGCTAAATAACCTGAATATTTTAGAAATATCAGTCATTATCATTTTAATGCCCTCTAAAATGTTTTTACAACATTTAGATGTCCCAATTTTATATTTATACAATATTTTATCACAACATTATTGCAAATTTTTTAGAAAAATTACCTCAACATCACAAAACATTGAAAATATTTTGAAATTATTTACCGTTCATTGCATATTTACTTTAAAAATGTTGTTGTAAATGTTGATAAAAAGCAGATGTGGTATGGTATTATCATATAAGATGTACTTAAACAGTGTAATACCATAGCTGGAGATCTTTTTTTTGCACGCTAAAAATGCAAGTAAATTTATAAACTGTACAAGTCTTAATAAAAAATATTTAATAAAATGGTTTATTTTAAAATAATCGATATAAATAAAAGTGAAAAAAAGTGTAGAACAAAAATTCTTTGAAAAAAGTAACAGAAATAAAAGAATATTTTCTGTCTACAGCCTGGTTGTTTTTTTTAAGTGTAATTTTTACTTCATTTTTCCGGATGGAAGCTAAAAAGAATTTAATTTAAATTAAAGTCTGCGGTTCAATCCCGCTTGGGGAAATTACTTTTTTTTTTGTTGTTAAAAACCAAAAAAAAATTAATATTTTTTTGTTTTTAAGCGATTTTATTAGGTTTATGTTTGATTTTTGTTAATAAGAAATTTACCAATCGTCTTCAATAAGGGTGGCAATAAAATGTTAAGGTATCGTCGCGGTTCAGTACACTGCCATTCATAGGTAGCAATAATAATCTTAACAATAAAAATAAATGTAATAAATACCTCCAGCGGAAAGGATTATCTGGATAATGTATTAGTTTAATTTAGCGTCGCACTTGAAACACACTAAAAAAAAGTAAAAATGGCCGAACTGACGCTAATTTGTGGAAACCTTTTTATCAAGAACTTTTCAAAAAGTTTATAAATATTGTTCAATTACTTAACAATATTTAGGAAATAATATTTACAAAAAAATTACGAAATAAATGTTGAAAAATATTTACGTCATATTTATGAATGTTTCAGAAATATTTACGCGTAACAATTATGGAAATATTTTTTCCTGAATATTCGTACAACATTTCATCAACCTTTCATTTATATATTTTGTTCTCCAAACGGCCTGACAACATTTTTAAAATATTGTGTTATGTGATATATAACATAAATTGTAGATGACAATATCCCTTACACGGTGGTCAAAACTTAAGTATAGGACGAACAAAAATGCCAACCAAAACTGATAGCATATTTTGATTATAGACATGTATTTATCAAAATCCCAGCTGATCCTATTTTAAAGTTTTGCAAACTTTTTTATTTTTCTATTTCTATATATTATTTTGCAATTATTGTACTAAAACTACCTGTACAATTTTAATAAAATTAAGCAAAATAATAAACTTTGTATCATTTAAATTACTTTACTCCCCAGTATTAATTTATTGAGTGGCCTATTATTTTTTACCACTCAAAACAAAACATAACAAAAAAAACGAAGATTTATATATAAACATTTTTTATAACAAAAAATACTAAGTTTGTCTATGAAATAATTAGGTACAACTTGCAAATTTTGTAAAACAATAATTAAGGTGGTTATGAAAAAAATTGCCAGACGTTATAACGCAAGTGACATTTTGCTTTAATTGTTTATTTAATGTATACTTTATAAAGTTAAAAATAGGATTTTAAAATGAAAATTAAACCGAAATTCAAGTTAAGCCATGAAGAAAATCGAAAGAAGGTATGTGCTGGCTGTGGAGACAAAATTGTTTAGGGTTTCTGAGAAAATATAAAAATTACTGCAGACTTTTTCAAACGAACACTTTAACTTAAGTGATTCAAAATTACCTACTTCAATATGGTAAAAACGGTATTTTTGCATAGCCGCAATTGCCAAATTTTCAAAATTTAGAAATTGCTAGAGAATTTCGCGGCAGCCAAGAATGTATGTGCTTTATCTGCAAAATGGCAAGATATAAAGGGCATAAAAAATTATTAAGGGAAGAGAACGGACGAACGAAGTAAAGTTTTGCTCTTTCTTTCTAGGGGATATCGCTAGATGTAAGAAGCATGTTTGTACAGAGACTGAAGGATTTAAAAATATTGTTTCCATGTTAAAAACAATTCCATGTAGAACCCAAGAAAAAGTTTTACTAAAAATTTAAGGCAAGCAGTAATCGATTTTGCTTCAAAGAATCTTTAGTTATTTATTAGTTTTGTATTAGGTACCTTAAAACAATAAATAAGATATTGCAAACTGTATTTTACATTATTTTGTATTTATAATGTAATTTATCCATATTTAAGTCATGTATCTGACAAATTTTTAAAAACATTTGATAATGGTACTAGAGTATTTTATCGAAATGGCATAAACAATTTTAAAATACTAAGAAATATGTAAAACTTTAATAAAGGATCAGCTGGGATTTTGATAAATACATTTTTGTGTTACCAAAAGAGTCTATAATCAGATTATGCTATCAGTTTTGGTTGGCATTTTTGTTCGTCCTATACTTTAGTTTTGACCACCGTGCTTACATTTATTGTTAACAATTTTTTTTAAAAACTTGAAAAAATGAGCTTCTTTAATTAGCCCCAAACGGTTCATTAAAAACAATCTCTATGGTCAATTTTTGTCGAAAATTTACTGTTTATTTTTTCAAGTATTAAAAAATACATCTTTGTATTTTTAGCCCTCACCACCTATAGAACAATTCAGGTTAAAGCATGCTCCTCCGCCTACCCCTGGATACTCGTTATTCAACACCACGAGCTGGAACCCGACTTTGCCGGGCCAACTGAAAAATTCCAAACTAAGTGCGGATAACGCTAACAATCAGATATCGCAGCAGTCCTTGTTCACCGGCCACGGGCCCCAATCGCTGGCCCAGCTTTTGGAGCAACAAAATCAGATTCCCAGAAACGATTTATAATGATATTTTGTTGATTAATTTTTAGTATTTTTTTGTAAATACGTTTGTAATAGAGAGAATTACATACATGACTGTTGATTAGGTTTGGAGCAATGAGATTTTTTTTATCATTCGTTTTTTTTAATATCAACTGCTTTGTAGCGATTTATACAATAATAACATAAACCATAAGTAGAATGCTTCTAAAGCACAATGTACTTATTTATAAAATTTATTTGGTTTTGGTTCACCAACATTTTATTGGTTATTAGATGGGTCAAAATTTTGGCCACCACTTTTTATTTTGTATCATTTAATATAGATTTTGATTTGTTTTTTCGTCTCAAATAATCTGATTTTTTTTCCAAAGATTAAATGTTTACAAGTTTTTTTCTATGCAAAAAATGTTTTAAAAAAATCGTACAAAAATTCTTAACAAAAACTCATTCTTTTATGTATATTAGGGTGGCCCAAAAAAAAGAATATTTTTTTTCTTCTCGTCTCTTGTGAAAATATGTTGGTTTGTCATGTTTTAAGAGCCCTGTTAAAATATCAGCTCGATTAAAAATTTTGTAGGGGTCGCTCAAGATTTTTAAAAATTTTCAAAATCGTCAAAAATTGAATTTTTGTTTTATTTTAATTCTTTTTCTCGTCTCGATATTAATTTTTAGGTTGAAAATAATAAAAATTCTGTAAATTTCAAATCAATATTTTGATTTCTAAAGGTCGCTAAAAGTTCGTTGATATTTATATTCAGAGGTCGCTCGAAAACATTCAAAATACTCTACTTTCAAAGTTAAAAAAATCTTGAGCGACCTTTAGAAATTAAAATATCGATCTGAAATTTTCAGAATCATAATTATTTTTAAATTAAAAAATAATATCGGAACCAAGAAAAAAATTAAAATAAAAAAAAATCCAATTTTTGACGATTTTGGTAATTTTTAAAAATCTTGAGCGACCCCTAAAAATTTTTTAATGGTGCTGATCTTTTGACAGGGCTCTTAAAACATGACAAACCAACATATTTTCACAAGAGACGAGAAGACAAAAAATATTTTTTTTTTGGGCCACCCTAATGTATATAATGTTTATTTTAAACGAAACCTTAAAGAATTATGAATTAAAGAGATAATATTTAATTTTTTGAAAAAATAATATTTTCGAGTATATTAAAAATATTCTGTGTAGAAAGCAATAAACCAATCAGAGCACAGCATTTTCCACAGCACACTGGGTGTGAAACCACCAACAAAACAAATCAAAATCTTTATGAAATGATTCATAGATTTTTTAAGTTGTCAACTTGGGAAATTAGGACCCACATTATAATTTTTCTGTATATCAAATAAACATTTTAATATTGTTGTACCAAATATATAAGATGTCCCAAAAGATCCACCCAAATAATTAATTTGTCTTGAGTAAAACTTCGAAATTTACATTATGGAATAAACTGTAGAGGTTATTTAGGACACCCTATTAAAATTATTAGTAAAATGTTAAATTTAATTTTTTTCTTATTTGATCCTTTAATACCAAATATGTAAACAGATTAATTATTGTTTAATAAATTTTATGCATAATTTAGGTGTTTTTTTAATCTATTTTTTATAAAACTATTTCATATTTATTCTAGAATAGTTTCAGATTTTTAAAAAACAACAGGCAATATCCTTTTTCTATGGGCAAAATAATTGATCCACACAAATTTTCGATGAATTTCAATCGCAAATAACTTTTTTATTTGATGTCGGATTTAAACGAATATTAAAGAATATTGTAGATGAATTAATGGAAAATCGCTCACATTTTAAAAAATTGCTAAAAAATTGAGGTAGGTGTACTTACGTTTATAATATAAAGGTTTAAACAAAAAGATGTTTTTTACCAGGAAAAATATTGGAAATGTTTTTTTTTAAATCCATATTTTCCACAAAAATAAATATATCAAGGTGAACCAAAAACAAAACTCTTAAAAATAGATCTGACTTGATAATTAAAACTTAATTTAGAACAACCGCGGTTTTGCCACTCTACAGAATGTCTTAAACTTATGGTAAAAAACATATTTTTGTTTAAACCTGTATATTATAAACGTACGTGTATTTTTTAGTAATTTTTAAAATGTAAGCGATTCTCCATTAATGTATCTACAATATTCTTTAATATTTGTTTAAATCCGAAATCAAATAAAAAAGTTATTTGCCATTGAAATGCATCGAAAATTTGTGTGGATCGATTATTTTGCCTGTGAGTGTATTTAAGAATTCTCTGCAATTTTTAAAACCTGCAACATTTTTTTTGAGTAGTTCAATAAAACCATGAAAGTTATCAAAAATCAATTTTTTTAACAAAATTTAAATATTTCCTTAACTAATGAAATAAAAAAAATTATTGACTCTCTACATGTAGCTGCAGTTTTTGAGAAAAAGTATTTGTTGTCAAGAAATTTCTTGTTATATAATAATAATTATTATTAATTCATTATTTTAAGCAATTCAATAAAAACAATGTGCAGCTTTTAAAAATTGCAAAATATACCTCTTTAAATGTACAGGGTAAAAAATGAAATGGTTGATTCTCCACCAGATTTGATGACGAAGAGTTCATATATGGATGTTAGGGCTAAGTATCTTTTTTTTTTAAATACAGGTTGTTAAACATGCAAATAAAAACAAACATTTAAATCTAACCATTTATTTTACAACACACAAACAACTTAAATATACTTAAAAATAACATCTTTTTTATCAGCCACTGTCTGTAATTCTAACTTAACAGGACACTGCAACCAAAAACTTAACAGCTCCTCAGTATAGCCAATCAAAAAGTAAACTTTACGTGCATTAATAGCTCTATGCACAATTCCAGCAACTCTAATAATGTTGTGTTGTCGTTTTATTATTATCTCACTCACAAATAGGTTATGCCAAGTGCCTGATACGAATTTTCTAATAAAAACGTCCTCTACTGCGGTTTCTGATGATCGTAGACCACCCTGCAAATTAGCTGAAACATAAGATGCAACACAGTGAAATCCATATTTATTGCCGGATAGAATTTGTTAACTCACAAGTATTCCAAGAATTCCAGGTTTTTCTATGCGCTATTTCGTGGGGTGGGTTTGCCATTTCATATGTTAAGGGAAAATCTTTTTTCGGTGTTATCCTGTAACGTCCAGCCTGTACTTTGCAACATACTGAAGTTGTGTGAAGTAATCGGACAAGTTGGGTGTTTATTTGGGTGTTTGAAATGACCTAAGAGAAATATTAGGTTATTGTTAATTTATTTTTATTATATACGTACGTTTTTTAATAAAGACGTCATGGTGAAAATGTGTTTTTATTGGAAAAAATAATTTTTTGACAGCATAAAAATCTTTGGTTATGTAGTCATAACCACAAAATAATTTGATTCTCTTGCGATGTTGTCAGTTGTATAAATCAGTAATAAAAAAAGGAACTAAATATTAATTATTTAACTGAAACATTCTAATTATTTTAGGGTCCGCGTTTATTTCAAAAATTACTACAAAATTACGAAAATTAAAATTTAAATATATCTTATATATATATATATATATCTAATATCTTATTTAATGTCTGAAAAAAATGTGACAACAATGTTAGTATTATTTACAATTTTCTTTTATGATGTGAAAATAGTCATTTAAACAGGGAAAATCTCTATTCAGGGTTTCTAATAGTGCAAGAATGTAATAGTACAACTAAGAGATTATATTACAACATATAAATTAGATTAAAATGAATGCATAGAAATAAAAACAAAACATATGTTAATTAATTACTATCAGCTATTTACAGCAATAAAAACAAAATGGAACAAAAAGGTTTGTTTAAATGTATTACAAGTGTGTATAGTTAAATTATTTTTTTATAGGAATAAGAACTATGGGTGATGGTATGGACAATGCTTTATTGTCATTTCCTGAAACCCTCAATAATGCTATAACTTTTAATGCAAATTTAAAATCATCAAAACAAATACTTAAATCTCTACAACCTGTAATACCTACCTCTAATATTGTACAGCTAGTTCCAAAATATTTCCCAAAGGAGCAAAAAGCACCAAAGGACTTGTTTAAAAAGGGCAGAGAGCCCAAATTTGTACCATACGAGCCCTATAAGGCTGCTGTAGAGCCCATGGTTGCCCCCATAAGCAATAAAGTTGTTTTCGAGAGCAAACCCACAAAGAACAATGTTGAAATTCATCAATTGGTGAATCAAATGGCTGATATACGGCAAGAGGAAATGGATAAAATGAAAATGACAGCTTTAGAAAAAGGTGACAATTTTATAGCAAGGGATTTGTGGGAAAAAGAGAAGGAGTGCTACAATAATGATATTAAAAATCTCAGGGAGACTAATTCACATCTGGAAAATCAGCTAAAATTCCAAGCTCAAGTAAGAAAAAAAAATTATTTTTATGTAAATTTAAAAAAAAAAGTAATAATAAAAAATTATGGACAAAATACAAGTATGTCTTAACATACCTACTTAATAAATTAATAAAAAAATAATGTATTATTCTAGGTAGGTATAGTTTTTAAGGTACCTAACCTTTGAATACAATAATCTTAACTATTTAATTAAGATTATCTAGGTATCTGTTAGTTTAACACTACTTTCATCTTATTTTCTAAAAATAATACAATATACAGTGTGTCCACGGATGGACTTAACTATACTTATTATAATATTTATTCTCAATTTTTCGAGGAAAAGTCATTTTTCATCATTTTGTTTTGCTTGTTATATAAATACGATTTGCGTTGAAAAACATACATTTTGTTGTACAGGGTGAGCAAAAATACAGATTTTCAAAATTAAAAATTTTTGAATATTTTTTTTTTGAAGCGCTAATATACAGAGCTGGTAAGGAGAAATCAAAAACTCATATGAAGTTTTTTATAATAAATATTTGTAGTCATGTCAGTTGAAAGCAACAACCTTGATTCATAATCACAAAATTTCTACAAAATAATAGGACCACTCAAGATAGGACCTGAATTGATTTTATTTTTAACAACAAATATCTTAGAAACAATAACTCACATGAAAAAACTTTATTTGGCTTTTTGGTTTCTCCTTACAAGCTCTTCATATTAGACCTTAAAAAAATATATTTAACAATTTTTAATTTTGGAAAATCTACAATTGTATTTTTTTGCGCACCCTGTATAACAAAATAGAACTTTCTCATCGTGAATGGTATTTATATAACAAGCAGAAGAAATTATGAGGATTGACTTTTCTTTGAATAATCGAAAATAAATATTTTTACAAATACATAGTATAGTTAAGTCCATCCATGGACACATACAGTACTGTATATGATCCACAAGTTTCTACTTACCATTGCTACCATTCCCCTTTAATATTGGAGCTACAAAGCTGGTAAAATTTTCTAATTGGTGACATTTTTTTAAACGGTAAAATAGAAAAGCAATTGAACGTCAAGTATCCGAAAGTGCTTAGTTATTGTCTAAAACTTTTAAAATATATAAAATATATCTTCGGGGTGTTTTATTAAAAAAAAATTATTTTTGTGAAAACCGACTTGTTTTTCTGTTTTTAACATTTTAATCAGAAGAAAAAATGCCACCAACTCGCTAATTTACCGACTTTCTAGCTCCAATAATAACAAAGTTAGCAATGGTGAGCAGATAACTTTGGACACCCTGAATATATTTATTTCTCTATGCATGGGTATATTGTTTATTTAAAGAGCTAGAAGGTCCGTTAAATTAGACGAAAAATGCGTTACAAGTCTATTAAAATGACATTTAAAAATTGAAAAAAAAAATTCACATTTATCCACAATTTTATACAATTTGTGATTTTTTTTTGCCTACTAGATTTGAGCCACCACCACCATATTGTAATTTTACATGATTAGGTATAAAAAAATCAAGAAATCCAACAATCCAAATTATGGCGGCCATTATAAAAACAAAAGATGGTAATGGTAACTCAAGCAAAGAAATTGAACAAAAATGTAGAAATAACAATTTTTAGTTGTGAAAGGGTATTCGTTTTTTTTAATATTTTGAGAATCGCCGGCTTTTTTAATGGGGCTTAATTTAATGGACTTGTAATTACGCAACTCTTTATAATTAAATTGACATGTTAGCTCTTCAAATAAAAAATACCCTTTAAAGTATACACATGGAAGAATATTTGGTGCACCCTGTATATGTTTTATACATAAAAAGTAATTAATACAATAATAACGAATTATTGTATTATATTCAAAAAATAAAACAAAATTAGCGTTATATTGATAGATAGATAAATAACCTAAAGTGGGGTGTGGAGTATGGTACCCAAGGAGGAAATTTTAATTCAAAGTACATTATAATCTATAGACGCACAACTCTGTATTTGCAGGATAAGTGATTTTAAGAAAATAAGAAAAACATGAAAAACCGCTCATAAGATCATTTTTGAAAAAAAAATGCAAACATTGTATAGACGTGCTTTGGAATCATTTTTATTCAAAAAAGTAAAAATAATTCTCTAAAATTAGGTATAGACCAGGGTCGATAATTTTTGAAACAAAAAAAAATAACAGTAGGATGAAACCCATTGGAAAAGGAGAAGAATATAATAAAAATGAAAGGAAAAACAAATTACGGGCGATCTGACTTCGGGAAGTGGGAGGGGGGGGTTTTAAGGGTAAAAAATGGTTTATCTCGATTTCCGGCAAAACTACAAGTCCTATGGAAAAAAGTTAAAAGGCAAAGTTGTAGGTAATAAAAGGATCTACAACTTTTGTAATTACAATTTTTTTACATAACCTCAAAATTTATGTGAAAAATTCAAAAAACCAAGTTTTTGGTTTTTTATTTTTATCTTTTTAAAAAAAAAAAATTTTTCCACGAAATTTGGTGAAAACTTACCTTTTTATGTCCCAAATACACTGTAATTTATTTGATTTGAAATATTTATTATTTCGCCTTATTTTGACTTAATATCAAAAAAGCACCCTAATTTTCAATCGAAAATTCTCGCGTCAAAATATCAGCTTTTTTCAAAAAGTAGGTGTGCTTTTTGTTTGTTGAAATCTCTACTTTCTGATGGTGTAAAAAAAATATACATTACTATGGTAAATGTTCTCAGAAAATGCAAAAAATATTATAATGAATAACGAAAAAAACTCGAATTCGAAAATTTATTTTAATCATTATGTACAATTTCATCCAAAAAATGTGATTGTTTTTTTTTTTATTTAGAAAAAATACATCTCAATGTGCCCTCATGGGCCACAACAGATAATAAATATAAAAATGTACATATAAGTATTTGTATATATAAATAAATAATCTATAAATAAATAACACTTAACCTATTCAGTCTCTTAAATTAATTATATATTCTTTAATCGCTTTTTTGAAATCTTTGGTGTTTTGTTCCTTTAATTTCGCCGGCAGCTCATTGTATTTTTTTATTCCCTCATTCAACAGTTGCTTTTGACTACTTTTTGTTTTGGCTCTATCTATTCTTATTTTATCTCTGCTTCTAGTATTGTATTTATGTATTTCTTTTTGTTTGGTTAATTTTATGTCACTGTCCACAATTTCTTTTTTGTTGATCTTATGTATTATTTTTAATGTTTCCAGTTGTTGTAATTCATTAATATTTAAATGCTTTGTTCTTTTATATACTTCTTTAGTTGCTGTATCTTTTTTAATATTATATAGGACCTTAATGATTTTGTTTTGTGCTCTTTTTAATTTATTTATTTCTTTTTTATTAGCTGTTCCCCAAAAAGGTATCATATATGTTAAATTGCTTTGCACATATGCGTCGTATAGCATTTTTTTATGTTTTACTGTTATGTAATCTTTGACTCTATATGCCATGTTTATTTTTGACGAAATTTCCCTTTTTAATTTATTAATGTGGGCTGTCCATGTGAGTTTTTTGTCCAGTATTAGTCCTAGGTATTTGATTTCCTCCACTTTATCTAATATAGTTCCATTTATTTCAAGGTTGATGTTGTGTTCTTTCACTCTATTTTCTATATGTATGAGGTAGCATTTCTTTTCATTAATTGTTAATTGTTGCAATTTTTTTAGTTAAAAAGTTTATTTATTAAATTCTAATAACATTTATGTCAGAAAATCTCATAAAATATAAAAATACATGTAAATCATTTAGATACTTCTTTCTGATTACGTTATTCATTATAATATTTTTTGTATTTTATGAGAACATTTACCATAGTAATGTATATTTTTTTACACCATCAGAAAGTAGAGAGTTCACCGAACAAAAAGCACACCGACTTTTTGAAAAAAGCTGATATTTTGACGCGAGAATTTTCGATTGAAAATTAGGGTGCTTTTTTGATATTAAGTCAAAATAAGGCGAAATAATAAATATTTCAAATCAAATAAATTACAGTGTATTTGGGACATAAAAAGGTAAGTTTTCACCAAATTTCGTGGAAAAAAATTTTTTTTTGAAAAAGATAAAAATAAAAAACCAAAAACTTGGTTTTTTGAATTTTTCACATAAATTTTGAGGTTATGTGAAAAAATTGTAAATACAAAAGTTGTAGATCTTTTTATTACCTACAACTTTGACATTTAACTTTTTTCCATAGGACTTGTAGTTTTTCCGGAAATCGAGATAAACCATTTTTTACCCTTAAAGACCCCCCCTTCCACTTCCCGAACTCAGATCGCCCGTAATTTATTTTTCCTTTAATTTTTATTATATTCCCCTCCTTTTCCAATGGGTTTCATCCTACTGTTATTTTTTTTCTCTTTTTACCATTTTTAAAGGCTTTTGCACTGATCTAGTATTTTAGTAAATAATTGTAATCAAAAGATTTAAAAACATAGTTTTGCATCTTCCTCGTTTAAAGACCAAGTTTTGCAAATGAAAAGTGCAAATACCAAAAAATAACAATTAATCAGGTGATTGTTATGTCGTCACTTAATGCCTATACCGTGTTTTGCATCCGACAGGAAGAAACAAATACCCAGTTTTGCATCTGCGTTAAGTTTTTAAATGTATTTTAGTCTACAAATACTAATTTATACATCTGGTTTACTTAGGTATGCTGTAGGCAGTGCAGTAATGTACAGGGTGTCCCAAATTGGTTGTAGGCTATCTCAGTAAATATAAATGCTAGAAAAAATTCGACCACGCATCCCCGTCGTCTTTTTTAAAGATACATCGGATGATGTCTTTGAATTTTCTCGATTCGCATTTGTTTAGGAGATATACCTATTTTTTCAATTTTTGCCAATTTTGACAAATGCTTGTAGCTTCGTTAATATTTGAGTTACGAATACAGGTTTAAAATATTATGTAGACACTTTTTATCACAGAATTCATTAGTGTCGACAGATTTTTTTTTAGCTCTTTTAGGTTAAGAAATATGACCCTATACGGACAACCAATTTGGGACACCCTGTACATAAATAGGATAAAATATATTTTTTTAAAAATTTGCAAAAACCGAGTTTTGCATCTAATTTACTATTATTATTATTTGTTTTTTGAAAAAATATAAGTTTTTCGCACAAAAATATTTTTGTGTAAAAAAATCCTCAATTGTGAAAAAAACTATATTTTCTTAAAAACCAAATATCTTTAAATTAGACTAATACATTATTTGTTAAGTATTTTTTTTGCTTAACATCATATTTTAGGTAAACAGTGAACTAAAAACACTTTTGGTGGCCGCTGTAGGCGAAGATTTGGAAAGTCGCGTTCAACATTTGACAGAAGATAAACTTCAATTAGCAAGGGCACTGTTAAATTCGGCAAATCATTTGACGTCGCACCAGGAACAAACTGAGTGGCTTTCAGGACAATGCGAAGTATGGAGGAGCAAATTTTTGGCTTCAAGGTAAACTGATGACATTTTAAATTAGTTTGACATTTGGTTTGGTCAATTTTGACGTTTTAACGTTTGTTTTTTTATTGAATTTATTTATTTTTAAATTTATTAATATTTTGTAAATTTCTATACGCTAAAGAAGCATCGCTAGTAGCACCACCACTCGGCCGTTATCATTGTAACAAAACTACAACTGCCATGAATTCTTAGGTATATTTTGTTGTTTAACATGCAGTTGTCGGCGTTTTTAGAGGACTAAAATATAAAAATGTTTAATTTTAAGGTTATGTATGTTTGTGCAACAATTATTTTTTACTAATTTCTTAAAAATGTCCAAACTTAAATATAAATTATATTAGGTTTAGTTATAATTAGTATATTCTGCACCAACAAATTAAATCCTTTGGAAAAACATGAAAATGCAACGATTTAGTTCTTGAATTTTATTTACAATTAAAAACACTATAATTCACCATGATCCCATTCACAAAATACACACTAACCTAACTATATAAGCATATAAGCTTTGAGTAAAACTACCTATTTATTTAAAAATGATGTGCAGTTCATATGCTTTAAATGTATTGTTGACAATTCTCAGGGCTGGATGCTCCCGTGTACGAGTTTTGGTTCGTGCCGCGCATGACGTCACTTGATGAATAGTTGCCGTGCGAATACACGAATAATAGTAATATTATCAAAGAAAATAGAGAAATATCTGGACATAGTGCGTTTTTATTAAAGTTAATATTGAAGAAAGTGTTATAATATGGATAACACAGCCACACAAAAAAAAAGTGTCGTGATCTGGGGATGCGACATATGCTTTCCTATGGATTTTGACGCGCTGAATCCGAATCCGATGTCAAAATTTGTCCTCCAGGTCCGCGTTTCAACCTAACCTCAAAAAACGTGAAAAAATTAGTATTTTCTGTTCTGGGGATGAGGCATGTCGATTCTTATGTTTTTCGATGCATTGAATGTAATAATCTCTCAGAATCGATCGCACACGTTGTTATTTTGACTCTAACCTCGAAAAAACGCAATGAAATGAAATATACTGAAATTGTGATATACTGCCTTGAAGGCTAGTTTTTTTTGAAAGCCTATATCAGCGGAGTCTCATTCTTACAGTTGACGTAACCTAACCTAACCTTAAATCACCTAATTTAACCTAAACTGGCCTTATATAACCCTTATCTTCTATCGCAGATTTTACTATTCTGTAAAAAGGTAAATTTTAACACGATAAGCAATGTCTTTACAACGAAATGAATATGAAATTTACTGTTTTATTCTCTCTATTTTTGGATTTCTAGAAGAATGGGTGAACATAATGATATCGCTGACCATTTTAGCATTTTTCGCCTGTGCCTGAAATGACGGCATGAACGCCGTTTACCCAGGGACTCAGCCGGTATGGATCCGTTGCCCACCGTCACCACGTGGAGGTGCCCTGGTTACAGGCACAAGCGAAAAATGCTAAAATGGTCAGCGATATCATTATGTTCACCCATTCTTCTAGAAATCCAAAAATAGAGAGAATAAAACAGTAAATTTCATATTCATTTCGTTGTAAAGACATTGCTTATCGTGTTAAAATTTACCTTTTTACAGAATAGTAAAATCTGCGATAGAAGATAAGGGTTATATAAGGCCAGTTTAGGTTAAATTAGGTGATTTAAGGTTAGGTTAGGTTACGTCAACTGTAAGAATGAGACTCCGCTGATATAGGCTTTCAAAAAAAAACTAGCCTTCAAGGCAGTATATCACAATTTCAGTATATTTCATTTCATTGCGTTTTTTCGAGGTTAGAGTCAAAATAACAACGTGTGCGATCGATTCTGAGAGATTATTTACATTCAATGCATCGAAAAACATAAGAATCGACATGCCTAATCCCCAGAACAGAAAATACTAATTTTTTCACGTTTTTTGAGGTTAGGATGAAACGCGGACCTGGAGGACAAATTTTGACATCGGATTCGGATTCAGCGAATCAAAATCCATAGGAAAGCATATGTCGCATCCCCAGATCACGACACTTTTTTTTTGTGTGGCTGTGTAATAGATGCTTTTTTAGTCCTTCATAACATTAAGGGCTGTAGTTTAAGCGTTGGGGTTTTAAATTAAACTTAAATTCACTGTAGAAAATGTTTATAGGAAACAGAAGCGGTCTTAACGTTAATATTGTCCATTCTTTTTGTGGCATTTAACCATTGTTTGCACAAATCAAAGTTTTTCGGGAATGGATTAAATTTAATGTTTGTATTTAAAGGGTTTTTCTTGGACTGGTTGTCCGAATTGCATCCAAAATGCCTCACCGCATTTTAATAAATGCAAATGGCACGACACAAACTAAAACACAAACAAAACAAGTTAACGCAACACAAAAACAATAATAAACAAACAGAACAGGTTAACACAACGCAATAACAATAATTTGAACACTGAAAAGTAATTCGAACCTTAGTTAAACAAAAATAGAGCAAGTTAACATCCAACAGCATCGCAAAAACAAGAATTTTAGCAACAGATAATTAAAAAGCACGTTAAAGATTTAAAAACACTCATCAAGTGACGTATTTAAGCCCCGCCCAACATGCGCACCATCCTATCTTAAGGTGTATGTGTCTTGACAATTCTTACATTCACACAATGCTATCGAACTTCAACAGATGGCGCGCGCGTTGCGAAAACCTGATACTTTGGCGTATATTATTAATAAATTCAATTATACAGTGCTTGCAAATCCAAGTCCGACCGCGTTGGGAAGGATGGTTGTTCAATACCCGCGTGAAAAGAATAAGGATAGAATGCCAAACAGAATTTGATTGGTCAGAGCGTCAGGCGTGCGTATTGTAAGCGCCTTCTGTATGGCGTTCTATCCTTGTTATTTTCACGCGTCCTTCCCAAACCGGTCGGACTTGGATTTGCAAGCACTGTATACTGTTTACTAGTAACAGCTGTTTTTGAAAACTTTGGTTTTTAATTTATTTAAATAACAATAAGTTTTTAATTATTCAAAATTATAATTAAATAAATTTTGCTTTGCAGGTTTTTTCTGATTTTACACAATTTTTTTATATAATGAGGTGATTTATTTTTTAATGTAAAAATTTTCTTTTTTGTATACATTTTGTAGCTAAATTGAAAATGCACAATAATTACTATTTACAAACATGTATTCTGTCAAGTTATCCATGAAAAAAAAACACTTTAAAACAAATCCGGTAAAAATCGCAAACATATGGGTCACACTGAATATTGAAATATCAATAAGTTTTTCATTTATTTAAAATAATAAAAAAAGTTTGATATTTGTTTTTAATATTAAATTTTTCAATACATTATTTGATTCCTATTTTTTGTATATATTTTTTTTTTAATTTATAGGTTTTTCTTTTCTATAAATTATTTTTAAACGCTTATAAATGCTTAACGCAGCTATATATACGAGGTGTCCCTAAACTTATTGGTATAAATTTAGGAAAATATTAAACAAGTCAAAATAAGACGAAAACCTAAATAAATATTTTTTTCTACTCCTATTACGGAATTTGACCGTAAAGTGTTACAGAATCAAATATTCTATCATCGGATGACAGAATGAACACTCGTGGCGACATCTCTGTTTTTAATATCTAACAAATTTTAGACCGATCCAACCTCACTTCCTTCCAATTAAATTATTTTTCTATGGTATTTTTTGGAAACGTAAAAAAAGTATAGTCTGTAACACGTTTGAAATTGCATATTCCGCTCTCGTGAAACCGTCAAACTCGCCTTCGGCTCGTGTGACAAACTCTTCACTCGAGCGGAATATGCTGTATTCCAAACTTGTTACAGAATATACTATTCCTAATACTTATATTTCCAAGATACAGGGTGATAAAGTGTTACTGATCATATCAGTTTTTTTAATATAACCTCTACTGTGGTAGTTTTGGAATGGTGATATTTTGCAGTCACTTACTAACACACTTATTCATACATAATTATAATTGTTTGAGTGATCACAGTGTCGTAGAAACGGGGGTTGGTTTAAGCTTGTTTGTCCCATACAAACTTTGAGGTTGGGTTTTTATAACATTTGATGCAATTTTTAGATTACACAGTTAGGCTACCATTAATAAGGTGTACCTCTCCAACTTTGATAAAATAAACCGTTTCCGAGATATTCGAGATTACAATAATTGTTATATCGCATTATTTAAAAGGATTAAAAGGTAAATGATAACAAATTTTATATTTTAATTGAAAAAACTAAAAACGGCATTCCATGAGCCTCGGGACTTTTTGCCCTGACCGTCACATTAAAAAAATTTGTTATCATATACTTACCTTTTAATCCTTTAATGAGATATAACAGTATTGTAATCTCGAATATCTGGGAAACGGTTTATTTTATCGAAGTTTGAGAGGTACACCTTTTTAATAGTAGCCGAACTGAGTAATCGAAAAATTGCATCAAATGGTATAAGAACCTAACCTCAAAGTTTGTATGGGACAATAAGCTTAAGCAACCCCTATTTCTACGACACTGTGTTAACTCGAACAATTGTAATTTTGTGGGAATATGTGTTTTGGTAGTAAGTGACTGTTCGCAAAATTTCACTTTTCCAAGTCTACCATAGTAGAAGTTATTTAAAAAAAAACTGATATAAGTAACACTTTATCATCCTGTATCTTGTAAACATACGTAATTGGGAAATAGTATATTATGTATCAAGTTTGATAAACGCCATTTTATACAGAAAAGTTTATAAACCAAGTGCATACTATACTTTTTCTACGACAAATGAGGAAGTGCATTCCAAAACTCGGCTTATCCATATTAGTTGTTTTTGAGCAAAATGTCAAAAACCTTACACGTGAGTACTAACGCATATTAGGCAAACACAATACTTTAAACGAAATATAAAGGCATAAGTAAAACATTTATATACCTTGATTAAAAAAGTATAGCTCCAGTTTAAAATAATTTAAAATTACATACGTATATACCGAGTTCTGCATGATATAATAGATAAGGCAAGTTCTGGAACGATAGTCAATTTGTAAATGAATTTTAAATGGAATAAGGATAGTTTTAGAATATTATGAACTTTTCAGGGTATAGGGGGATACATGTTAAATGTACAGACACCACTAACTCATTTTTATTAAAAAGTTGATAAGCCGAGTTTTGGAATGGACCTCCTCAAATACTTATTATTATCTTAAAATGATTTAAATCAATCTATAAAACAATAGGAGAATCTGTGTGTCACCGTCAAATGTCAATTTTTTTTATTTTAAAAACACAGATTATAAAGGTTATAAAACGAAATGTATTTCTTGAAAATTGACAGTTTTTCACAGTGAAAGTAAAGAAAATGTTTTATGAGCACTTTACAGTGAAGTCCGTGTCCGAAGTTAAGTTATAGTTTACTGCCGGCGAAATTAAAAGGTCAGTACAATGTTCATATAAACTTTTCAAATATTGGCGTTGAGAAACTATTTAATACTTTTGTATTTTTTTATTGAGATAATAAAATAATTTTCACTTTTAGTATTATTTTACAAGAAAGGCACTTTAAAATTTGACAACTGTCAACTAACTTAAAACTAACTGCCCGTGACTAAAAACCTGTTGCTAACTTCAGCCCGTGACTAAAGCGCCATAAAGCCACAACTTGTCAATGTGTATTTAAAAGTTCACTAAGTGGCATGGAAACATGTACGAAAAGGGCGTTTTAAAGGTGGGAGTAGAAAAAATATTTATTTAGATATTCGTCTTATTTTGACTTGCTTAATCTGCTCCTAAATTTATGCCACTAAGTTTAGGGACACCTTGTAGATGAAGAATTAAAAAAACGACAATTTTTAAAATTAAAATTTTAAAAACCTTACTAGCAAACTAATAAAAATAAATTTATGTTGCTTACATAAATGATTTGTTATCAAATATCTTGCTAAAATAAAGTTATCTGCCTTAAACAGATTAAATATAAAAGTGACAATTTTTTAATTAAAACAAATCGTAATTCGAAAAATTAATAGACATACTGGATCAAAATTTTCAAAAGAGAAACGATTTTTGAATTAAAAATGGACTTGTTTTGCTTTTATCAAATGATTGGACATAAAAACGCCTTCTTTGAATCTTGCTTAAAAAGGAATTAAAAAAAAGCACAAAAAATCTAATCTAATCTAATACAAATTTTAACAAGTGTTTGGTTTTAAAGTATGGTTTCAAATTGTACACTATTTTTTTGCATTTTTTCCAAACCTATTATAAATTAAATCAAGTTCACGGTTCCTGAATAATTTTATAAAAATATAAATGATTTTAAAAGATTTTTCACTCGATTTTTTAATTGATTTTTCAATATTTTTGTTTAACATTTTTAAGTATTTATATCAGTGGCGGCTCGTCAGGGTAGGCCTCTGAGGCCGCGCCTCACCCTTAAAATGAAGGAACGAACGACTTTTTGTATTTAGATTTTTGCCTATTACAAGTGTATTTTTACAACAGTTCTACCCAATAAAAAGTAAAAAACCAATCAATAATACTAAGCGTAAATAAAAATCCAGGCGCAAAGCGCGTCAAGGTAACGTGCATCGTTGAAAGTCGCTAGACAGAGGCGAAATTTTCACAGCCTCGGAAGCTCCCATTTACCTCTAGAAAGCGAAAATGACTCACCAACTAAAGTTCGCGAATAAACAACGTAAATTCAGTCGTAGATGAGGCGACATAAAGTTAGCTTGGTTTGTTCTGATTTCTGGTTTTATCACATTATAATCGCGTGTCCGTCTATGGTGGGGAGGCCAGTGTCCTCTAAGCGTTCGTAGAGCACGTTTTGTTTCGTTTTGTTTTGATTTAAATTAAATTATTTAAAACTTTTGGCTGATCTTTTATAGTTTTTGTCTCGATTAGTAAAATTTCTTATTTAATTATTGTGGGGAACACACTAAGGTAGATTTAACAGTTTTTATTAAGCAAATTTTATATTTTGAAATAATAGATTGCATAATTCTTTAATTAGAGACGCGGTTTAAAAATTTAGAATTACTTTTAAATCTGACTGCAGACCCACAATTTTACGACCAAATAATAGATAAATTTGCAAACTTAGACGTATAGATTTAATTTACAAAAAGTAGCTAATAGTATTTTATATTTTTTAATACTTAGGTAGGGGTCGACTTTTTAGTTTTATTTTTTGATTAATTTATTTATTTTTAACTGTTTTAAGAATATATTTTTAAGTTTTAAGATTAAAAGTAGTCTTTGATGTGATATTTTGTTTGTTTTGTTTTTTAGACTTTATTTTTTATTTATAATGGTTTAGTAGGGCTATCGGCGATGACCTCCATTTTAATTTATTTGTATTTAGACAAAATTAACCTTATGTATACATAAGGTTATAGCCTCACCCTCCTGTACACCCACGAGCCGCCACTGATTTATATACATATTTCTTTTAAAAATAAAATTACTCCATTGTAATTTTTTTGGTCAGCCTGTTTTTACTATAGTTTTCTTTTAAATTTATAATAAATATATACTTTTAATTTGTAAATGCTTTTAATTTTTCTATTTTTTTTTATTTTTTTTATTTATATTGTATTATTATATTATTATTATTATATAATTATTATTATTTATTGTTTTATATTATATTTATATTAATTTTAAATACCTATTTTTTTTTTAATATTTTTTTAGTTTAATGGTTGAAGAATTAGCTCATTGGAAATCAGCCCTCACTAGCAGAATAAACGAATTACAAAACACTATAAAAGCCCTCATGGAGGAGAATTCTTACACAAAAAAGCATTCCCTACAAACCTATTGCAACTTAAAGATGCTCATAGACAATGTTAGTGATAATAACGATACCATGCAATTAAAATCTGCCACTTGCGTCGAATTGGCTCATACGAATTTAATTTTGGCGGACAAATTGGAAAAACATTTTAAGGTGCCTAACAAGAATGCCAAATTGTCTGAGTTGTATAATGGTTGTGGTAAGATTGAAAACAGTACTTTTACTGAGAAAAATGCTCAAAAGGTGAGTTTATTATTAAAATTAAAAATATGAAAATGTTTTCAAAAATGTATGATTTTGTTACTTCCTTCTTTATTAACTAAGAAATATTATTTATGTTGTTAAAGTAAAAGGATCCTGCTACACAATAATTTAAAAAATGCATATGGGTGATTCTACAAAAGTTGGACAACTTTTGACCTAATTTTGTTTATAGTTTTCGGAGAAAATTAAACAGTATTTTGTTATGAGAACATATATAATATAATAAATATACTGTTCCAGACCAGGCCAGACACTTTTTCAAAAAGTTTCTAAAATATCCGTGTTTTCTAAATTTGAATCTAAGGGAAGTGACGAGTATACCAGGGTAATAATTAAATACATAATTTATTGGAAAATATAAGATTTATTGCAACTTTTAACATATTATACATTAAATATCTTAAAATCAAAAAATACCACACATCAGTGGCGGCTGGTGGATTTTGGGTATACCGATATCTCAATTATTAGATATGGGACGGACACTCCAAATTTATGAGTTTATAATGACATTAAATAAACAAGTTCTGCGCAAGCAGAATTTAAATTGAAGTTTGCGAAAAAAAGATAACCGAAACATCGAATATGGAAATGACGACACGGTACTGATGAATGGAATACAAATTTAAGATTATAATTCGGAATTAAGTATTTTACTGATATTTTTTATTAGTGGATGCTACTTATCAACAAATCATAAATAGCCTTATATAAATTACAATAAAATATATATGGGTAATTCTTTTACAAACCGAACACCTTTTGACCGACACATCTCAGATTTGGCTGAAACTTTTTTTACGGATTCTATGTCGAAAAATTTTTTTTCTCTCGCATATTTTCGATAATACAAGCTATCGAAAATTTGAGAATAACGAGTTTTTTGGCTTGGAGACTCATTTTAAAAAATTTATAACTCTTGTTCTATTTGAGCTACAAACTTCTTTTTTTTTCATTTTAAAGCTAAAGGACTAAATTTTGACAAAAAAATATTTTTAATAAATATTATTAACAAATTCATATTGTTATTAACAATTTCATTGTTTAAATCAATTTTTAACAATGGCCCCCACCTCGTATTAAGTCAAATTTTACATAAAAAACATGATTTCAAAATATGGTACCTTCATTATTACTATTGTTAAAACATTCATATTGCGCGACACATAAAGAAACGGTTTTTTGTTAATAAAAAGAAAACTATAGCTCGGATCAAAAAAAGTCAAATATAAAAGTTGTAGATAATAAAAAGATCTACAATTTTTATTTTAACTATTTTTCGACATAACCTCACTTTTCAAATAAATTGAAGTTTGTAGCTCAAATAGAACCAGAGTTATAAATTTTTTAAAATCAGTCTCCAGGCCAAAAAACTCGTTAATCTCAAATTTTCGAAAGCTTGTATTATCGAAAATATGCGAGAGAAAAAAATTCCTCGGACACGTATCTCTTATTTTTCGACATAGAATCCGTAAAAAAAGTTTCAGCCAAATCTAAGATGTGTCGGTCAAAAGGTGTTCGGTTTGTAAAAGAATTACCCATATACGAAAGAAAATAACTACTCACCACAGTACTGAAATTTTGACTGGAACTATACGTGCATTCACCACAACTTCGCCGCTTGCATTGTTTTCAAGATGACTGTCGTGCAAAGGGCGGGCTCTGCGGGAAATTTTTTACCAACGCTTGAGTTAAAACGAGGACTTGACGTTTAAACTTCAATATTTCGCAGGAATTTTGAATTTTAACATTGGACACAGAACTGACGGGTAAAAGTGAGTAAAAAGATTAACAATTTTTTAAAAATTGTTATTCGAATCTATGATAAAATATGAAAAATACATTATTTAATGTTTTATAGTTTGTAGTGTAATTGAAAAATATAAGATAAATTGAATATATTTTAAAATAAAACCACTCACATATTTGATTCAGGAGTTGTGACACGCCAAGGTACTGATGTTTTGAATATTTATTATGTTTTTCTACAAACGTGCTTTTGAAAAAATACATTAAAATTGGGTGGACAAGTTAAAAAACCTGGATCTTTTGTAATATACTAAAATATTTACAAAAAATATTAAAATACCTACTCTATTGACTGATGACATCAAGTTGTCCAACTTTTGTAGAATCACCCATATATATTCTAACATTAAGAAAGGAAGATTATATAGCCAATTAAAAAATGGTAAAATTTTGTTTGTTAATTTACAGAATATGTTTGTTTTAGCTTCTTCAAAATCCGGTTAAAATAACAAACAAAGATGCGATATGTAATGCGTTAGTAGGGGCAGCTTATGGTGAGCATAATATGCATTCCCAAAACCACCAATTTCATACAGTTTGCTGTGGACACTGCAAAGGGGAAATACAAAATATTTGACGATAGTGATAATTTTAGATAGGTAATAAAAATTATATATTTTATATAGTATTTTTTAAAGACAATAATTCATTAATGTATTTACATACTTGCAAGTTTAATCAATAAAGATTGAATTTCATCTAAATAATGTTTTTGTACTATTCCTAGAAGGTTAACGTTGCATGTATAAAAAATATTTCACGGGATAATATATTATGTTTAATATTTTGAATTTAATAACGATTGTTATTAATACATGTAAAGAACGTGTATTAATTTTACTACACAGGGAATTTAAAGAAAAAACGAAGTCAGGGAAAAGTCAGGGAATTATCTGTAAATAATACTAATACATAAAATAATAATAATAATATAAAAGATCTACCATAGAAAAAGGATACATTATGATTTAATATAAATGAAATGCTTGGGCAATTTTAATGTAACTACCTAATCGTGTAACTCAGTTTGTCTTTGACAAAAGTCAAAGTAACATTACAAGTCTTTCTCGTAATTGTGAAAAATTGTTTAATAACGGAAATCAAGGTTCTGGAAAACAAAAAACAAAAATTAACTGAAGGAACCAACCATGAAGTGGACAGTATCAATAGACGTCTATAAATATTGAGAAAAAAAGTTTAAAATAGTTATTTGACTTATTTTTGTATTTTGTTTTGTTTTTATTTACGACTATTCCACTCATTACTTTTTGGACCAATCAGATTTCAGAAAACGAGTGGTTTTTTCAGTTTTGCAGCGATAAAACTACTATTCAGGTGAAAAAACCACTCGTTTATACGAGTTGCATAACAACCAATTGGTTGCTATGATAAAAATAATTGTCACTGTTGACGTTTTTAATTTTAAAATTAAAATGTTAAAAAATATGCGTTTTGGTCCAAAAAATCATACAGAAATTGAATCAGCAGTTAAAAATATTCGTGAAATAGTCTTGCCGAATACCACTCGTGATAAAATTTTCCCTGAAAAAATTTTTGATTTTTATTTACTCAAGATTTTTCCTTGGAAATTTCGCTCATGGCATTAACTTCAAACCACTCGCCTAGCGGCTCGTGGTCTTAAAAATTAATGCCACTTGCGAAATTTCCAAGAAAAAAACATTCGTATAAAAATCAAAAATTTTATCGGTAAAATTTTACCACTAGTGGTATTATATACGAGAAATATGCTCTATGTTTTGTTATAACTGTTAAGTAAATTTTAAAAGATCTAAAAAAGTTTTATTTTGAATTACATATGTGACCTGGACTACGGAAAGCTACCTATGGTTAGAAATCAAGTTTTCGAGAAAACAACTGTTAAAGCTAAAGTCTACCTTTTTTTTTTTCATCTTACCCTTGGCTCTCCACCTCTCTTTAGACTTCCATTATACAGTGGTGCTTTTACAATAAATATTTTTGTACCTTATTCAAGTGATTTCCCCTAAATAACTAATTTTGTGAACCTTGAAAAAGTTGGAATAATACGTGCTGCGTTTCTTATCATTATATTTTCGAGATCGTGGTTTTTCGTTGTTATGCAGCTAATTTAAAGTTGTTTTAGTCTGTGAAAGTGCATAATGGATTTAGAAAAAGACTTTAAAGCAGTGGAGAAACAATGTTTTGCGGATTGTGATGAAGATTACGAAGATCAAGGTGGAGGTGCAGGTGTTAGTGACATAGAAGATGACGTTGTACCAGATTCGTCTTTCGATATGTCTCTTCAGGATATTGACGAAAATAAAAGATCAAAAAAAGCAATTCTTGATATAAACTGAGCACCACTCATTGACAATGTGTCGCGACCAAAAAGTTCGTCCTTTTTCAAAACGACATAACTTTTTTGTTTCTTGAACGATTTTATTTTTGTCTGTGATTTCTGCTAGCCCCATCCTCTGGCTATTCATGCTATAGAAATGAAGCTCATGGTTCTTTAAGTAAATTTCGTACAGGGTGTAATATGTAAAACGTTCAAAAATTTCAATACCTTCATCGAAGCCCCGTTTGTAAAAAAATAATTTAGTATTAATAATAATAATAATCCAGTTAAAAATAATGTTAAAAATGAATTAGAAACTAGAATTAAGTTTGCTTTTTTGAATAGTGGCAATAACATGTAATAAAAACATTTTTATATGTATTTCTCTACATCATGTTTGAACGATTTCTTTGTCACATCAAATATAAATTAAATATATAAATATAAATTTAGATCAAATATTTTATTGTTTACTTTCTTATAACCTAAGATCGCTTTATATAAGGGATCCTTTAAACATCTACATGGTGAATTAGGTAATTGTTGTCTGAAAACAATTACCTCCCACCCTTCCCGAATTAACCCCAGCGCGATCGGTAGCCTTTATAATCTGTGATTAGTAGGTTGCAAAATGGGAATGATTTATATTGACAGGATTGAATTATAGGTGCTATGCAACAAAAAATTAATCATTGTTGCTTTAAACTTTGCGCAGCAGAACGGTGTTAAAAATAATTTTTTTCTCGTTTTTACTTTGAAATAATGAAGTATTATGTCTTACCTTGAAATGGTTTTAAATTTTTTCGTATTGGAATCTTAGCAAAGAAAATATGATTGTTTTTTTAAAGAGTACATTTAAGGCTTTTCGGTAGGCAATACACTCAGTCTTTTTAAGAACAAGGAGATAAGATGGTGAAAGATTGTTCCTTGAATAATTCTGAACAAGCGACAAGCAACAAACTTCCATTATTTTCAGAGGGGCCTAAGCAAAGACAACTTTTTTAAAATGATATTTTGGTGAAAATTTGCGAAAACCAATCCTGAAGCGATATTTACGTTCTTGACATGTTTTCTTTATAATTTTGACCTCCTGCTTGTGATTCAGTTGTCAAATTTAAGTTTCATATAAAACCAAAATCACTAAGAATCAAAATTCGAAAACAATTTCCGGCTGTTGCCTACAAAAGAGCCTTAAATGTACTCTTTTAGAAAAAAAATTTTCGTTGCTACGATTCCAATTCGAAAAATTTGAAAAACGTTTCAAGGTAAGACATAATACTTCATTATTTCAAAGTAAAAACGAGAAAAAAATTATTTTTTTACAAACGGGGCTTGGATGAAGTTATTGAAAATTTTCACCGTTTAACATATCACCCTGTAGTAAATTTACTTGAAGAACCTTGAGCTTCATACCTATATCATGAATTGCCAGAAGATGGGGCTAGAAGACATCATAGACCAAAATAAAATCGTCCAAGAAACAAAAAAGTTATGTCGTTTTGAAAAAGAACGAACTTTTTGGTCGCGACACATTGAGTGGTGCGCAGTTTATTTAGAACTTTTCTCGCGATTTTTATAATTCATGTTGAACTTTAAGGATGATTTCCAGCAAAAGTTTTAAACTTAGGAATCTGCGGTATGTTCCATTAAAAAATACGTTAAATTTTTTTTATCAAAAAACAAAAATTGATTCTTTCGACCATAGGTCTATAGTCCAGGTCACATATACGAGTAATATGAATTAGGCTATATGTATTTATTTTTGTTTTTATGGTCTCTTATTAAAGCTGCAAAGTATAAATTCTATTTTTTATTTTGTTCCTATTTGCCTGAATATCAATATCAATTTTTGACACCTTCCACAGTCTATGAAAAAAGCTTGAGAAAGTTCTGGAAAACCTGGAAAAGTCAGGGAATTTTATACGAATTCAATAGTATGAACCCTGGAAAAAACGAAGTCAGGGAAAAGTCAGGGAATTATCTGTAAATAATACTAATAATTAAAATAATAATAATAATATAAAAGATCTACATTATGATTTAATATAAATGAAATGCTTGGGCAATTTTAATGTAACTACCTAATCGTGTAACTGTCAGTTTGTCTTTGACAAAAGTCAAAGTAACATTACAAGTCTTTCTCGTAATTGTGAAAAATTGTTTAATAACGGAAATCAAGGTTCTGGAAAACAAAAAACAAAAATTAACTGAAGGAACCAATCATGAAGTGGACAGTATCAATAGACGTCTACAAATATTAAGAGAAAAAGTTTAAAATAGTTATTTTACTTATTTTTGTATTTTGTTTTGTTTTTATTTACGAGAAATATGCTCTATGTTTTGTTATAACTGTTAAGTAAATTTTAAAAGATCTAAAAAAGTTTTGTTTTTGAATTACATATGTGACCTGGACTACGGAAAGCTACCTATGGTTAGAAATCAAGTTTTCGAGAAAACAGCTGTTAAAGATAACAAGTACTGTCCGTGCGTCGCGTTTGTATTTGCGCTTCTACCTTTTCTTTTTTTGTCTTACCCTTGGCTCTTTACCTCTCTTTAGACTTCCATTATACAGTGGTGCTTTTACAATAAATATTTTTGTACCTTATTCAAGTGATTTCCTCTAAATAGCTAATTTTGTTAAAACGTTGAAAAAGTTGGAATAATACGTGCTGCTTTTCTTATCATTTTATTTTCGAGATCGTGGTTTTTTGTTGTTATACAGCTAATTAAAAGTTGTTTTAGTTTGTGAAAGTGCATAATGGATGTAGCTAAAGAATTTAAAGCAGTGGAGAAACAATGTTTTGCGGATTGTGATGAAGATTACGAAGATCAAGGTGGAGGTGCAGGTGTTATATGTCTCTTCAGGATATTGACGAAAATAGAAGATCAAAAAAAGCAATTCTTGATCTATTTATAACTTTTTTCGCAATTTTTAATATTCATGTTGAACTTTAAGGATGATTTCCAGCAAAAGTTATAAACTTAGGAGTCTGCGGTATGTTCCATTAAAAAATACGTTTTTATAAATTTCGATCAAAAAACAAAAATTGATTCTTCCGACCATAGGTACCTTTCTATAGTCCAGGTCACATATAATATGAATTATGCTATATGTATTTATTTTTGTTTTTATGGTCTGTTATTAAAGCTGCAAAGTATAAATTCTATTTTTTATTTTTTTTCCTATTTGTCTGAATATCAATATCAATTTTTGACACCTTCCACAGTCTATGGAAAAAGCTTAAGAAAGTTCTGGAAAACCTGGAAAAGTCAGGGAATTTTATACGAATTCAATAGTATGAACCCTGCTACATCTCTGTTATTCGGGGTGTCAGTTGTCATCCCCGATAGTACACGCCAATTACGTCGATTGATGTTTATGTTCAACTATCCCACCGTTATTATCCACACAAAGTTGACAGCGACGTAGAAAATTGTGATGTGTGCTCTTGCTATCATATCCGGATGATTTCGGATTTCATCTGCCGCTGCAGTGACAAGTTCGCAGAGTTGTTCTAATGCTTCAACTTCGCTCTGGTACACTAAACTGTTCATGTAGCCCCAAAGAAATAAAATAACAACCGAACTGTCAGTAATCAATGATAACAAACTACATACTAACCGATTTAAAATAAAAAACGCAGTTTTTGTAAAATTTAGAGTTTTCAGTATTAAGTGTTCTTAGGTGCTTAAAACTGAACTACATCGTCTAACAAAAGCCGTTCGGATCAAATCGTGGTATTTTACGAATTAAAGGGTCTCAAATTCCGGTGTTTGTTTCAAACCGTAATTTTTATTGCCAGGGGCCCTATACTCCACATGAAATCATGCGAAAGTGGGAGGAGCTACGCAAAATCGTACGAAGCTTACAAAAGCGTATTCTCGAAACAAGTGATTGACCATTTGTGATTTTTTCGGGCGAAGTGAACATCGCTTGGTGGGAAGTAGACGAACGTGTGAATATTAGACAATCGCCATATAAATACCCACTGGGAAAAATAATATTTCTACAATGTTACTGAACGTTACATTTGTTAGGTGTAATGTTACAAAAATTCTTGTGGCAATGTTGCAGGAACATTGCAACAAAGCCTTATGTCCGGCTCAGGAACATTACATTTACAAATAAAATGTTGCTTAATGTTGTTAATGTAAGGTTCCTGCAACATTACATTTGTTAGGTGTAATGTTACAAAAATCCTTGTGGCAATGTTGCAGGAACATTGCAACAAAGCCTTATGTTTCAGGAACATTACATTTACAAATTAAATGTTGCTTAAATGTTATTTTTGTTAATGTAAGGTTTCTGCCACATTACAGGAAGATTGCAATTAAATTAATATGAAATATTTTAATAATAATTAATTATAATTATTTATCCGTAAGCTAGAGGCCTATAATCCGGATATATACATATATATATATATAATATATATCAGAAAGAAATCCCCAGAAGTAGGCAACCAATATTACAAAGACTGAAATCATTTCAGTAAAATGCCTTCCCGTTTCGCCACCGAGCCGAGGAGCTCGAAGCGCGTTTTCAGAATGGTATGGTTCATTTACTAATGCACCATACCCACCAACACTGACAGACAGACTGTTTCGACCTGTTGGGTCTCATCAGTGTCAGGCAGTCGGTGACGGGAGACACGCATCAAGCTCGGCTCTGTTCACTTATAAAGATATAAATGACCAGGACAGCGGCGAGATGCATCGGCAAGTCAGTCTGCAAACAACATGGCAAAAATTATCTTAATGCAATATTTCGGATGAAACATTGTCCAAAACTAAAGTTATAATTATAAATGTAATATTATACTTACAATGTTCCAAAAATCTTGCAAATTAAATGTTTATACTGTTTATATAAAGCAACATTGCAAAAATCATCTTAATGTAATATTTCGGATGAAACATTGCCCAAAACTTATCAATGTAATATTATAATTGCAATGTTCCAAAAATCTTGCAAATTAAATGTTTGTATTGTTTATATAAAGTAACATTGCAAAAATCATCTTAATGTAATATTGCGGATGAAACATTGCCCAAAACTTATCAATGTAATATTATAATTGCAATGTTTCAAAAATATTCCCAAACATTTCAAAATAAATGTTTCTATTGTATATTTAAAGTAAAGTTGCAAACATTTTTCATTTGAAACTTGTGTTAATATTTCAATTGAAACATTGAAAAAAAGTTTTGTCTGCAATATTATAATTGTAATGTTTAAAAACTTTTATGCAAGATTTTATACTAAATGTTACAAATATAACATTGTAAAAACTTTCCATGTGAATCTTTAAATAATGTTTCAAATTTAAGGTTGTTGGAAATTATTATATGCAATATTTCAAATGTAACATTTCATTTATGTTAATGCAAGTAGCACAGGAAATATTTTATTTGTAAAGTCGGCGAACATTGCAGCAATATTTTGTAAGGTTTCTTTCCCAGTGGGTATAACCTTAAAAGTAAATGCCATATTTGTTATTTTTAAGCAATCAATTTTGACGAAATTGTATTAAACAATTTTTTCTACTCCCACCTTTAAAACGATATTTACAACCAATTTTTGGTTTCGCGTTTTCCATGTTAAACATAAACTTTATCGGTGTTTATTATTTGTTGACATCTTGATTTCTGACAGCTGGTGGTTTATGACGTCATGCAATATGGCGGGAGTTCGGAACGTTTGAAAAGTACCTTTTTTTCAATTTGATATTTTGGGGACAGGATGAACTTTTGGAATATAAAAAAATATTTTTGCAATGTGTTTTTACCTCTAGATTACAATAAAAAGGTTTTTAGGGATTTTAATTTTTGATGCAATTACTCTATTAGAATGAGAGAAAACTGTCAAAATAATATTATTGCTTAAAACCGGCTTATCAATGACATAAGTCATTAAAATAATTACTATAGGTTATAAAGAGCATTGACGTCGTAGGTAAATTAAATAATATTACAAAAATTATTAATTTTTAATATAGATTTTTTATTTCTATTATACCACGGTACGAATTGACCATTCTTCGATTCTTGATACTATTTGAGCCTTTTTAACTGACGAGGCATTTTTATTTTCTACTGTCAGTTATAGTGACTTAAGTCAGTGGAAAGCCGGTTTTACGCAATAATGTTGACAGTTTTCTCTCATTCTAATTCTTGTACGCTTTTTTAATGAATAAGGAATTTAGGTAATTTTTGCAAATTGAACAATGAACATTGTTGAGCAATAACAATTTTTAGACACGCTAATCATTTTCCCAATTTGGAGGATATGGATACAAGGCCCTGCAACCATGAAAGAGGTCCTACTGGTAAAGAGGCGAAGATTAACTGCAACGCAATCAGCCGTGGTGCTATTATTGACGCTAGAAAAAAGTTATACGCTAAAAGTAATCGTACTATTCAGGACAACAAGATTGCACATTTATTAGTAGTGAAGCATCCTAGGAATAGGTCAGGTTTTAAAAATGTACAAAGCGTTCGTAAGTATAGTGGTATTAATATCTCATGGCGGGTGACCTTGAAAGACGCTGACAGACGCCATTCAATTTAATAAATAAATGGAAACTAAAAACATCGGCCACTTCCATAGACCTTTAAGTTAACTTAAATGTCTATGGATGCTTCCCAAATCTGTCATCTGTCAACTAATATAGTAAAGCGTTTTTTTCTTTATTTTATGAAATATATTGTAACATTAGATAATGACTGCAATTGAAGACCCTGCTGCAAAAAGGAGCTAACTCCATAAAAGTTATTTTTGAGTCATATTTGCATTAAACAATGCAGAATAGTCTAGTTCACAGTTGTAAGGGTGTAAAAGTCACTTTTGTAAAAGTTACCCCCTTTTTGCAGCAAGGTCTTCAAATGTTGAGCAATGATCTGTAAAATATATAATGGATTTCAGTAAAAAAAAAGAATAGAATCTGTGTAGAATCCGAATTTTGCTGTAAAAATGTACCTAAAGGTTTTTATTTAATATTTTTCTTGTATCATATTATGAATAAGTTCTAAATGTGCTTTATTTCAGACAAAAGGCTTACATATTTTAAAAATATGCAACATTTTTCTTCTATAATTTATTTTATTCTTTCTTTCAAGAGAATTTGACTTCACGTTTCAACTCGCGTTTCAAATATTGGAGAACGTTGTAGACGATCTGCCGCCTTTGGATGTGAATGACTTCTTTTTTGTCGTTATTCATTTCGTATAACAAATATAATAATAGAACAAATATAACAAATATAATATTAGTTATAACAAATATGATATAAAAAATATAATAGAATTTCTAGCCTATAAATATGTTTAAATATGTCAATAAATATCAGCTGATGCTAGCATTGCCAACCCTGGGGTAGTATGTTTTTAGGACGGCGAGTAATAGCGCGATTTGACGGATTTGTGACGTTTGCGCGCCCAAGGTCAACCGCCATGAGATATTAATACCACTATACATTTTTTATAATTTTAACCAAAAAAGACACCTTGTTTGTCAAAAATTTTTTACTAAGGCACTTAACATCACACAAAGACGTGTTATAATAATTTCTAAAAAAATGATCGCCGGTAACGGTATAAAGGAACGTAGAGGAGGTGATCGTCGGTCAAAAATGTACGATGAAAGAAGCGTGATTTTCTTGAAAATTTGAATGCAACTGAATCGCATTATAACAGAGAAAAATTAAAACGAATCTATATAAATATATTTACCGTCGGATTGCTCCATTTTAAAATTATGGAAAATGTACAATTCTGCTGCTGATCTCAATTTAAAAGTGAAAAAAACTTTTTTATGGGATCTTTAGAAAAGATGTTAACCTAGGATTTGGTTCGCCACCTACCGACGCGTGTAGTTATTGCTATCAGCTTTAAAACCAGCTTAAGATGGCAACAAATCCAGCAAAGAAAATGGAAAGCATGACCAAATCAAGACTGCATAAATTATCTGCTAAGCAATACCACCTATTAATGAAAATATATATACAAGAGGCTTTCTATGCAACTCAACTTTCTTTGTATAATTTTTGTGTTACTGATAGGAAACCTCTAATCAGGGCCGGCGTTAGCTTATTAGAGGCCAGGTGCAAAAGAAAAATGCGGGGCTTGAACTAAAAATTTACCCTTTAAAATTAACAGCGCTTAGCGGCAATAAACCAATAAAACATCAAACGAAAAACCAATTGAAGAGATTAGAGCTGATCCGCCCAAGTGCATTTTTAAGTTAAAATTTTTTAAGCGTGCTACCGGATAGTAGAAAATTTTGACTTAAAAATGAACTTGGGTGGTTCAGCTTTTCCCTTCAAGTTCATTTTTAAGTCAAAATTTTTTAAGCGTGTTACCGGATAGTAGAAAATTTTGACTTAAAAATGAACTTGGGTGTTTCAGCTTTTCCCTTCAATTAATATAGAAACTAACGTTTAAGAAAAAATCACACATAATTTTTCCCTGCATAGGCGGAAGCTCTTTTCCAACATCCTTCTCTATTGACAATATATAGTCAAACCCACTAGTCGTTCTTGGCACATACTTTCTTGATCTTAAATATTTTTTAATTAATTTTAATTTGGAAAAACTGTTTTCTGGCGTAATAATAATTGTTTTAAACGGATGCAGGCAACTTCAAATACACATTTAGCAACATTGAACTGAATGATAATAGATGACGATACCTACTAAAGATATTATTTCTGGCAATCACTAGATATTATTTTGTCACGCTGTGCTTACAGCTTGCCATGTTGCTAAAATGTACAATAATTTCGTTAAGACGCCTTGATGCGCGCGGGACCTATAAAACGCGGGGCCGGGTTCAACCGCACCTTTTGCACATGCCTCACGCCGGCACTGCCTCTAATCCTGTGTTTTATACCTGGTTGGAGACTCAGGCAAATAGAGGCTCAAACGAGATAGGATCGGCAGTATACAATTTTTTTATGAACGCTTACCTACCTCAAGATTGTGAAGTTAAGACTGTTTTGTGATTAGTGTTCTGGACAAAACAAAAATTCGAATGTGGTCAATATTCTGACATACTGGCTTAACAATAAAGCCCCACATAGTATCAAAAAAGTTATCTTGTTTTCCAGTAAGGGGTCACTCATTTCTACCTGCGGATCGAGTTTTTGGAAGAATTGAAAAGAAAACGAGGAAAAAAAAAGATTATTAATAATCTTTTTTTTTTTAATTTCTTCTTTTATTCTAAGAATGTTTTTTAAACCTTCCAGTGGGAATATTTTTAGGATCATGCTATATTTCTTCTAGTCATGTTCTAAGAATGTTTTTTTAAACCTTCCAGTGAGAATATTCTTAGGATCATGCAATATTTCTTCTAAAGAACATGCTTAATAGAAATATAGGATCATGCTATATTTCTTCTAGACATGTTCTAAGAATGTTTTTTTAACCTTCCAGTGAGAATATTTTTAGGATCATGCTATATTTCTTCTAGTCATGTTCTAAGAGTTTTTTTAAACCTTCCAGTGAGAATATTCTTAGGATCATGCAATATTTCTTCTAAAGAACATGCTTAATAGAAATATAGCATAATCCTAAGAATATTCTCACTAGCCTATAGGCAGGTTCTAAGAAGGTGCAAAGTTTAGTGGTAAAAATTAATCCACTCTAAACATATGCTTAGAATGTTGAGAAAGTAATTGATATAGAAAGTTCATTTAGCAATATTCCTGGAACATTCTGTTAAGCATATTCAGTTTAGATAGGTACCTATATAATAATAAAATATACCTACCATAATCTACGTATAAAGGTACCTATACTTAGTGTTAAATACTAAGTAAAAAACACAACCCAAAATATTTTTTTATAGTTATTTGTCAAATTAAAACAATATGCGATAACAAAAATACTTTTACTATAGGTATCTAAATTATCCGGCTTTTACATAAAATCTTCTATCCAACTTAAATACAATGAAAAATGTTTTTTTATGAAGAACTATTTGGTTTTTTCTTTTATAAAGAATTATTTTATAAGGAAATATTTTGTTTTTTTATATTTTATTTTATGTTAAAAATAAATATTTATTAATTTGTATACCGATTTTTTATATCTGAATTAACATTTTTATGTATAATAATCCTAACTATCTTCAACTTCAATCTAATCTGACTTATCCCACAAAATTTTCCAATTTTACTTTTTATGAAATATTGTCATACAACTTATGGTTTAGAGGTCAAATTGATTATTTAATATTTTTAAATAAATATATATTAATATGTCGCAAAATTGTTTAAGGGGACGACAAATACATTTCACTGTCATATTATGACAGTGAGGAGTATTTGTCGCCTCCTGAAAAATTTTACGAATGTAAAATCCAACATATTAGAACGTGGGTATCTGACATATTTGGAAATATTCTCAAAAGCTTCCTAGAAGCTCCATAAGAAACCTTCTAAGAACATTCCAAAAACGTATTCTTAAAATGTTCTTAGAATTCTTTTTAGGAAGGTTTTAAGAAGCTTCTAAGAATCTAATTGCATCATTAAAAGGGTATCTATTGAATGTTTTAAAAGTCCCTAAGAACATTCTTAGCAATAAGGGAAGGTTCACTTGATAATATTCGTGAATCGAAGAGAATTTTAATACAAAAAACCGATTCTGGAAAAGTTACTTTGAAATTCGAGAACTTCTATATAAACGACCTAAATGAACCAAAACTCTGCCTTAGACCTGGAAAATCACTTTTCAATTTAAAATTAAATAAAGTTAAACTAGGTAGACCCATTAAAGAGAAGAAAAAAAGTTACAAAAATCCTATGGAAGAAACGAAGCTGGCAATAAAGTTAATTGGAGGGAAGTAGGAGATCTAAAATGGTATGCAGATCTAATAGATAACCAAAACAATGTTGCAACCGGGGAAAAAGAAGGGGACGATGAAGAAAACTTGATCTGCGACTGCAACGAAGTAGACATTCGCCTGAAAATTTAATACTCCTAATATTTTTTTAAGTTATATGTTAGAATTTTCTTTTTAATTAACTAATTTTTTGTTACTGGTTACCTTTTAAATAAAATTAATGTTTATTTTTTGAGCAGGCCGCAATTTATAAGTAAATTCCGTTGCAAACCCCTCAGTATTTTGGGGTGTTCAGTAGGGTGGGCCAAAAAAATTATTTTTTGAATTCAATTTAGGGGTACCAAAAAAAAGTTTCCTTAAAAAAATTAGCATACTAGCCCAATATTTAAGGGTCCCCCTGGGGGCCCAAAATATTATTTTTTTATATTTTGTTTGGGGTGGCAACAAAAAGTTACATTATGTTGACAATAATTGTAGAAAAAAAATTAGCGTACTAGCCCAATATTTAAGGGTGCCCCGGGGGCCCAACATTTTTTTTATATATTAATTTGGGTAGCCACAAAAAGTTACCTTATGTTAACAATAAGTTTACAAAAAAAAGTCCAATATTAGAATTTGACGTAAAAAATTTAGCGGCTTAGCAAGGGTTAAAAATGTTTATAAATTTAACGACTTCTATATAAGGTTCGGTGGAAAAGTGTGTGAAGCTTGTAACAGAAGCTGCATTAAAAATTTGCTGTGAGGTAGCAAGATGCGCGGACATCTTTACCGGCCTATATGACAACAAGTCTCAATATTATTTAAATAATAAAAAAACTGGGTGGGACGGAGCGGATGGAACTCGAGGAGCAAATATCCAATTAATTAATAATAATATTAATAAAAATGCTTTATTGCGTAAAACACAAAATTAATTACACAAAAGGCTGCGTTCGTAAGGACGTTCTTCCATACCACCTACTAAGAAATTAAATCTATTTTATTCTGCATATCACATATTAATTAAACTAAATCCTATAATTTCATACTATTTACTTAAGTTTTAAATATCACACCAGTTAATAACAAATTTTTATACTCTAAATTAAATGTGTTTGGATATTTAAATATTATGTTAAAGAATGTTTTATCGTTCAAAAGTTCTAAACGAATCCTTAGATTTTGAAGTTCTGTGACTAGGTATTTGAAAAAGATTGTGTCTTAAATTAAGATTGTATTTATTGGATCTTTGAATAAAGTTGTTGAATAGGTATTCAGGCAATTATTAGGTATTTACTTTCTGAACTAATTTTCCAAAATTATGCTTGTAAGGATCAATTATTTTTAAATGCTTGTTTTCCAAATATATTGAAGTAATGGGGTCAAATTTTCCGACTAAATATATGAATCTAATACATGAGTTTATTTTTAAATGTTTCAGTATGATATGAGTAGTAGACTGGCATGCAATAGTCTATAATAGGGTGTATATTAATGTTGCACTTGGTGTTAGAATTTACTTAAATTAATATAGTGATTTCAGCTTCATATAATACAAACTAAGTTGACTTGTAACATGGCTTTCAAAGTTCAGGTTTGTATAAAAAATAACACCCAGATTTCTTGCTGTTTCTTGCTGAGGTATTTCTATATTATTTATATGTATGGTATTAAAATTATATTGTTTTGATTTATTTATCATATATACTGTACCAATATTTATTACAAGACTCTTTTTGGCATTTAACTGAAGTCTATGATGAACTGACCAAGCATTTACTTCTTTTAAGACTTTATTTATTTCGATAGTGGTTGTGTTAATTAATTTAGAGTAACGCAAAATCTTTTTTAAATTTAATAAAATCAAGCTAAGAGTTGCTAATTTTTTTCATCAAAAGGCGTCTTAATAAAATAATAAAAAAAACTTAGACTGATACAGACATTTAATAATGCAATAACACATGGGGTAACTTTTTGTTGCCATCTCAATTAAAATATATGTAAAAAAATTTGGGCCCTCAGGGTACCCTTAAATATTGGGCTAGAATGGCTATTTTTTTCTAAACATACTGTTAACATGAGGTTACTTTTTGTGGTTACCCCAATTAAAATATGAACAAAAAATATATTTTGGGCCTTCGGGGCACCCTTAAATTTTGGGCTAGTACGCTCATTTTTTTTAGAATTACTGTTAATATAAGGTAACTTTTGTGGTTACCCCAATTAAAATATGATAAAAATAAATATTTTGGGCCTCCGGGGCACCCTTAAATATTGGACTAGTACGCTCATTTTTTTTCTAGAACTACTGTTAACGTAAGGTAACTTTTTGTTCCCACCCCAGTCAAAACATACAAAAAAAAAATATTTTGGGCCCCCGGGGGACCCTTAAATAATGGGCTAGTACGCTACATTTTTTCTAATAAATTACTTTTAACATAAGGTAACTTTTTATTGCTACCCAAAAATAAATATCTCAAATATTTTTTTTTACGTTTTTCGGCCCACCCTAGTGTTCAGTTCAAAATGTAGTTTCTATTTTTTTAAAGAGATACAGTAACGGCAAGAAAAAAACAATATTTTGACAACGAACTTGTATGGAATTCTCGTATTTTTCTTTAATTTTTACATTTTTTACAAAAACTCAAATTTCCTAATTAAGTATGTAGCAAAGATTTCTCTACCCTGAAAAAATTACTTTTTTCAAAAACTGCGTTTTGTAGAGTAGCTCCTCAAATAGGAGAGGTCAATGACATCCAGTTTTGTCAAAAAAAATCATAATTTTTTACCATACTCTAAAGTTAAGTTATCTTTCTTTTTAAATTGGGGGGAAATTAAAAATTAAAAAATAAATACAAATTATACCATATCTAAAAATTAAATACAGTTAGCTTATAATAATTTATATTATATGTTTTAATTACTTTTATATATAGACTTGTATTTTTTTATTAATATTTAATATATTTAGTAGAATAAACTTTGGGTTTTCAGTTCTCTATCCAAACATAATAATTAGGGGCTACGAACAAGGTTTCCGAAGGTTTAAGTTAATTAAATATTTTGTTATAACCTTCAGGTTGTTACGCTGGTGACTTCCGGGTTGTTTTACCGACCTTTTAAAAAATGTCTTTGTCATGAACTAAAAATTAAATTATTAGGTATAGGTAAAATATAGTTTGGGCAATTAGGTCTTAGTCATTCGTTTTCAATTTTAAAGATTTTGTTTGGTTTCATTAGTAAGGTATACCATAGAGCCTTGACGCTTTAGCCTCTTAATAAAATCCAAATAACATATGTACTATGCTCCACACCTCAAAGTCCCACCACGTGACTACGTACGGAACGCAGTCTTTTGAAAATTTGGCATTTAAAGCTTTTCAGGTTATGTATCTGTCAAAGTATAGTCACCCATAATATAACAAGTGGTATGATTCTGTGGGTAAAAGGCATAAGGGGATAAGTCAAAAAAAGCAATTTTTCAGCAGTGCCTTAAACGTGTTCCCATTAATTCAGGAAATTTGGCATTTAAAGCTTTTCAGGTTATGTATCTGTCAAAGTATAGTCACCCATAATATAACAAGTGGTATGATTCTGTGGGTAAAAGGCATAAGGGGATAAGTCAAAAAAAGCAATTTTTCAGCAGTGCCTTAAACGTGTTCCCATTAATTCAGGAAATATATTTATGGTTAGCGGGTATACCCTTTTGGTAGCATATGACATGTGCTACCAAAAGGGTATACCCACTAACCAATAATATATTTCCTAAATTAATGCGAACACGTTTAAGGCTCCACTGAAAAATTGCTTGTTTTGACTTATCCCCTTATGCCTTTTACCCACAGGATTATCATCGATGATATTTTCGAATTGAAACCGAGCTGCAGATTTCACGAGTCCGCAGGACGAGTGAAATGTGCTGCTTCGGTTTCAATGAGTAAATATCTTCGATTATTAATCATACCACGAGTTATATTAAGTGAGAAAATATAATGAATTTTAGGAATTAAAAAATTTGTCAGATTGACATTTAAAATTAAAATGTGCTTTAAAATATAAAAAGACTTTAATAAACCTTATTTATTCAAACTTACCTTAATTTCATTATCGTTTACACCAACCCATCGATCTTTTAGAGTTTATAATTCATTATTTTATTGATATATATCAAATACAGAATTTAAATGACAACAGATGTTAAATCAAAAAAAGTGTCAAAATTCTTAGTAACGTGTAAACAAGATGATAAAAATTATTGCCGCTGTGATAAAATACGTCACTATGGAATACTGGCATTTTATTGGTTCTAATATTAATGAATTGTATTCCTAGACTAAACCATTGGTTTGGTCTAGGATTGTATTGTCACCCATAATATAACAAGTGGTATGATTATCATCGATGATATTTTCGAATTGAAACCGTGCTGCAGATTTCACGAGTCCGCAGGACGAGTGAAATGTGATGCTTCGGTTTTAATGAGTAAATATCATCGATAATTAATCATACCACGAGTTATATTTAGTGAGAAAATATAATGAATTTTAGGATTTAACGAATTTTTAGTTTGACATTTGAAATTAAAATGTGCTTTAAAATATAAAAAGACTTTAATAAACCTTATTTATTCAAACTTACCTTAATTTCATTATCGTTTACACCAACCCATCGATCTTTTAGAGTTTATAATTCATTATTTTATTGATATATATCAAAAACAGAATTTAAATGACAACAAATGTCAAATCAAAAAAACGTCAAAATGCATAGTAACGTGTAAACAAGATGATAAAAATTATTGCCGCTGTGATAAAATACGTCACTATGGAATACTGGCATTTTATTAAATCTTTTTAACATTACAATAACAATGGTTGGGTTAAGAAATTAGGAATATAAATACTGTATTTAATGAAATTCTTAAGTGTTCGGTGCCAAATAAGTAATATTTTTGTGCATTTAGTCCAAATATCTCCATAAAATAATTTTAACTAAACAGCATTTATTAAAAAAATCTAACTTCTCTATTATGGAATAAGTAATGTCTGTCCACTCTAAGTTGGCTGAACTAAGGAATTTTGTTGTTTAGATATTAAAGAATTGTCGTACTGTGTGCTTTTAAAACAGATTTTATATTATAAATAATACTAGTATATAATATGTACTAGTATTATTTATAACATAAAATCTGTTTTAAAAGCACACAGTACGACAATTCTTTAATATCTAAACTACAAAATTCCTTAGTTCCGCCAACTTAGAGTGGACAGACAGTATATCTGTATTAAAGGTAGGTTAATATATTAAAACTAGGGATGGGATTTTAGTTATTTTACCTTTTTTCAGCCGATGTAACTATTTGAAAACCAATAATGCTAAAATGTGTTTTAAAAGATTTTCTTTTATATGAACCTAACTTGTTTTCACCTTTTTACCTTTTTTGGAGGTTTTTGCTTTAAACTACCTTTTTTATACTTTTGTTACCTATTTTTTTAACTTGTTTTCACCTTTTTACCTTTTTTGGAGGTTTTTGCTTTAAACTACCTTTTTATACGTTTGTTACATATTTTTTAATTTCTCAGTTTATTTTCACATATTTATTACCTATTTTTACGTATTTTTACTTATGTTATTTTTTTGTGCTCTTTTTAAATTTTTCGCCAATATTTTATCCAGTGCGTGCAACTCAACGGTATAGAATTTTTTCTTATGGTCACAGACTGTAACAGTACCTTTCTTTACAGTTACCTTGTTTGTAGTGAGCTTATGTTTTGTTAACTTCTGTGTAGTGAGTGTCACTCAATGAAACACAGTTTATTGCATATAACTAGTTAATTGTGGGTATGTTCTGTGTTTGGGTATGCGGCTGAACGAAACTTAAACTTTTAATGTTTTTTTTTTACCTAAAATGCTGTTTTTTAACCTAAAATGCTTTTTTTAGTACCTTTTTAGTTATCTATTTTTCAATTTTAGTACCTAAATATCCCATCTTTAATTATAACAAAAATATTATCTAATTTTGTAATTTTAAGGTTAGAAAAATTTATTTTTACCAAAATAAATAGGAATTTTGGATTATTTGAAAGACTGTATAATATGGTATTTAAAAATGTGGTAGTTTTTCTAATCCACCTTAAAGTGTACCTACATAAAGTTTTGTCAATACAAATAGTTATAAAGCATCAACTGAATTTGATCTACATCGAAAAATCATTACAACTTTAAAAATTTTAATAAATCACATGTCATGGGAGTATTAAATATTTTCACATTGCAAGTTTCTCTAAAAATTGTTTGTTTTCTTATAATCTAACTTAAAGTAGGTATGCCAAGAGGTATGCACAGGTTTTGTAGTATAAAAGCTTTAATTTGAACCATATTCAACAATTATTTAGTATACATACCTATATTTATTTATGACCATATTAACACACTCTTTTTTCTTATAATCTAACTTAAAGTAGGTATGCCAAGAGGTATGCACACGTTTTGTCGTTAGAAGTATAAAAGCTTTTATTTGAACAATATTCAACAATTTTTTAGTATACCTATATTTATTTATGACCATATTAACACACTCTTCCAAATAATCCACTTATTTATTTTGGTCAAAATAGATTTTTCTAACCTTAAAATATAAAATTAGATGATATTTTTTGTTATATGTGTATATGTATATCTTTGATACAGATCTTCTGTGATCTGTGACTATACCCATAACGCGTTGTGGACAAAAAATTCGGGCAGCTGGCGATTTCGTCTATTGCGAATATTATATACATTTACGAAATTAACATATATATTAATTTAAAATATATTAATGTTTTTTAGAAAAAAATTTAAACATTTTTTAAATAATTAAAAATATCTAATAAAAGACGTCTAACTCGCAGTAGAGCAGCAACAGCAGCCCAGCAGATAAGAAGATGGTATATGAGATTGTACCGAAACGTCGTCAGATATACGGTTCTTTTTCTATGGTTCTTTTAAGAACCAAAAACCGACAACACAGAGTAGAATTTGTACTTTGTTTAATAGCATACACTATCGGACAAAAGTAGAGCAACACTTCAAAAAATATATGCAAATCCCGATATTATATTTTTACATGCATGATAATATAATGTATAAAAAAGCAATAAGTTTTAAGACATCAAAGTAGGCTATGATTATCGGTGACAACCAGTGGCGGCGCCAGCTTTTTCTTTCCAGTTGGGCGACACCCGGGAGAAAAATTTGAATTGTGGGCAGCAGTGCCGGTTTAAGTTAGTTCGCCGCCCGGTTCTGGCAAAAACACAACGCCCAATGCTTTAAAATATTACTTTTTTAAAAAGATTTTTAAATTTTTAAGTCTTACTTTCTCACGTCAAGTGGAAGATTAGGTTGGTTAGGCTGGTATCTAACAATAAACTTAGTATCCTATAAAATATAAAATAAGCCTTTATAAACAAATTATAAAAACTAATCAAAAGCACTAACTAAAAAATAAAACATTCTTTGGTTTATATAAACAATACTAAGTACTAAGAAAAACTAATCAAAAGTTATAAATAAATAAAACATTATTCTTTGGTTTAAATAAATATTGAGAAATCCTAATACTAATAATTAAAAGGTTGTTTTCAAGTCTTTATAGTAGCAAATTGTTTTATAACACTTTACATTTATTTCATCTAGCAGGTCTTGATAAATGGACGGAATTGCTAAGGAGTTAAATCTTTCTTGGGGAATTGTATTTCTTAGGTAGTTCTTTACCCCTTTTAGAGCAGAAAAAGATCGTTCACCACTTGCATTTGAAACCATTATAAAAAAAAAATCCCAGACAATTATTAATATTCGGAAATGAAGATATTAATTTATTAATTAATTATTAATTATTATTAATTATAAAACCTATACTAATTCCAATGGAGTTTCTATTTTTATTTTCGAAAGGGAAGTTACCAGTTTCTTGAGTTGGACACATTTTTGAGGAAAAAACTCATCCAAATCATCCACGAAGATTTATGCTTTTAGATTAAACAAAAATTCAAATTTGTTTGTGCCAGATTTCTAGCTATCATATCGACAAATGATTTCAAATTATAGATTGTCAATTATTAAATTAAAACATATTGTTCGCATTGTTTCTTTTTTGCTTAAACTTGCCTCTGAATTATTTTCTTCAAATTGTAATTTTCTTATGATTATTCATAACCCTTTGCAAAACGTCTATCCAAAAAGTTCAAATTATTCCGTTTCCAATAAATCAAGTTTTTCTGATGGAGAAGCTGCTTTAACTCTAACAACATTTTTCTCATTTGTATCCGTTGTATCCGCCGACGCAGTGTCGCAATAATTTTTTTTCTAAATTCTAACGATTAAGTATTTTTTTTTTAATTATGGGCGGTACGCGGTACCGCCCCAAAAATATTTACCGCCCGGTGCTATAGTCCCCAAAAAACCCCTGTTAAACCGGCACTGGTGGGCAGCAAAAATATGTTTTAGGTATCTAGTTAATGTATCAGATGTACCCACTAATTATAGATATTTTGCGGATTTGTGAATAAATGTAAAATACAAACTAAAACGAAAAAAAACACAGAAATTATTTCAAAGTTTATTTTACACGGAAACGCATGATTATATAACTATAACAGACACAGTCTAACGTTTAGGTCGATTAGGAAAGCGCTATTTTTCTATTATTATGTTTAATTGCAAAAGAATCTACAACTATATCTAAGTCCATTGCTTTTACAATACTTTTTTCAACGTACAATATTACTAATTCTGTGAGCCTCTCTTGTAACATTGTAGTCCTTAAATAGTTTTTTATTCTTTTTAAGCCACTAAACGACCTCTCACAATTTTTTGCTCAAATGTTTAGTTTAGCAGGTTGGGCGAGCGGTTGGGAGGGAACAATTTGGGTTGGGCGCTCGCCCAACCGCGCCCACCCCTGGCGCCGCCACTGGTGACAACAAGAATTTTCACGAATAAACAAATAAATTTATTTTGACATTTAGTTTTAAGCTAAATAGTAATGCGTCAAAAGTAAAGCAACATTTAAATAATTTCTTCAAAAGGAGGGTTTTAGCGAAAGTAAAGGCAAAACTAATTGTGTGGGGTTTATTCGAGGGTTTCGGGTTTCGGGTTTATTTTATGTCCTTTTTGAAAATTTCTGTGCTGGATTAGTTATGCCAAGAGGAATTCCAATTTCAAAAGACTTGAAGCAAAGAGTTAACACAATTGTGAATGCATTCATTGAAGGTTACTAACAAGCCGATATTTCAAGACAGTTTGTGTTACCCCGGTACAGTGTATCCATAATAATCACAGGGGACACTTGGAGAAGTTACCAAAATCGGGAAGGCCAAAGAAAACAACAGTATTCACCGACAGACGCACAGTAGGCTAGAGAGCGCTTCCAGCGCGCAGAAATTCAAAATAAGTAAGTGTTTTATTTCGACCAAATTTAGGGAATTTTGAATTCTTTAATATCTGTATATAATGAAACATCTTTAAATCTGTTGAATTTTTATCAGGTAACCAGTCAAAGTTTAGGAATTATACTTGCTTCGTGTTGATAAATTGCGCGTATTGCTTCTCTTAGAATGTTTATTATTAATTTATTCTTACTTTTTGACTACCTATAATTGTATTAAATACTGTCATACGTTATGGCTGGAACGAATAATGGTATATTTTTATTATTATTGTAGTGTCACTACCTTAATAAAGTAACCGCTGCATACTTTTAATGTATACATGTGACAGTGAGTCATACCACCCTATATAGTTTCTTTTTTACGTTATCTGATTAAGACCTTTGTGTACCCCTGTCCGTTGTGATACCAATATCTATTTCGTTTTTTTAGTTTTTGTTAAAAAAATACTTAAAATGATTTTTATACACTATCACTTGGTAATACTTGTTTATAAATTAATTAAATAGTTTAATTCACTAATACAGTGACTAAAAGAAAATATTAATGGTATTGTTTTTTAACAAAGAATCGGAATGGTTTCTTTTAAAAAGTAACTTAACGAACATACATATTTAAAAAAAAAGCATAAAATTTTTAATAAAAAATAAAATAAAAAATTGGAGTCAAAAGTTTGAGTACTATAGTACTTATAAGTACATTTTATTTCAAATTATTTTTATAACAACTTTTTTTATTGAATTAAATTTTTGATTTCAAATTGGTAACACAGTGGAGATATATAAAGCTAGCTAAACATATTTTTCTGAAAAAAACGTAAAAAAAATTAAAAAGTGCACTGCCTGTCTTAAATGTAAGTAAACAAAACTCTAAACATTTATAAAAATCCAACCAAAAGTCAATTTAAGCAAAAAAATATTTTGATCTTATTTTCCTGAAAGCGGGTGTTTCTTAAAAATGACCCATGTATGAACAATACTAAGGTTTTAAAAAATGTCACGCATTCTCACACTCTGTGTTAAGTGTTTTTAATAGAATTCTGTTCTGTCTTTTAAATAAATCTAAAATCAAGTGCTAGTAGGCACCAAAAATATTTTTTGTTTGAAGCATTTACAAAAATAAATGTATCTCGAAAATTTCATTTTTTTCAAAAAATATAGAAAAACGCTGAGGGCCTAGAAGTAATAATATTGTATAAAATATATTTTATACAATATTATACTGTCATACGTAACAATTAGGTTTTATTTTATAAATATTCAGTTATATTTTTGTAATTTACTCATTAAAACTATAGATCTTAATTTTAATTTTTAATATTTTAATTTAATTTTAATTTTGCCATCACACAAATATACTTTTGTAGTTAACTTATTATATTGTGGATTTGTTTTTCTATTGGTAGTAAAAAGTATTTTTTATTAAAATTTCATCAATAAGACCAAAAAAATTAACATTAACTAAGAATTACTTAACCAAATAATTTCTGCGCGTTAAATTGGCTCTCTAGACCACTGTGAGACGCATCAAAAGAATTGCTCAAAATACTCCTTGGAAGTCCGCACCTAGAATTATTGCCGAAATTCCAGAAATTACGGTTGGCATTCGAACCGTTGAAAGAAGATTAGTAGATGCAAAGTTGTTTAGCTAAAAAGCCGTTAGTTTCGGGAAGAAATAAAGCAGCAAGATTGGCATTTGCACGTCGGCATTTAAACTGGACCGTCGATGACTGGAAAAAAGTTTTATTCAGTGATGAAACGCGTTACAAAATATTTAATTCTGATGGAATGAGACGTGTGAGGCGGCCTATCAATACAAGGTTTAAATACGTAACACCTACAGTTAAACATGATAAAGGCAGTGTTTTTTTATGGGGTTGTTTCTCTTGAAATGGGGTAGGCCCTATACACTTTATTAATGACACGATGGACCGATTTGTTTATCGGGATATCATGCAAAATATTATGCTTCCTTATGCAGATTGGGAAATGCCATTACGTTTTATTTTCCAACAGGACAATGATCCAAAACACTGTTCACAAGTTGTTCAACAGTGGTTTGAGGAAAATAACGTTCGAGTTTTGTAGTGGCCTGCAAAATCCCCAGACCTAAACCCCATTGAAAATCTCTGGGAAGAAGTAGAACGTCGTATTCGTACGCAAATTTTTTCAAATAAACAATCGTTGGTAAATAAAATTAGTGAAGTTTGGACAAATATTCCCGAAAATGTCATTCAAAAGTTGATCGGTTCAATACCGCGCCGTTGTCAGCAAGTAATTAATAATAATGGATATTCTATAAATTATTAATGAATTACATTTAATTGTTATAGTTCGAAAATGTGTTAAATATTTTTTGTTGAAATAAAATACAATAAAATTGTAATGTTTTAGTGCGGTTTCGTTGCGACGTCCAGTATACTGCCATATATGGCACGCCGTTTTACTTTTTAATGTCATGTTTATTAGGGTGTTTCAAAAAAATCGACTTTTTCTTTTTCTTCAAATGGTCGGCAAATTCTTTCAGAGGATGTCAAAACAAAGACCTCGTTAAAATTTTAGCTTTTAATTTGAAGATTTAGAGGTCGCGGATCGCAATTTTCTATTTCCCATTGAAATAACATAGGAATTTTTTTTTTTAACTTTGGAATTTTATACGTCTGAATCGAATCAACTTATGTCAAGGATCATCTTAGATTTTTATAGTAAATTTAACGCTCTACAAAAAAGGTCTCCTAACATTTTTCTATAAATTGATTCCTTCCAGAGTTATTCGAGGCCAAAGTTTGATTTCCATCGAATTTTCGCGTTTTTTTAACATTTTTGGTACAATTATCACTATACGGGTGTGCCGAAATTAGGGGGCCAAACTTAAATAGTACATAATTCGTATAAAAATAACACTTTTTTTGTTTAATAAACATGTATCAAAAAATGCTCCCTAAAGGAGCTACGGCCCCCTGAATAGGAGCCTAAGAGGATAATTTTTTTTAAACTATTCCTAAAGGGTTGAACATGAACAAATAAATTTTCGGTACTTTGGTAATTTTGACATGCTGAATCTAGATCTATGATCAAAACTGTTAAAATTTAATCATAGGCGTAACATTTGGAGGGGGCAAAGTTACAAAAATAGCCCCAACTTTTTTCTGGGTTAATAATTTAATTTTTTTTATGAAATTATAAGAATTTATAGTTTTTTACGAAAAATAGGTACTCTTGATTTGAATTGCTCAGATGCACCATTTTCGAGAAAAATGCATTTATATATAAATTACTCTGCATATTATACACATCTCATATTTTCATTAAAACTTTGTAGTAGGCTTTGGAAAAAAGTGACGTTTTTTTGTTTTTTTGTTTTTTTTTACAACACTTCCTATGTTTCAGATATAAATATGTGATTTTTTTACTACATAATGCTAAAAGTTGAAAAAACGAGAAAATTCGATGGAAATCAAACTTTGGCCTCGAATAACTCTGGAAGAAATCAATTTATAGAAAGATTATAAGAGACATTTTTTATAGAGCGTTAAATTTACTATAAAAATCTAAGATGTTCCTTGCCATAAGTTGATTCGATATAGACGTATAAAATTCCAAAGTTAAAAAAAAAAATTTCCTATGTTATTTCAATGGGAAATAGAAAATTGCGATCCGCGACCTCTAAATCTTCAAATTAAAAGCTAAAATTTTAACGAGGTCTTTGTTTTGACATCCTCTGAAAGAATTTGCTGACTATTTGAAGAAAAAGAAAAAGTCGATTTTTTTAAAACACCCTAATGTTTATTAAAGCTAAATATTAATTCAAGTTGCTTTTTTAAAAATTGACTGAACATTTTAAAGTAAAATTTTTATGATGTCTTGGTATATCGAGTACACAATTTTAAGCACAGAATAAGAATTAAAGTAATTTTAATTCTGGAACTGAATGGCGTATTTTCTGCCTAAAAAATTCGATGAATTAAAATTTTGGTTGAGATAATTTTAATAAGGCGCTACTTGGAGAAACAGGCAGTCAAATTGAAATTATGTAAACCAAAATTTTAATTCATCGAATTTCTTAGCCAATTAATTCAAGGTGCGCAACATTTATTTAAGAAAAAGTAATACTGAAATTATCATTATGTCGCAATTAATTTCTATTATTACTCGTCGACATAAAAATCAATTTACCTGTTAGAAATTAAAGTGATAAAGTTTCTTATTCGACACACAAATATTTTGCACGAAATATTTGTTTTAATATTTAAATGTTTTTAATATTACCTAAAATTTTATTTGACTAATAAGAATTGAATACAATTTTATTTTTATATTATTTTTAAAAATTTTAATATTTACTTTTAATACGAATTATTTTGTTGTTTAAAACACTTTGAAACAATTTTTATTCGGGAATAAAGTTGTGGTATAGTTGTTATTAATTATTGAGTTATTTAAATCTAGCAATACGAATTTTCATTTAACCACCTTTCTGCCATATTTCTTTTAATCAGATTATTTTTTTAGATAATAAATTCAATGCTATTTGTATGTGACAGAATAATAATTCCTTATTTTTATTTTTTGGAATAAATATTATGTACCTACCTCGAATTTTCTGACTGAAAAATTCGATAAATTAAAATGTTGGTTAGCACTCGTAAACAGAATTTTAATTTGGCGCTAGTGCATATTGCGGTTGTGTTACGTACTACTGCCACCAAGCGAAGCGAAATAAATTAGGCAACGGTGCATTCAAATAAAAATAAAGAAAATCCTTTTTACCAAAATATTGGTTTTTATTGAGTAAAAGATAAAATACAATATTTTCAATCCTCCATTAATTAAATTCATGTTAAGTTTGTGGATTATTTTTAATTACGTCTTATATTCTCTTTCTATGCTTATTACTGTACAGGTAGTCTTCTTCTGCGAGAAATCCTATTGCATAGACAACTAAGCAAATAATGAACCACAATTAAATTGTCTATTAGGAGAGTCTGAAATCCATATCTAAATTATTTCGTATAAAGTGAGGTTAGCCAGCAGGGCAGTCTTGTTAAAATGCACCCCTTACATAATTTAATAATCATTATCATGTCGATATACATTTAATGTAATTAATTGATAGCACTAAAAATTTTGGACTGCACTGTTGCCTACTTTATTTTCTAGCTTATGTACCTTCGACGTTATGTGGTTTCGTGGCAGTAGTACGTAAGACAACCGCACTATGCACTAGCGCCAAATTAAAATTCTGTTTACGAGTGTTAACCAACATTTTAATTCATCAAATTTTTTATCGAGAAAATTCGCCTTGCGCTTACAGATTTAAATCTTGTCTAATTTTTATTCCAAAATAAATCTTCTACTTTAACTTAATTTTAAATTAATAAATGAAATATTATTTTACATATACCTAAGCACCTTTTTTAAATAGAAAAAAATATTCATACAATAAAAACTGAGGCTTAAAAATATAGATCACACCAGAATAATGTAAATATATACAGTGCTTGCAAATCCAAGTCCGACCACACTGGAAAGGACGGCTGTTCAATACCCGCGTGAAAAGAACAAGGATAGAACGCCAAATAGAATTTGATTGGCCAGAGCCGGCTGCCGGATGCGTGCGAATTGTAAGCGAGGTCAACTCTCAGTCTGGCTGCATTTAGACTAAATGATTTAGTGTCAAGCAAACTGCGTAAGAGTGTAGATGCACATTTTAATTTTCTTTTTAAATATTTTATAGGTACCCGAATCCTAAAAATAAAATTTTTTGATTTTTTCCTTGAGAACTAGGGCAACAACAAAAATAGTATTCTTAATAAAAAAGATTTCTCAAATAAAAAATAATTCTGAATAAAAATAACTAGGTATAAATAAAAATAAAACTCTAAATAAAAATAAAACTCTAAAAATAAATAATAAAAATAAATAAACTCAAAAATTAAATTAAATGTTCGAACAAGCCCCCATAGGCAGCCAAACAATAGCCTAACCTATTATAAAAATTCCCACGCACATTTGCTAGGACTTCTGGACTAATATCCCCCAACAAATTAGTTATGCGGATTCCTAAATCATTGAGGTTATTAGCCCGATCTTCCTGGAAAACGTACAGCTTCGACTTGAGGTACCCCCACAAAAAAAAATCACACGGCGCCAAGTCCGGTGATCTAGCTGGCCAGAGAATTCCTCCTCGACCCATAATAAGACGAGGTCCAAAAGTGTCGGAAAGGAATTCCCGAACAGCCATCGTATTATGTGCGGGGCAACCGTCCTGCTGAAACCATACGTTTTCGATGTTAACTCCGTCTAAATTTTGAAGCGCGGGAACTATTTGGTCTCTTAAGAGATTTAAATACCTAGCGCCATTTAAATTACCATTTATAAAAAATGGGCCAATTATTCGGTCGCCCAAAATACCCGCCCAGACATTAAGTTTTTGGGGATACTGTGTCCGAGCTGCATAAATCCTACGAGGATTTTCTCGCGCCCACATTCGAACATTCTGCGAATTGTGCCTGCCATGGAGAGTAAATGTCGACTCGTCAGTAAATAAAATATTACCGATAAAATTTGGGTCGGCATTTGCTCTCTCCATAACAACCTCGCAAAATTCCATGCGGCGGAATGCATCGGCAGGGAATTGCTCGTTTCCCCGTCGCAGCTTAAATGGACGATATCCATGGCGTCTTAGCACATTTCGTGCCGTGGAAGCTGAAATATCAAACTCCCTAGCCACCGTACTTAATGCCTGGGTTGGGTTTTCTTCAATTGACGCGCAAATTAAAGTATCCCGCGCTTCTCTATTTAGATTTTCACGGGGAGGACGTTCCCGTCGGAGCTGCATCGGAACTACACAACCGTGCGTGAGAAAATTATTAACGGTTCGTCGAATTGTTTCTCTGTTTGGTCTGGCCTCGAACATTCCCGCAAATAATCTTTGAATTTCTCGTTCAGAATTACCAGCAAAATGCCAGATTAAAATCTGAACTTTTTGTTCCAACGTGTACATTTTTTAATTAAATAATCTTTTTCACTAAAATTACTACCTCTTGCTCGCACCACTGCAGTTCTCGTTCTGATATCCTTGTGTCAAGCACGCTGCGAGGTGCGCGATGGGTATGCGTTGTCGTAGCCTGCCGGCTGGCCAATCAAATTCTATTTGGCGTTCTATCCTTGTTCTTTTCACGCGGGTATTGAACAGCCGTCCTTTCCAGTGCGGTCGGAGTTGATATTGCAAGCACTGTATGGAAACTTATCCAATACACCAAAAAATAAATTGGTAGATTTTAATTTATAATTAAATTTAATTTAGTAATTTTTATGAACGTTTATTTTCTAGGCAATTTTTAATTTTGATAGTTTTTGTTTTGAGTTAATTTTTTGATGTCATTAAAAAGTAAAACGGCGTGCCATAGAAAACATTGGCATTATGTTTGCTTGAAGATGAAGAAGATTATGAAATTCCTATGTTATTAACGTCCAGAAGAAAAGAAACTGACGAATTATACACTTTCAAAAGCCAAAAAGGATATTATAAAGTTCCAATTAAAAACCATCTTGAAGCAGATAATGAAAAGTTCTGTGGCTTTTTTTTGACTTAATAAAGAGCAATTGGATCTTGTTTTAACTCTTATTTGTAGATATAAGATATAAAAAAGCAGTCCACAAATAGTGTAAAAATTCCAATTTGCCCGAAGGAAAAACTTGATTTAACACTTATATTAATATTTCGTCATCAACATTAGTACAATTTTTGGACATTTTTACTAATAAATTTACTATTATGACATTTATTTCTCTCTCCATAACTTTAACCTGGAAAAACTTGGTTAGCGTTCGCGTCCCGAGTCGGGACTCCCGACTTGTTTTTGAGCAGTCGAGACGTGTGCATTATAGCAGTGCTCGCTGTCTGGACGTCGCAACGAAATCCCACCTTTACAGCTTCTTCCCCTATACAACTGACGTCATCGTTGCTGTGGTGACGACACACGCGCATCAGGTAGGTGTATTTGTGGCAGTCAATGTGCGATAGGGCACTAACCTTTCCTACTTCTAGCAATCACAGGTCTCAATGATCCTGATAAAAAACGTCGCGTCAGTATACTTTCGATTTCCAAACGCTCGTAACTAGGCAAAATTGAAAATTCGAATTTTTACAGTGAGCTATTACAGTGAACTATTATTACCTAATATTACAGTAAACTATTTAGAGTGCAATATAAAAGTTAGTTAAAGGAAAAGACAGGTTTTACAACATAAGTGATAGAAGTGACCTTAAGGAAACCAAAAAAATGTAAGTTTATTTTTCATACCTACTAAATTCTTTTTTTATAAATCATAAAAATTATTAATAGTACCCAATCATCAATTTTTACTCGGTTGTCCATGAGCGCCGGCAAAAAACAATCCAGGGGCACAAAAAAAAATTACGTGCAATATACAGTATGTCCCCGGATAGGGTTGCCAAGAGGAGAAAATTTCTTATTTTTTATTTTACGAGAAAAATGTATTCTTCATAATATTTTTTGCTTGTTCCAAAACTGCTGAATCAGTTCTCACTGTTTTAAATTTCCTTTTTGTTTCAGAGAAACACAAAAAAATAGGTAGATTTAGTTTAACATTTGTTCCAAAAATTACATTTTGTTTTCATGGCAACAGTTAACACGACTTTTGTTTATTTAGTTTCATTGCAACAATCCAATAAAAATCAAGTCGTTTCATTGACAGTCATAAACGAAAATTTGTCAAATTAATGACAATGTTGTCGAAAGAGCAACGAATTTTTTTTACATTGTCATTAATTTGACAAATTTTCGTTATTCATTTTTATTGGATTGTTGCAATTAACACTTATTAAACAAAAGTCGTGTTAACTGTTGCCATGAAAACGAAATGTAATTTTTGGAACTTAAACAAATGTTAAACTAAATCGACATATTTTTTTATATTTCTCTGGGACGAAAAGGAAATTTGAAACAGTGAGAACTGATTCAGCCGTTTTGGAACAAGCAAAAACTATTATGAGGAATACTTTTTCTCGTAAAATGAAAAATAAAAAAGTTTTTCCTCTTGGCAACCCCATCCGGGGACATAGTATGTACCCGTTGAAAAAAAAAACAAAAAAAAGATCCCGGTGGGCCGCTATGTCAGATTGGCCTTATAATTTCACATAAAACCAATTTATATTGGTTTTCTATTTATTTTTTTTAAGAAATAATAAATTTTAAATACATATTTTAAAAATGTAACAAGTATTTGTTTTTTGTCACATAAGAATTTCTATATATAGTCTATTCATTTTAAAAATTCACTATATTAAACGTTTTTATAAAAAATATGTATTGTTAGGTTATTTTTCAGTATCTTAAGTAAAAATTCTGATAACCCAAAACCCCCTGTGTGCACAGGCCTGGTTTATACGGGTTTGTGTTTCATAAGATCATAAAAGGGTCAAAAATGAATTTGAACATAATTTTTAGAAAAATAAACATTAGTAAGAGTATGTAGATTGTGATTTTACATACGAGTATAATAATTGTCCAGAAAATTTTGTAAAATTTTATTTTGTTATCCATGTAATACTTCGATTTGCATAATGCTGTGTTTGTCTGTCTTGGAAAAAATTAAAATAAAAACAAATAGTTGAGTTAGGGGGGGGCAATTGCACCCATTGGCCCCCCTGTATCCGCGCCTGACAGATGACAAAATAAATCATATAAAATTGCTTATTCGTCCCTTTTTTTTGTCGAGAACAAAAAAAAATCGGAAAAAATAAGTTAGGGGTAGCGGGTTCGATAATTCGATAATCTTCACATATATGTCACAATAGTCACAATAAAGAAAAAGGGGGTCAATTTTGACCATTTTAAACTCCACGAGATTTATGAAATTCAAAAAAATATAGGTATATTTATTAGGGTGTGCCAAAAAACGCGATATTTTTTTTTCTTGCTCTCCACCCAAAATATCGTAGAATATGTCCGAACAAATATCCTGTTAAAAGCGGAGCTCATAATTTCAATTTTAAGAGGTCCTTCATCGAATCTGAAGTTTTGCTGCTTAAATAGCACAGAAAACTGACTTTTTTACCTTATTTATTTCTGCAATCTAGGAAAAAATTTTTTGTTCATAAAATCCATGACCAAATCTTTCAAAGCATTAAATTTGGACGAAAAAATCTTATTAAGCCGAATTTCTATTTTCATTATTTTACATTTTACAGAGCTTTAAATTTAAAATTTTACGTTTTTTGCCTTTTTCAGCTAAACTATTGAAGTTAGACGAAAAAGTCAAATGGCAATTTTTTAGCTTGTCTGGTGGACCACAAAAAAGTTCAAGCAATTTTTGTGCTGGAGATTTCTTTCGAGATTTATTTACCTGGACTTCCTGCCAATTTTTGTATAAATTTTCAATTTTTAAAGTTGAACGATGTGAGTTATTTGTAGGCAAGCTAAATTTACTCCACACTTTTATAACCTTACTCAAAACAATTTTTGCACTATTACGGATAATAAAGTTTATCTACTCCTTCATTGACGAGCTGCGACTTTATGGCGTTTTAGTCACGGGCTGAAGTTAGCAACAGTGGCTTTTGGGCATTTTAGTTACGGGCTGAAGTTAGCTTTATTATAAATTAGGGAAAAGTGAGGTTAAATCCGTTAAAAGTTGACAGATGTCAAAAGTTTAACAAATAAAATTGGCTTTAAATTCTTCTTCGTGTGCGTCGTAGATAAAGTATAGTATGCAACTCGTTTTATAAACTTCTCTAGACACTCGTTTTTATTAAACACTCGCTTGCAAGCTTCGCTCGTGCTTAATAAAACTCGTAAATAAAATGGTATTTATAAAACTTGATACATAATATACTATTTCAGTGCGATGTTTATAATAAAACAAATACAAAACATCACGATTTGAAGGTAACTTCAAATCGGTTTTTATTTCAAAATCTACCAAGTTCATAAACTTTCGTTGAGTTGTTTTATTCGACATTGTTAACAGTGAACAAGTTTTATCATAGTTGTATTAATTACGTATAAAAAACTAACCTCAATTAAGTACTAATTACAGCAGAAGACAATATATAGAGCTCACTAATTGATTTTATCGAGCGGCAAATTTACCGATATCAAAAGAAAACAATAATACTGCAAGGGCGCTGTTAGTAAATTCTTTGGGAAATTTAAATTTGAATTTAAATATCAACAAAGTTGTTATAAGTAAACCGTGTTTTACAATATTTGTACCTATTAAGCTTGAAATAAATGAAATAATGTAAGTACTGAATATGAATATTATAATGAATATTAATGTAATAATTAGATTCAGAATTTTTTGAACGATAATAGTTAGTAGGATATTATTATAAGTATTTTAAGCGATAATTCACTGTATACAATGAAATAAGACATGAAATTCTTATAAAATTTTGTATCTATTGTCAATTGTATCTGATTTACGTAAAAAAACCATCGAAATAAGCTTAAATAAGTCTGTAAATTTTAATGGTTTACAGTACATAAAATTTTACTAGGATTATTTTCCTCATTATAATATGAACCAATCAAAAGCCTTGAATTTTCGAATAAATTTCGTTTAAATAAGCGATTCAATCACTAGAACTATTTAACAGCGATTAAATTTTAGCCTCCATATTGGATTTTATGGTGTTATTTACAAGTTTTAAGAAACATTTTTTAAAAAACAATAAAAAATAAGTTACTTATCTAGTTTACGAAATATCAATTATTACTTATTACATATGGAATTTTCTTTAAAAAAATATTTATAAATTTTGACACATACGTCAGATTTTATGAATTGTCAAATAGTTTCCTTTAATTCGAGAAATAATCTAGACGTATATCACTCAACCTATAAATTTAATCTGTCAAACTATGCTCAGTAAGTTTTTTATTTGATTTTTCTTTTTGGAAAATAGTTTCATGCAAAATAATTAAAAATAAAACCCCTCGACCGCTACGCGGTCTCGTGATTTTATTAAATTATTTTGCATTCAACATTTTCCAAGAAAAACCAAACAAAAAACTACTGAGCCTATAGTAAATTTAAAAGTAAACTACGTACACGTCATCAATAAAACAAAAATTTTACGCATTGGTACCAACACTAAATGACTAAATCGAAGTCTATAATTGAATATTTGAATGCATTTTAAACATCTTTAGTTGGCAACAATTAAGATGTTGTCATATTTACATTCAAATATTTCATATTTAAATGACACATAAAAAAGAATTTGAAGTTTTAGAATTTCGAAGCTGTCAGTTGTGTTTTTGAATATTTCGTTTAATTCGTGTATTATTTCGTTTATTTTGTTTGTTGTTTTTGTTATTTTATATCGTTTAAGTTTTCATTGCCGTTTTTGTGTTTGTTATATATCGTTTTTTTGTGTTTCCAATATTTAAAATGCCGAAGCATTTAAATAGTCGGAGTCAAGAGTTGGTGTCATCCTTAATACGCTATTTTGAGGCAGAACGGGATAATAATGGACCTTTGTTACCTTTAAAAGCTGTTAGAGAGGTAATTAGGATTATTATTAATTATATATTAGAATATTTAACAAAATATATGTTGGATACATAAAATAATAATATATATACCAGAGACTGACTTTAGATGGCAAAATTTTTGGGTTTTATATCAGAAAATGTCTTTAAAAATGGCTAAAAACATACTTTTGGCGGTGCATCATATAGGTTATAAAAACTCAGACTTTTGACATTTTGGTATTATTCATGTAAACGCCATCTATCGCCCTGTAGTTGCACTACCACTTTCCCTTGATGCAAGGATTTTAGCATCACATTGACAACCGTGCCCGATCAGCTGATTGATGACGTGTACGTAGTTTACTTTTAAATTTACTATAGTTTAACCGATTAAATTCATAGTTCCCCTGATATATTATATGATAATTTTTCCGAAAATTCAATTTTTTTTATAATTCTCTATTGACTTTTTATGCTAACATTAATATTTTACTAACAAAAAGTTAATAATACAAAAATGATGACTTTATACGCCTGTAACTTTTAGAATATTACAAAAAATTCGCCTGAAACTTTTTTGTGGTCCATCCGACAAGCTAAAAAATTGCCATTTGACTTTTTCGTCTAACTTCAATAGTTTAGCTGAAAAAGGCAAAAAACGTAAAATTTTTAATTTAAAGTTCTGTAAAAAATCAAATAATGAAAATAAAAATTCGGCTTAATAAGATTTTTTTCGTCCAAATTTAATGCTTTGTAAGATTTGGTCATGGATTTTATGAAAAAAAAATTCTTCCTAGGTTGCAAGAATAAATAAGGTAAAAAAGTAAGTTTTCTGTGTTAATAATTATTTAAGCGGCAAAACTTCAGATTCGATGAAGGACCTCTTAAAATTGAAATTATGAGCTCCGCTTTTAACAGAATATTTGTTTGGACATATTCTACGATATTTTTGGTGGAGAGCAAGAAAAAAAAATATCGAGTTTTTTTGGCACACCCTAATATTTATAAATAATTTTTCAGTATTTTAGGTGAAAATTATAGTTTAAAACCCTCCTGAAGGGGGTTTGAACACCCAAAACCTCCCGTGGCGGTACCTACCCAGACCGCAAAATCACATTCCCTGCACATGTCAGGAATATTCCCAGGAATATTCCAATCGTCCCAGAATATTCCCAGGAATATTCCTGGCATAATCAAATGTCCGCTTTTTGAATAACCCAGGCATCATAAAAAGAATATTCCATGTATCTGCCTGCAGAAGACTCGAGGATTATTCTGGGAATATTCCTTGATATAATTTGGGGATTATTCCCAGCCCTTATCCCAGGAACGTTTTGGGAATATTCCTTACGCCGGTTTAAGGAATTTTTACAGGAATTATGCTCCACCACGTGACTTTGATAAAAATAATTAAGGTTAATTTTTTGTCAGAACCTATCAAGCTAATTTCGTCTTATTTTCTAAAAATAATACAATATATGTATTTTTTGTGTTCTAAATTAAGACCTTTATACACAAAAAGTTCATATATTGCATTGCATTTAGGAAATAGGATAAAATAAGCTTGACACTGACAGAAAATTAACCTTAATTATTTTTATCAGTCACGTGGTGGAGCATAGTTCCTGTAAAAATTCCTTATACAATTATCAGTCGCATGGTGGGACTTTGATTTGTGGAGTATAGTATTAATAATAACAGAGCTGCAAAATTGTGACAAAACCACAGACCTACAAACTTGTTTGTAGGTCTGTGGACAAAACCATTTTATTTAAAAAAACAATATTCTTTCAAAAATATTTTTTATAAAAGACATATTAATAAATAAATAATTTACATAGCGGCATCGAGCCTGCGTTGTGCCTTTGTTAACCAAATTGCCATTTAGTTGTCGCCCTTCTTTTTCTATGCTAAGAAGGTGGAAATAAAATACCTACATTTTATGTGGACCAGACAAGTAGAAGTCAGCGCGAAGCGAAAAAGTTCGCGCTGACTTCGACTTGTCTGGTCCACCTACAATGTATTTTCCCTATGAATAGCTTACAAATGAAGGTACGGTAGGTATATAACGAAACAAACACAAAAAAGAGCAATAGCAATTAAGGTTAATTAATGCCCAAATATAGAAAAGGTGTTGGTATTATATAAAATACAGTTTTAAACTTAAAAATAAACCTTGCTGTATCAGTAACACAAAAAATATTACATTTTTTGCCCAAAGAAATGTCATAGGGAGTGAAAAGAACCATTTTCATTCATTTGAACTAACCGATGCTAAAACGTGGTTAAAACAAAATCCAAACAACGAATTAATGGCGCTGTCCTTAGGTACCTACATGGAGAACAATAAATACTACTGCAAGTACCAATATGTTGTGTTGCAGTCTTTAACACAACATATTTGTACTAGTCAATACGTAAAAAATGTTTAAAACCAATTAATTACCTTTTTCAATCGTAAAATCGTCGTTCTTACGTTTATCTCTGCTTCATACACAGTGAAAATTCTGAGACTGCGAATTAATGGCGCCGGCCAATAAGAGCATCGGTCGTCTTCGATTCATCTCGGACAGAACCGATAGTTACCGATGAACTCAACGCGCCAGTTTTAATTTTTTCCTTTATTGTAGAGTCTACAATGTAGACTCATTATACCGCATCCAGCTCTGAACAAATCTCTGTGGTTTATACCTATAACTAAACACTATAATCTTGTCAGTAGACATAACGTCACCTGAGAATTATAGTGTTCTATCTGCATTTTTTTTAAATCTTAAAGATGCATATTGTCCTATCTATATATAATTGGGGTAGAAATTGTACAGTTTAAGCCTTAACGATATTTCAAATATAAAATATAACCAATTTATTGTTTTTTAAATATAAAAAACATTCACTGGGAATGTTCTTAGATTGTGCCTGGATCATTCTAGGAATATTCCCGAGGAATATTCTCTGGGAATGTTCTTAGATGATGCTTGGAAGTTTTAGAGGATCATTCTAGGAATATTCCCAATGAATATTCCTAGAATGAAGCGGATTATTCCTAGGCGATAGGGAATATTCCTGGAATATTTTCGAACCTTCATTGCAGTCTGGGTAGGTACCTGTAATAATGTGTTTTCCGTCACAAATATTAAGTTTTTTCTCGCGCACCCTGTCCAACAAAATCCCAAATATTTACGAACTTGTGTCCGATCCCTGAGATTTTTTTCATATTTTGTAATAATTATGTCACCATGTTAAAAAAAAATTACCGATTGAGAACATTACAAATATTTTTTGTTTGAAGCATTTTAATAGAAAGTTCGTTTTAAATTACTTAGTAGACTATGCATTTACAAAACTAAATGTATCTAGGAAAAAACTTAATTTAAAAATTTAATTTTTTTCAAAAAATATAGAAGAACGCTGAAAGCCCAGAAGTAATATTATTGTATAAAATACTGTCATACGTAACAATTAGGTTTTATTTTATAAATGATCAGTTATATTTTTGTAATTTACTCATTAAAACTATAGATCTTAATTTTGCCATCACACAAATATACTTATGTTGTTACAATATTATATTGTGGATTTGTTTTTCTATTGGTAGTAAAAAGTATTTTTTTTTTAAATTTCATCAATAAGACCAAAAAAATAAACATTAACTAAGAATTACTTAACCAAATAATTTCTGCGCGTTAAATTGGCTCTCTAGCCCACTGTGTGACGTCATAGTAGCTATGGTGACGACACACAGAGCGTAAGCATGCGCATGCCATGCGCATAGTATTTGTATTTTGTTAGTAAATGTGCGATAGGGCATTAACCTTTCGTAGTCCTGGAGAGCCGTGCTACAGTGTAACAGTTACACCGGTCTTAATGATCCTGATAAAATTAGGGATAAAAATATATCCTTTTTCTATAATAAAAATCGTCGGGAAAATTCGAATTTTTACAGTGAGCTATTATTACCTATTATTACAGTGAACTATTTAGAGTGCAATATAAAAGTAAGTTAAAGGAAAAGACAGGTTTTACAACATTTTACAACACAAGTGATAGAAGTGACCTTAAGGAAAGAAAAAAATGTAAGTTTATTTTTCCTACCTACTAAATACCTACTTCTTTTATAAATCATAAAAATTATTAATAGTACCCAATCATCAATTTTTACTCGGTTGTCCATGAGCGCCGGCAGAAAACAATCCAGGGGCACAAAAAAAAATTACGTGCAATATACAGTATGTCCCCGGATGGGGTTGCCAAGAGGAGAAAAATTCTTATTTTTTATTTTACGAGAAAAATGTATTTTTCATAATAGTTTTTGCTTGTTCCAAAACTGCTGAATTAGTTCTCACTGTTTTAAATTTCCTTTTTGTTCCAGAGAAAAGTAAAAAAATAGGTCGATTTAGTTTAACATTTGTTCCAAAAATTACATTTTGTTTTCATTGCAACAACCCAATAAAAATGAAGTCGTTTCATTGACAGTCGAAAACGAAAATTTGTCAAATTAATGACAATGTTGTCGAAAGAGCAACGAATTTTTTTTACATTGTCATTAATTTGACAAATTTTCGTTTTTGACTGTCAATGAAACGACTTGATTTTTATTGGATTGTTGCAATGAACACTTTATAAACAAAAGTCGTGTTAACTGTTGCCATCAAAACGAATGTTAAACTACCCGAATTTTCTGGCAGAAATTGTTTAAAAAATACGACCAAGAACAATTTGTTAGAAATAATTTAACAATTTTGTAATAAAAATAAACAACAATTTATTGAAGATATAATTATATATTGTAGTTAAATTACTACAATTTTTGTTTTAAATTAATATTGTTATATATTTTAATAAAATATTGTATTGACTAATGCAATTCTTTATTAAAAATAATACAGATTTGCCGTGCTCCAAAATTGTGTACTTAAAATAAATTATACGTTGATATAAATGCTTTAAGTTTTAGTTAATTTCAAAACAATTGTATTAAATAACACTAGTTTACAAGAATTTCCTCATTGAACGAAAACTATAGTAAAGTATACTTTTTCTAAGGTAAAATTTTGTGCTGAGTCAGAATATCATAGTGGTTTTCCTGGTTTAGCTCTAGATTTCAAGATTCGCATGAAATCTCGAAAAAATGTAATGTTACAGAACATTAAATTAAAATTTTCAGCTAAAATTGTTATTTAATATTAAATAATCCCAAATTTGTATAGCTATACAAAGGGAAGTGTAATACAAATTTTAAGGTGTAAAACTTATAAATTACATTAGTGCTTTGGTCGTTATGACCAAAAACAGGTAAAAAAAATCAGTTTTTTTTTTGTAAATTTAAAAAAAAATCAACTTTGGTCCAATGTAAATAAAAAAACACTTTGAAATATAAAAAGTTGGTCCCCCTATATTCTAGAGAATTTAATTACAAAAATATTAAGCATACGTACGTCAACATACGATGAGATTTAGATTTTATACGGACAATTTTTTAAAGTGATGTAATGTAAGTACTTTTTTACATAAATTAAATTTAATAAGAGAAATAAAATTGTGGGGTGCCAGGAAGTGGTTATTTAGATGTATTTATTTGACATTTCAGTTGTCATTTAAAATATAAATGTATATATTGATTTTAGTTGTCAAAAGATTTTAAATATTTATTTTTTATAATGTTTGTTTGTTTTTGTTATTGTGTTTTGTTGTTATTGTGTTTAAAATGACAAGTAGGAAATTTGCATGTAAAAATGACCCAAATTTGTTTTGTTTTATATGCGGACACTATATTATTGAAAAAAAAAGGTAGAAAAATAACACCAAACCTAAAGATTGCATATTTACATTATTTTGGTTTTGAAATAAGAAATGAAGAGAAATCTTGGACACCAAGTTTAATTTGTCCAAATTGCAACATAACGTTGAAAAGTTGGATGTCTGGAAAAAACGTTTATTTGAGTTTTGGCTGTCCAGTTTTATGGGCAGAACCAGTGGATCACTTAGAATGTTACTTTTGTGTGATAAATATTACTGGTATAAACTCAAAAAACAGAAGATCTCTTTGGTATCCAGATGTTACTTCAGCAAAAAAACATTTCTACATGATGAAAATCTAACAAAACCAAAACATCCTTTAACTTATAAGTCATAAATGACAAATCAAACAAAAACGAACCTAGTTTTGATACGGCTTTTTCTGAAAATGAATTCGATGCAGAAAAAAACATAATGTAACACAAGCCGAATTATCAAGACATTTCCATTAGTTAAGGCGCGATGCTAGCACTTTACTATCCCTTTTCGACAACTTAAGGTCCCTAATTAAATCATTTGGGCTTATTAAGGCCTATTTGTTGAAAAAGAGAAACGGATCCGATGTAGTACAAAAAAAGTGAACACCACACATTCCTCATTATAAATCACTAAAATAAACAAAATCGAAAATTAAAAATAAATGTTTATGAAAGTAAATTAAATAAAAAAATAAAATAAATAAGAAAAAAATTTAAAAAAACAGTTTTTTCCCTTATTAAATCTAAAAAAATTGTAATATTATAAATGATAAAAATTTTTATTGTTCAAAAAATGTACCGTATATAATCTAAATCTCATTATATATTGATGTACGTATGCTTAAAATTTTCATAATTAAATTCTCTAGAATATAGGGGGACTAACTTTTTATATTCCAAAATATTTTTTGATATACAGTGGACCAATGTTGAAAAAATTGAAAAAAAATCGGAAAATAGTGATTTTTTCTTACCTATTTTTGGTCATGGTGACAAAACCACTAATGAGATTTAGGAGCTTTACATCTTAAAATTTGTATTAATCTTCAGTCATTACAGCTATAAAGATTTGGGATTGATTTGATATCAAATAAAATTTTAGCTGCATATTTGTGATTGAATATTCTGTAACAGTGCATTTTTGCGAGATTTCATGCATAACCCGAAATCTAGAGCTAAACCAGAAAAACTACTATTATTTTAGGAATCAGTACAAAATTTTACCTTAAAAAAAGTGGTTTTGGTTAAATGAGGAACAACTTTAACAAATTTTGTAAACTAGTGTAATTAAACATTTTTTTTACAATATGGTTGTTGTAAAATTTAATTTAATTTTTTTTCCGTGTAAATCGACATATTTTTTTATATTTCTCTAGGACGAAAAGAAAATTTGAAACAGTGAGAACTGATTCAGCCGTTTTGGAACAAGCAAAAACTATTATGAGGAATACTTTTTCTCGTAAAATGAAAAATAAAAAAAGTTTTTCCTCTTGGAAACCCCATCCGGGGACATACTGTACATATATAGCCGGCGAAAAAAAAACGAAAAAAAAGGAAAAGGTTGTGAAATTTTCAGAAAAATTGACTTTTGCATTTTATTCATTTTATTCAAAGGGTAATACGAAAAAAATTAAAAAGTCAATTTTTCTGAAACCTTACAAATATCTGTACACTCAGGGGAGGACAGATCCCGGTGGGCCGCTATGTCAGATTGGCCTTATAATTTCACATAAAACTTCGTAATTTATATTAGTTTTCTATTTAATTTTTTTAAGAAATAATAAATTTTAAATACATATTTTAAAAATGTAACGGGTATTTGTTTTTTGTCACATAAGAATTTCTATATATAGTGTATTCATTTTAAAAATTCACTATATTAAACGTTTTTATAAAAAATATGTATTTTTAGGTTATTTTTCAGTATCTTAAGTAAAAATTCTGATAACCCAAAACCCCCCGTGTGCACAGGCCTGGTTTATACGGGTTTGTGTTTCATAAGATCATAAAAGGGTCAAAAATGAGTTTGAACATAATTTTGGTACAATTTTTAGAAAAATAAACATTAGTAAGAGTATGTAGATTTTTGTGGTGATTTTACATACGAGTATTGTCCAGAAAATGCGTTCTAAACAAAAATTTTCTAAAATTTTATTTTGTCCATAAAATACTTGGATTTGCATAATGCTGGGTTTGCCTGTCTTAAAAAATTAAAATAAATACAAATAGGGGAGTTAGGGGGGGGGGCAATTGCACCCATTGGTCCCCCCTGTATCCGCGCCTGACTTAGATTTTTGCATAATGCTGTGTTTGTCTGTCTTGGAAAAAAATTAAAATAAAAACAAATAGTTGAGTTAGGGGGGGGGGCAATTGCACCCATTGGTCCCCCCTGTATCCCCGCCTTAAATTTTAGATTTTTAGTGTTCAAAGAGAAAATTTTCACTTTACTTGTTCCATTCAGGAGGCGGCACCCGAGCCGTGCGCAGGATTTCCTGGAGGGGATATCAAATTTAGGGCCGTCCATGAATCTCGTAAAGCTGGAGGGGGAAAGTCTTTTTAAAACTTCAGATGACAAAATAAATCATATAAAATTGCTTATTCGACCCTTTTCTTGTCAGATCGAGAACAAAAAAGAATCGGAAAAAATAAGTTAGGGGGTAGCGGGTTCGATATTTCGATAATCTTCACATAGTCTTGAGTTTTTGGAGCACTTCAGAATCTAAATAATAAAAATATATTATTTAAAAATATATTCTTTCACGAGAAGAATTTTGAAAATTTAGCTAGAATACAAAAAGTGCGGGATGAGGTGGGATTTTTATTTATTCCTTCAGCAGGTTTCCACATTAGGAGGTACTGCTCATTTTTACCTATCTTACAATAATTATTTTTAGATTAATAAAGGCACAACCGCACAACAACAAAATAGTAATAATGTACAAGCACAGTAGGTATATAAAACGTTTTAACACTGAACTTTAAAAAACATGAATATTTTTATTTATATTTTTTGTTATTTATGCTGTGGTATTTGTGTGTTAATATAATAATATAATTGAGTAAGATGAGGCGTGGTCTAATGTATTTAAACTAACTCCAAAATCCATCTTGACTGTTAGACGTGCTGTAGTCGATTTTATCTTAAAATTTTAATTCAAAATTAGAGTGAGACAGTAAGAAACGCGTCGTCATCATGAATATGAAGTTAGCAAAGCATCCATCGTTAATAAAAAAGCGATTGGATGCATAATTTGCCGTTAATTAGTTGTGAAAAAATTAATTTTGTCGTTCGAATATTTCTTTGTTTTTATGGGTGCCTTGCTAACTTCATATAAAGTTAGCAAGGCACCCCCCTTAAATATCTGATAAAAAAATTTAATAGTTAATATTTTGACGTTAATTTGTCGCTAATTAGTTGTGAAAAAATTAATTTTGTCGTTCGAATATTTCTTTGTTTTATGGGTGCTTTGTGAACTTCATATGAAGTTAGCAAGGCCTTAAATATGTAATATTTTTTTTAATTGTTAATATTTTGCCGTTAATTTGTCGCTAATTAGTTGTGAATAAATAAATTTTGTCGTTTGATTATTTTTTGTTTTTTTCGGCTGCTTTGCTAACTTCATATGAAGTTAGCAAGGCACCCCCCTTAAATATGTTATTATTTTTTTTATAATAGTTAATATTTTGCCGTTAATTATTCGCTAATTAGTTGTGAATAAATTAATTTTGTCGTTTGGTTAGTTTTTGTTTTTTAATAGTTAATATTTTGCCGTTAATTTGTCGCTAATTAGTTGTGAATAAATTAATTTTGTCGTTTGGTTAGTTTTTGTTTTTTCGGCTGCTTTTTTAACTTCATATAAAGTTATTTTTAATTTTTTTAAGAGTTAATATTTTGCCGTTAATTTGTCGCTAATTACTTGTGAATAAATTAATTTTGTCGATTTTTTTTTCGGCTGCTTTGCTAAGTTAGCAAGGCACCTCCTTTAAATATATGATTAATTTTTTTTTAATTGTTAATATTTTGCCGTTAATTTGTCGATAATTAGTTGTGAATAAATTTATTTTACCCTTTCTTTATTTTAGTTTTTTTTTGCTGCTTTGCAATGCACCTGCACCCCTTATTACATGAATAATTTTTTATAGTTAATACTTTGCCGTTAGTTTTTCGTTAATTAGTTGTGAAAAAATTAATTTTTTTCTTTGACTTTTTTTTAATTTATGGCTGCTTTGCTAACTTTATATGAAGTTAGCAAGTCAACTCCCTTAAATTTATGATTTTTTATATATTTATTATTTTGGAGTTAATTAGTCGCTAATTAGTTAGTAAACTAATTTGTCGTTTGATTCTTTCTTTGTTTTTATAGGTGCTTTACTAACTTTGCTTTGCAAATTAGCAGGGCAGTCCTTTAAATATATAATGAAAATGTTTATAATAAATTGCTAATTAATTGTTTATTTTATATGAAGGTGAGGTAGAAAATCAAAAGGTCATTTTGAAAATTGATTTTTTTGTTTTGTCTGCATATTGATATTATCTTTAACCATTTTAAATATGACCAAATCACAAACAAACAAAACAAAATGGCTTTAATTATGAAAATTCTGTTTAAAAAAGTTAACATATTTTTTAAAAGCAGATTTGTTTTAATTACTTTTTTTTTAAATTAACAAATAAAAAAGCTTTCTGTTTAATACAAAATCTTTATTATTTTATAGCTTAGAATAAAATAATAATTCGGCAGTTAACCGATGACTATCACAAATAGAATACGATTTTTTTCTTTTATCATCATAAGCTACCCAATTCGAATATCTTCTTGTGATAGTGTCCTATATCTGTAGGTGATCTCCGCATGACTGAAGGGCCTTGGTATTCAACTACACCAATAATTTTATATACTTCTTTAGTTATTGGGCAAACAAAAGATTTTGAAAATGATCCCAGCTCGGTGGGTTGGTCCATATCCACTCCAATAACTGTTATGTTCCCTATAATCGTTATTTAAGTAAACCATACAAGACGGAAAATGTTTTATTACTAGTCGAAAGATAAACTTATAAGTAAATTAATTTCCCTCGAAATTTTCCATTGAGAGTTGTATATAACTTATTTATAGCCATTTGAAAAATCTATGTCACTATTTATGCTTTTTAAATTAAAAACGGAAAGAAGGCGTTTATTAAACATCTTCCAAACACTATTTAATACATATATATATACTGTGTATATTTTAAAATTACGACACTTTTGAGATTATACATAACATGTTTTGTCATAAATAATTATTATAGTATATTATAGTATATTACTAAAGATGGGATATTTAGGTACTAAAAACTGAAAAATAGGTAACTAAAAAGGTAATAAAAAAAAGCATTTTAGGTTCAAAAAACAGCCTTTTAGGTAAAAAAAACATTAAAAGTTCACGTTTCGTTTATAATTTTGTTTAGCCGCATACCCAAACACAGAATAATCTGTGTTTCACTGTGACACTCACTACACAGAAGTTCTATGACAGAACATAAGCTCACTACAAAGAAGGTAACTGTAAAGAAAGTTACTGTTACAGTCTGTCACCATAAGAAAAAATTCTATACCGTTGAGTTGAACGCCCTGGATAAAATATTGGCGCAAAATTTAAAAAGAATACAAAAAAAAATACAAGTAAAAATACGTGAAATAGGTGAAAATAAACTGACAAATTAAAAATATGTAACAAAAGTATAAAAAGGTAGTTTAAAGCAAAAACCTCCAAAAAAGGTAAAAAAGGTGAAAACAAGTTAAAAAAATAGGTAACAAAAGTATAAAAAAGGTAGTTTAAAGCAAAAACCTCCAAAAAAGGTAAAAAAGGTGAAAACAAGTTAGGTTCATATAAAAGAAAATCTTTTAAAAGACATTTTGGCATCATTGGTTTTCAAATAGTTACATCGGTTGAAAAAAGGTAAAATAACTAAAATCCCATCCATATATAGGTATTACAATAATTACAATGCGAGACGCAATGTGTTTCATTACTGGTCGAGAGATTAGGTAATTTATCGAGATGTGTAGCATCGAAATAAACTAAATAGTATACTATTTTATTTTCAACCAAAATCATCAAGTTTTTTATCCCAAAAATAATAAAAATTATTATTATTGTTTAATGTATGCAAGCAATATTAGCAATTATTGTAATGTTAGTGTCATAAAATAATTGCATTGTTTATTAGTTGACAGCTTTACAAATTTTCTCGGAATTCTAAATAAATAGTAATTTTTAATAATTTTATTAGTTGTGGAGGTAAGAAATTATACTTTAAAAATCAGGGTTCGAAAAAACCATGATTAAAAAAAAATCAAAAATCAATGATTAAAAAAAATAAAAAATCAAGAAAAAATTGTTTTTTTTTGACTTTTTAAATTTTTATTACGATATTCAAAATTATAAGCTTTTTTTAATCTATTTAAGTGTCAAGATTTTATTGTGCTTTAGTGTTTTTTTAGATTTTATAAACTTTTTTTAAAATTGATTTATGTAAATCATTGATTCAAATAAAAAATCACTTGATTTAAATCAGGCGAACCCTAAAGAATAACCTTAATATATGATGGTTAATGGATAGTTAAACAGCTGCCACTTTTCCTGTCTAGACCGGAAAAGTGACAGATTTCCTGCCTATACCTATAGTAAAAGTGAAACTTGTTCGATTAAAAAAAAGCGATGTCGATATTACTCTCTAAAAATTAATTAGTCAAAAATGACTAATTTAATAGTTATTAGTGCTTTTTTACTTGTACCATGGTTAACCATGGAATGGAATGGTATCCCAAAATTTAACAGCCAATTCGTATGTAAAATTGTCCTCTTAATCCAAAAATACCGTCAAAGTTAAAAAAGTAAAACAGTTTTTGAGATATAGTCAATTTTCCATTTAATATGGAATTGACTATATCTTAAAAACTGCTCAGCTTTCATAATTTTTGACGGTATTTTCGGATTCAGGGGGCAATTTTACATAAGAATTGGCTGTTAAATTTTGGGATACCATGCCATTTCATGGTTAACCATGGTACAATTGAAAAAGCAGCCACTAATAACTATTAAATTTAAGGTGACCAACTCTCCTGAAAGAAAAACCAGAACTCTAATAAAAAATCTGTATTTTTTATAAACTTTTTACATGTATTTCTATTAACATAATATTATTACAAATTAAGATTTTTTTTAAAACTATATTTTTCTTGGGGGTGAATTTTTTTTGTTAGTACCTACTTCATTAAAGCATGTTTGATCGAAATTAGTTTTAACAATTAATAATGATTTTAGTTTTTCAATATGCAATTGTGAATTGTCTTTTTGGAAGAAACTTTCTCAACATGACTATTTGACAAATATCTTAAACAAATAGTATTTGTTTAAGATAAACACAACAATATGGGTAATTCCTTTGCATTTTTGCATTTTCCTCTTTACAGAGGCATATCATTTAGAGTTTGAAATATAAAAAACAATATATTGTTATCTATATCTATAGATATTACAATATTTAACTACAATAAAACGCACAGACGTCAGGGACATGCGCAATACTAAAATAGTTCCGAACTATTAGTTCGTTTGGGGAGAGCCAACGCGAATGTATTTAGTGGGAATAGGGCGAGCAGGGTTGCACGATTGGGCGAAAAATCTGGCAAAATGTAAAATATAATTTTATGTTTATGGCTTAATTAGTATTGTAGGTATATCCCAGATAGCACAAAGAAGTACTGGAAACGTCCTGAGTATATCTTGTATCAGACATTAGTAAGTCCCGAGTACGTCCGCATCAGGTCCTGAACCTTCCCCAGGACATACCAGGGACATCCGATGTTACCAAATCGTCGGTCTCCAGAACGTCCTAAGAAAGACATCCTCTGGCCGTCCTAAAATACTTTCTTGGGGATTATTGGACAAGCTCTTCAGAATTGAAGAGTGTTATTCCCAATGGTCTAAGTGACAAAAATAAAATTGTGAGTTATCAATGAAAAACAAATATTTTGAACATATAAATGTTGGAATATTTTTTAAGTCATTCTGCATGACACAAACTATTTTTAAATGATAATATATTATTTAGCCAACTTGACACTTGGAACCTTTGGAAATACCATGCTTTAATTGCTAAAAAACAAAAATTACGTCCTTGGGACGTACCGAGTATATCCGCTTTAATTTTCCTAAATAAGTAAGTGACTGGACGTACCCAAAACTTCCGATATAGGTCTGGGACGTTCGGACCTATGTGGGACCCGAAATGGACGTCCTGAGTACCTCTTGTGCTATCTGGGGATATTTGATTTATTACGATACGATATTCGATTTGATATTCGATAATTAAACGAAATACATGCGAATCAAGCTAGCTTGATACGACAAATACAATTTTAATAATGCGAAAACTGTAATTAACACAATAATTACTACAAAAAGGCTTTTTTCTTAATTTTATTTGGAGTTAAGAAAGAGCTTATCTAACAAGGCAATAATTTGTTTTTAACAGCTGACAAACCAGCTGATCCAAGAAGCAGCGTCTGCAACACAATTTGAAGACTACAATCATCAATCGGTAAGTGCTTATTTAATTGAGTCGCCAAAAACACATTTACATTTATACATCTGTATACACTTCTACTGCAATCGTAAAAAAATCTTTTAATTCAAAATGACCGAAATCGAACAAAGACTAAGATTACTCAAAATAAAACGTAATTCAATTAAAGATGAGATAAATCATTTAAACTATTATCTAGAAAATTATAATAAAGACACACAATTCGTTGAGTTGCAAATACGCCAAAAAAGACTTGTTACTAACTTCGGAAATTTTGATCAAATTTGTGACGAAATAAACAAGAAGCATGAGTGCTGGTGGCAACAAAAATTCGAGTCGAAGAGGAGGATTTTTGCACCTGCACGAATGCATTTTGTTAAAAAATATTACTTAGCATTGTGTTTTTTCGATTTTTTTCACAGGAAAAATTAGATGCCTGAATGGTATTTGACAAGAATATTTCATAAGTAACAGTTAACAATTAAAATATAAATTGCAATTTTTGGTGACAACAGCTGTCAAGTTTTGCCGCGGGCACGGTCTTATATAAGACCGTGGCCGCGGGTAAACTCGAAAAAACTGCTGACAGGTGCTGTCACACAGTTTTTTCGTAAGTAATATCATAAGGGCATCTAATTTTTCCGAAAAAAATCGAGAAAACACGTTGCTAAGTAATATTTTAACAAGAAGCATGAGTGCTGGTGGCAACAAAAATCCGAGTCGAAGAGGAGGATTTTTGCACCTGCACGAATGCATTTTGTTAAAAAATATTACTTAGCATTGTGTTTTTTCAATTTTTTTCACAGGAAAAATTAGATGCCCGAATGGTATTTGACAAGACTATTTCATGAGTAACAGTTAACAATTAAAATATAAATTGCAATTTTTGGTGACAACAGCTGTCAAGTTTTGCCGCGGGTAAACTCGAAAAAACTGCTGACAGGTGCTGTCACACAGTTTTTTCACCTAGAAACCATTTGTAATTCAAAATTGCGCGTTTGTGATTGGTGGAAATTAAGACGAGGGAAATAGTCACCTAAAAACCATTTGTAATTCAAAATTACGCGTTTGTGATTGGTGGAAATTAAGACGAGGGAAATAGTCCAAGATATTTAATTTCATTAACTTTTTCAATTAAAACATTGTCTATTTCAACATCATGTAAAACATTTCCAAGTTTTGAAATAGCATATTTTTTACCCATTAACATATATTTGGATTTACCAAAATTAAAACATAAATTATTATCACCGAGCCAAGAATACAATGACTTAAGATCATTATTATAATACACTCATAATCCAAATTAGTACCTGTCACACAGATCATTGTATGATACAATTTGTATCATCTGCAAACATATGCAATTTACAGTCTTTAACATAATGTCTTAAATCATTGATATATAAGTTAAAAAGAATAGGACCAAGTACTGTGCCCTGTTGCACCCCATATTTAGTTTTTAATTGTTCAGATAGGGAATTTTTATATTTTACTTTTTGATATCTATTACTTACATAGGAGTTGAACCAATTTCCAGACATTTTTACCACTCATCACAATTTAATATCACCGATTCACATGAATGTGATTTTCTAAATCCATGGGAAATTATGGTTAAGCAATTCAAACACCACTTCAAATTCCATTTCTAATTGTGGGCAACAGATAGGAAATGATTTACCTATTCAATTTCACTGAATTTGGTGGCAATTTGCCGATAATGAATCGGAAATTAAAATAAATACATAAATGAAGGGTTGAGAACCAGAGTGCATTAATGCCCTAAGGACAAATACGAACTAAAGAAACAATATGGCTTACCCTGTAAGAAATCTATGATCCAGAATAAATCCGATGTGTGTGAGGAATCCACAATCAAAACCAAAAAAACAATCCTCCACACACCTCTCTCTCTGCGAAACTTGATTAATCCCACAGAACATAAGAGAATTAAAAGCGCTGCAGTAAAAAGGAGCAACAGGCATTGTTTGATTTTTAAATTTAGCAGGCTTGGAAAACCGAGGTGCTTGTAAGCCATTGGTGGAAATAACCATGATTTCCTTTGTTTTGATTGGTTGTTCACCGCGTCTGCGGCGCGAATTTTAAATTTATATTTAAAATATGGAACCATAAAGTTAATATTGTTCTTTAAAAATCAAAAAATATAAAATTTCAACGATTTTCGGTTATTTTCCACTAATTAAGTGGAAAAACACATTTTTGTTTTTTTATAAATATATTAAACAAAATATACACTTAATTTAATTTTAAATTAAATTATAACCAACAAATAATATTTAAATAAAGAGAAATTTAAAGTTAATTATTGTATTACTTTTAGTGAAATTTAAAAAAAGGTTTATCGAACATGTATAATAATTTATTATTATTTAGGTATAATTTATCAAAAAGTATGACATTTAATTGATAATTTTCAATTTGTGCCACATAATAACAATCTTTATAGGTATTTTAAGATTTCTTAATAAAAATGCAAAGGTTTATTAAACAAATTATCTCTAAAACCTATTATCTATAGGTAATATACCATCAAAATGTTTGATAAATTCTTGATGAACAATAGTTCAATACTTATTGAAAAACTATTAATATGAATTTAGTAATTTATTTTAAATGAATCTTTGATTTATTTAAAAGATTTTATATGTTACTTTACCAGTGTATCTTAATGCTATTATACTTTTGTTAAGACTATTGCAAATAATTATGTTAAACATATGAAAACATTAATTTTAAATAGAGCAATATTCATAAAGTAACATATATTCAATTACTTAAAAGTTTATGATATATTAAATTAGAATATATAATATGTTTATTTACTTTAACATCAAATATATGAAATTCTTCAACAAAATAACTAGCTTTACTTGCTTTCATATTTTTCAAAGTCTCGTTCCCACACAGCACACTTTGAATGTACGTCCATGGAGTTAACGCTTTCCCATGTCCTTAGGATGTTCCAGAAGAACGTCCATAGGATATCCTGGATGGACACAAGACAAGAAACAATAAGATGGATTTTCAAAGTCTAATTTAGGACTCCTCCGGTCGATAAAGGCTACCATACTAAATAGTTACATTTTACAAAAATAGCAAACAAAACAATTTTTACAATTAACTACACTTAAAAAATAACAAATGTTTTATTTGTTGTTAATTGTTTTGTTTGCAAACCAAGATAGTTTGGTTAAATTAATTTACTATATAGTAACTATAATTTTATTTAAAGAAACACCTCAAAAATACTAAGTTACGAATTAAACTTTAATAATAGGTTTGGTTTATATAAAAAACTCCGGTCAGCAATAAAAAATTCCTAATAAAAAAAGTCAGTCATGATTCAAATCCTATCATGGTAGTCAGTGATATATTATTATTAAAGGCAATGTCATTGAATTATTGGGTCGTTTTCAAAAAACACCCGCCTTCCGCTGTCCGTAGGTTTGAATTCCAATAACTTTGTTAAAAATTATCGGATCTTATTGATTTGAAAACCAAGTGAAAGCCTACCAAACCCTTAGTAAACTCTTTCAGAAAATGTTTGTTTAGTTATTTCAGAATATATTTTTTTTAATTTTGAAACTTGTGAAACGCACATTTTCGCATGTCCCATTAGCGTTTTATAAAACTTACATACATGTTTTTTAAAATATTGAATAACCAGAACTTTGTGTTGCTTTATAGCAATCCATAACATCCTTAGTTAATATAGTAAACAATTTATATATAAAATAATTAATTTTAATCTCCTTTTTTTAAATTTGACTCATGTCCCAGACATTTTTTCCGTTGCGTTACGTCCGTCGCGTTACCGATAGAATATTAAAAAAAACATATATATGGCAACTTTTTTGGCACACACGTGATCAACAAATGATGTTCGGACGTACACATTACCCAGCTAAAATTATTTATTCAATCAGGACGTTATCGGTTGAAACAGGTGCGGGTAACGCGAATGTAATAATTGTTTGTCCGCTAAGTTACTCAAAAAGATAATAAAAATAAGGTAAGAAAAAATACCATTTTTCATGTTTAAGCTATGTAAGCTCATTAAGAGTAATTCATGACTGTAACGTCTTATTATTATTTTTTAAATATGGTTTCACAAAACTTTTCCACTGCGTGACCGAGTCGATTATGTTACCTTATGTAACGCAATGGAATTTAGGGTAACGCAATAGAATTTTTCGACAACAAAGTGGATATTTACCGTCGCTTTTATTAAAAGTAGTTTGTGATAAACCAATTTAAAATTATTTGTAATTACAACTCCTGATATAGATTACATCCAAGGAAAAATTCCACGCAATATACAAGTACTAAAAGGGACGCAAGACCTTCACCAGCTTATAGTCAAAGAAAAAGGGTGTCTACAATTTAGAAATTGTTATTTTGCAAGTGAGCACCACTACAAGGAATTTTGTTTATGCATTACTCTAAAATCGTACCACCCTATAGGGTGGTATAACTATATATATATAGTTTCTATTTTACGTTATCTGATTAAGTCCTTTGTGTACCCCATTCCTTTGTGATACAAATGTCTATTTCGTTACTTTTTTTAGTTTTTGTTAAAAAATACTTAAAATGATTTTTATACACTATCACTTAGTAAAACGTGTTTATAAATTAGAGTTTAACTTACTAATACAGTGACTAAAAGAAAATATTAATGGTATTGTTTTTTAACAAAGAATCGGAATGGTTTCTTTACATAATATTAAAAAATGTTTTTTTAAATATTATTTAAAAAAAAAACATTTTTTAATAAAAAATAAAATAAAAAATTGGAGTCAAAAGTTTGTGAACTAAATAGGTACATTTTATTTCAAATTATTTTTATAACAACTTTTTATTGAATTAAATTTTGGATTTCAAATTAATAACACAGTGGAGATAAAGCTAGCTAAACACATTTTTCTGAAAAAAACCTAAAAAAAATAAAAAGTGCACTGCCTGTCTTAAATGTAAGTAAACAAAACTCTAAACATTTATAAAAATCCAACCAAAAGTCAATTTAAGCAACAAAAAAAAATTGATCTTCATTTTCCTGAAAGCGGGTGTTTCTTGAAAATGACCCTATTTCAAAATGTTAAACACCAATATTTTTATACTTGAATTATTTGTTTAGTGTTAAATATAAAATAAAACCTAATTATATCACTATAATACGTATTATTGGTACCAATATATCAGTTATGGGGCCCATATCCAGGGCCGGCGTTAGCTTATTAGAGGCCAGGTGCAAAAGAAAAATGCGGGGCTTGAACTTAAAATAAAAATTTACTCTTGAAAATTAACATAGCGCCTAGCGGCAATAAACTAATAAATCATCAAACGATAAACCAATTGAAGGGGTTAGAGCTGAAACCGCTCAAGTGCATTTTTAAGTCAAAATTTCTTAAGCATGTTAGCGGATAGTAGAAAATTTTGGCTTAAAAATGCATTTGGGTGGTTTCAGCTCTGACCCCTTCAATTAATATGGAAATTAACGTTTAAGAAAAAATCACACATATGTTTTCCGTGCTTTGGCGGAAGCAAAGGCGTCAATGGTTTTTGAAGTCATATCCAGTTCTCTTCCAACATCCTTCTCTATTGACAATATAGCCAAACCCACTAGTCGTTCTTGGCACATACTTGATCTTAAATAATTTTTTATTAATTTTAATTTTGAAAAACTTCTTTCTGCAGAGGCAACTGTGACGGGCAAGGTAAGTAAAATTCGAATTGCGATGCAGATATTTGGATAGGCCAAAAACAGCTTTGTAGTTTGAAGGTATTTTAGTATGTTTAAGAGCGAACTTTGGTTGATTTCAGGAATTATTGGAATTAAAGATGTTAGTTCTTTAAACAATTCTAAGTAATCAATATCGGAATCGGCATTTTTCGCGGATAAAACAGAATGTAGGTTTTTGCAGTTATTTTGCAATTCTTCATCGGGAAGATCTTTGATTTTTGTAAATTCATACATAAATCCAAACTTTTTCCTAATACCCTCATATAATTTAAATCTTTTCTTAAAGGATTCTATTGCTCTATCAAGGACTAATAGGAAGAATTCAACACGAAAATGTTCTTCTTTGTCCTCGAACGTTTCATCTGTACCTTCATAGTCAAAAGATTTTTTGACTCTTCTACAAAAGATATTATCTCTGGCATCGACCACATATTATGTTCAACATAATATGTTGTCGCGCGGCGCTTACCGGTTGCCAAAATGTACAATAATTTCGTCGAGACGCCTTGATGCGCGCGGGGCCTATAAAACGCGGGGCCGGGTGCACCGCACCGTGTGCACATGCCTCACGCCGGCCCTGCCCATATCAAACTTATATAAGTTTATAATGACATTGAACAGAAAATTTGTGCGCAAGCAGAATTTAAATTGAAATTTGCGAAAAAAAGTTATTTTTTTAGCCCGCCTTACCAGCCCCTTACCCCCAAATTAAGATAAAGTGGTGCAATTCATAATTCACTAAAGTTTATCGACAAAATTAAAAAATTATTTTAATTTAAATTGCACCACTTGAATAATCTTAATCTTGGTGTAGGGGGCTTGTGAGGCGCGCTGAAAAACTTTTAGCGACTGCTTTGGTGCGGCTAGTTGTGTGCAAATTGATCGACGGCGAGGTATTTACAAACTTAACTTTATTACACTACATATACACAATATACAAAACAATACACATATATACACAAACAGAATTATAATTTAAATGTGTTGTCACCCGGAGCCGATGTACTCAAAACGGGGAGTCAGTACGTTCTGTCTGGTGATAGACCAAGACCTTTTCCAAGAGCCCTTTGGCCACCCACCCCTAATCGTGGTAGGGGATAGGTAGAAAACATTTGGAAAAATTAAAGCGCATCTATAAAAGGGTAATAAAAATAAAATTAAATAAATTACTTTGGGTAGAGAAACCGAAGAGGTAAGTAAGCAATAGTAAAGGATGTTTACCGATGTCAGGAAACTCCAATGTTTTACAAGGCTCCAGGTAACAAACACACGCTCTATGCAATATACTATTTACAACCTACTACCTTAAAAGTTTAAACATAGCAATCAATTAATAAAACGTCACCCTAATATAACAAGGTTGTATGTTAAAAAACCGAAAAAATTGAGTTTATGCTTCTACAAGGTTTTATGTAATCCACCCTTGACATACAACTTGAAAATAACTCTATATATATATGTATACATAGAATATACATTCTATAGAATTATTTTTAAGTGGTATGTGAAGCGTAGGCCACGTATAATCCTGTAGTAACATAGACTTAAATTTTTAGTTTTTTTTAACATACAACCTTGTAATATTAGGGTGACGAAAAGTTATTATAAAAATCACTTAAATTGTACTATGACAGACAAGAGTGGGAAATCTAGTCCCCACATCACTCCCCTGCCAGTGATGCAGATCCGGATTGGAAGCGATCGGGAAACCGAACCTGTCTGCCCGATCTCGTCTGCCGATGAATTCTGGTGGTTGTATTTCCCGAACCAGCCGAGACGCGTGCTGGTGGGACGTCTGGTGCGTTAAGCGCTGCTGGTGGCTCGGGTTGTGGGTCAGGCTTTAACGGAGCTGTGGTAATGACGTATCCGCCAAGTTGTTCTGGCTCTTGTTCGGGTTGTTCTATGTTGTCAAGTATCGTGTATGCCGGTTTTAGCCGATCAATTGAAATTGTAATTTTCTTGCCCTTGACGTTCACTATGAAGAACCTGTCGGAACGGCTAACCACTCGGTACGGCCCATCGTATGGATGTTGGAGAGGTCTTTTAGGGCCGTCGTGGCGGATGAAAACTTGCCCCGTTGTTGCAAGGTCTTTAAAGATGAAAATCTTCTTGTCACCATGACGGTTGATGACTGCTGGTCTTATGTCCTGCAATCGCTGCCTCAGCTGTTTAACGAAAGTCTCCGCGTTGATGTCGTCCTCCCCACGAATTCGGGGTGTCAACAGCTCGCCTGGAAGTCGCAACGGTTGGCCATATAGCATTTCTGCATTGGTGGCATTTATATCGTCCTTCCACGCCGAACGGATCCCCAATAGCACCGCTGGAAGCGCCTCTGTCCAGCGGCTTTGATGACAACGGATGGCTGCTTTAAGTTGACGGTGAAAGCGCTCGACCATACCGTTGGATGCTGGGTGGTATGCGGTTGTCCGTATGTGAGTCGTACCTGTCAAGCGATTCAAATGCTTGAACAGGTTGGATTCGAATTGTCTTCCTTGGTCTGTCGTGACTCGCAGCGGGACGCCAAAACGAGCTATCCAGTGGTTGAAAAATGCTTCTGCAACAGTGGTTGCTTCCTGGTTGACAAGTGGGACGGCCTCGGGCCAGCGAGAGAATCTATCGATCATAGTCAAACAATAACGATACCCATCGCAGTGTGGCATGATGATCAGGTCAAGGTGTACGTGGTCGAGTCTTGCTGATGGTGGTGCAAACGAGCCCACTGGCGCTGAGACATGGCGAGATATCTTCGATCGCTGACATTCCACGCAGCTTCGTGCCCACTGACGACAGTCCGATTTAATTGAGGGCCAGACGTATCGTTGGGTCGCAAGCTTGCATGTAGCGTTTGCCCCGGGATGGGATAATTGGTGAACTGAGTTAAACGCCGCCTTCCGAAATGGTTTTGTAATATACGGTCGAGGCGCTGATGCTGACACATCGCACGTAATAAACTCAGTTGTGCCTGAAATCTGTACCGATCTCAACTTGAGGGATGAAAAGCCTTGTTGCAGATTCAGAAGCTCTTGATCTCTCTTCTGAGACTCTGCAAGTGCCTTGTAGTTGATGGCTGACTCCAGCTCTTCAATGCGTGACAATGCATCAGCCACCACATTATCCTGGCCCGACACATGACGAATGTCTGTGGAAAATTGTCTAGATGGCGTTGTTGGCGTGGTGAACACTGTGTAGACTTCAACCGAAAGGCAAACGTAATCGGCTTGTGGTCTGTAAAGATCGCAAACTGCCGAGCCTCGACCATATGCCTAAAGTGTCTGACTGCCATGTAGATCGCCAGGAGTTCTCGGTCGTATGCACTATATTTGAGCTCTGGAACTGTCAGCTTCTTTGAAAAGAAATTCAGCGGCTGCCACCTGCCGTCTAACCACTGTTGCAGCACTGCGCCTACTGCAACGTCCGATGCGTCGGTGAAGATGGCCAGGGGTGCATCAGTCTTTGGATGTGCCAGTAAGGTAGCTCGTGCTAAGCTCTCCTTACACTTCGCGAACGCTGCGATTGCCTCTGGTGTCCACTTGACTGGTGTGCTGCCCTTGACGTTACCTTGTAGCAGATCGTTGAGCGGTGCCTGCGCGTTTGCAGCCTTGGGTATGAACCTCCTATAGAAGTTCACCATTCCTAAAAACTGCCGTAGCTTCTTAACACTTTGTGGCTGAGGAAATGACCGGATGACGTCGACTTTGTCTGGTAATGGCTGAGTTCCCGAACCTGAAACGAGATAGCCGAGAAACTGGACTTCAGATACTCCAAATATACACTTACCGGGGTAGATGACGACGCCGTACTCGTGGAGGCGCTCGAAAAGTACTCTGAGGTGCTCCAAGTGTTCTTATTGCGATGCGGAGGCGATCAGGATGTCGTCTATGTATGCATAGCAGAAGTCCAAGCCACGTAGAACTTCGTCGATAAACCGTTGAAAAGTTTGGGCTGCGTTACGAAGTCCAAACGTCATGTATGGAAATTCGTACAGTCCGAACGGTGTCGTAATGGCTGTCTTGGGGATGTCTTCTACGGCTACGGGTATCTGGTACTAAGTCGACAGTAGAAAAGATGATCTTTCCTTCTAACATTTGGGAGAAGTCTTGAATGTGGCGCACCGAGTATTAATCCGGTTGTGTCCGGTCATTGAGACCTCGGTAATCACCACAAGGTCGCCACTCATCTTCTTTCTTCGGCACCATGTGCAGCGGTGCTGCCCACGGGTCTCGAACCCCTTACCGCGGACGCTCACAAAGCCGGTCCCGCTCCAGGTCAGATTCGCGCGGCCCGCGTCCAACTGGCATGTGTTGGTATCACTGGAATTTTGCAGAGAACGCACAGAAATGTACCAAGCCATGTAGTTGGACTCCGGAAAACGAGAGGGGCAGTCGTTAATGGCGGCCAACAACACCAGCCCGACAACATCTCGCCGTCTTTTATTACACTATATATATATATATATATATATATATATATATATATATATATATATATATATATATATATATATATATATATATATATATATAATATACAGTACAATACACATATATACACAAACAGAATTATAATTTAAATGTGTTGTCACCCGGAGCCGATGTACTCAAAACGGGGAGTCAGTACGTTCTGTCTGGTGATAGACCAAGACCTTTTCCAAGAGCCCTTTGGCCACCCACCCCTAATCGTGGTAGGGGATAGGTAGGAAACATTTGGAAAAATTAAAGCGCATCTATAAAAGGGTAATAAAAATAAAATTAAATAAATTACTTTGGGTAGAGAAACCGAAGAGGTAAGTAAGCAATAGTAAAGGATGTTTACCGATGTCAGGAAACTCCAATATTTTACAAGGCTCCAGGTAACAAACACACGCTCTATGCAATATACTATTTACAACCTACTACCTGAAAAGTTTAAACATAATTACTGACTATTAATAATTCGAAATACATAGCAATCAATTAATAAAAGTTATTATAAAAATCACTTAAATTGTACTATGACAGACAAGAGTGGGAAATCCAGTCCCCACAAACTAACTTTTTTTCGCAAACTTTAATTTAAATTATGCTTGCGAAGAAATTGTCTATTCAATGTCATTATAAACTCATATATGTTTTATATGGGCCTCATGTCTAATAACTGACATATTGGTATACCTAAAATCCACCAGCCGCCACTATCTAAACCTTTTTTATCCTAAATCCTATGTTTGTAATTTGATAACAATAAACAAATGTATAAATAACTCAGAATAAACAAGTAAACCAAAATTTTTCACAATTTTCGTTCCTAGGTGTCATTTTGACATCATATGATACTCTTGGACATACTATGGATATCCATTTGTACAGAGATGGATGTCCTATGGACACCATATGGACGACTTTGTGCTCTATGGGTTTTAAGACGATCATTCTTTTAAATGGGGAATATACGAAATATTAATTACAAATAATTCATTTAATGGCGCATATAGGAACTAACGGTATATTTAAAATAAATAACATATACTCACAGCACAAAATACGTTTTTTGTGTGTACTCTTATAATTTTTAGGAATTGTTAGCAAAAGTATGATTATAATTTGTTTTTTAAATAAGAAGCACAATACTATAGTTTTGTAAAATATTGAATTTTTGGCAAAAGGGAATTCCCACTTATTCAAAAAATAAATTACATTCTTTGCAATATTTAATTTTTAGTAAAATTGGTTTAATTTAAATTAATAATCAATAGAACCACTTCAATCTCAATGTTAAAAATATTGTAATTATGTATTTGGCAAAATTAAAATCTTTATCTTTTGTATAAAATACTTTGTATGATTTAACTTTCAGGTCAATATTAAGTATTAATTGATTATCTTTTTTCTTGATCATGATTCATGGATTGAACCTGCGTCTTTTTCTTGATTCAATGAAGAATATTCAACTGCAATTAATATTTTCTATGTAGGTACTTTTGCAAAGAAGTTTGATAAATTCAAGTCTTGTCTACTTCTTCCATTAACACAAACCCAAACCTGAAATCAATATAAATTTTAAAATCAATTTAAATTGTAAAAAGGTATTACCTAATAATTTTTAAAATTAAATAAAAATAAATTATCAATATTTATGCTACTTATTTATGCTAAAGGTAATTGTTTTAGCACAAAAATAATTGAATGCATAAACCATGGTTTATTGTAAAAAACAAGGTAAGTGACTAACTAAATATGATTTTGTTTATTTTTCAATTTAAAAATCTTATAAAAACTAATCATGGTGAACTTGTGCTGTTTGAACAAGAAAATATCCTTTTTAATATCCTAATGTGTATCTTGCTAAATAATAATCTAAAGCAGAAGTGTATGTAATATAAAAATGTCAGATTGCTTGTTTTAACAATAAACAATTTAATTATATTTGGAGTAAAAAATAAAAGTGTACTTTTTTTAATGGTCGAGGCTTTTACTTTTTTATATTTGTATTGTAACTATGGATGTGCGAATATTGAATTCAAGAATTATTTGAATGTATCAAATGGTTCAATGAGAAAATTAAAATTTTCCAATAGTAATGAAAGAAATGGAACATTGGAATTGTAATTTAAAATTTATTCTTGAATAAAAAGTTTGAATGTTATTTACTTGTCATTAATCTTTAATTATCCTATTTAAATCGATTATGATTGTAATTATTTAACTATTCAAATAATTAAAACTATTCATGTAGTTTGAATAATAAGTTTGAATTAAATATTACTACTTAATTTATTTGGTAAAAATATTCACACATTTCCAATTATAAAAACTAAAAATGTATTCTAAATGAAAAAAAATTTCTAGGTACCTATTATTAAAAAAAATTGGCAGTCAAATATTTTTGTTTGGGATTGACGAGTAAAGCTGTCTTTCATTCTTTTTCTTCATGCAGGATAAATCTTCCCTAATTGTTCCATTATCGCAAAAGCTAAAATTAATTATATTAAATTAAAATCAATTTATATTGTAACAAAAAATTATTGATAAGTCTCGTCCCAGCACTTGACTGAGCTTAAAACGTAAAACGTGAAAACAATAACCAACAAATAATTCCTAATAGTGCAAACAATTATAGTGTGTTAATTACAGTGAGTACAGACTACTCTACGGTCAAAAATGAGTTAAGTGCTAAGTGATAAGGAACAGTGAAGTGACAAATGTAAACTAATATAGTGAAACGTTCAAAAGAGTTAAGTGTTAAGTGACAAGAAAGAGTTAAGTGATAAGTGTCAGCGTCTGAGCGGTCGCACCACTTGTCAACAGGACGATTTTCACTGGCCAAACAAAAGAGGTCAAACAAGGGAGGAATTGCCACCTGCAAAAAATTGATAAGTATCCTCAACTCATCTGCATGACCTAACACATAATTTGCAAATTAAACAAGACAAGGCACATTGCCTAATCCCTACAAAAAAAAACAATAAACTTCCGTAACAATAAATACATTAGAAAGTCAATACTAACCAAAAAAAACAATCTTCCCAACCAGCCTATCGCGGCCATACACCAAAGCTGAGCAGGGCAATAAAGCTGTCAACAAAACAATCCAAGACTAACAAAATCGAGACCAAATAATATTTGACACTTGAACATAAATTGGCATTCATAAATTGGCATTCATAAATTAAGAAAACATAAACAAAGTAAAAAAAAGCACTATAATCAAACTCCATGGATTTTGTAAACACTGGGCCCACGTCACTCGTAGGCAACGCAACAACATACTACAAGCCACCCTTAAACTAGACCTTACAGACAAAAAAGTCGGGAGACCATGCTTCACATTTCATGACACGTTAGCACAAAACATGCAATTCTCACAAATTAACAAGACCAGTTGGAAGCAACTAAGCAACAATAAAAAAAACAACTGACACACTTTACCAAGTGCAGGAACTATCTGACCAGGACACGAACAATGACAATAACGAACAAGACGAAGACCTCGACTAGGAAACTACACCCCTGTAGCGAAATATCAACTCCCCAACTCCAAATAGTAATCCCAAATGTTTGGAGTAATACTAATCGACTGGTCTAAGGCGATTCCGCGTCGTACTTAGTTTTAAGTCGGCGTAATTGTCCCCCAAAAACCAACAAACGTCTCTCCCTCCCGTCCCTCCTCCTCTATACCCTACTGGGCGTATAGCATCGGCTCGGCGAACCCGAGAATGGCTATTAAAACTATTTGCATGTCGCTCTCGAGCCCCAAATAGGGGACAGTACGGATCGCAATGGACATTCGCACCCAGCAAACACGGGTGAAGCCGTGCAGTTGCTGGGGGCGAACAAAAATCGGCGTAAGTAATCATAGGCCTGTACCGTTTAGGCTGTACGGGGTCCGGAAGTGATGAGGCAATGGGGCTGGTTATACGTCTCTTATACTCATACTCATACTCAAAAATGATTGAATTTAAAACTTTAAAAATATTTCTTTAAAAGGTTTGCTTATGAATTGTATAATTATTTATGTACAATTGGCGTCCCCGAAATGTGAACGGCAAAATTTAATCGTGTAATATGGGCTTTGCATCAGTGTCGTCGCACATAGGTAGAATTCGGGGATTTAGGGAGACAAAAAGGGTTTATTTCAAAGTTAATTAATAAGAAAACTAATCCTTTACGGGCAAAATAGAAAGTCCAAAGAACAATAGACGACCCCTTTCACGGTCCCAGCAGAACATGTGCGTTCCCAATAATCAGTCGAAACTTGAACGTCGCGCAAGCTGCTTAAACTCGTTCTCGACACCCTTACAAACACTATTTTACAAAGTCATTTTTTAGTGAATGAAAGTTCATATATTAAGTGAATGTGATGGATATCGACAATTCAGGTATGTTACTTATAATTCTTAAAGAAATACTATAATAAATGTCAATATTTCGCATAATTATAGCCCATTAAAGATACACCCTTTTTAACATACTTTTTATACTTTTTTCCGTTTCAAAAGTAAAAATGTTACCTTTCCAGGCCCGTCCGAGTATTTTTTCTTTTTGTAATTGATAAATAATTTATTTAGCTAAAAATTGAGAAAAAATTACGGTCCACTTTGGTCCACTTTGCGAAAAATTCCACTTGAAAGTAATTTGGGCAGAAATCAAGAAATTTATAATTTACGTTAAAAATCTTATAATAGTTATTTACGTGTCAAGCTTTGTAAATGAATCTTTACGGGCGAGCTGGAAGTTTGTAGGGTGAGCGATGCAGGAGCGAACCCCATAATCCAGTGAGCCTAGTAAAGATTAATTGCAAAGCGTGACACGTACAAACTTTTATTTTCACCTTTAGATAACGATTTTTAAATTAAAATTTTATTTGTAGAATCCAAGCAATTTTAGAGGCCATCACAAGCGGCATCCAAAAGTTTTATGAGTATGCAATGGAAACGGCAAAACTGTACGTGGATTTGTATGGGTGGCACCGTATGCGCCCCACAATGCATAAAAAATTATTACACGGGGCAATAATTTGCGAAAATGCCATTTTACCTATTGGCCAGTTTTCAGAAGAAGCTGCCGAAGCCCGGAATACGCATTTCCGGTCGTACCGCCTTAACTTTGCCGTAAATTTTCACGTGAAGAATGCAATCTAGACATATCACAGGTTACTTATGACATCCGACCCTCTCATCAGTTCTTTGAGAAAAAAAAGAAAACAATTTCAAAATCGTTTTCGCAGGAAACTTTACGACTTTTGGTTTCTGCAGAGCCGAACACAGAGGTAGCCTGTGATACATGTATGGAAAGCGATGACGAAGACATTTCATTTGGCTCGTAAATTACTTTAATTTTTATATGTGTAACTTTAATCAGTATTTATTATTAAGAATATGATTTTTTTAATTTGTGTTATATATTATGTTTATATTATGTTTTCAATCATATTTATGACTAATTACTTTTTGTTAAACTTGTTTTAAAATGTAGCATAGTTGCATAGTAAGAATTTGGAAAAATAATGAATTCCATGTAATTACTACATCTTGTATCATTTACTTCCCTTAAATATTCACTGCTCTGTATCTCAAAAAGTACTCATCCAATTTTGATTAAATTCAGCGTGGACTCATCAAAAAATACGTGCCGTAGATCAATAAAAAAACTTATTAGTCTACGAAAAAACCAACTTTTAAATTTTAAAAAATTTGAAAATTCTACTACGTAAACCAATATGTCGACAAAACTTGGCAAAAATACCTTTTTCTATTTAGTTTAACCTATTAGACATTTTTTATCATGTCTCCTACTAAAAGAGATAATAAAATAATTTTGGCCGCCTAAGTGACCGAATTCTACCTATGTGCGTCGGTCGTTGTCAAATTTGATAATAGTTGTCAATTGCAATATTAAAAATGCCACCCCACTTAACCGAGGTCCAGGGCAATAGCCAAATTAGAAGAAAATTGGTCTTTAAGTAAAGTAGCTGCAGATTTAAATGTCAGTTAAAGCTGCATATTTTATATCAAAAAACGTTGGCAAGAACAACAAAGGCAAGGTGTAGGAAAAATCTCCAACGAAAATGAAGACAATGCTCTTGTCGCACATATTAGGCAAAATCCTTTCAATAGCGCAGTTAAGGCCCGAGAAGATACACAATTTCCAGGATCTCTTCGAACAGCTCAAAAAAGATTTAAACAAGCTGGTTTAAAAATCTGTGCTGCTGCTCATGAGGTTTTTTTAACTGACGAAAATAGGCGCAGGAGAGTCCAGTTCGCTAATGACTATTTAAATTATGGAGACGATTTTTGGAATAATGTTATATTTTCGGATGAAAAAACGTTCCAATCTTGCAGTAATGGAAGGCTGCGTGTATATCATCCAAGAAACGCAAGATTTGAGGAGAACTATACATTAAGAACCTCAAATAGTGGACGCTTTTCCATAAATGTTTGGGCGTGGATAAGCATCCATGGTCCGGGAGTATGTTGGGAAATTGATGGTAGATTAACGGCTAAGCACTATACGAGGATTTTGGACAACGTTATGCTACCTTCAGTTAGACATGTGTTTCCAGAAAACTTTATATTCCAACATGTAAGAAAACTGTATAGTATTCAAACGATTCTAATAAATATTATATTACAGGACAATGCACTAGTTCACACAGCTCGCGTGGTTACAGAGTGGGTAAACAACAACCATATAACTGTTTTGCCATGGCCAGCTAGAAGCCCTGACTTAAACCCCATAGAAAACGTGTGGGGGTTTATAGTAAAAAATATATATCAACGGGACTTTAGGCCAGCAAACCGAGATGAACTATGGAGTGCTGTTGAAAATTCTTGGGATGAGCTTGCTGAGTCATACGACATGCATGAGCTAATAATGTGCATGCCAAGAAGGTTGCAAAGGGTTGTGGCAGCTAATGGCTCTGCAATTAAGTATTAAAATAGCTTAGCAGCACAGTTTTTTAAGCCAGCTTGTTTTAATATTTTTTGAGCTGTTCGAAGAGATCCTGGAAATTGTGTATCTTCTCGGGCCTTAAATGCGCTATTGAAAGGATTTTGCCTAATTAGGGCGACCAGAGCATTGTCTTCATTTTCGTTGGAGATTTTACCTACACCTTGCCTGATAGGTCTTCTCAATCTTTGTTGTTCTTGCCAACGTTTTTTGATATAAAATATGCAGCTTTTACTGACATTTAAATCTGCAGCTATTTCACTTAAAAACCAACTTTCTTGAGCAATATGTTAATTTAGTTATGTATTATGTATAAAACCAAATTAAAGTTAATTTATTTGTTATATTGTTTATATTATTTTTAGTTAAAATATTATTAAAAAAATAGAACGATTTAGGATATTGTTCTTATTCTTAGTACTCTCCCTTCTATATGTAACAACACTGGCCGAAGCCAGGAATGAACATTTCGGAGACGTCAATTGTACGTTAAAAATGTCAGACGTTCAGATAGAACAAATAATTATGAAAATACTGTAAAAGATTATCACCCTGTAGATCAAAAATTCAAAATGCTATATTTATGTAAAAAAACATGAAAAGCACAAAACATTTGTATTATAATCAAGTTTTGAACTGTATGCTTACAAGAGTTTAATATGACCTCCTCCAGCTGCAAACATCTAGTAAATACTCGAACGTTTTCCATACCAACCGAAGGGTCCCAGTGGTAATTTCATCAATGCCAGTTCCAATTCGTGTCTTAAGTTTTTACAAATCTTGGGGCTCATAAACTTTATCTTTTATAAAGCCCCAGAGAAAGAAGTCGCACACTGTGAGAGCGGTTGAACCTGTTGACTATAGATGAAGTGCCAAATTGTTGGGCCCGATCCACCGATGAGGAGGCTGTTCGTTCAAGCGGGGCCCTGGACTTAGGTCCAGTTTTCGCGTAGCTACATCACTTTAAATCTGTATATACAAGGTACCAAGTATCCTTCTATGTATGGGTATTTTTTTTATTTGAAGAGCTACAAGGACGGTTAAATTAGACAAACGTTGCGTTAATACAAGTCTATTAAAATAGCATTTAAAAATTGGGAAAAAATTTGGGCATGTAAAAAATTAAAAAAAAAAAGTAAAAACCTGTCAAAACCAAAAATCGTCGTTACATCGTACTTTTGAATTTGAAGTTTGAAAAAAGTAAGATTCACATTTAAACACACATTTATCTACATTTTAATTTTTTTTCGTCTACTAGATTTTGAGTTACCATAACCATCTTTTGATTTTCATATTGGTATTATACATGATTAAATAGAAACAATTATGGCTTTCATTGTGTAAACAAAAGGTGGTGATAGTAACTTATAGATAAATATAAACTCACTTTTTTTTAATTCGCAGGAGTAACAAAGATATGGGCGTTTCTCTGTAAACTGGGCAACTCATTGTCTCAAGCTAATATTGTTTATAAAAATAACAGATCATAAATATTTCGTAGATAACTTCAAAAGATAATAACCTAATCTACCTATGCTCGACGTTCAAAATCCAATAAAATAAACTTTAATGTATCAAAATCGTTTTTATAGTCCTTAAAAACCAGTCCCCTGACGTGTCACCAAAGCAAAATGGTCACTTCAGACTAAATTAATTAAAGACAGTAACTATTGGAATCAACCTAATTGTTTAAATATTCAACCAATATTGTTTGCTTGTTACTGTGACTTATTTATTTTTTATAATTATTATTTTGTAATTCTAAAAAAGTCATCTAAAATTTGTCTCCGGATTTTATAAACAGTCCCCTGTATAGATTTTTCAGAAAATGCTCAATGTTTTCCAAAGTAATAGGACTATTTTTGGTTCATCTGCCGTATACTAATAAATAGACCGATATTTATTCCTCGAATAACATTTATTAAATACAACAAAAATATAACAAAAAAACTTGCCTAGACAATTTCTTACTTCAAGTTGCCCAGTTTACAGAGAAACGCTCATATAACTATTTTTGGTTTTTAATATTTAGTTTTATTCAAATATTTGTCTTTTTCCAATTTATAAATTTCATTTTAATACACTTGTAGACAACTTTTCTCTAATTTAACTGACCTTGCAGATCTTCAAAAAACACCTATAGAAGGATACTTCTATGGATATATTTTATTTAAAGAGCTACAAAGTCGGTTAAATTGGTGAAAAGTTGCGTTATATCATGAAAATAAATGTATATTATATATATATATATATATATATATATATATATATATATATATCCTACCTACCATATATGAAAAAAGGCAATTGAAATGTTTGAATTTTGTGAATTTTACATACCTATAGGTATACCATATATATGTATATAGAGACACGCGTCAGCGTTTTTTCAATTTTATTATAAAAAAACTATTGTACTTACTCGTATTCCTCATTAAAAAAATGTGATGTAATAATCTCCACAAGATAACTTTGGCAACGGGAATCCAAATAATCCTGTTCCTTGTACAAATTAATTATTGCTTTTCCTATCAATGTCTTCTTCAGCAATTCTCTCAAATTGAAGTCTCCAGGGGAGAATATTTTTCTCTTCTTTCCTCCACACGAAAAGGAGCTGATAGTTCCTCCTCTTTTGCTTGAGCTTGAAGTGCTTGGTCGGGCTTCAGTTGGAAAGCTTAAGTTAAATGAAAGCTCATTTTGAGAGCTTGAGCTTTAATTATAGATAATGAAGTTTTAGTATAAAGTGTAAAGTAGTTTAATAAATAAAAAATAATTTGGCCAAAAAACTTACATAATACTGACGGCGCCAGTCTCAGCATTGGTGTTGCCACATACAAAATCTTCTACTTCATGCAGATCTTCGTCTGCAGGTGTTAGAGAATTAACTGGGGTTACAGAGTATGTTTTTCCTTCAACATCTATGAACTAAAATAGATTAATTAACAACAGTTAAAACTTATAAGTTTCCTGTAAAAACTTCTGAATTTTTTAAAAAAATTTCATAAACTTTTAGTTAAAAAAAATTCCTTATAAAAAATTCGGAAATCAAACTTAAATTTTTATTTTTTATTAATTTGACCTTTATATGTTTTTTTATTAACTTATTCCGATGTTTTATAAGATTTTTATAATTTTTTATAACATTACCAATGACTGCTGAGTTGCATCTTTATTATTTATTTATTTATTTAATTAATATTCTACAGGCCTAGACCCATTTACAGAATATATTTTTAAAAAAACTTATAAACATATATACACATAATTAAACCATATCACATTTAACTAAGAACAAAAAATATGCAAACTAAACCAAAAAGAGTAGGAAAAAAAAGGATAACAAAATAACTTAATCACCTGTTGATGCTGATTCTCTCGTAACTCGTTAATTTTTTTTATAACAGCAAATCTCTCTCCTAATTTGGGGATAATTTGACAAAGACTTGGCGGGTCGAGGACTTGCAGCACTTGAAGCGTAATGGCTTCTTCTAAATAATAACAAAGAGTCACCTATCACAAATGTTCCTTTCCCACAGTAAACTACTTAATACTTTCCTTAGCCTGGGGGTGGAATTTGTAGCCTATAAAAAAAGAAAATTTTTGAAAAAAAAAAATTTTTACTCAACGTCTTGAGGTGGCCCACTAATTTTTTAAATTAAATTTAAGTTAAAATTCTTTTGAATAAAAAAAAAATTTTTTTGGCTTGTAATCTTCAAATTTATTTTAAAAACAACAATAATGACCACAAAAAGTTCATAACTGTTAATTAGCAAGAAAGAAGACACTCCGCAGTTTCCGGAACACTTATAAAAAAATTTTTTTATTTTAACTTAAATTTAATTTAAAAAATCAGTGGGCCACCTCAAGACGTTGAGTAAAAATTTTTTTTTTTATTACAAAAATTTTCTTTTTTTATAGGCTACAAATTCCACCCCCAGGCTAAGGAAAAAAAATTTTTTTTTTCGCTCCACCCTAATGAATACCTACTAGATATTATTATAATATGCTATATACTATAGTATATATGGGGCATTCCATGCCAACTCATCCTACCGATTGGATTTGCATCTCCGATTTCGCTGAAATTTGGGTATCTTTTTGTATCCTTCGAAAAAGGTTTCTATAAATTTTTTCAAATTTTTTCATTCAGCCAATCGAGAGATATGAATTTTCGAAAATTTCGGATATTTTTTTTTTTAAATAGCCATAACTTGGTGAAAAATTGTCTTGGACTTTTTTTTCAAATTTCGTGTTTTTTGATGAACTTTTTGAAAAATTTATGCAAAAAATTATTCATCATAAATTTGATTGTTTTTTTTTCATTCCAAAGTTAAAACAAGAATTTTAAGATTGTTTGTATCCTTCAAATTTTTTTTAAAAATTCTCAAAAATTCTACTCTTCAAAACACAAATTTTAAGCCTAGTCTCGTAATGGGATAATAATGGGTTATAATTTTTTTTTAATTTTTAAATTATTTTTTTTTCTGTTTTTTTCACTATTTGTGTATTACTGGCGGCTTTATTAGATGAGATTCGAAAAAAATCATACATCAATATAATAAATAATTGAAGTCAAAATTTCAATTTCTAAGGTAAATTTTATTTATAACTTTTTAAAGGTTTTTTTTTATTTTTTCTGGCGTTTGAATATTTTACAAGAATAAGTTTTATTTGAGCAAGAAATCAGTTTCATTGTGAGTGATCCATCTGTATTTGGTATAACGCAATGATACTTTTGTGTACCTGTGATACTTTTAGCTTTTGAATTCATCTTCAGAGTGCTATTTTGGCAAGTGTAAAAACTGTCCAGGAATCGATGTACTCAAAAATTTTTTGAACGAGATTTTTGAAGAAAATAATATCGATGAATTGACGTATCAATGTTGGATTTCAAAACCGCGGACACCGCTTGAAACTTTAACGGTAACTATAGTTTCATCAGAATTCATCAGTGACTTTTGCGAAAAAATTACGGAACTTTTGCCTCATTATTTTATTGCAAAATCGCAAGCAAGATTCATGAAATCTCTTAAAGAGTCTCTTGGAACCGATGAATTTCTTGTAGTTTGTGATTTTGCGGAGAACTACAAATTTGTCATCCAAAATGCAGTGCTAGGATTCCATTGGAATAATGATCAATCGACAATATTTCCAGTGGTAATTTATTTTAAGAAAAATAATGAATTATTGCACAGAAGTTTAGTGATTATATCTGATTGTAACACGCATGACTCGACTGCAGTTAACGTCTTTTTGAAAATCGTTACTGATTTTATAAAGTCCTTGTCCAATACAGCTAAAAAGATATTCTACTTTTCCGATGGAGCTCCGCAACAATTTAAGAATTACAAAAACTTTGTTAATTTATATTATCACAAGGAAGATTTTGGAATAAATGCTGAATGGCATTTTTTTGCCAGCTACAATGGCAAAGGACCTTGTGACGGTGTAGGAGGAACACTAAAAAGAGGTGCAGCAAGAGCTAGTCTTCAGTTACCATTCGATAAACAAATTTCAAACCCCCGAGAGTTGTATCAATGGGCTGCGCAATCTAATAACTTGCCAAAAATCGAAGTAAGATATTCAACTATTGCAGATTATGAAAAAGCTACAGAGAATTTTAATATACGTTATTCAAAAGCTAAAAGTATCACAGGTACACAAAAGTATCATTGCGTTATACCAAATACAGATGGATCACTCACAATGAAACTGATTTCTTGCTCAAATAAAACTTATTGTAAAATATGCAAACGCCAGAAAAAATAAAAAAAAACCTTTAAAAAGTTATAAATAAAATTTACCTTAGAAATTGAAATTTTGACTTCAATTATTTATTATATTGATGTATGATTTTTTTCGAATCTCATCTAATAAAGCCGCCAGTAATACACAAATAGTGAAAAAAAACAGAAAAAAAAATAATTTAAAAATTAAAAAAAAATTATAACCCATTATTATCCCATTACGAGACTAGGCTTAAAATTTGTGTTTTGAAGAGTAGAATTTTTGAGAATTTTTTTAAAAAATTTGAAGGATACAAACAATCTTAAAATTCTTGTTTTAACTTTGGAATGAAAAAAAAACAATCAAATTTATGATGAATAATTTTTTGCATAAATTTTTCAAATAGTTCTTCAAAAAACACGAAATTTGAAAAAAAAAAAGTCCTAAATCGGACAATTTTTCACCAAGTTATGGCTATTAAAAAAAAAATACCCGAAATTTTCGAAAATTCATATCTCTCGATTGGCTGAATGAAAAAATTTGAAAAAATTCATAGAAACCTTTTTCGAAGGGTACAAAAAGATACCCAAATTTCAGCGAAATCGGAGATGCAAATCCAATCGGTAGGATGAGTTGGCATGGAATGCCCCATATATACGTGTATACACATGCATTACAAAAGATATAAGATGTATACCTACCATATACCGTACCTTCATTTGCAAGTTATAGTTATAGTTATAGTACATAGGGAAAATACATTGTAGGTGGAACAGACAAGTCGAAGTCGGCGCGGTCAGCGCGAAACGAAAATGTTCCCAGAAATTATTTTGACGAGTGGATGAGTAGACTAACATGCGACGTAACAGGTGACCTTGTTTACTGGCGATTAAAATTTTATTACGTCCAAATAGTTTCTGAGAACTTTTTCGCTTTGCGCTGACTTCAACTTGTCTGGTCCACCTACAATGTATTTTCCCTATGTATAGCTTGCAAATGAAGGTACGGTTAAAAAAAAGGCAATTTAAATGTTTGAATTTTGTGAATTTAGCGTTAGCTATACCTATAGGCTATACCTACCATATATAGAAAAAACGAATTAAAATGTGTGAATTTTGTAATTTTTTGTAAATTTTGTATATTAATATACATACGGAAAACAAATTATTATTGCATGTGGTAAACTATAGTTTACTCTTTCCCAAAAATATATTATAAATATATTATATTATATTATTTGGTATCTATAAAATATGTATAGGTAGGTACTTACCAAATAATTGAAATTAATTTACATGAGGTCTAAACACTTACCTTCGAATTTCGGAATAAGGTGCTCAAGTGTACAGTTCTTAAATAATTTGGGATTTCTACACATGATATGTCTCGCACTTTTTTTATGAGTTTTACAGATTCTACAGCAGAAATTCCTGTTGAAGTTCTCAATTAAACCAAGAAGCTGATTCTGTCCAAGATTATCACCCAAAATCAAGCTTAGTTGAAAGTATATAGTTTTTTTTTCATTATTATTCTTATTTAACGTTATACCATGATATTGTAAAAAATTTAGTTCCTCTACAATTATTTGTAAAACTGAGTGATTTCCAAAATCAGTTCGATCATTGGATTTAAAAAGCATTGCCAAAAATATAAAATTTAATTTGGACTGAAACTCCGGTGGCAAACATGGGACTGAATAATATATGGCACCAATTTTATTCACACCTGCATGAGAACCCAGAGGATTTCCTGCTTCAAAATCATCAAAATAAAGGAAAAGTGGCAAAACAAATTTATCTGGGTCGAAGTGTGCTTTTTGATTTGTCCACGTTTCTCCCTGAACAAAATTGTAATATATATTTTCTTCTTCATATAGAAATTTCAAATTCATTCAATTCAATTTCCTTAAACAATTTTAGACATTTATGCTCAGAGAGAAATTTGGATGAAATGTTTTTGCATTATCAAACACTTGATGTATTTTGTTTATATCTGCATTAACAACTCCTTCTTTGCATAAGTTTTCACATAATTGATCACGAATGATATTCAAATTTAACTGAAAGTTACTGCTTATAGTTTGCAATAATTTAAAAATATACGCACGTGGCATATATTTTAACTTTAGAAAATATGTAATTAATTTAATATGGTTTTCTAAAATTTGATTTGCATGACTACGTGTATAACTATCTACAGCTGAACTTTTAGTACCCAAAGACTCCGATATGCTGCTATCATTATTACTATTAGTACTATTTTCGTTGTCAAAAGTAACATTTCTAGTCTTAGTACTTTCCGCGTTATTTAAGACTTCTTGTTCATGTTTATTTTTTATATGTTTGCGCAAAGATTTCAGACTGCTGAAATATCTTTCACACTGACCGCAACTAAAATTGTTACTTCCTCTATGGTAAATGAAAAAATGTACAAGATACCCCCTTTTCGAAAAAACTTTTTTACAAATCTTGCATAACATAATTACAACTGTAAAAGAAAACCAAAAAAATCTATTTTTATGAAACAATTCCAATCGGTTATGAATTGACAACCGATTAATTTCTGCCATAATATCAGCATATATACAGCTTGTTCATACTAAAACCGAATATATCTATATATATATATATGGGGCGTGGCCTCGCCTCCCTCCAACGCGCGACACCGTAGCTAAGCAAATAGACTGCATCGCTAATGAGATTTTTTGCATTATTATCATTTAATTTTTTAAGTCCTTACCTGCTCGACCTTTCGTCATGTCGTTTATCACAAAAGCAACTGTGACGCGCGTTGGAGGGAGGCGAGGCCACGCCCCATATATATATAGATATATTCGGTTTTAGTATGAACAAGCTGTATATCTAATATATATATATCATATATATAATACCGTATGCGGTATTAACCGAAACAAAGGACGGATCCGATTTGTTAGTTATATCAAACACCTTTTGCTGTACAAATAACCAGCAAGGCTGATTTTCAACTGGATAATTCGCGTTAAAAACAAAGAAACATTTGAAACACAAATCCAAGGCCTTCAGTACGGTTTCTGTTTCGTATAAGTGTTTATTTACCTTTACAACGGTTCTTGGGTTTTGTAGATCCCCTATTAATATAATGTTGGGTTGTTCTGGACGTTTGTTCAGTCGAAAAAAAATTTCCTTTTGTTCCAGTGCTGGTGGAAGATCTTCCTCTTCCTAAAATAACAATACAAAATAGCTTTTTTTTGTGTGCTTTGAAATAATGACATACTTTTACATGGGTGATAAAAAATCCTTGAATTTCCACTCTGGAAAATTTTGTTGTGGATGTCTTTCGTTTTCCACGGTAAATTGACGCGAACAGCCAGGGAAAAATTAAAATTAAAACATTTTCCTTCAAATCTAAACAAACAAAATTTCCTTGTTACGTATTTTTAATTTTTATGAAGATAAAATAGATACCTTTTTTTAACTGTTCATCTTCTGGGATATCGGAAAGATGTTTGTTCATAAATTTGTCGATAAGGTCGTCTTTCTTCTTCTTTGCTAAACTTAATACGGCTTTATACCAAAGTACCCATTTACCAAAAAGTTTGTCCTCCTTGCCAGGATGAAGAATTTTAAAACCTGCGAGCACCTTAAACCAATTCCATAAAAAAATATACCTTGGTAGGTTACTACATTAGGATGTTTCAAAATAAGGCAATACTTTTATTTTTTCAAATTCATGTGAAATTCTCGTCACTTATGCTAAAAAAAATTCTGTCAAAATTTGAGCTCTTAATATTAATTTTAAAAGGTCCATCATCGAATTTAAAGTTTTCCCATTGATTTAACATGGAAATTTAAGATTTATTTTGCCTGCATGCCATGTAGAACTTTTTTTTTGATAAACAATCACTGGTCCTTTTTTATCACTAAATTATCTACAAAAAATCTTACACAGTCCAGTCTGTAGATTTAACTGTTTCTTTTTTATTAACGTTGAAACAGTGAATAAATATAACATAATATAATATATTATGCATAAATATGCATATATTATGCATAATTATGCATAATCATGAAATTAGGATTTTAGACACTTATAACTTTCGAACTGTAGGTGATAAAAAAATTGTTTAGAACGAACTTGTTTAGCATTAAAAGATCTTCAAAATTGCGAATTGACTTTTTCTTCTATGAATAGTAGTTTAGCCACTAAAAGTAAAAATATCAATTTTTTTAGAACAGTTGAATATACTAACAGGATTTTTTGTAGATAATTTAATGCTTAAAAAGGACCAGTGATTGTTTATCAAAAAAAAAGTTCTACATAGCATGCAGGCAAAATAAATCTTAAAAAACTATTTTTCCATGTTAAATCAATAGGAAAACTTTAAATTCGATGTTGGACCTTTTAAAATTAATATTAAGAGCTCAAATTTTGACAGAATTTTTTTAGCATAAGTGAGGAGAATTTGAAACAAAAAAATATTGCCTTATTTTGAAACACCCTATTGCTACCTACTTACCAAAGTGTATCCTAACGGTTTTGAAAGAGCTGGAAAATTCTTGAAATAAACATGAATGGGAGTTTCCTCTTTAATAAATTTTTGCCTTCGTATGTTTAAAGTGTTATGCCAGTAAGTTGTGACTTGCTCCTATGGCTCACAGTTATATCTCAACCAATTTAATTTTTCAATAGTTTGTTCGTCTGGAACAATTTCTACAAATAAATAAGAATTAGTGAAGTATTATATAGATATCATATGCTTTTGAACTTGGTATTACCCTTAGTTGGATCATCAGAACGCTCTTCACTTGTTTTTCTTTTTAATTTAATAATTTGAAGAGCAATATACTTTTTTCTTGTATTTGAATAGCGGTCCCATAATTTTCCTTGTGCAGCTACTGGTTTACCTTTTGCATCTCGATATGCAGTAATATAATAAATACTTTTGTTTTCGGTCTTAAACTCAATGCAAATTTGTTTTGCTAAGCTTTCAAATCGCTCCTTGGTTATTCTAAAATATAAAATTAAAAACTTTATAAGTTTTTCATTTTTAAAACACCTTTTATCAGGATCTGCTTCAAGTTCACGGTCTATTAATAATCGTACTAGTAGATTCCGATTTACACGATTGTTTATTGCATCGTCCTGGATTATTTCACGACCACTGTTGCTATTGCATAAAAAAGTGTAAATATCAGAATGACAACTGATAGGGTTATGAATTGAGGGTGCTGGACTGGGCGATAAGGTTTCAACATCATCAATTGAAACCGATGTTGACGCAGCACGTGAAATATTTGATCCAGTACAAATATTTGACACACCAGACTAAAATAAAAATACTTCGGTACTTAATTTATGTTAATTTTAAAGTTTATAGAAACCTCAGAAGACTTATCGTTTTCGATGATAATGTTATGTACACCAAAGTAATTTAGGGTTGATTCACTTAAAAATGGTAAGGGATCGGTCACAATTTGAGCACACTACAAATATTAAAAGTTTATTAATACAAAAATTTTACAATGGAAATCATCAAAATTAAAAAGCCATTTGCATATTCATTCATTCATTCATCGCGTCACATATTTTTGTTAGTAGATTTTAAAAGGGTTAGATTGTTAGTTACAAATATTTGTTCTTAAAAGTTTACATTAAGTGAACGATAAAGGTCCAGTTTCTCTTTAAGTCTGTGTCGCAGTCCTATTTGTGGAATTAGTTCTAGCAGTTCGGATTCGTTTAAACTTACTAACATGTTTTCATCATTACAATGCTCTATTAAGATTTAATTAGGATTCAAAATTTGAATAGTAAAAATAAGTCTTGACAACAAACTTTCTGGATATAGCATTCAACCTCTTCAGCGCATAACAATTGCTTGATAGTTTCTTGCAAATGTGCATCATGGTCTATATGGACCTTCCAATTCAATTCAAGAAAGGTCAACATAAACTCCCAGCAATTTAAAACTTAACACTTGTTTAATACTTGTATTGTTAAGCTTAATTAACGGACTACATACATAATGTGCACTATAGGGATGGAATTGCATAAATTGAGTTTTTTGTTGATTCATAACTAATTTTGATGCTTTAAAATATTAAGCAAGCGATTCAAGATTATTACAAACTTGTGTGACTGTATTTAACTGTGAGGTATTTGAGGCCACCACTGTTATATTTATCATCTGCAAACTCACAATGAAAAGTATTAATTATTTGGTTTAAATCATTACAGTATAACAAAAACAAAAGAGGCCCCAAAACACTGCCCTGGGGAACCCCTATATCTACAATTTTTACATTGGAATTGGCCCCATTATAGGAAACAATTTGTTTTCTATTAGCAAAATATGATCTCAAAAGTTTGTTACAGTGACCACGCAAACCATAATATTCTAATCTACTTAAGAGAATTTCATGATTAACGCAGTCAAAAGCTTTTGTTAAATCTACAAATAAAGCCATTACTTTATTTCTCTTCTCAAGCTGCCTATACACAAAATCCAAAAAACTACACAGCGCTGTCATGGTTGAACGTTTTTCTGTTAAGTCATGTTGAGATTGGGCTAAAATACTATTGCATTTTAAAAATGAGACAACCTATTCCAATATTTTTGAAATTACTGGAAGCAATGAAATTGGCCTATAATTATTAATATCCTTTTGATTACCCTTTCTAAATAAACATATAACTTTTGAAATTTTTAAATAATCAGGAAAAATAGCTTTATGCAGGCATAAGTTGATTTAATAGCAAAGAGGTTTGACTAAATATAAAGAACAATGTTTTAATAAATTTGTTGACAAGTTATCATAACCAGTGGAATGCGAGTTTTTTTAGACTAAGCAATATGTAGTTGATTTTAGTCGGTGTGACATCAGATAAAGAAATGGTTTTATTAACAAAAGTTATTTGAACAGCAGTATTTATAAAATTTTTATTGTTATTTAGCAATTTTTTAGGAATATTTATAAAGTGATCATTAAATTGTTTAGCTATTTCAGTAGGATTTATAATTTCTTTTCCATTTATAGTGATACTTGATATTTTAATTTCACGGTCAGTATTTTTAACAGTAGAAGTTCCAAACAAGTTTTGTTTTGTTACTGGAGTTCACGATTTTTTTATCATAAATTATGATTCATAATACATTTTTTTTGGCTAAACGTAAGACTTTGGTATAAATAGTTTTATATTTTTTGTAATAATTTAATGAATTGAATTTGATATAAGTAAGGTATGTAATATTTTTAGTGTTTGTGATGATTTTTTTATTCCAGATGTAATCCATTTATTATCTTTAAGCAGTGGCGGCTCGTGGGTGTACAGGAGGGTGAGGCTACATAAGGTTAATTTTGTCTAAATACGAATAAATTTCCACGTCACCCGGGAGGTATTATTCTGCGACGCGTTGACCTTTTTTAAAATGGAGCCGATAGCACTACTAAACCAAAAAATAAACTCTAAAAAACAAAACAAACAAAATATCACATCAAAGACTAGTTTTAATCTTAAACTTAAAATATAGTCTTAAAAAAGTTAAAAATAAATAAATGAATCAAAAAATAAAAATAAAACTAAAAAGTCAACCCCTACCTAAGTATTAAAAAATATAAAATACTATACGTCTATCTTTTAAGATTGAAAATTTATCTATTATTTGGTCGTAAAATTGTGGGTCTGCAGTGAGATTTAAAAGTAATTCTAAATTTTCAAACCGCGTCTCTAATTGAAGAATTATGCAATCTATTATTTCAAAATATAAAATTTGCTTAATAAAAACTGCTAAATATACCTTAGTGTGTTCCCTACAATAATTAAATAAGAAATTTTACTAATCGAGACAAAAACTATAAAAGATCAGCCAAAAGTTTTAAATAATTTAATCTGAATCAAAACAATAACGTGCTCTACAAACGCTAAGAGAAGACTGGCAACCTTCTTTGTCTCCGCTGGCATCCCACCATAAACGGACCAACAATCAGAACAAACCAAGCTAACTTAATATCGCCTCATCTACGGTGTTTATTCGCGAACTTACGGCGATATTTTTGTTGGTGAGTCATTTTCGCTTTCAAGAGGTAAATGGGAGCTTCCGAGGCTGTGAAAATTTCGCCTCTGTCCAACGATGCACGTTATCTTGACGCGCTTTGCGCCTGGATTTTTATTTACGCTTAGTATGATTGATTGGTTTTTTACTTTTTAATTGGTAGAACTGTTGTAAAAATACACTTGTAATAGGCAAAAATATAAATACAAAAAGTCGTTCGTTCCTTCATTTTAAGGGTGAGGCGCGGCCTCAGAGGCCTACCCTGACGAGCCGCCACTGTCTTTAAGTACATTTATTCTTTTTTTAGATATAATAGGAAAACTTATATTATGATAATATTCTAATGTGTTTATAAAATTTTGAAATAGAGTGTGTACATCATTATTGTCATTGTTTAAATCATTTAAACACTCCCAACTTTCACGATTAAGGTAATTTTTAAATATATCCAAGTTTTTTGCTGAATATGATCTTGACTTATAGGTAAATTGTGTACATTTAGGGGTGACTTTAAAGTAGATACATTGCGCTGTATGATCAGATAACCCATTATGTATTATCCTGCTATTCAAAAGGCAATCATTAAAATTTGTACATATATAATCTATAGCAGTCTTTGATGTTTTGGTAAATCTAGTTGGTTCATTAAAAAGTTATAGATATTATAAGAACTTAATAAATCTGTTAAGTTAATTTTAATATGATCATTATTAAGGAAATTAATATTCAGATCACAACAAATTACAATGGAAGAGAAGGGATATTTTTTATAAATTAAATTAATTGTTTTCTCCAACTAGAAAAAGTTGTTGAATATCTCCCGTGGGAGATCTATATATACAAACAACAGTCAAAGATTTACTTTCCAAAGTATAATTTATAGCAATACATTCAAAAACATTTTCAATGTTTAGATAATTTAAATCCAATATTTTAAAACTAGAGATACACTGCTTTTCCAAAATTATAACACCACCATGCAGGAACAAATTTATACAATAGGATTGCCATATTTTATAACCATCTATACTTATACACTTTAAATCATTTTCACAACACCAACTCTCACTTACACATAAGATGTCAATATTTTTCTCCAGCAAAAATACCTTCTTTAAGCTCCTCAATTTTATTTTTAATACACTGCATGTTTTGCTGCACAATTTTAATTACACAAGATTTATTATCAAACTTTGAATGCTATGACCAAAGATATTATCTTTGGCTATGACTCCTCATCTCCATATTTAGTTTTTGACTTTTTTGACTATTGCACTTGTTTAAGTTACATCGGATAAGAATTTTGTTTTGAAGAATGATTGACACTTAAATTTAATTTATAGCGAGCATTATGATTTACACAATTTATACATTTAGCACTATCATTTTTACAGTCTTGTATTCTGTGACTTGAGGCACAAATTGGACATTAAGGCTCTGATTTTTTGAAATCCTTCTCCACATGACCATATTGGGAACACTTGTAACACCGAGTAACATTTAAAGACTCAAAAACTTTACATTTTTTCCATTCCACATATAGGTAGCCCATTTCAAGAATCTTTTTTAAAAGTTGAGGTGAGACTTCAGCTATTAGGTTGACAGAATTGGTATTACTGTACTTGATTTTATGAACAATTTTAAAGTGATTATTATTTAATTCATTTAGGTTATTTATTGTTCATTTGTTTTATCAGTTACATCAGTTTTATAAATTTTTATTCTGGGATTAAATTTTTCCGGTATTGAAACTGTGAAGTCTTCTCCCGCGCAACGTTTTATATTTGCTTTAATTTTTTGCATACTTTCAGTATTTTCACATTTAAGAATCATTTTATTATTAGATTTTTTAATTTTGTTATACCTGGACCAAGATCGGTAGGGTTTATATTTGTTTTAAAATTCTTGATATTCGATACCTCATTTTTTGCTTCGACTGTAAGAACTGCTGTAGGCATCTTTTTTGCAGCATCGCTGAATGTTGAAATTTACGTTATCATTTATATTAAAAGATTTTAATTTATTACAATTTTCGGTAGTTAATAATTTTATAAGTTCTAAGATACTTTCCTTAATTGTCGACAATTCTTCTCTAAGATGGGATATTTCTTCTTTTAACTTAAGTGTAGAATTATCTACGATTTTTTCTATTAAATCATGAAACTCATCACTTTTTAGAAACTTTACAGTTTCACTTGTATTTCTAGTGGCCATTTTGGCCCTTATAAATATTTTTTAAACACTTGTTTAAACAGTTTTGATTACTAAACAAAAACACAAATTTTATACAACCGTAACGTACGATCGCACATACGCGTATGACGTACTATAATTCTTTGCTATAGTACATAGTACACCGACATAAAATTATAGTAGAAATACTACAATTATTCGCCTTTTACTTTTATATGAAAAAAGCTTTACAGTGTAGTTCGCCTAACCTTAAACCATAGAATGTCCCCTTACGTACGCGCAGTTGTGGTCGTGAAAGATGTCGTCATTATGACGTTTTCGGCGTATAAAGCAGAATCTGAGCGGCTTCTCCTGATTTGAGGTTCCTGCTGCCTCCTGCGAACAAATAAACCACTTAAATAACCTTAAAAGGTTCTTTTTTGCAAGTTCAATGTGGCCATTTTGGCCCTTATAAATATTTTTTAAACACTTGTTTAAACAGTTTTGATTACTAAACATAAGCACAAATTTTATACAACCGTAACGTACGATCGCACATACGCGTATGACGTACTATAATTCTTTGCTATAGTACATAGTACACCGACATAAAATTATAGTAGAAATACTACAATTATTTGCCTTTTACTTTTATATGAAATAAGCTTTACAGTGTAGTTCGCCTAACCTTAAACCATAGAATGTCCCCTTACGTACGCGCAGTTGTGGTCGTGAAAGATGTCGTCATTATGACGTTTTCGGCGTATAAAGCAGAATCTGAGCGGCTTCTCCTGATTTGAGGTTCCTGCTGCCTCCTGCGAACAAATAAACCACTTAAATAACCTTGAAAGGTTCTTTTTTGCAAGTTCAATGTTGCCATTTTGGCCCTTATAAATATTTTTTAAACACTTGTTTAAACAGTTTTGATTACTAAACATAAGCACAAATTTTATACAACCGTAACGTACGATCGCACATACGCGTATGACGTACTATAATTCTTTGCTATAGTACATAGTACACCGACATAAAATTATAGTAGAAATACTACAATTATTCGCCTTTTACTTTTATATGAAATAAGCTTTACAGTGTAGTTCGCCTAACCTTAAACCATAGAATGTCCCCTTACGTCCGCGCAGTTGTGGTCGTGAAAGATGTCGTCATTATGACGTTTTCAGCGTATAAAGCAGAATCTGAGCGGCTTCTCCTGATTTGAGGTTCCTGCTGCCTCCTGCGAACAAATAAACCACTTAAATAACCTTAAAAGGTTCTTTTTTGCAAGTTCAATGTGGCCATTTTGGCCCTTATAAATATTTTTTAAACACTTCGTCGTTTATCTGACAAAGAGGCGTAACTCAAAAAAAATCGTTTTTGAGTTATACCAGAATGATCACCAAAATCGACTTTATAATCTCACAAACTGGCGTAGCTCTATAATAAATAGGTACAAATAAAGTTTTAGCATAAATCAGTTTCGGCGTAACTAATATTTTTGCATTTTGTGTGCCGTACAAACTGGCGTAATTCAATTCACACCGTTTTGTTTAAAAATGAGATACGCCTCTTTGTCAGATAAACGACGACTTGTTTAAACAGTTTTGATTACTAAACATAAGCACAAATTTTATACAACCGTAACGTACGATCGCACATATGCGTATGACGTACTATAATTCTTTGCTATAGTACATAGTACACCGACATAAAATTATAGTAGAAATACTACAATTATTCGCCTTTTACTTTTATATGAAATAAGCTTTACAGTGTAGTTCGCCTAACCTTAAACCATAGAATGTCCCCTTACGTCCGCGCAGTTGTGGTCGTGAAATATGTCGTCATTATGACGTTTTCAGCGTATAAAGCAGAATCTGAGCGGCTTCTCCTGATTTGAGGTTCCTGCTGCCTCCTGCGAACAAATAAACCACTTAAATAACCTTAAAAGGTTCTTTTTTGCAAGTTCAATGTGGCCATTTTGGCCCTTATAAATATTTTTTAAACACTTGTTTAAACAGTTTTGATTACTAAACATAAGCACAAATTTTATACAACCGTAACGTACGATCGCACATACGCGTATGACGTACTATAATTCTTTGCTATAGTACACCGACATAAAATTATAGTAGATATACTACAATTATTCGCCTTTTACTTTTATATGAAATAAGCTTTACGGTGTAGTTCGCCTAACCTTAAACCATAGAATGTCCCCTTACCTACGCGCAGTTGTGGTCGTGAAAGATGTCGTCATTATGACGTTTTCAGCGTATAAAGCAGAATCTGAGCGGCTTCTCCTGATTTGAGGTTCCTGCTGCCTCCTGCGAACAAATAAACCACTTAAATAACCTTAAAAGGTTCTTTTTTGCAAGTTCAATGTGGCCATTTAAGCCCTTATAAATATTTTTTAAACACTTGTTTAAACAGTTTTGATTACTAAACATAAGCACAAATTTTATACAACCGTAACGTACGATCGCACATAAGCGTATGACGTACTATAATTCTTTGCTATAGTACATAGTACACCGACATAAAATTATAGTAGATATACTACAATTTTTCGCCTTTTACTTTTATATGAAATAAGCTTTACAGTGTAGTTCGCCTAACCTTAAACCATAGAATGTCCCCTTACCTACGCGCAGTTGTGGTCGTGAAAGATGTCGTCATTATGACGTTTTCAGCGTATAAAGCAGAATCTGAGCGTCTTCTCCTGATTTGAGGTTCCTGCTGCCTCCTGCGAACAAATAAACCACTTTAATAACCTTAAAAGGTTCTTTTTTGCAAGTTCAATGTGGCCATTTAAGCCCTTATAAATATTTTTTAAACACTTGTTTAAACAGTTTTGATTACTAAACATAAGCACAAATTTTATACAACCGTAACGTACGATCGCACATAAGCGTATGACGTACTATAATTCTTTGCTATAGTACATAGTACACCGACATAAAATTATAGTAGATATACTACAATTTTTCGCCTTTTACTTTTATATGAAATAAGCTTTACAGTGTAGTTCGCCTAACCTTAAACCATAGAATGTCCCCTTACCTACGCGCAGTTGTGGTCGTGAAAGATGTCGTCATTATGACGTTTTCAGCGTATAAAGCAGAATCTGAGCGGCTTCTCCTGATTTGAGGTTCCTGCTGCCTCCTGCGAACAAATAAACCACTTAAATAACCTTAAAAGGTTCTTTTTTGCAAGTTCAATGTGGCCATTTTGGCCCTTATAAATATTTTTTAAACACTTGTTTAAACAGTTTTGATTACTAAACATAAGCACAAATTTTATACAACCGTAACGTACGATCGCACATACGCGTATGACGTACTATAATTCTTTGCTATAGTACATAGTACACCGACATAAAATTATAGTAGAAATACTACAATTATTTGCCTTTTACTTTTATATGAAATAAGCTTTACAGTGTAGTTCGCCTAACCTTAAACCATAGAATGTCCCCTTACGTACGCGCAGTTGTGGTCGTGAAAGATGTCGTCATTATGACGTTTTCGGCGTATAAAGCAGAATCTGAGCGGCTTCTCCTGATTTGAGGTTCCTGCTGCCTCCTGCGAACAAATAAACCACTTAAATAACCTTAAAAGGTTCTTTTTTGCAAGTTCAATGTTGCCATTTTGGCCCTTATAAATATTTTTTAAACACTTGTTTAAACAGTTTTGATTACTAAACATAAGCACAAATTTTATACAACCGTAACGTACGATCGCACATACGCGTATGACGTACTATAATTCTTTGCTATAGTACATAGTACACCGACATAAAATTATAGTAGAAATACTACAATTATTCGCCTTTTACTTTTATATGAAATAAGCTTTACAGTGTAGTTCGCCTAACCTTAAACCATAGAATGTCCCCTTACGTCCGCGCAGTTGTGGTCGTGAAAGATGTCGTCATTATGACGTTTTCAGCGTATAAAGCAGAATCTGAGCGGCTTCTCCTGATTTGAGGTTCCTGCTGCCTCCTGCGAACAAATAAACCACTTAAATAACCTTAAAAGGTTCTTTTTTGCAAGTTCAATGTGGCCATTTTGGCCCTTATAAATATTTTTTAAACACTTCGTCGTTTATCTGACAAAGAGGCGTAACTCAAAAAAAATCGTTTTTGAGTTATACCAGAATGATCACCAAAATCGACTTTATAATCTCACAAACTGGCGTAGCTCTATAATAAATAGGTACAAATAAAGTTTTAGCATAAATCAGTTTCGGCGTAACTAATATTTTTGCATTTTGTGTGCCGTACAAACTGGCGTAATTCAATTCACACCGTTTTGTTTAAAAATGAGATACGCCTCTTTGTCAGATAAACGACGACTTGTTTAAACAGTTTTGATTACTAAACATAAGCACAAATTTTATACAACCGTAACGTACGATCGCACATATGCGTATGACGTACTATAATTCTTTGCTATAGTACATAGTACACCGACATAAAATTATAGTAGATATACTACAATTTTTCGCCTTTTACTTTTATATGAAATAAGCTTTACAGTGTAGTTCGCCTAACCTTAAACCATAGAATGTCCCCTTACCTACGCGCAGTTGTGGTCGTGAAATATGTCGTCATTATGACGTTTTCAGCGTATAAAGCAGAATCTGAGCGGCTTCTCCTGATTTGAGGTTCCTGCTGCCTCCTGCGAACAAATAAACCACTTAAATAACCTTAAAAGGTTCTTTTTTGCAAGTTCAATGTGGCCATTTTGGCCCTTATAAATATTTTTTAAACACTTGTTTAAACAGTTTTGATTACTAAACATAAGCACAAATTTTATACAACCGTAACGTACGATCGCACATACGCGTATGACGTACTATAATTCTTTGCTATAGTACACCGACATAAAATTATAGTAGATATACTACAATTATTCGCCTTTTACTTTTATATGAAATAAGCTTTACGGTGTAGTTCGCCTAACCTTAAACCATAGAATGTCCCCTTACCTACGCGCAGTTGTGGTCGTGAAAGATGTCGTCATTATGACGTTTTCAGCGTATAAAGCAGAATCTGAGCGGCTTCTCCTGATTTGAGGTTCCTGCTGCCTCCTGCGAACAAATAAACCACTTTAATAACCTTAAAAGGTTCTTTTTTGCAAGTTCAATGTGGCCATTTAAGCCCTTATAAATATTTTTTAAACACTTGTTTAAACAGTTTTGATTACTAAACATAAGCACAAATTTTATACAACCGTAACGTACGATCGCACATAAGCGTATGACGTACTATAATTCTTTGCTATAGTACATAGTACACCGACATAAAATTATAGTAGATATACTACAATTTTTCGCCTTTTACTTTTATATGAAATAAGCTTTACAGTGTAGTTCGCCTAACCTTAAACCATAGAATGTCCCCTTACCTACGCGCAGTTGTGGTCGTGAAAGATGTCGTCATTATGACGTTTTCAGCGTATAAAGCAGAATCTGAGCGGCTTCTCCTGATTTGAGGTTCCTGCTGCCTCCTGCGAACAAATAAACCACTTTAATAACCTTAAAAGGTTCTTTTTTGCAAGTTCAATGTGGCCATTTTGGCCCTTATAAATATTTTTTAAACACTTGTTTAAACAGTTTTGATTACTAAACATAAGCACAAATTTTATACAACCGTAACGTTCGATCGCACATACGCGTATGACGTACTATAATTCTTTGCTATAGTACACCGACATAAAATTATAGTAGATATACTACAATAATTCGCCTTTTACTTTTATATGAAATAAGCTTTACGGTGTAGTTCGCCTAACCTTAAACCATAGAATGTCCCCTTACCTACGCGCAGTTGTGGTCGTGAAAGATGTCGTCATTATGACGTTTTCAGCGTATAAAGCAGAATCTGAGCGGCTTCTCCTGATTTGAGGTTCCTGCTGCCTCCTGCGAACAAATAAACCACTTTAATAACCTTAAAAGGTTCTTTTTTGCAAGTTCAATGTGGCCATTTAAGCCCTTATAAATATTTTTTAAACACTTGTTTAAACAGTTTTGATTACTAAACATAAGCACAAATTTTATACAACCGTAACGTACGATCGCACATAAGCGTATGACGTACTATAATTCTTTGCTATAGTACATAGTACACCGACATAAAATTATAGTAGATATACTACAATTTTTCGCCTTTTACTTTTATATGAAATAAGCTTTACAGTGTAGTTCGCCTAACCTTAAACCATAGAATGTCCCCTTACCTACGCGCAGTTGTGGTCGTGAAAGATGTCGTCATTATGACGTTTTCAGCGTATAAAGCAGAATCTGAGCGGCTTCTCCTGATTTGAGGTTCCTGCTGCCTCCTGCGAACAAATAAACCGCTTTAATAACCTTAAAAGGTTCTTTTTTGCAAGTTCAATGTGGCCATTTAAGCCCTTATAAATATTTTTTAAACACTTGTTTAAACAGTTTTGATTACTAAACATAAGCACAAATTTTATACAACCGTAACGTACGATCGCACAAAAGCGTATGACGTACTATAATTCTTTGCTATAGTACATAGTACACCGACATAAAATTATAGTAGATATACTACAATTATTCGCCTTTTACTTTTATATGAAATAAGCTTTACAGTGTAGTTCGCCTAACCTTAAACCATAGAATGTCCCCTTACGTCCGCGCAGTTGTGGTCGTAAAAGATGTCGTCATTATGACGTTTTCAGCGTATAAAGCAGAATCTGAGCGGCTTCTCCTGATTTGAGGTTCCTGCTGCCTCCTGCGAACAAATAAACCACTTAAATAACCTTAAAAGGTTCTTTTTTGCAAGTTCAATGTGGCCATTTTGGCCCTTATAAATATTTTTTAAACACTTGTTTAAACAGTTTTGATTACTAAACATAAGCACAAATTTTATACAACCGTAACGTTTGATCGCACATACGCGTATGACGTACTATAATTCTTTGCTATAGTACAAAGTACACCGACATAAAATTATAGTAGAAATACTACAATTATTCGCCTTTTACTTTTATATGAAATAAGCTTTACAGTGTAGTTCGCCTTAACTTTTAGGGAAGATAATGCCCGTACTAATGTTTTGTTGAAATCTCCAGTGCAAGTCATGATGAAAAATATTAACGAAATATCTTCAAAAATTGACATTAATAGTTCTTCGCTAACTTTCTTATTAAAGGAAGCTGATTACTTTTTCAAGAGTATCATTGATGTGTAAATGTTGTTTTATTTTATGTACGTATGTATATTGTATAATTTTGTCCTTTAATTGGATGTAAATCTGTTGGGCAATAAAGTATTATTATTATTATTATTATTATTAACCTTAAACCATAGAATGTCCCCTTACGTCCGCGCAGTTGTGGTCGTGAAAGATGTCGTCATTATGACGTTTTCGGCGTATAAAGCAGAATCTTATCGGCTTCTCCTGATTTGAGGTTCCTGCTGCCTCCTGCGAACAAATAAACCACTTAAATAACCTTAAAAGGTTCTTTTTTGCAAGTTCAATGTGGCCATTTTGGCCCTTATAAATATTTTTTAAACACTTGTTTAAACAGTTTTGATTACTAAACATAAGCACAAATTTTATACAACCGTAACGTACTATTGCACATACGCGTATGACGTACTATAATTCTTTGCTATAGTACATAGTACACCGACACAAAATTATAGTAGAAATACTACAATTATTCGCCTTTTACTTTTATATTAAATAAGCTTTACAGTGTAGTTCGCCTAACCTTAAACCATAGAATGTCCCCTTACCTACGCGCAGTTGTGGTCGTGAAAGATGTCGTCATTATGACGTTTTCAGCGGCGTATAAAGCAGAATCTGAGCGGCTTCTCCTGATTTGAGGTTCCTGCTGCCTCCTGCGAACAAATAAACCACTTAAATAACCTTAAAAGGTTCTTTTTTGCAAGTTTAATGTGGCCATTTTGGCCCTTATAAATATTTTTTAAACACTTGTTTAAACAGTTTTGATTACTAAACATAAGCACAAATTTTATACAACCGTAACGTACGATCGCACATACGCGTATGACGTACTATAATTCTTTGCTATAGTACATAGTACACCGACATAAAATTATAGTAGATATACTACAATTATTCGCCTTTTACTTTTATATGAAATAAGCTTTACAGTGTAGTTCGCCTAACCTTAAACCATAAAATGTCCCCTTACCTACGCGCAGTTGTGGTCGTGAAAGATGTCGTCATTATGACGTTTTCAGCGGCGTATAAAGCAGAATCTGAGCGGCTTCTCCTGATTTGAGGTTCCTGCTGCCTCCTGCGAACAAATAAACCACTTAAATAACCTTAAAAGGTTCTTTTTTGCAAGTTTAATGTGGCCATTTTGGCCCTTATAAATATTTTTTAAACACTTGTTTAAACAGTTTTGATTACTAAACATAAGCACAAATTTTATACAACCGTAACGTACGATCGCACATACGCGTATGACGTACTATAATTCTTTGCTATAGTACATAGTACACCGACATAAAATTATAGTAGATATACTACAATTATTCGCCTTTTACTTTTATATGAAATAAGCTTTACAGTGTAGTTCGCCTAACCTTAAACCATAAAATGTCCCCTTACCTACGCGCAGTTGTGGTCGTGAAAGATGTCGTCATTATGACGTTTTCAGCGGCGTATAAAGCAGAATCTGAGCGGCTTCTCCTGATTTGAGGTTCCTGCTGCCTCCTGCGAACAAATAAACCACTTAAATAACCTTAAAAGGTTCTTTTTTGCAAGTTCAATGTGGCCATTTTGGCCCTTATAAATATTTTTTAAACACTTGTTTAAACAGTTTTGATTACTAAACATAAGCACAAATTTTATACAACCGTAACGTACGATCGCACATACGCGTATGACGTACTATAATTCTTTGCTATAGTACATAGTACACCGACATAAAATTATAGTAGATATACTACAATTATTCGCCTTTTACTTTTATATGAAATAAGCTTTACAGTGTAGTTCGCCTAACCTTAAACCATAAAATGTCCCCTTACCTACGCGCAGTTGTGGTCGTGAAAGATGTCGTCATTATGACGTTTTCAGCGGCGTATAAAGCAGAATCTGAGCGGCTTCTCCTGATTTGAGGTTCCTGCTGCCTCCTGCGAACAAATAAACCACTTAAATAACCTTAAAAGGTTCTTTTTTGCAAGTTCAATGTGGCCATTTTGGCCCTTATAAATATTTTTTAAACACTTGTTTAAACAGTTTTGATTACTAAACATAAGCACAAATTTTATACAACCGTAACGTACGATCGCACATACGCGTATGACGTACTATAATTCTTTGCTATAGTACATAGTACACCGACATAAAATTATAGTAGATATACTACAATTATTCGCCTTTTACTTTTATATGAAATAAGCTTTACAGTGTAGTTCGCCTAACCTTAAACCATAAAATGTCCCCTTACCTACGCGCAGTTGTGGTCGTGAAAGATGTCGTCATTATGACGTTTTCAGCGGCGTATAAAGCAGAATCTGAGCGGCTTCTCCTGATTTGAGGTTCCTGCTGCCTCCTGCGAACAAATAAACCACTTAAATAACCTTAAAAGGTTCTTTTTTGCAAGTTTAATGTGGCCATTTTGGCCCTTATAAATATTTTTTAAACACTTGTTTAAACAGTTTTGATTACTAAACATAAGCACAAATTTTATACAACCGTAACGTACGATCGCACATACGCGTATGACGTACTATAATTCTTTGCTATAGTACATAGTACACCGACATAAAATTATAGTAGATATACTACAATTATTCGCCTTTTACTTTTATATGAAATAAGCTTTACAGTGTAGTTCGCCTAACCTTAAACCATAGAATGTCCCCTTACCTACGCGCAGTTGTGGTCGTGAAAGATGTCGTCATTATGACGTTTTCAGCGTATAAAGCAGAATCTGAGCGGCTTCTCCTGATTTGAGGTTCCTGCTGCCTCCTGCGAACAAATAAACCACTTAAATAACCTTAAAAGGTTCTTTTTTGCAAGTTCAATGTGGCCATTTTGGCCCTTATAAATATTTTTTAAACACTTGTTTAAACAGTTTTGATTACTAAACATAAGCACAAATTTTATACAACCGTAACGTACGATCGCACATACGCGTATGACGTACTATAATTCTTTGCTATAGTACATAGTACACCGACATAAAATTATAGTAGAAATACTACAATTATTTGCCTTTTACTTTTATATGAAATAAGCTTTACAGTGTAGTTCGCCTAACCTTAAACCATAGAATGTCCCCTTACGTACGCGCAGTTGTGGTCGTGAAAGATGTCGTCATTATGACGTTTTCGGCGTATAAAGCAGAATCTTATCGGCTTCTCCTGATTTGAGGTTCCTGCTGCCTCCTGCGAACAAATAAACCACTTAAATAACCTTAAAAGGTTCTTTTTTGCAAGTTCAATGTGGCCATTTTGGCCCTTATAAATATTTTTTAAACACTTGTTTAAACAGTTTTGATTACTAAACATAAGCACAAATTTTAAACAACCGTAACGTACTATCGCACATACGCGTATGACGTACTATAATTCTTTGCTATAGTACATAGTACACCGACACAAAATTATAGTAGAAATACTACAATTATTCGCCTTTTACTTTTATATGAAATAAGCTTTACAGTGTAGTTCGCCTAACCTTAAACCATAGAATGTCCCCTTACGTACGCGCAGTTGTGGTCGTGAAAGATGTCGTCATTATGACGTTTTCGGCGTATAAAGCAGAATCTTATCGGCTTCTCCTGATTTGAGGTTCCTGCTGCCTCCTGCGAACAAATAAACCACTTAAATAACCTTAAAAGGTTCTTTTTTGCAAGTTCAATGTGGCCATTTTGGCCCTAATAAATATTTTTTAAACACTTGTTTAAACAGTTTTGATTACTAAACATAAGCACAAATTTTATACAACCGTAACGTTTGATCGCACATACGCGTATGACGTACTATAATTCTTTGCTATAGTACATAGTACACCGACATAAAATTATAGTAGAAATACTACAATTATTCGCCTTTTACTTTTATATGAAATAAGCTTTACAGTGTAGTTCGCCTTAACTTTTAGGGAAGATAATGCCCGTACTAATGTTTTGTTGAAATCTCCAGTGCAAGTCATGATGAAAAATATTAACGAAATATCTTCAAAAATTGACATTAATAGTTCTTCGCTAACTTTCTTATTAAAGGAAGCTGATTACTTTTTCAAGAGTATCATTGATGTGTAAATGTTGTTTTATTTTATGTACGTATAAACTTATTGTATATTGTATAATTTTGTCCTTTAATTGGATGTAAATCTGTTGGGCAATAAAGTATTATTATTATTATTATTATTATTATTATTAACCTTAAACCATAGAATGTCCCCTTACGTCCGCGCAGTTGTGGTCGTGAAAGATGTCGTCATTATGACGTTTTCGGCGTATAAAGCAGAATCTTATCGGCTTCTCCTGATTTGAGGTTCCTGCTGCCTCCTGCGAACAAATAAACCACTTAAATAACCTTAAAAGGTTCTTTTTTGCAAGTTCAATGTGGCCATTTTGGCCCTTATAAATATTTTTTAAACACTTGTTTAAACAGTTTTGATTACTAAACATAAGCACAAATTTTATACAACCGTAACGTACTATTGCACATACGCGTATGACGTACTATAATTCTTTGCTATAGTACATAGTACACCGACACAAAATTATAGTAGAAATACTACAATTATTCGCCTTTTACTTTTATATTAAATAAGCTTTACAGTGTAGTTCGCCTAACCTTAAACCATAGAATGTCCCCTTACCTACGCGCAGTTGTGGTCGTGAAAGATGTCGTCATTATGACGTTTTCAGCGGCGTATAAAGCAGAATCTGAGCGGCTTCTCCTGATTTGAGGTTCCTGCTGCCTCCTGCGAACAAATAAACCACTTAAATAACCTTAAAAGGTTCTTTTTTGCAAGTTTAATGTGGCCATTTTGGCCCTTATAAATATTTTTTAAACACTTGTTTAAACAGTTTTGATTACTAAACATAAGCACAAATTTTATACAACCGTAACGTACGATCGCACATACGCGTATGACGTACTATAATTCTTTGCTATAGTACATAGTACACCGACATAAAATTATAGTAGATATACTACAATTATTCGCCTTTTACTTTTATATGAAATAAGCTTTACAGTGTAGTTCGCCTAACCTTAAACCATAAAATGTCCCCTTACCTACGCGCAGTTGTGGTCGTGAAAGATGTCGTCATTATGACGTTTTCAGCGGCGTATAAAGCAGAATCTGAGCGGCTTCTCCTGATTTGAGGTTCCTGCTGCCTCCTGCGAACAAATAAACCACTTAAATAACCTTAAAAGGTTCTTTTTTGCAAGTTTAATGTGGCCATTTTGGCCCTTATAAATATTTTTTAAACACTTGTTTAAACAGTTTTGATTACTAAACATAAGCACAAATTTTATACAACCGTAACGTACGATCGCACATACGCGTATGACGTACTATAATTCTTTGCTATAGTACATAGTACACCGACATAAAATTATAGTAGATATACTACAATTATTCGCCTTTTACTTTTATATGAAATAAGCTTTACAGTGTAGTTCGCCTAACCTTAAACCATAGAATGTCCCCTTACCTACGCGCAGTTGTGGTCGTGAAAGATGTCGTCATTATGACGTTTTCAGCGTATAAAGCAGAATCTGAGCGGCTTCTCCTGATTTGAGGTTCCTGCTGCCTCCTGCGAACAAATAAACCACTTAAATAACCTTAAAAGGTTCTTTTTTGCAAGTTCAATGTGGCCATTTTGGCCCTTATAAATATTTTTTAAACACTTGTTTAAACAGTTTTGATTACTAAACATAAGCACAAATTTTATACAACCGTAACGTACTATCGCACATACGCGTATGACGTACTATAATTCTTTGCTATAGTACATAGTACACCGACATAAAATTATAGTAGATATACTACAATTATTCGCCTTTTACTTTTATATGAAATAAGCTTTACAGTGTAGTTCGCCTAACCTTAAACCATAAAATGTCCCCTTACCTACGCGCAGTTGTGGTCGTGAAAGATGTCGTCATTATGACGTTTTCAGCGGCGTATAAAGCAGAATCTGAGCGGCTTCTCCTGATTTGAGGTTCCTGCTGCCTCCTGCGAACAAATAAACCACTTAAATAACCTTAAAAGGTTCTTTTTTGCAAGTTCAATGTGGCCATTTTGGCCCTTATAAATATTTTTTAAACACTTGTTTAAACAGTTTTGATTACTAAACATAAGCACAAATTTTATACAACCGTAACGTACGATCGCACATACGCGTATGACGTACTATAATTCTTTGCTATAGTACATAGTACACCGACATAAAATTATAGTAGAAATACTACAATTATTTGCCTTTTACTTTTATATGAAATAAGCTTTACAGTGTAGTTCGCCTAACCTTAAACCATAGAATGTCCCCTTACGTACGCGCAGTTGTGGTCGTGAAAGATGTCGTCATTATGACGTTTTCGGCGTATAAAGCAGAATCTTATCGGCTTCTCCTGATTTGAGGTTCCTGCTGCCTCCTGCGAACAAATAAACCACTTAAATAACCTTAAAAGGTTCTTTTTTGCAAGTTCAATGTGGCCATTTTGGCCCTTATAAATATTTTTTAAACACTTGTTTAAACAGTTTTGATTACTAAACATAAGCACAAATTTTAAACAACCGTAACGTACTATCGCACATACGCGTATGACGTACTATAATTCTTTGCTATAGTACATAGTACACCGACACAAAATTATAGTAGAAATACTACAATTATTCGCCTTTTACTTTTATATGAAATAAGCTTTACAGTGTAGTTCGCCTAACCTTAAACCATAGAATGTCCCCTTACGTACGCGCAGTTGTGGTCGTGAAAGATGTCGTCATTATGACGTTTTCGGCGTATAAAGCAGAATCTTATCGGCTTCTCCTGATTTGAGGTTCCTGCTGCCTCCTGCGAACAAATAAACCACTTAAATAACCTTAAAAGGTTCTTTTTTGCAAGTTCAATGTGGCCATTTTGGCCCTAATAAATATTTTTTAAACACTTGTTTAAACAGTTTTGATTACTAAACATAAGCACAAATTTTATACAACCGTAACGTTTGATCGCACATACGCGTATGACGTACTATAATTCTTTGCTATAGTACATAGTACACCGACATAAAATTATAGTAGAAATACTACAATTATTCGCCTTTTACTTTTATATGAAATAAGCTTTACAGTGTAGTTCGCCTTAACTTTTAGGGAAGATAATGCCCGTACTAATGTTTTGTTGAAATCTCCAGTGCAAGTCATGATGAAAAATATTAACGAAATATCTTCAAAAATTGACATTAATAGTTCTTCGCTAACTTTCTTATTAAAGGAAGCTGATTACTTTTTCAAGAGTATCATTGATGTGTAAATGTTGTTTTATTTTATGTACGTATAAACTTATTGTATATTGTATAATTTTGTCCTTTAATTGGATGTAAATCTGTTGGGCAATAAAGTATTATTATTATTATTATTATTATTATTATTATTATTAACCTTAAACCATAGAATGTCCCCTTACGTCCGCGCAGTTGTGGTCGTGAAAGATGTCGTCATTATGACGTTTTCGGCGTATAAAGCAGAATCTTATCGGCTTCTCCTGATTTGAGGTTCCTGCTGCCTCCTGCGAACAAATAAACCACTTAAATAACCTTAAAAGGTTCTTTTTTGCAAGTTCAATGTGGCCATTTTGGCCCTTATAAATATTTTTTAAACACTTGTTTAAACAGTTTTGATTACTAAACATAAGCACAAATTTTATACAACCGTAACGTACTATTGCACATACGCGTATGACGTACTATAATTCTTTGCTATAGTACATAGTACACCGACACAAAATTATAGTAGAAATACTACAATTATTCGCCTTTTACTTTTATATTAAATAAGCTTTACAGTGTAGTTCGCCTAACCTTAAACCATAGAATGTCCCCTTACCTACGCGCAGTTGTGGTCGTGAAAGATGTCGTCATTATGACGTTTTCAGCGGCGTATAAAGCAGAATCTGAGCGGCTTCTCCTGATTTGAGGTTCCTGCTGCCTCCTGCGAACAAATAAACCACTTAAATAACCTTAAAAGGTTCTTTTTTGCAAGTTTAATGTGGCCATTTTGGCCCTTATAAATATTTTTTAAACACTTGTTTAAACAGTTTTGATTACTAAACATAAGCACAAATTTTATACAACCGTAACGTACGATCGCACATACGCGTATGACGTACTATAATTCTTTGCTATAGTACATAGTACACCGACATAAAATTATAGTAGATATACTACAATTATTCGCCTTTTACTTTTATATGAAATAAGCTTTACAGTGTAGTTCGCCTAACCTTAAACCATAAAATGTCCCCTTACCTACGCGCAGTTGTGGTCGTGAAAGATGTCGTCATTATGACGTTTTCAGCGGCGTATAAATCAGAATCTGAGCGGCTTCTCCTGATTTGAGGTTCCTGCTGCCTCCTGCGAACAAATAAACCACTTAAATAACCTTAAAAGGTTCTTTTTTGCAAGTTCAATGTGGCCATTTTGGCCCTTATAAATATTTTTTAAACACTTGTTTAAACAGTTTTGATTACTAAACATAAGCACAAATTTTATACAACCGTAACGTACGATCGCACATACGCGTATGACGTACTATAATTCTTTGCTATAGTACATAGTACACCGACATAAAATTATAGTAGATATACTACAATTATTCGCCTTTTACTTTTATATGAAATAAGCTTTACAGTGTAGTTCGCCTAACCTTAAACCATAGAATGTCCCCTTACCTACGCGCAGTTGTGGTCGTGAAAGATGTCGTCATTATGACGTTTTCAGCGTATAAAGCAGAATCTGAGCGGCTTCTCCTGATTTGAGGTTCCTGCTGCCTCCTGCGAACAAATAAACCACTTTAATAACCTTAAAAGGTTCTTTTTTGCAAGTTCAATGTTGCTTATGTCCTACTGTACTCGCGGCCATCTCGGGCCGGGGGTATTTATCGGCAGGGGGCCCCTTAGGCCGGGGGCCCGTGGAATTTTGCCCGTTCTAACACCCTGTAGTTACGCCACTGGCTGTAGCCCCCCAATTCGGTCTTCAGCCCCCCCCCAATGACATGCACTACTTTTTTTATATTTTATAATTTTTATCATGAGTGTCTTTCGGTTCGCTTTTTTAATGGTAAATGTAATGTTTATTGCCATATAGTACAATTAATTTCGTCATTACAAAGTGCCCAAATGTGGAGCACACATGCAAAAACTGATAAATCCATTTTAACACTTTAAGAGAATAGTACCGATTCTTACTAATTTTGGTAAAGCCTTTTGACTTTAAGTAAAAACCAAAACAGAGGGCAACATCCCCTTTTAATTGTTAGACTCTGCTATACACATTCTTGGCCAATATCTCAGAATAAATTAAAATGGATTTATCGGCTTTTGCATGTTTGCTCTACAAATAACACTATAGGTAAATTTTCAAATCTTAAAATATCACAGCTAATCGCTCGGACACGTAAACATAATTTTAATCCGTGCTCGGTTTAGCTGTTTCAGGTCTAAAAAAGTTTTTCCTATCGTAAATCCGATCCGGGGACACACTGTACAGTGTATACTGGTATAATATAATTTGTAAAATATTATATTTCACATATTGTGCCAAAATTGCTATGCTTTTTATTTCAATTAATATAATATCCTCAAACATCCTCAATAAAAAAAAATTCCAAAAAACATTTTGAATTTCCTAAATTATTTATAAAATACCCTCAGGGACACGTGTTCCTTTTGTTCAATTAACTTTTTTTTAAATTTTGAACTGATGTGTGGGTCCAGCCAAATTGATTTTTTTTAAATTTATTCAGGGTGTTTCCAATATCTTTGAATTTTGACCTGATACAGCTAAACCATGCACAGATTTGTAATCTACGCTCAAAAATTAAGTTTACGTGTCCAAGCGTTTAGCTGTAAAATTTTTACCTCCCTACAGTGTATATAATATATTATAAAATAAATTTTTTCTACGCTTATTAGTAATAATTAATAATAAGTTATTACGGAATTTGACAGTTCTTATATGACTTTTTAATCTGGAATTACGTATATTCCATACAGTGTTACAGAATAATTATTCCGCACATGTTCTAATGATGGAATGAGCACTGGGGGCGACATCTCTATATTTATTATATAACTCACTTGTATTCCTACCAAATCTAGTTTTTCCAGAAAGGCCCGGTAGAAAATATTAATCGGTAGTATACAATAGGATTTAAAACAGTTTGCGTTAATAAAAATACCCAAAATATATCTTCTTTACAAGCTAGTTGTAATTCTGTTTGGCCGATTTAGTAGGATTCTATTAGAATATTTAGGTTTGACTTAGTCCCAAAGAGATGGCAGCACTGGTTAATTGTTTATAAACAATTACGTCTGTCATTAGTTAATTCAAAATTTGAAATTCAAATAATAACTTATTTGTCATTCCTTACAATTTGTCCATTTATTTACTTAAAATTTGTCTATATTTATCGTTAAATAATATGTCCATGTCTACGTTTGAAAACACTCCTCCAGAACTAACTGAAAAGGCCAATCAAACAACGCTAGATTTACTACCTGTGAAGTCCAAAGAAGTTTATCTGCAAATTTATAAACAATTTATGGACTGGCGTAAAAGTAAAAATACAACTTCTCTTTCTGAGAATGTTATGTATATTGACAATTCTTTATCCGGTAGATTAGATGTGTCTGATAAACTAATGTCTCATATTTAATTGAAACATCAAACCCAGGATCATCTCAATCTTCAACTGCAGCTTTGAATTTAAATTCCTTTGTAAATAAAGAAAACTTAAATACCTATTGCCCCAAATTTAACCTTTCAAAACTGTACTATTGATCATATTACAATACATGTAAATAATAAAGAATAAAAAAAGTTTATTACTTCTTTATACTTCCTAATTTAGGTTCTGTAAAATTATGTAAGTAATTTTTATAAGCTTATTTAAAAATTATCTTATTTACTACCATCATAAAATCTAACATCTGTCAAAAGATAACTTTTTTCCATTTAAATTATTTCTTTGGTATTTTTTATAAGCGTAGAAAAAGTATAGTCTGAAACACGTTTGAAATTGCATATTCCGCTCTCGTGAAACCGTCACAGTCGCCTTCGGCTCGTGTGACAAACTTTTCACTCGAGCAGAATATGCTGTATTCCAAACTTGTTACAGAATATACTATTCTCGATTTTTATGTAAGAATGTCATATTCTCGCACGCAAAATCGTTGAAGAATGAAGCTAATTCTTAAACGATTTTTGGTAACATTTAGTTTTTAAGTATTGGTACCCCCAAAATGTCAAACTGTTTAATAACCTCAAATTCATTACTTTTATTAAAAATGAAGCCTTTATTATTGTTTTGTAATATTAAGTTTGCTCCAACAATGCATTTTAATGCAAAATTTTAAGTTTTATGTGAAAAAGTGCAGTTCAGGTTGTACTTGTGCAGGATAACAAATATTGTCATTTTGTGTTGCCAACTGACATTTTGCGAGAAAAATCCCCCAACTAACAACGACCACAAAACAATTAAAAAAACCTAAATAAAAGTTAAAATCGAGAAAATAGTATAAATCACACGTTGCAGAAGGCTATTCTCGCACTCATTCGTTCGTCCACTCGCTCCTTCGTCGCTCGAGGCCAAATTTCGAATTCGTGCGAGAATATGTGGCCTTCTGCAACTTGTACTTTAATATACTATTTTCTACTACCTTACTGGAAAACTTTTTCCACCCCCGAGCAACGGAGGAAAATGCCTCTTTTCCTCCCCGGGAAAAAAATTTACATTAGCAAGAGTTTTTGTACCTTGTCTAGCCCTATTTGATTTTGTGGGAAAAAGATTTACTCCGGGCTTGTCCAACCATTCTATGAACAAACTATATTCATTTTCATATTCCTCTTTCGATTTTTAAGGAAGGAAATTAATTTCAACTATTCTTGCCTTTTCAGCAAGATCTTGCGGCAGGTGTTCTTCGCTAGAAGTCATTTTCAAATTTATGATAAACATTCTGACAGCTTATAATGTTTGTATTACCAAAAATACCATAGCAACAAAGCGTTGTCGAAATAACGTCGGCGACGCAACACCTACTTAATATTTTGTCATTTTATAGCCCCATACCGGGTTAGTATAAGGAACCGGAACGCTTAAAATGTCTTAAAACCGTTAAAAGGTAATAGAAAAAACTATATACATACCTCAGGAGGAAAATGCGTTTCCTCTCTTGAATATTTAATGCCCTTCGCTTCGCGTCGGGCATCAAACTATTCGCGGGACTATTTTCCTCCCATGGTATGTAAATAGCTATTAAAATATATGTTTGTAAAGGGTAAACAAAAATGTTGCTTGCATCATACTCTGAAAAGAATATCAGTTATTTTAAAATATGACAATAAAGTTTTCAAAGGGTGTCAAATAAAAAATATCGTTATCTGTGACGGATATTTTATGTCAATAATTGAAGATGGTCGAAGTCATCGTTATGTATCCAAGGTCGCGAGTATGTTGAAGCTATAATAAACGAAAAAAGCGTCGTGGCTATCGTTACTATAGTTACTTTTAAAACAAGTTTCATTGCTATAGCAATCGCGATAAGAGCGTCGTCGATATGTTGGATAAACGCATTTATCACAGCTACTCTAAAAAAGTGCATATTTTGTTATTAACGAAGATATATCATCTTTAATAAAGAGATAACGTCCAATTGAGGAAATTTTGTTTAGTTTTAAGATATTTATGTTTAAAGTAAAAAAACTTGTTGTTTTATGACTTTGTTTTTTAAGATGTCTAAGCTTAGAATTCAGTAATATCTCTTGGATACTAAGTAAAATGTACCATTTACCATCTTTTTCTGTACATAACTACATTTTTTTTTAATGTCACTTGTATCCCTTGGCTTTTAGGGTCCTCAATTAATATGCACTGTTATTGCTGATTTACCCTGTGGGGTTTCACATATTTTGGGGAAAAAATTCTTCCTACTTTTGCATTCTGTATATTCCCTAATCTAAATAAAAATGTATATTACAGCATCGTTACAGAAGAGTCTACCAATAGTTCGGCCATACGCCCGATTTAGGCTAGTGGAGTGCGGGACCAGAAGGGCAAACATTTAGGTTCTTGAGGGACATTAAACTGACTTAAAACTAAGTACAATCCGGAGTCCACCTCAACCAGCGATTTAGTAACAAGTTGTTACTAACAACCCCATTCAATTGGGGTTCATAAATGGAGCTTGGTTTGTTAGTACGTTGTAAGGTCCTATCCTTGCTGGACTTGAAGTACTTCCTGTTTGTCTGTGTCCATGTCTCTGTCCGAGTCGGATTCCGAGCTTGCTTACTATCGATAACATTGCACTCCACTGTGCGGTTATTTATTATTTCGCATAGAACGTATTACGTTTTTAAGAAGGCTGCCATTTCGGTTGGTAACATTATTTATGGTCCCCTTCAATGTGCTTTGTAATCTACAGATGTTTATTTCTTTAGGATGAGTTTCTTTTGCCTAGTGTTTATCTGCTTTGACTGTTTATGAGCCCTTGTCTATGGGTTCTTTGGCTATACTTGTTGTTCTTATGGAAACTGTTAACGACTTATTAATTTTTACCTGGTGGAGTACAGTACTCCGAGTACTACTGGTGGATGAGGTTGCGAATTTTGAATTAAAATTTAGTATTTGGGTATCACCTCACTCACACCCACAGGGAAAAATTTCTTCTTATTTCTGCAACCTGTAGGTATATGCCAAAATAAAAATAAAATAAAAATGTTTACCACAGTATCGGTGCTGAAGAGTCAACCTAAATTAGAAAAAAATCATCAAAATCAGATAAGCGACGATGCTCTTATCGCGATAAGAGCGTAGTCGCTATGTTGGATAAACGCGTTTATCACAGCTCCAAGCTACTTTAAAAAAGTGTATCTCTTGTTGTTAGATGCACAATTCTGTATTTGCAGGATAAGTGATTTTAAGAAAAACATGAAAAACAGCTCATAAGATCATTTTTGAACAAAAAAATTGTATAGGCGTGCTTTTGCATCATTTTTATTCAAAAAAGTAAAAAAATCCTTTAAATTTAGGTAGTTTGGTAAAGACCAAGTTTTGCAAGTGAAAAGTGCAAATACCTAAAACTAACAATTAAACAGGTGATTGTTATATCGTGACCTAATGCGTATACGACGTGATTGGTCAACAGCAAATACCGAGTTTTGCATCTGCGTAAAGTTTTTAATTGTATTTTATTCTACAAATATTAACTTATGCATCTGGTTTTCTCAGGTATGCTGCAGGCAGTGCAGTAATAATATAATGTCGCCCCCCTTTAACTTTTTTATTTCAAGTGTGGTTATGTAGGTACTAAAAAATACTTTTTTTTACGTATAAAAAAAATTAAAAATTGATCAATATACAGGGAAAAACAAAAAGATTATTTTTTTCAATGGATCACCCTATATATAAATTTATTTTTTGATTCCTTGTAAAATTCTGAGCATAATTCATATAACAAACCATATACCTAAATTCAATTGTTTCTGAAATATTCGCATTCGAAATGTTATCATTAAATGTTTTTTAAACTGTTAGAAATCAAGAATCCTCAGTATACCAAAATTTTTATTGAAAATTACTATAGTGACATTATGTCAAAATGTCTTGTTAAATAAGTAAAAATGGCGTTCTCAGACAGAGAAAGACAAACTATTTCAACTTATTATCTTAAAAATAATTTAAATATTACAGAAACGGTTGAATTTAGGTATATGGTATGTTATATGAAATATGCTTAGAATTTTACAAGGAATCGAAAAATAAATACAAATATAGGGTGATCCATTGAAAAAAATAAACTTTTTGTTTTTCCCTGTATACTGATCAATTTTCTAATTTTCTTTATACGTAGAAAAAAGTACTTTTTAGTACCTACATAACCATACTTTTAAATTTTTTGTGACACTTAAAATAAAAAAGTTAAAGGGGGGCGACATTATAGGGGATCACCCTGTACATAAATAGGATAAAATATATATATTTTTTAAAAATTTGCAAAAACCGAGTTTTGCATCTAATGTATCTAATGTATCTTCGTTAGTAACATATAATAAAATAAATAAAAAACAAAATTTTCAGTGTGATTACAATTAATATGCGCTGTTATTTCTGATGCACCCCACAGGTGGTCAATTTAATACCTGTTAATATTATAGTTAAGACTTAACTGTTAAGTAGTATTATTTTTTATGATCAATTGTATACCTATTCATTTTATAGTCCTAGGATGACATTATAATGTTACAAATAATGTCCATCCTTGATTGGCTGTCGACCCTAAGGGCGGGTATAACTGTTTGCCTACTGCGCAACAGCCACTTGATTTAAGGGAGTATAACTTTCACTTCTTTCACATATTTTAAGAGTCAATATTAAGAAGTCGTAAGATTAACATGTTCGCTTCAGGATCAGCAGATCTTTAGGCAACATTTTGTAATGTACATAGTTAATAAAGTTGTGTTATTTTAAGTAAGTGAGTGTTTCAATCAAATTGCAAATGATATTATTTTTATTTCTCGAAAACGAAGCAAGATATGAAAACAATTCAACAAACAAAAAAAGGATATTTTTAGTTGCTTATTCCGAAAAAAATATAAATTTACCAGAAACTCAGTGGCGTATTATTTTTTGCCAATATTATTTGTTAAGGGCCCCCCTGAGACGTCACTGGACGTAATAATTTTAATTTAGTTAGCGCTACACGTTTTATCACTAAAATTATTATTACCAGAATTAAATGAACATCTGCTAAAGCATATTAAAAATATTTATAATTAAAATACTCGTTAAAATTATAAAAAAAAACTTTACCCCAAATATCTCCGTTTATGTTGGATTTATAAAAAATTTGTATGAGACATAATTTGATAAAAAATAAATGAAGTTCCTGTCATCGAAAAAATTCTTTGCACAGTGGTGGCACCTACATCTTGTATTATTCAAACAAATCTTTTCCATAATTGTGAAGCCAATCATAGAGGCTAAAAACTGGCGTTTACAGAATTTAAATGTCACTTTTAGTTTTCGAAATAATTGGCCTGGGAGTTTTTATTGAAACACCCTGTATAAGAGGGTAATTATCGGGGGTAATTACACAAGTGCTTAAAAATTATCGATAATTTTGCTTGAAAGCATATTGCCTAAAAAATGCATGAGTTCATTTTCATATTTTGGAAAAAGCCCGACACCGAAGGTGGAGGGCTCTTTCCTCAAAATATGAAAATGACCGAATGCATTTTTTAAAAGGAAATATGCTTGAATGCAAAATTATCTGATTATTTTTATGCACGAGTGTAATTTGTTTAGATAATTACACGAATAAACTAATTAAATCAAAGAATAACAGTTTCAAATATTTTAACACTATTTTTCACATTTACATTAATTGATTCCAATGATTCTTTACCAAAACGTGACATTTAAAATAACTGTCACATTAAATTAAAATATGACGTTATTTTTATTAATTGCCATGGATACGTAGATACAATGGAATTATCGATTCCTAGTAGACAATTATCGCTGTAATCAAGCGATAATTGTCTTGTAGGCATATATAAGAGGGTAATTATCGTAAGTAATATCATAAGGGCATTTAATTTTTCCGAAAAAAATCGAAAAAACACGTTGCTAAGTAATATTTTAACAAAAAGCATGAGTGCTGGTGGCAACAAAAATCCGAGTCGAAGAGGAGGATTTTTGCACCTGCACGAATGAATTTTGTTAAAAAATATTACTTAGCATTGTGTTTTTTGGATTTTTTTCACAGGAAAAATTAGATGCCCGAATGGTATTTGACAAGACTATTTCATGAGTAACAGTTAACAATTAAAATATAAATTGCAATTTTTGGTGACAACAGCTGTCAAGTTTTGCCGCGGGTAAACTCGAAAAAACTGCTGACAGGTGCTTTTAATAGACAAAATGTTCGGTACTGGTCAGATGTTAATCCATTTTTTTTTTCGAGAAGGTCACACCCAGTATTTGCAAAAAGTTAATGTATGGGCGGGAATACATTATTTTAGGGATGTTAGACAATGGCTTGATAACAGTTACCCAAATCGGTGGATTGGTAGGCGTGGTCCTACCGAATGGCCGGCTCGTTCTCCCGATTTAACGCCACTTGACTTTTTTTTGTGGGGATTGGACGTGAATGTGCTAGTATTACGCAAGAAACTTTTGCTAATGTTAGAAATAAATTTGAAGATAGGCTATTTGTATGTCAAGCTGCCCAAGGAGAACATTTCGAACATGTAATTTAAATTTTTCTTAATAAATTAAAACCAAAATAAAACGTATTTTTAAAAATTTTAAACTCTAATAACTAAGCTATGGTTAAACGGATTTTAAAAACGAAAAAAGTGTTATATAGAGAATTAAAATACCTTTTAAATGAGGTATCACAAGCACCCCCCTTTCCATTTGAAATTTTCAAGTTGATACCGCCCTCTTGGCACTTGTTAAGCAAAAAAATTTCATTTTGACGTCAAAAAGTAGTAAACACAATATAGTTTACCCTGTCCGACATCGATATCTTATTTGGTTCAAAAGTTAACAGGGGGCGAGTATACATATATGTTAAGCTGTATGTTAAGCTGTGTGATAAACGATAAAAGCTTCGTTGCTATCGTTACTAGCCGTTGCATAGCTTGTAACCATAGCGATAATGCTCTTATCGCAATAAGAGCGTTGTCGCTATGTTGCATAAACGTGTTTATCACAGCTCCAAGCTACTTTAAAACACTTTTTTAATTAATATTAATATATAATATATTTAATTTTGTTATAAACGAAGATATATCGTCGTTAATAACGTAAATAAAAAAACAACATTTTCAGTGTGATTCCAAATAATATGCGATGTTATTGCTGATGCACCCCTCAGAATTTCACATATCTTGGGAAAAAAGTTATTCTTACTTTTGCACCCTGTATATAAGTACTCTTATCTAAATAAAAATGTATATAACAGCATCGTTACTGAAGAGGTTGACAAAATTAAAAAAAAATCATCAAAATCAGATAAGCGGTTCAAACTTTGATAAAGTTTAAGTTTGTTATCAGCTATAATATCCCTAGGACATTGATAATGCACGAGATAATTTTATGACAATCGAAAGCACGTTGCTTGGTAACAGCCCGACGCCGAAGGCGGAGGGGTGTTACCAACAAACGTGCTTGAGAAATTTGACATAAAATTATGAGGCATTTGTCAATGTCAGAGGGATATTCGGTCAGAAAATTTTTTGATAAAAAAATCAAATAACTCGCAACACAATGATTATTTATGTTTTGTACGGGGCTTCTTATTAATTAAAACACTGTACTTATTAATGATTATATTTAGATTCACATAACTTTTAGTACAGTCTGTCGAGCGGCCATCTTTTTTAATGTCCGTTGGCGTCCTTGTTGTCGCCATCTAGTGTACTCAATATTAACTAAATAAATTAGATTACAGCTAACTGTTACATCTCCCTCTTTCTTAAAAACTAACAACACTTATTTCAAATCACTGCCTATATCTAAGTGGCTTAACAACAACTCTACCTAATCTAGTTTTATACAAACTTGGATCATTTAAAACATCAGAATTATTAACATCAGCAGTATTATCAGTGATATTGAGTGTATGTGGGTTTTCAACATTAGTATGCGTCAAATCAGGAATAATATCATGATCAGGTATTTTAAAGTCAACTGGATTTGGTGACTTTTTAATAAATGACGAATTACGTCTATAATTTGTTCCAAACTCATCTTTTACAATATAAGAACGAGGAAATTCTGTTTCATTTTTAACTTCACCTGGAACCCAGTTGCTATCTTTTTTTATCATTATACTATCTCCCTCTTTAAATGTTTTTCTATCCCTTGCTTGTCTATCATAATATATTTTATTTTTTTCCCTTTTCTCTTTTAAAAGATTATGATTTATTTTTGGTTCTTCGACTAATATTTTTTTTAGACACGGGAAGTGTTGTTCTAAGCAACCTTCGATTCAGCAGCTCAGTTGGTGAAACATTTAAACCTGCAAGAGGAGTATTCCTATAATTTAACAAAGCCAAATGTATATCTGTGTTTGTTTCACCGCATTTTTTTAGCATAGCTTTGCAAATACCTACGGCTTTTTCGGCTAAACCGTTAGATCTTGGATATCTCGGGCTTGATGTTACCACATCAAACTCCCATAAATTAGCAAAACTTCTAAATTCAGAACTATTAAAGGGCATATTGTCAGACACAAATGTTGTTGGTATACCATGCGTTGAAAATATTATTTTCAATTTACTAACAATTTCACCCGCTGTTTTATATTTTAAAGATATAAGTTCTATCCAATTACTAAAGTAATCTACTACTACAAGATAATCTCGTGCCCCATAAGTTAAAATATCCGCAGCCACTTTTACAAACGGTAACTCTGGACGTGTATGTTGTATTAACGGTTCTTTTTGTATATTTCTACTAAATTTTAAACATGTAACACATTTTTCAATAAAATTTTGAATGTCAACTGAAAGGCCTGGCCAATAAAAAATTTTTCTTGCTCTAGCTTTAGTTTTTTCTATACCAAAATGACCAGTATGAAGCTTTTTAATAATTATTTTTCTTTGGCTTTCCGGTACTACTATTTTGTCATCTATAAATATTATATCATTTTTAACAAATAATTTTTCTTTTAACTTAAAATAATGTCGAACCTGTAAATTTGGAATTTCGTTTTTTTTTTTCAGGCCATCCTTCTATGCAATATTTTTTAACCTGATTTAAAGTTTTGTCACGATTGGTATCAACTTTCAACTCAAGTAATCTATTTTCTGTCACAGGTAATACTAAGTCTATACAATGAACAATTTCTTTCATGTCAGGATCTTCATATACCTTATTTTTTATAAATGAACGAGATAATAAATCTGCAATATACATAAACTTTCCAGGTAAGTATTCAACTTTAAAATTATATTTCATTATTTTTAACTTCATTCTTTGTAATCTACTACTAACTTTTGAGATATCTTTCTCACAAATCGTTACTAATGGTTTATGATCAGATTTTACTGTTATTTTACGACCATATACATAGTGGTGAAATTTATTTAAGCAAAAACAAATTGTCAACATTTCTTTTTCAATTTGTGAGTATCGTTCCTCAGTTTCAGTCATGCAACATGAACAAAAAGCTACGGGCTGACCCTGTTGAAGAAGACAACCTCCAACGCCCTTTTGACTCGCATCACACTGAATTTCTATTGGTAATTTATTGTCAAAAATTTTTAAATTTGGTACTTCTGTCAATAAGTTTTTTATTTTAGAAAAAATCTCTGAATGATCTCTTGTCCACAAAAAAACCACATTTTTTTTTATCAACTCTCTTAAGGTAGATACTAAATTTGACAAATTAGGTATATATTTTGTTAAATAGTTTAGCATGCCTAATATTCTTAATAATTCTTTTTTATTTTTAGGTTCTTCCAATTCCAAAATAGCTTGAATGTATTGTGGATCTGGTTTTATACCTTCTTTGGAAAAAATTTGTCCTAAATACCCTACCTCATTTATTTTATATTGTACCTTTTCTTTATTAAATTTAACACCAAAATGTCTAGCTCTTTTAACTACCTCATTCAAAATTTTATCATGCTCTTCTTCATCTTTACCTCCTATTATAAAATCGTCAAAGTAAATTCCAATTGGTAAATCACCAAACATTTTTTCATTAACTCTTTGAAAAACCTCTGGACTGACATTCAATCCAAATGGCAGTCTTTTAAAACAAAACTTTCCATAGGGTGTTATGAACGTACAATATTTAGAACTTTCAGTTTCTAAAGGAACATGATAAAATCCTTCTTTTAAATCTAGAACTGTAAATACACATTTACCCTTTAATTTTAAAACTAACTCTTCCAGAGTCGGTATTGGAAATTGATCCAATATTATATTTTGGTTTAAGTGTACAGGATCCAAACAAATTCTTAATTTCTTATTTGACTTTTCTACAATTACAACATTATTTACCCACTCTGTTGGTTCATCTATTTTATAAATTATGTCCCTATATATTAGTTAAATCATCTAAAGCCTCTTTTAATTTAGGTTTAATCGTTTCAGCAACTCGTCTGCATGAACTTACAAATGGTTGTGCATCTTTTTTTAATATTATTTTATACTCAAACTGAATCTTACCCGTACCCTCAAAAATGTCACTGTTGTTTTTAACAAATTCATTTTTAGAATTATAACTAGTAAGAGAATCCACCCTTTTTAATATATTTAACTTTACACAAGCATTCAACCCTAATACCGGTGTACTTTCAACATCAGCTAATATAAACCTAACATTATTCTCAATATCATTGATTTTACATTTTATTATTGTGGTACCCACTGTTTTTATTTTATTATTACCATAGGTCACAATGGAGACACTATTTTCAAAAATTTTACTATTTAAACCTAGTTCCTTAAAAACTTTGTATGGCATACAGTTGCAACTGGCTCCTGTATCCAACTTTAATTTTATATTTTTATTATTAATTTGTGCATTAACATACCAAGTTTTTAAAGCACCAGTATTATCATTATTGGTATTAATACCATCTAAACAAATCGTATCAATTTTTACATTTTCTTCGTCACATATTTCATTAACATTTTTTCTTTGATTTTTATTATAATTATTAAATTTTTGATTTTTATTAGGCAAACTATTATTTTTATTTTTACATCCTACTGCAAAATGATTTAATTTTTTACAAATATTACATGCTTTTCCATATGCTGGACATTTCATTGCAGCATGATTTTTTCCACATTTTAAGCAATTATAAGTCTTATTATTTTGTTTGTTTACCTGGTTACTTTTTACATTCAGTACGTCTACCTCCTGTGTGTTTCTTAACTCCTTTTGTTGTATCCTACTTGCCTCCGATGCCCTGCACTGTAGCTCAGCTTTTTGTAGAGTTAGATTTGAAATCCGCAATAACCTTTCTTGTATCGTTACATCGCGTATTCCTACAACAATTTTATCTCGCAGTAGAGATTCCTCCAGGTCCCCAAAGTTGCACTGTTTTGATAACATTTTGATTTCAGTCAAGAAATGATCAAACTCCTCTCCTTCATGCTGTACTCTGGCAAAGAACTTAAACCTATCGTACGTTTCATTTCTTGCTGGTTCACAATATGCTTTAAATTTTTCGATCACAGTTTGATATACTTTCTTTTCTGCTTCTGTTAACTTAAACGTTTCAAACACGTTTAGTGCCTCCTCCCCAGCAATATTTAGAAAGATTGCTACTCTGGTTTCTTCATCTTCTTTTATTAGTTGGGTTGCTCTTAAGTATATATTAAAAGCATTCATAAATTTACTAAACCCATTGGCGACGTCTTGATTAAAAACCAACGACGCAGGCGGTTTAAAATTACTGGTAGCCATTGCAGTCCCTTGTTAATATTAGTTATTATTATTCTTACAAACTTCTTGAAGTCTTCTTAATGGTAGCAGGTTCTTCCAAAACTATCTGACACCATGTTTTGTACGGGGCTTCTTATTAATTAAAACACTGTACTTATTAATGATTATATTTAGATTCACATAACTTTTAGTACAGTCTGTCGAGCGGCCATCTTTTTTAATGTCCGTTGGCGTCCTTGTTGTCGCCATCTAGTGTACTCAATATTAACTAAATAAATTAGATTACAGCTAACTGTTACAATTTATTTATTAAAAGTACATATTATTTGGTTTATTTCAGAAACACTTAATAAAACTGAACTGGTCTTACGTTTACATGAATATGCTTGCAATTTCTTTCTGGTTGCATCGCGGGCAATTCGGGCAGGTTCACTCAGAGAAATATCATTTCATGAAAAGCATATGAAATGATATTAATTTAAATAATCAGGTAAATTTGATTCAAATAGAAAAAATTGTAGTTTTATATTCATTTAGCAACAGTTTTACAATGTTTTTAAACACTTTTAAAGTGTACTCTTTTTAAAATATATATACAAAAAGAAATCTATTTATTTCATTGCCTTTCTCAACGTTATTTTAAAAATATATGTATTATACAATTGTTATACACCTTTTAATTTAATGAGAAACACCAATGACGCCAAAACATATTTGAATCCCTTTGAATTATTAGGGATTCAAATATGTTTTGGCGTCATTGGTGTTTCCCATTAAATTAATAGGTGCATAACAATTGTATAATACATATCTTTTTGAAACAACTTTGAGAAAGGCAATGAAATAAATGGATTTCTTTTTGTATATATAATTTAAAGAGGGTACACTTTAAAAGTGTTTCAAAACATTGTAAAACTGTTGGTAAATGAATGTAAAACAAAATTTTTTTCTATTTAAATCAAATTTACCCGATTATTTAAATTAATATAATTTCATATGCTCTTCATAACTTGATATTTCTCTCAGTGTTCATGTAAATACTATGCTGTTACACAGGTCAATCATTATCTTATATTCATTATAGTATTTCTGTTGCAAAAGTTTACACGTAACTTTCCACATGGTCTTAACAGTGGCTTCTTTAAATTCGGTCCCATCTTTCTTCCTCATATTGACCGCCCAATCTTTTAATATTAATGCCAGTTCTTCTTCCCTTCTATTCTCGTTTAAATAATATTTGCGTTCAAAGCAAAACTAAATATAAATATCCCCCACGTATATTTATGACAAATTGTAGTATTTTTGGGAATGTTTTCTTTAATAAGCGCGTTTATAGCTTTAAAATTCAAATTGCCAAAACGTGACGTATGGAAATTTATTTTATGAAATTGACAGTCTTGGTGTCATAGTGATTGAAAACTTCCCTGAGTGTTGTTATCAGTTAAATGTTGAAATGATTGGGTGATTTGTGTCACATGACGAAAAATAACATAATTTAAATGGCTGTTTGAACTGTCAAAAAATTTTCACCCATAATATAACAAGTAGTATGATTATCATCGATGATATTTTCGAATTGAAACCGAGCTGCAGATTTCACGAGTCCGCAGGACGAGTGAAATGTGCTGCTTCGGTTTTAATGAGTAAATATCATCGATAATTAATCATACCACGAGTTATATTTAGTGAGAAAATATAATGAATTTTAGGATTTAACGAATTTTTAGTTTGACATTTGAAATTAAAATGTGCTTTAAAATATAAAAAGACTTTAATAAACCTTATTTATTCAAACTTACCTTAATTTACACCAACTCATCGATCTTTTAGAGTTTATAATTCATTATTTTATTGATATATATCAAAAACAGAATTTAAATGACAACAAATGTCAAATCAAAAAAACGTCAAAATTCATAGTAACGTGTAAACAAGATGATAAAAAATATTGCCGCTGTGATAAAATACGTCACTATGGAATACTGGCATTTTATTGGTTCTAATATTAATGAATTATATTGTCAATGTAATACTTGCATTGTGATGTAATCCATTTCAATATAGGACCGGCTCCTATGGTGGAGACAAGGCTCTACCCTTCGTTCGGAAGTAGAGGGGCCCGGACTCTCCTGCTGCCTCCTGCAAACAAATTAATCAATTTAATAACTTCTGGTTCTGTCTTGCTTGGTGTTGCCGCGGCGCACAGTGATCTGAGAGGTAAATTTACGCGGAAAAAATTATTCTTTAAATATTTTTTCCAACACGTGACTTTTTTATGTTTTGGAGGGGGCTAAGTCTAGCCAATTGATATAAAATGAATTTTTTGAATATTCGTGTATTTTTTATGTTTTTTTTTCATGTTTTATATTTAATAATTTATTTATTAAATAAATAAATGTTTATAATTCGTACCAGGGAGCGATCGCCAATGTTGGGGATTGCAACGTGGAGCAAGCATAATTTTTTATCATGAATAACCGAAAAACCAATTCCTTCAAAGTATCCAAAATAACCACCTTTTAGCCAATATCGTGATGGTGGACAATAGGAAAATTTAATATTTTTATTATACGTTAAATACTTTTGCTTGTGTTAAAAATGAGATTCCCATACAAAAATAGTACCTACTTTGCTGTTTTTTTTATTTTCTGAGCACCCTGTACATTTAACTAAAAATGTTTGTATAGGAATATGATTTTTAAAACCAAGCAGAAGTTTATATAAAGAATGATTTTTTGCGATTTCGTTACGAACATTTTACTAATTCTCTCTTATTTTGATATATAATTTTTTTTAAATTTCTGGGCACCCTGTAAATATAAATATTTTTTTTATAAAAGTATAAATTTTAAAAAATCAAATATTTTCATAAAGAATTCATTTTTCCATAAAACGCACTTCTAGTTTTTTAGTTTCTGAGCACCCTGTACATTTAATTGAAAATGTTTGAGTAGGAATCTTATTTTTGAAACAAGCAGGAGTTTTTATAAAAAATGTTTTTCTCGTAACATAATAATTTTTTTTTTTATTGTCAATCCGATCCGTGGACACACTGTGTAATATAAAAAGTATATTAAAAAACAATATTATGTAATGTAATAGAGCTCCAAATACATGGAAAAACAATAAGAATCTCCTCAGATGGCAGGGCCTCCTTGCTGGCCTTGAGTCACAATATAGTTGAGTCGGGACTGGTAGCGGAATGCATTGCTGCTTTGAAGCTGATAACGATTAATAATGTCCTAGAACTAGTATGGGTTAAAGGACATAATGGTAATGAAGGAAATGAAAAGGCTGATGAACTGGCAAGACAGGGATCGGAAAAGCTGCCAGTGGGCCCTGAACCTGTCCTGCCACTTACGAACTCAAACTTAAAAGTCCAGATAAAAAAACTAACCCATGAAAAACAACTAAGAAGATGGGTAATCTAAGCTCATGTCGTCAGACCAAAAATATTATCACTAATCCATCTGACAAGCTGGCCAGGTACAGTCTACAGCTATCTCGTCAAAACCTCTCCGACCTTGTCGGAATTATAACGGGACACTGTAGACTAAACAAACATCTTCATACGATAAGAAAAGTAGACAGTCCTCTTTGCAGAGCCTGTAACTGGGGCGAAGAGAATGTAATACACATTATTTGTGAATGTCCTGCTCTTCTCGAATTCAGAAAATCCACTTTAGGAGAAGAATGGGTTGATGCAACCAACATTAGCTCCATCTCTCCAGCCGTCTTTCTAGATTTCTTTCGGAAACTCGGATGGCTGGATTAAAAAATTTGAGCAAACACAAATGGGGAAATGGATCTCGGGGGCAGTACAAAGGGCCAACTGTGGCCTAAGTGCATGTAGCCACAATGTGGCTACCCTCCACCCAACAAATCCAATCCAACAAATCCAATATTATGTAATAGCAGTAAAATAGTATATTATTATACGAGAGATAATGCAGGCTAATATTCAAGAGGATGAGGTTTACGTCTCGAGTCGCTAGACGAGAGACCTAAATCATCCGAGTGAAAATTGCGCATAATCTCGAGTGTAATACTATACTTTATCTACTCCAATAATTAGATAATTAAATGATTTTCAAAATTAAATAAATAAAATCTTACTTTTACCATTTTTAAATGTTATTATATTCTCCTTCTTCCAATTTAAAACTCGATTGGTTCAAATCACAGTGAATCGGCCAATCACTGATGCCTAACAACGTGAATACTGAGTTTATTATTCACGTTGTTAGGCAGGAAATTTATAATGCTTAACAATATTCACGGAAAAACACCAAAATTATGCAATAGGAGTAAATAAAAGATTGTATTACTATTGTCAAATACAATAAATATTGTCAAATTTGAAAAATATATTACTTTAATGACCAGGTTGGCGGTTATTTTTGTCGGCCATTTTTCATTTTTGCATAACTCTCTTATAGTCGCATAAAGGCAGATGAATTTTTATAAAGTCGATGTTATTGCTGATGCAATCAGATGCATCCCTCAGAATTTCACATATCTTGGGAAACAATTCTTTATACTTTTGCACCATGTATATACTCTTATCTAAATAAAAATGTATAATATTACAGCATCGTTACTGAAGAGGTTGACAAAATTAAAAAAAAATCATCAAAATCAGATAAGCGGTTCAAACTTTGATGAAGTTTTAGTTTGTTATCAATGTAATACTTGCATTGTGATGTAATCCATTTCAATATCGGACCGGCTCCTATGGTGGAGACAAGGCTCGACCCCCCGATCGGAAGTAGAGGGGCCCGGACTCTCCTGCTGCCTCCTGCAAACAAATTAATCAATTTAATAACTTCTGGTTCTGTCTTGCTTGGTGTTGCCGCGGCGCACAGTGATCTGAGAGGTAAATTTACGCGGAAAAAATTATTCTTTAAATATTTTTTCCATCACGTGACTTTTTTATGTTTTGGAGGGGGCTAAGTCTAGCCAATTGATATAAAATGAATTTTTTGAATATTCGTGTATTTTTTATGTTTTTTTTTCATGTTTTATATTTAATAATTTGTTTATTATATAAATAAATGTTTATAATTCGTACCAATTTATAATTCGTACCAATGTTGGGGATTGCAACGTGGAGCAAGCATCATTTTTTATCATGAATAACCGAAAAACCATTACCTTCAAAGTATCCAAAATATATTATTATATTAACACTTTACATTTCACCATATTTTTTTTAACCACATTTTAGCCAATATCTTGATGGTGGACAATAGGAAAATTTATTATTTTTATTATACGTTAAATACTTTTGCTTGTGTTAAAAATGAGATTCCCATACAAAAATAGTACCTACTTTACTGTTTTTTTTAATTTCTGAGCACCCTGTACATTTAACTAAAAATGTTTTGTATAGGAATATGATTTTTAAAAACAAGCAGAAGTTTATAAAGAATGATTTTTTGCGATTTCGTTACGAACATTTTACTAATTCTCTCTTATTTTGATAAATATATTTTTTTAAATTTCTGGGCACCCTGTAAATATAATTAATTTTTTAATAAAAGTATATATTTTAAAAAATCAAATATTTTCATAAAGAATTCATTTTTCCATAAAACGCACTTTTTTAGGTTTTTTTATTTTCTGAGTACCCTATACATTTAATTCAAAATGTTTGTGTAGGAATCTTATTTTTGAAACAAGCAGGAGTTTTAATAAAAATTGTTTTTCTCGTAATATAATAAAAAAAAAAATTTTTATTGTCAATCCGATCCGTGGACACACTGTGTAATATAAAAAGTATATTAAAAAACAATATTATGTAATAGGAGTGAAATAGTATATTATTATACGAGAGATAATGCAGGCTAATATTCAAGAGAATGAGGTTTACGTCTCGAGTCGCTAAACGAGAGACCTAAATCATCCGAGTGAATATTGCGCATAATCTCGAGTGTAATACTATACTTTATCTACTCCAATAATTAGATAATTAAATGATTTTCAAAATTAAATAAATAAAATCTGACATCTGTCAAATGGTTAACCTTACTTTTTACCAATTTAAATGTTATTATAGTCGCCTTCTTCCAATTTAAAACTCGATTGGTTCAAATCACAGTGAATCGGCCAATCACTGATGCCTAACAACGTGAATACTGAGTTTATTATTCACGTTGTTAGGCAGGAAATTTATAATGCTTAATAATATTCACGGAAAAAACACCAAAATTATGCAATAGGAGTAAATAAAAGAATTTATTACCATTGCCAAATACAATAAATATTGTCAAATTTGAAAAATATATTACTTTAATGACCAGGTTGGCGGTTATTTTTGTCGGCCATTTTTCATTTTTGCATAACTCTCTTATATGCGCATAAAGGCAGATGAATTTTTATAAAGTCGATGTTATTGCTGATGCACCCTCAGAATTTCACATATCTTGGGGAAACAATTCTTTATAGTATATGTATATACTCTTATCTAAATAAAAATGTATAATGTAATGTATAATATTACAGCATCGTTACTAAAGAGGTTGCCAAAATTAAAAAAAAAATCATCAAAATCAGATAAGCGGTTCAAACTTTGATGAAGTTTTAGTTTGTTATCAATGTAATACTTGCATTGTGATGTAATCCATTTCAATATCGAACCGGCTCCTGTAGTCTCTATAGAGACAAGGCTCGACCCTCCGATCGGAAGTAGAGGGGCCCGGACTCTCCTGCTGCCTCCTGCAAACAAATAAATCAATTTAATAACTTCTGGTTCTGTCTTGCTTGGTGTTGCCGCGGCGCACAGTGATCTGAGAGGTAAATTTACGCGGAAAAAATTATTCTTTAAATATTTTTTCCAACACGTGACTTTTTTATGTTTTGGAGGGGGCTAAGTCTAGCCAATTGATATAAAATGAATTTTTTGAATATTCGTGTATTTTTTATGTTTTTTTTTTCATGTTTTATATTTAATAATTTATTTATTATATAAATAAATGTTTATAATTCGTACCAGGGAGCGATCGCCAATGTTGGGGATTGCAACGTGGAGCAAGCATAATTTTTTATCATGAATAACCAAAAAAACATTACCTTCAAAGTATCCAAAATATATTATTATATTAACACTTTACATTTCACCATATTTTTTTAACCACGTGGTACCTTTTAGCCAATATCGTGATGGTGGACAATAGGAAAATTTATTATTTTTATTATACGTTAAATACTTTTGCTTGTGTTAAAAATGAGATTCCCATCCAAAAATAGTACCTACTTTGCTGTTTTTTTTAATTTCTGAGCACCCTGTACATTTAACTAAAAATGTTTGTATAGGAATATGATTTTTAAAAACAAGCAGAAGCTTATATAAAGAATGATTTTTTGCGATTTCGTTACGAACATTTTACTAATTCTCTCTTATTTTGATATATAAAGGGTTTTTCATTTAGAGCGTCAGAACTTTTAAATGAGATAAAAAAATAACTACATGTTATAATCCCGTAATCTATATTTTATTTTGAAGAACGATCGATGACATTATGTTTTAAAAATAATATCGTTTAAATGTCCCCCTCGACTTTGCCTGACTGAATGCATTCTGAAGGCCTAATTTTCTACTATTCTTTTACAAATATCGCGTGGTATATTTTGAATAGTGCGTTTATTGTTTCGTTTAAGGTCGAGAATTGTTCGTGGCTTATTTTTGTAAACCTGAGATTTCACATGATCTTTTAGATGCACAAAAGTTGACTTATTTGCCAGTAAACCAGTTTTTTCTAACTTAAACGATAAACCTTATATTTCTCGCAACTTGCAAAATGTTTGGCAAACCGAACATGCATTTTGATGGTAAATACTAATTATTTCTAAGCGCTGTTAAATTGTTATCTGTCCATATTAATTTGACACAATGTACTGAACACATGTGTTGTCAAGATTTGACATTTACATTCCAAAGCAGCCTTATTTTTAGGGTTATGACGCTTTCAATGGAAAACCCTTTAATTTTTTTTTAAATTTCTGGGAACCCTGTAAATATAATTAATTTTTTTATAAAAGTATATATTTAAAAAAATCAAATATTTTCATAAAGAATTCATTTTTTCCATAAAACGCACTTCTAGTTTTTTAGGTTTTTTTATTTTCTGAGTACCCTGTACATTTAATTCAAAATGTTTGCATAGGAATATGATTTTTAAAAACAAGCAGAAGTTTATATAAAGAATGATTTTTTGCGATTTCGTTACGAACATTTTACTAATTCTCTCTTATTTTGAAATATAATTTTTTTTAAATTTCTGGGCACCCTGTAAATATAATTATTTTTTTTATAAAACGCACTTCTAGTTTTTTAGGTTTTTTTTAGTTTCTGAGCACCCTGTACATTTAATTCAAAATGTTTGTGTAGGAATCTTATTTTTGAAACAAGCAGGCGTTTTAATAAAAAATGTTTTTCTCGTAACATAATAAAAAAATTTTTTATTGTCAATCCGATCCGTGGACACACTGTGTAATATAAAAAGTATATTAAAAAACAATATTATGTAATAGGAGTAAAATAGTATATTATTATACAAGAGATAATGCAGGCTAATATTCAAGAGGATGAGGTTTACGTCTCGAGTCGCTAGACGAGAGACCTAAATCATCCGAGTGAATATTGCGCATAATCTCTAGTGTAATACTATACTTTATCTACTCCAATAATTAGATAATTAAATGATTTTCAAAATTAAATAAATAAAATCTGACATCTGTCAAATGGTTAACCTTACTTTTTACCAATTTTAAATGTTATTATAGTCGCCTTCTTCCAATTTAAAACTCGATTGGTTCAAATCACAGTGAATCACTGATGCCTAACAACGTGAATACTGAGTTTATTATTCACGTTGTTAGGCAGAAAATTTATAATGCTTAATAATATTCACGGAAAAACACCAAAATTATGCAATAGGAGTAAATAAAAGATTGTATTACCATTGCCAAATACAATAAATATTGTCAAATTTGAAAAATATATTACTTTAATGACCAGGTTGGCGGTTATTTTTGTCGGCCATTTTTCATTTTTGCATAACTCTCTTATATGCGCATAAAGGCAGATGAATTTTTATAAAGTCGATGTTATTGCTGATGCACCCTCAGAATTTCACATATCTTGGGGAAACAATTCTTTATAGTATATGTATATACTCTTATCTAAATAAAAATGTATAATGTAATGTATAATATTACAGCATCGTTACTGAAGAGGTTGACAAAATTAAAAAAAAATCATCAAAATCAGATAAGCGGTTCAAACTTTGATGAAGTTTTATTTTGTTATCAATGTAATACTTGCATTGTGATGTAATCCATTTCAATATCGGACCGGCTCCTATGGTGGAGACAAGGCTCGACCCCCCGATCGGAAGTAGAGGGGCCCGGACTCTCCTGCTGCCTCCTGCAAACAAATAAATCAATTTAATAACTTCTGGTTCTGTCTTGCTTGGTGTTGCCGCGGCGCACAGTGATCTGAGAGGTAAATTTACGCGTAAAAAAATATTCTTTAAATATTTTTTCCAACACGTGACTTTTTATGTTTTGGAGGGGGCTAAGTCTAGCCAATTGATATAAAATGAATTATTTGAATAATCGTGTATTTTTTATGTTTTTTTTTCATGTTTTATATTTAATAATTTATTTATTATATAAATAAATGTTTATAATTCGTACCAGGGAGCGATCGAAAATGTTGGGGATTGCAACGTGGAGCAAGCATAATTTTTTATCATGAATAACCGAAAAACCATTACCTTCAAAGTATCCAAAATATATTATTATATTAACACTTTACATTTCACCATATTTTTTTAGCCACGTGGTACCTAAGCCAATATCGTGATGGTGGACAATAGGAAAATTTATTATTTTTATTATACGTTAAATACTTTTATCTCCACGCGGTCTATAATTTAAACCTTATTGTTGTCAACATTCGATAAAGAAATAACTTGTTATGGCCTAGGCCGATAAAAATTTTTATGAGGCAAGTAATTAGTTCGATTTTTTCTCGCTAGGGGTATTGTTTTGACAAATTAATCCTTTTCTAAGAAATTAACGTACTAAACTGGTTTAATTTATTTATAATAAGCACTAATTTGTTTGTTTTACTGTTAATGTTTATTATTTTTCATTAAATTATTGTAAAATTAAATATGAATAATAAAACAAAAAGTGAGGTTAGGACATTGCAATTTGACGTTTAAGTCCCCACTCCCGGAATACTAGAGAAACTTCGTGCAGGACCGGCTTCTAAACAGGGCCGTAATAAGGCCTGAACATGGGCCCGGCCTTGAGAGCACTGGCTCTCAATCAACGGGTAGTGGACAAATTCTTGCAAATGACCTCTTCACCAAGCCATTCGCTGTTTTGAGGATTGCAACTCGAGCAACACCATCTTTTCCTTCTTGGATCTCCACAACTCTTCCTAGAAGCCACTTCAAGGGGGGTTGGCCAGGATCTTTGACCAAAACCAAGCTGTCCAATTTAATTGACTGTGATTGGACTTCCATTTACTTCTTTGCTGCATCTCCGAAATATATTCTTTGTTCCAACTTTCCCACATGGCTTGATTGAACTTCTGGATCAATTGGAACCTAGTCAATCGGTTGATTGGTTTTTCTTGAAAGTTTTCTTCCGGAACGGCTACCAAGGATTTTCCAACCAGAAAATGAGCAGGAGTGATAGGGGTTAAGATCTGCAGGGTCGGACGATAAGGGAAACAAGGGACGCGAATTTAGAATTGCTTCCACTTGACTCAAAAGCGTTGAAAATTCTTCAAAGGTAAGATATGTTTTTCCTACTACACGCTTTAAATGTGCTTTAACTGAACGAATACCAGCCTCCCAAATCCCCCCAAAATGGGGAGAATAAGGGGGAATAAAATGCCAAGTTATTCCTTGCCCCGAAAATTGCTCCTCAATTGTGCCCCTGCGTTCAAAAATTAATTTACCTAATTCTAATAATCCACCCTTTGCTCCCACGAAAGTAGTAGCATTGTCCGAGTAAATACTGGAGGGAATACCCCTTCTCGCTACAAATCTGCGCAAAACTAAAATAAAGGATTCCATTGTCAACGACGAAACCAATTCAACATGAACTGCCTTCGTTGAAAAGCATACAAACAAACAAATCCAACACTTGGTCAATTTACGCCCACGCCCCTTGCGGTCAGCTATCAAATACGGACCACCATAATCTAAACCTGTATTAGTAAAAGGAGCCGAAGGAGTAACTCTTGACTTTGGCAAATCTGCCATTATAGGCTTTGGGCCCTTTGAATTATATCTAAAACACTTTACACAAGATCTATATATCTTTCTAGTTAAATTACGGCCATTAATTAACCAAAAGGATTCTCTTATTGTGGATAAGAGAAGTTGAGGGCCAGGGTGCATCAACCTTAAATGTTCGTACAAAACTAAAAGTTCAGTGAATTTGTGAGATGAAGAAAGAACTATAGGATGTTTTCTTTCAAAATCTAAATTTAAATAGTTAAGTCTCCCCCCAACACGAATGATACCTTCTTCGTCAAGGAAAGGATTCAAACTAGACAATTTACTATCGGTTTTAACGGGATTTCCCTTTGACAATAAACTAATTTCTTGCGCAAAGCATTGTTTCTGCGATAATTTTATCAAAAAGTCTCTAGCTTTTCTCAATTCCGATACAGATAGCTGCAAACTACATGCCCTATTTTTACTGTGACGATTACTATGATTTATGAATCTTAGCAAATATGCTGCGGTTCGCAACATTGTACTATATTTGGAAAATCTATCAAAAATATTAAAATCGACTAATGTTTCTAGTTCGCATTTCAATTCTACCCTATCTACGCTTTTCAACTCCGGTAAATCTACCGAAGCGACCTTCTCTTGTCCGTCCCATTTGAATTCTGACTGACGCAACCAAGGAAGCCCCAACCACCACAAATCCGAAGTACCCACTTCTCCAGGGTATAGTCCTCTTGATATTAAATCCGAGGGGTTATTTTTAGAAGAAACATCGTTTTTAGTTAACTCTTGTATTTTCGCAATTCTATTATTTACGAATATTTTTAACAAATTTGGTCTTTATCCATCCCAAGACAATCATCAAATCTGTCCAATAAACTATTTTATCAACAGGTACTTGAATTGAAGATATTGCCTTATTAACTAATCTAGACAACAACAATGCACCAGTTAAAGTTTTAAGATTTTCCAGTCAGAAGCCTTGTGTATATTTTACCACTTTTGTCTGTAGAGCGCAAATATAAGCATGCACCATACGCTCTTTCGCTGGCATCAGAAAAGCCATAAAGTTGTATATTTAGGGGTTTTTCGCAAACGACTTGTCTATCAATCTTTAACGTATTTAGACCTTGTAGTTCGGTTATGAACTTATACCATTCTTCATTTAAATTTACAGAGACTTGATTGTCCCATCCCAATTTTTCCCTCCACAAGTCTTGAAGCATGATTTTAGCTAGTATTGTACAGGGACTAAGCAACCCAATGGGATCAAACATTTGCCCTATAGTTGATAACATAATTTTTTTTGTAACTTTATTATGACTATATTTAAATCATATATCTTAAAACTAAGGTTATCCTTCTCAATTTCCCAAATCAAGCCCAACGTTTTTGATGAATGACTCTCATCAAACGTCATTTCCTTTAAGTATTCTTCAAAAGTTAAGGTTTGTATAACTTCCGGAGAGTTGGATTTCCATTTGCTTAATATAAAAAAACCTTTTTCTAAAGTATATTGAATTTGTTTAGCCATAAAGCAAGCGTTGGTTGGGCGTTCGCACAACCCGTTAACAAATCGTCCATATAGTCTTCGCGAATTGTTTTTGCCACAATCGGTAATTCCTTTTCACATTTCTTAGCCAATTCAAACAAGCAATGAACTGCCAAGAATGATGCCGATCTTTCACCGTAGGGGACAGTAGACAATTGATAAGTTTCTAATTTATCGCTAGGATTTTTTCTAAACAAAATTCGTTGATACTTTCTGTGCTGTGGTTTAACGTTTATCAAGCGGTACATTTTTACAATATCTCCCGATATAATAACTCTACGCTTGCGAAATCTTTATCATTGAATCATTAAATTAAATCCTCCTGTATAGTAGGGCCCATCATTTGTAAATCATTTAGTGAGTACCCCGGACTAGTAACTGCGCTTGCATCAAATACCACACGACATTTCGTACTGGTACTTTCTTCTTTTATTACCCCATGGTGAGGTAAAAAATAGCCGTCTTGACATTTACTATCAATTTTCACCATATGACATATTTTTTCGTATTCATCTAAAAACTGTATATACCTATGTTTCAATGTATTATCTTTCATTAACTTTTTCTCCAAAGAGTAAAACCGCTGACGAGCATGCGCATAAGAATCTTCTAACAAATTTGGATTCTGTTTAAAAGGTAACGCAACTTCGAACCTTCCGTCTTTAAGTATAACTGTGTTTTCCGCAAAATGTTTAACAAAAGCTTTCTCTTCAGCCGACTGTGGTTTTGTAATACCGAATTCCTCAACCGCCCAAAATTTCTCTAAATTTTCCCTAATCTTCATGTCCGCAACATTTTGAGCAAAATTACATACCAAATTTTCCAATCCCTTTGTGTGTATAGGACCGGCTATAACCCACCCAAATTGTGTGTCCTGTAAAACAGGCCTTTGCTTTCCCAGCTTTATTTTACGCCCAGTGAGTAAATCATAGAACAACCCAGACCCGATCAATATGTCAATTCAAACTCAGGATTAGCTAATTTAATATTATGGGGAATATTTAAATCACAATCTTTTATTGCATAACTTGGAAGTTTATTGGATATTTTTGGAATGACCAAACAATCCAAATTAACGGAAAATTCATTTACTCTAGAATTAACTGTGACATTACATTTATGTTTTAAATGGCAAATTTGCTGCCCTATTGCCGAAACCGCCTGATAGATATTTTTAACTTGAAGTCCTAATCTTGTACATAAATCGTTTGAAATGAAATTGCTCATTGAGCCATTATCCAAAATACCCTTCACAGCGTGCGTTTTACCATTGTTATCAACTATATTAACCATAACTGTGGATAGCAAAACCGTTCCCTCATTATAGCAAGACATCGTTATTGTTGATTTTGTTTCTTCTTTATTTGGGGGGATCTAAGACCCAGTAATCCATATGAAGATTTCGAATAATCCATTGATACAAACCTTTAAATCTTTAGCCAAATTTAATTTTTCCTTACAATCTACCGCTGAATACAAAATATTATTTTTAATTCTGTGGTTAAAACTTGTAAATTGCGCCCGGATTTGCTTCGAGTTTTTATCGATGTTTTTTACATGTAGACGTTTTTGTTCGAGTTCAAATCGTCGTTTATCTGACAAAGAGGCGTAACTCAAAAAAATTCGTTTTTGAGTTATACCAGAATGATCACCAAAATCGACTTTATAATCTCACAAACTGGCGTAGCTCTATAATAAATAGGTACAAATAAAGTTTTAGCATAAAGGAGTTTCGGCGTAACTAATATTTTTGCATTTTGTGTGCCGTACAAACTGGCGTAATTCAATTCACACCGTTTTGTTTAAAAATGAGATACGCCTCTTTGTCAGATAAACGACGAAATGTTCAAAATGTTTCAGTTTTGTTCTTTATTCCACCACCAGAACTTCACCTTATGCTGGGCATTGTACAAAAGCTTTTTGATTCCCTAAACAGCAAATATCCAGAATTTGGGAGGCATGGGTGAAAAGTGCTGGAATCTGCTTTGACCATTATGGCAAATTTAATGGCAATAATGCACCAAAACTACTAGAGTCGATTGCTGTATTGAAAACTTTGTCATAAGCTTTGCTTTGTTTGATGTTTTCTACCTACTGATTTATAATTCCTATTTTAGACAATGAATATATACCCGTATTTGAGGCGTTCAATCAAGTAGTTTCTGGCTGCTTTGGCCAAAACTTAGCAGATTAATATAAAGACTACATAATAGTATATTCTGTAACAAGTTTCACGAGAGGGGAATATGCAATTCCAAACCTGTTTCAGACTATACTTTTTCTACGTTTCCAAAAAATACCATAGACAAATAATTAAATTGGAAGAAAGTGAGGTTGGATCGGTCTAAAATTTGTTAGATATTAAAAACAGAGATGTCGCCAAGAGTGATTATTCTGTCATCAGATGATAGAATATTTTATCTGATCTGTGTATTTTATTTTGTAACACTTTACGGAATATATGTCATTCCATAGATAAAAGTGATATTTGAACGGTCATATTCCATAATAGGAGTAGAAAAAAGAATTTAAACTACAATCATCAAAAGCTGGAATTACATGTACACCAAAGATCCATGCTCTCATTTATCATGATCACTTAATTTATTGAAGAAACGCAAAGAGCCCTTGGTTTCTTCTCAGAGCAGGCATCGGAGCAAGTTCATCATTCATTCAATATATTTTCCAGGAATTTTAATTTATCCAGAAATAACTTATAAAAATATAATATGAACTTGCTTCGATGTCTTTGTGCATACAATAGTCAACATCTGTAGGCTTAGATTTATTTTGTTGTTTTTTACATTTTTGTTAAAGTTTATCAATTTTTACGTTTATAATTTTGAATAATGCGTTCAGAAGAATAAAGTTTGAGTTTCCTACTATCGTATGAGTCTTTCAAACTAAAAATATTCTACAAATATTAACTTTGAGACAGTTAAAATATTATCAATATACGATACTACACATAAATTACGAAGAATTGATCGCTATTTCCCAAGATCTACATGGAAGATTTTCATTTTACTTTTTTTTTAATACTTAGTTGGTAAGTATTTTTTTTAATGTTTCAAAGTTGTTCTATTTTTTTCGTTAAAAACGGTGTTCGTTGAACAGTGCATGGGATAAAGTCCACCAGTGAGATTCAAACCACCCAAAATTCCTGCAGAACAAAAAATCATAAAGAAAACGAACTAAAGTGGTATAAATTACTGGAGAAACTAATTAAAATCTTAAATGTGAAGACTAACTTTCATGAAAATTTAAGGATTGTATGAAGATTTTTTTAAAGAAACCGCTGGGTATATATTTTCTTAATAATGTTAACATGAAAATAAAAGTAATTTCCGGAGAACGATTTTTATTTTTTTTTATAAGTAAAGAAAACTAGAATACCAAAGTAAGTATTTAAAAAGAAAATGCATAAATATTCATAAATTGATTAGGTAATGATTCTTGCAAGCAATGATATCAATGAAAAAATAACTACGTATTTGTAAAAAAAAATATTTGCTAATAGGTTCAACCTTTTCGTGAAAAATCTAGTAGTTTATTTTCCTGTCTTTGAAAATAGCAACCATTTGGATTGAAAAAGATAAACAATAATCACGAAACTTTCTCTTATTTAAATTTCCAAGTTACTGACCATTAATAGTCCTGGACAATATTATACCCTGCCGAAAATGCCCCATAGAAACCAATTTAAAAAATGCATCGGTTTGCAGAGAAGGGTGTTTTTTTAAGGAAAAAGGAATACTAGTAACTTATGTTATTGTCACGTATGTTACTAAAAACGCAAAAATAGATTATTTAAAAAAAATCTTAGTTTTACACTCTAAAATATAGGTAATAGATTATTTTACAGCTTATATGCTATTTTGTGTTATTTTAAAATAAAAAATATAAAAATTACATGTATAAATTAAAAGAACTGTACTCTGTAACATATGAAACACGCTGGGTAACTTATATCAAAAATATAATTTATTTTTCATATATGTAAATAACGTATATCAGTATCAAAGGTTAAGGCGAAGCGAGTGGATGTGTAGTTCGAGCGCTCAGTGCCGATCCACAATAAAATTCTTAAAGAAACATAACTATTATATACAGTGTAGTCGAGTAAATTACGGTGCGAAACAGTGCTACTATTTTGGGTTACTATAGTATGTATACATACCTGTACAGGTGAATCAGGGTACCTGTTCTCCGAGGGGTTAATAGAAACATTAAATAATTCCTCAAAAGGCAATCTCTCAACGGTGAACATAGGAGTGAGGTTCATGCGGACACGAAGTAATAAAGTGACAGGGGACAGGTCAAGGAATCACCGATTTAAAGAAAACAAAGAGCGAAAGGGATCATTACCATCACCAGCCGACTCTGATAAGTATTATTGCATGACCTAATACGCAAATCTGTAAAAAAAAAACCTGTCACAATTAACCATTGCCGAAAACAGCGTACGTGGGTGAAAAGGGGATCAAGCAGGAACGCAATATTATATTATTGTATTATATATATTGTATAATATACGCATCTTGCAGCTCAGCCACAAGGCAAAGCTTGAAGGATGGCGAAGGTAAATAAACAAAGCGCCCACGCAATAACGTAAATAAACCATCTATTGAAGCATACGTTACACTGGGCCGTATTTCAGATTTTAATGCGAGGCACCACAGGGCCGGCTTTATTATTGTATTAATTTAGTTTTAAATTAAATTTGGAAAAAAAAGTAAGAACGCAAAGACACAAATTAAATAATAATAATAAACGGGATAAACACTAATTTAACAACAAAATAAATAGTTCACCAACAAGGACAGGTTCTAGCAGCGGCTCAAAAATACAAGAACAGCACAGAAGAAAGAAGAACGACCATATGGTGGCATTCCACCACATACACTACAGGGCCGGCTTTATCGATTTTGTATATTAATATTTATAATTTTAAATTAAATTTGGAAAAAAAGTAAGAATGCAAAGATATAAATTAAATGAAAACGGTATAAACACTAATTTAGCAATAAAATAAATAAAGAGTATACAAGGTTGGTAGCCGGAGTAAGCAAAGAACTAACATACCCACCCCCATTCACGAATACCAATTGAATGGGGTTACTACTAAGGCCTAGGTTGAGGAGGATTCCGGATTGTACTTAGTTTTGGGTCAGTTCAATGTCCTCCAAAAACCCTTCCTAACCTGGACGTATGACCCGACCCGGCTGACAAAAATCCCGGGAGCGGCCTTAACCTTTGACACTGTCATCCACGAACTCCTAGGGTGGATCTACCAGCCGGCGTTAAAACTTCGGATCCAACAAACACAGGTAATGCTGTGATTTGGCGGGATACGCAGGAGAACGGAAAGGGGGTAAAATAACCCCGGGAGATCAGTGGATGATAATATATCTGGGGCCTGCCATACGTTCCCATACTCATACTCATACTCATATATGTAAATAACGTATATTTAGGTACCAATGAACTAGCAACATAAGATTTTTGAAACATTTTATTAAATAATTTAAATACATTTATAAACTGCACTTTCTCACTCGTTGCTTATAGAAGTTAATAAATTCCAATCCTTAACATCTAAAGACAAGAGCCTTTTGGTTACTTTTATTGGAGGTGAAATATTGAATAGTGTGTCGGTTTTACAATACCAAATTTTGTCTTCCGGTAATTTTGGAGAAAATAAATACATTTGCAAATGTATTTATTTTCTCCAAAATTTTTAAGTGCTCTTATTTCGTAGTCTTGACTATTTAAACTGCACACAACTCCGGGAAAAAAATTCTTATCATATCTAACCACAACCCACTTGTTTATCGAAAGATCAATACCATTGTTTTGGAACACTTCTACGTCCAATGCTTTTTCTTGAAGTATTTGTATTTTTTCCACTTAGCGATAACTTATGAGACAGTAACTTATGTGACTTTTCTTGGCTTTTTAAATTTTGCAAACAAGCCGGCAACGTGGGATATAAATCGGATTGCATACATTTAAATAACAAGCCTATTTTAAGATTATGTTACGAACAATTTGTAAAAATAATTAAAATTGCGTGATTTACGTAATAACTTATGTGACTACTAAATAAACATACTCTTCTGGTTTTAACAATAACCACAGATCTCACGTTAAGTATTTAATGTTAATTGTTATAAGTTATAACAAAATAACCAATAAACAAATTACAAAATATGACACTTTGACTGGAGCCGGCTTCACTGCTATGTTGTCAAGTCCCAAAAATGTTACCGCAATGTAGAAAGTAACTTATGGGACCAAAAACAGGGTGACTAAACTAAAGCTAAAAAAAATACATAAAATAAATCATGTTAAGGTCAAAATCTCTTTTAAAACGAAAATACTACATTGTTAATTTGTATTTTTAGTTTAAAAATACTGTTTTTTAATAGTGTCTGACAGACACTGTCTGTACAATTTAATTTTAAAGTATAATAAAACTGTTGGTGACAGGTAACTTAGGTGACATTTTGGTCATAGAACGTAATTTTTTTTAAATATGAGCAAAAATTTTAAATTTTTTAGTAATGGCATTTATAAAAAACACTTAAAGGAGTTATTAAGTCAAATTAAAAACTATATAATTAAACTCATTGTTTCACAAAATTACGGTGACCACAAAATTACGATTTAAGACGGAATTACCCTTCTGGCAAAGCAGTTCACCCATTCTTAGCAAAAGCACTAATTTTGAATTAAATTTTAGTTGTTTGGTTCAAAGCAATCAGGCTTAAACAATTGCAACGTTTGTTAAAAATATTCTTTTCACTCAGTTTGTATCGGACTCAATATATTGAGTCCTATGTCTAATAACTAAGATATCGGTATACCCAAAATCCACCATTTTGGGTATACCGATATCTTATTATTTAGACAATCCAAAATCCACCAGCTGCCACTGCTCAATATGTGTATTGGTACCGAGTTTTATCTTATATGATACCAATCGGTTTTAAAGGCTAAATAGGAATTACCCATTCAAACCAATTAAAGTCAATTCTATTCCCAATTGATACCAATACACCAGATTCAAACCCATACATTAAAACATACATTTCTATTGGTTTCTATTGTCCTTAAAGGGGCATTTTCGGCAGGGTATACATTATAATTCTTATTGGCTTTAACAAAATACTTTTCACCATTGGACAACATTTACGTTCACAAAAAATTTTAATTTCTTTTATATAAATTCTTTTCAAAGCGAAGATTATTATCCGCTAGGAATACTTTCTCTTCTGGGCCGTAAAGCAACCTATATTTAACTACTTTTTTTATATGATTTTACTCATCCAAGCACCACCAAAGCCAAATTAATTGCATTATTAACTACGAATTTCGACAACTTAACATTGCAAAATGTAACCAACAATAATTTATACATAACCACAATTAGATTTTTAACCAGCTTAGTTTATTTTAATCAATGCGACCAATTTTGGTTCTGTATTTACCAACCAAAACCCTAAAACGTTGCCGCAGTCCAGATTTAAAAAATGAACTTTATATATTTTTGACAATAATTATCACTATTATATTAACGCAACACCTTTTTAAGACGAAAAAGACAAGATTCCGAAAGTAAGAGTATTTTTAACAATTCTTTCATCTATTTGTTATAACGCAAAGCATACGCAGTAACTTCTACTTCGCAATTTAAAATCTTAGGTAATAATCTGTCACGAACAATAAAGAGGCATCAAAATGCGTTTTTAAAGTGTTTTGAAAATTGGATATTTGCCGCGTAAATTTATCTCTTAGACCACTGTGCGGCGCACCGCTTAACGTCAACGCTTATCTAATGCGTTTGCTTTAAAACACTGAATAAAGTCTTCGTATACATATGTAAAAAGTGTTATTTCAAAGGAGGAGGTCCATCCCAAAACTCGGCTCATCCACTTTTTAATAAAAATGAGTTAGTGGTGTCTGTTCATTTAAAATGTTGCCCTCTATACCCTGAAAATGTTCTAAAACTCATCTTATTCCATTTAAAATTCATTTACAAATTGACTTTCGTTCCAAAACTTGCCTTATATATATAGATTATATCATGTCAGAACTGGCTGTAATTTTATTTTTTTTAAATTGGAGCTATATTTTTTTTCAAATTGGAGCTATACCTTTTTAATTAGGCTATCTAAATTTTATACTCTATACTGCCCTACTATAGAGAAAGGCAGTAACTGCAAAAAAATGCAAAATGCGTTTTCTTGTGCTATGGTAAAGCTATGGACATTTTGTAACCCACAGACTGTGTTGTTACCCAATTCAACACAGAAATGCAGTCAAATATCTCATAAGTAAAAAAAATCAATTAAATACCTACCTACTGCTTTTTATAAAAATGTAGTTTATACTAATTTTCCACAAATTTCTTGTTTAGCAGTTACTGCCTTTCTCCATAGTAGGGCAGTATATATTTCGTTTAAAGTATTCTGTTGGCCTGAAAACTATATTATCCTAAAGTTTAAACTAGTATTATAAACTGCACACACTGAAAAAAGTATTGTACCTAATATTAACAATCAGTAATTGTTGACCAGTATATGTTGAGACAACAATTTTTATTGTTAATATTACGTACAAATTCAGAAATTTAAGTGATGATGATACTGGCGATTGTTAATAGAATTAAATCCTAAATGTTTTTATAACCAACCGTGATTCATAAGATTTACAACCTTTGTTCGTTGTTAAAACAATTAAATTTTGTTTCTATTATTATTCCAAAGGTATGGTTAAAAGGCATATATTAACGGCGAAATATGACAGCAGGTCTGAAGTATTATTAAATATTCATCAGATTTTTTTTTAAATAATCTATATTGCCCTAACCTATTATAGGTCGTATTTCCATTTGCAACAATTTAAAAAAAAATGACTATAACCTGTATAATACAGGTTATAGTCATTTTTTTGAAAAATTGTTGCAAATGGAAATACGACCTTTTGAAAAATCACTCCTCAATTAGATTTATAACTAGCTTAGTTTGTTTTATGATTGATTAGTTTGTTTTATAATTGATTATAATCAATGCGACCAATTTTGGTTCTTTATTTACCAACCAAAACACTAAATTTGCAACGTTGCCGCAGACAGGATAAAAAAATAAACTTTATATTATCCCTAAATAGTAAAATAAAATTTAACATTAAATACAAAAAAATATTGAATGGTCGGTAAATAAAACTAAAAAGTGAAGAAAAAAACAGTATAAATGAATTAGTGACAAAATTTACAGAATAAATTTTTGAGCCAATATCAAATTTTTTTTATTTATATAGGGATCATAATAGAAGCAGAATCAACAATATTTGGTAAGTTATTGAATATAATAAACAAGAAAAAAATTAATTTCCAAAAACTCCATGTTAAATGAATGGGAAAAGTTTCGTCAATTAGGGAGGGTTAAGCGGCATCGGACACCCTACTGTACACGTGCAAGCTTCAAAATGAATACATCTTACGAAAAAAAAATTTTAAAAAGGAAAATCCCATTAAATCATATGGGTTTAGGGATTGTTTATATTCATTAGGCAAGCTTTTATAAAGTTAGTTAAGCAAACCTCGGATTGCACTTTTAGTGGATAATTAAGTTAAGCAAAAACGAATACAGGATTTGCATGTTTAAGCTGTAACGCGTATAAATATATTTTTCTACTTCTATTACGGAATATGACCGTTCTAATATCACTTTTAAATTTTAAATGGCATATATTTCTGAAAAAAATCGGCAACAGTGCTGATTGTTTCTGCCAAACTTAGTTTAAAATAATAGTGATATAAAATTGTTATTCAATAAAATGGACCATTGGAATCGATAAATTGATCAAATATCGTTAAAAACTGTAAGCTTGTCTTTATAAATCAGTGCAAAAAATTTTTTGTAAATCGGTCGTTTTTAAAAAACACCCGCCATCAGCTGTCCGTAAGTTTGAATTACAATAACTTTGTTAAAAATTATCGGATCTTATTGATTTAAAAACCAAGTGAAAGCCTAACAAGTCCTTAGTAAACTCTTTCATGAAATTTTTGTTTAGTTATTTCAGAATAATTTCTTTTTAATTTTGAAACTTGTGACACACATTTTCGCATGTCCCATTAGCGTTTTATAAAACTTACATGCATGTTTTTTTTAAATATTGAATAACCAGAACTTTGTGTTGCTTTATAGCAATCCATAACATCCTTAGTTAATACAGTAAACAATTTATATATAAAATAATTAATTTTAATCTACTTTTTTTAAATTTGACTCATGTCCCAGACATTTTTTCCGTTGCGTTACGTCCGTCGCGTTACCGATAGAATATTAAAAAAAAACATATATATGGCAACTTTTTTGGTGATCAACAAATGATGTTCGGACGTACACATTACACAGCTGAATTTATTTATTCAATCAGGAAGAAGATATCGGTTGAAACAGGTGCGAGTAATGCGAATGTAATAATTGTTTGTCCGCTAAGTTACTCAAAAAAAAATAATAAAAATAAGGTAAGAAAAAATACTATTTTTTATGTTTATGTTTAATATAATAATTTCTTATTATTATTTTTTTTAAATATGGTTTTACAAAACTTTGTCCACTGCGTTACCGAGTCCACTATGTTACCTTATGGTAACGCAATGGAATTTTTGACAACAAAGTGTATATTTACCGTAGCTTTTATTAAAAGTAGTTTATGATTAACCAATTTAAAATTATTTGTAATTACAATTCATGATATAGATTACATCCAAGAAAAAATTCCACGCAATATAAAAGTACTAAAAGGGACCTTCACCAGCTTATAGTCAAAGAAAAAGGATGTCTACAATTAAGAAATCTAAGTTGTTATTCTGCAAGTGAGCAGCACTACAAGGGATTTTGTTTATGCATTACTCTAAAATCGTACCACCCTATATAGTTTCTTTTTTACGTTGTCTAATTAAGTCCTTTGTGTACCCCTGTCCGTTGTGATACCAATGTCTATTTCGTTACTTTTTTTAGTTTTTGTTAAAAAAAATACTTAAAATGATTTTAATTCTCTAATACAGTGACTAAAAGAAAATATATTTATAGTGGTGCACCACTAAATGTGTCGCTACAAAAAAGTTCGTTCTTTTCAAAACGACATAACTTGTTTGTTTCTTTAACGATTTTATTTTGGTCTGTGATGTCTGCTAGCCTCATCCTCTGGCAATTCATGCTATAGATATGAAGCTCACAGTTGGTCAAGTAAATTTCGGTGAAAAATTTCAATAACTTTATCCATGCCCCGTTTCTAAAAAAATACTTTTTTTTTCGTTTTTACTTTGAAATAATGCAGCATTATGTGTTACGTTGAAACGTTTTTCAAATTTTTCGAATTGGAATCTTAGCAACGAAAATATTATTTTTTTTCCAAAAGAGTACATTTAAGACTTTTTTGTAGGCAATACATCAGTCTTTTTAGGAACAAGAAGATAAGATGGTGAAAAATTGTTCCTTAAATAATTCTGAACAAGCGACAAGCAACAAACTTCCATTATTTTTAGAGGGCCTAAGCTACGACCACTTTTTGAAAATGACATTTTTGTGAAAGATTGCAAAAACTAAACCTAAACCGATATTTACGTTCGTAATATGTTTTCTTCATAATTTTGACCTCCTGATTGTGATTTAGTTGTCAAGATTCGAAAACAATTCCCGGCTGTTAAATGTCTCAATAAAATCCGATTGCTGGTTTTTACTGTTTTTTTACTGTGGTTTGCATCTTTAGTACGTTATTATCATGTCGCTGAATAATCAAATCAAGGATCAAATGATGAAAATTAGTTCTTGAAAAACATTCAAAATGCATTATGAGGGATATTCTTGGTTTTTTCAACAAAACATTTTTATTTAACTTTATTACCAATTATGTAGGTACTTATCAATGATGTTATCACTACTGCGCAATGTAAATGTAAGTTAGGTAATAAAATGCAGTAATTTCGCCCAAAAAAATTAATACCCAAATGGCATTTTCATCATAAATATGCAAGAAACACGACAGCAATCGGATTTTATTAAGACATTTAACAACAGAAAATTGTTTTCCAATTTTGATTCTTGATGATTTTGGTTTTATATAAAACTTAAATTCGACAACTGAATCACAATCAGGAGGTCAAAATTATGAAGAAAACATATTACGAACGTAAATATCGGTTCAGGTTTAGTTTTAGCAAATTTTAACCAAAATGTCATTTTGAAAAAGTGAAATTTGCTTAGGCCCCTCTGAAAATAATGGAAGTTTGTTGTTTGTCGCTTGTTCAGAATTATTCAATGAACAATCTTTTACCATCTTATTTTCTTTTTCTTAAAAAGACTGAGTGTATAGCCTACCAAAAAGCCTTAAATGTACTCTTTTGGAAAAAAATCATATTTTCGTTGCTAAGATTCCAATTCGAAAAATTTGAGAAACGTTTCAAGGAAACACATAATACTTCATTATTTTAAAGCAAAAACCAAAAAAAAAATATTTTTTTACAAACGGGGCTTGGATGAAGTTATTAAAATTTTTCACCGTTTTACATATCACCCTGTAGGAAATTTACTTGAAGAACCGTGGGCTTAATATATATAGCATGAATTGCCAGAGGATGGGGTTAGCAGACATCACAGACCAAAATAAAATCGTTCAAGAAACAAAAAAGTTATGTCGTTTTGAAAAAGGACGAACTTTTTAGTCGCGACACATTGAGTGGTGCGTAGTTTATTAGACAAATATGAGGATATGTATTTAAAAATTTAATTTTGTCAACCAGTGCAAACCACTTTTAAAATATAAGAAATTGGTAATTAATAAGAATAATTGTCTTATAAATTAATATCTATTCCTGAAAGAACTCTGCATTAAAGCGTAAATAAACAATGCAACTTAAGGGTTCTTTAAAAAACTATAAACTGAAGGTCACCTTATTGTTTATCAATTAGTTTTTAGTATAAATAAGACAGATAACACTACAGGTATTAATAAATGGTTATTTTTGAAATATATTATTTTTAATGCAATTTTAAAATTGTAACAACATTTAATTTTAAATTCAATATTGTCCATTTCAGCAATCTCCACCACTTGTCAAACATATCTAAGAACAGATAATAATGGTAGTGTGTGTGGAGTGAAAGTTGTTGAGAATCTAAATCTTACAAATCCTTGAAAAAATATCAACTTGTTTAATAAATGGGTTATGTTGTGTGGAAACAAACAACTTCTTGATATGATAGGGGTTATTAATCTATGATCATGATGCACTAGAGATGAAATTTTAGTGTTATTACCTATTTGATAATCATAATTTTAGGTGTAATGGAATAAAATCCGTTTTGAAAAAAATGTTATCATTTGAGCCTAATTTTATTTTACCTATTTTACCTAAATTCTTATTTATAAGAGAAATGGACCCCTTTTTAAATTTTACCACCTAAAATAGTTATGATTTTACCTATTCAACCTAGATTCAATTTTTTTTTAAATAAAGCAAATTTTCAAATTTTAATATCAAAAACCACATATATATATATATATATATATATATATATATTAGGGTGTTTCAAAAAAATCGACTTTTTCTTTTTCTTCAAATGGTCAGCAAATTCTTTCAGAGGATGTCAAAACAAAGACCTCGTTAAAATTTGAGCTTTTAATTTGAAGATTTAGAGGTCGCGGATCGCAATTTTCTATTTCCCATTTAAATAGCATAGGAAATTTTTTTTTTTTACTTTGGAATTTTATACGTCTATATCGAATCAACTTATGGCAAGGAACATCTTAGATTTTTATAGTAAATTTAACGCTCTATAAAAAATGTCTCTTATAACTTTTCTATAAATTGATTTCTTCCAGAGTTATTCGAGGCCAAAGTTTGATTTCCATCGAATTTTCTCGTTTTTTCAACTTTTAGCATCATGTAGTAAAAAAATCACATATTTATATCTGAAACATATGAAGTGTTGTAAAAAAAACAAAAAAACAAAAAAACGTCACTTTTTTCCAAAGCCTACTACAAAGTTTTTATGAAAATATGAGATGTGTATAATATGCAAAGTAATTTATTTATAAATGCATTTTTCTCGAAAATGGTGCATCTGAGCAATTCAAATCAAGAGTACCTATTTTTCGTAAAAAACTATAAATTCTCATAATTTCATAAAAAAATTAAATTATTAACCCAGAAAAAAGTTGGGGCTATTTTTGTAACTTTGCCCCCTCCAAATGTTACGCCTATGATTAAATTTTAACAGTTTTGATCATAGATCTAGATTCAGCATGTCAAAATTACCAAAGAACCTACCGAAAATTCATTTGTTCATGTTCAACCCTCTAGGAATAGTTTAAAAAAAATTATTCTCTTAGGCTCCTATTCAGGGGGCCGTAGCTCCTTTAGGGAGCATTTTTTGATACATGTTTATTAAACAAAAAAAGTGTTATTTTTATAGGAATAATGCACTGTTTAAGTTTGGCCCCCTGATTTCGGGACACCCGTATAATGATAATTGTACCATAATTGTTAAAAAAACGCGAAAATTCGAAGGAAATCAAACTTTGGCCTCGAATAACTCTGGAAGGAATCAATTTATAGAAAAATGATAGGAGACCTTTTTTGCAGAGCGTTAAATTTACTATGAAAATCTAAGATGATCCTTGACATAAGTTGATTTGATTCAGACTTATAAAATTTCAAAGTTAAAAAAAAAAAATTCCCATGTTATTTAAATGGGAAATAGAAAATTGCGATCCGCGACCTCTAAATCTTCAAATTAAAAGCTCAAATTTTGACGAGGTCTTTGTGTTGACATCCTCTGAAAGAATTTGCCGACCATTTCAAGAAAAAGAAAAAGTCGATTTTTTTGAAACACCCTAATATATATATATAGATATATGTCAAAAACATGTTTTTTATTCACTGTAGTTTTTTTTGTGCAGTATTGGTAATATACAGTTGCTATAGCAACCACTATAGTGGTTGGTACTCGTGAATAGCGACGCAATCATAGATAACAATGTGACATTTCTTTTTGTATGATTTCTGTGGTAATATTTAAGTTTGCTTGTTACACAGAGGATTGTTATTGGATAGGAAAACGCACAATCCACACAACAAGGTCTGTTCGATCTCGTACTAATACTAAAAATCACATCATACAATGGCGGCCATTTTTGTTGTTTAAAATTCTTGTGCTTTGGGTTTGTACAGATTAATAATCGTTTTAAACGTTGTGTTTTTTACAGAGAGACTTGCAAGCCTTAAAAGAGACCTCAAAGCGGTAAGGACAATCATTTTACTCCTATTTTGTTAAACACTTTTTTCTTGCTTATTTATGCTTGTAAATGGAAGAAAGGCCCCCTGGCCTGTTTTGGTAGCTGAACCCTCGGGTATTTGGTAGATGAACATAACCTAAATTATATCTTGAATTTCACTTTTCTTGCTTAAAATATGTAAAATATTACCTAAACGGTAAAATACTTTTTTGTTGCTTATTTATGCTTGTAAATGAAAGAAAAGCCCCCTGGCCTGTTTTGGTAGCTAAGCATGATATATCGGGTATACCTATATTTTTTGAATTTTACTTAAAACAAATTAGCTTGCTTAAATTTTGTCAAACACTGCATTTACTTGGGGTATCACACTTTTTTTTGCTTGGTTATCCTTGTAATTGGAAGAAAAGCCCCCTGGCCTGTTTTAGTAGCTAAACTTAAGATATTTCTTAAATTTCACTTAAAACACATATTCTTGCTTGAAATATGTCAAACAATGCCTATACTTGGGGTTAAACAATTTTTTCTTACTTATTTATGCTTGTAAATGGAAGAAAAGCCCCTTGGCCTGTTTTGGTAGCTGAACCGAAGATATAAAAATATTACTTAAATTTCACTTAAAACACATTTTCTTTCTTAAAATATGATTAAAAAATGTCAAACAATGCATTTACTTGGGGTATCACACTTTTTTCTTGCTTATTTATGCTTGTAAATGAAATAAAAGCCCCCTGGCCTGCTTTGGTAGCTGAACCATAGATATTAAAAATATTTTCGAGAAAATGGCTGATAGAACCATGGTAAACCAAGGTAGTAATATATAACTACATAGGTACTGTCCGTTCAGGCTAAGTTGAGCGGTCTAAGGAATGTCACCCCGTCCATCATCTCTATGTTTAGGCACAATTAAATACATGTATTTCGGTAACCGCTCTGTACGAACAAACGGCAAGCCGCGGCACTGATAAATCATCTTCTTGTTACCGAAATCTCGCGACGATTCGATGTTTAATTTAATTAACAGCCACATGATCCCCCACCAAAGCGCTCAACTTAGCCTGAACGGACTGTACATAAGTAATAGCTAATATAGCTATTAGCAAAAAAAATCTTTAATAATTAAGCAAAAGTAAAAATACAAATTTGGGAAAAAACCCAACATAACTTGTTTATAATATATACCAGTGGAAAAAATTAAAGGATCAAAAATGGCCGTATCGAAATTTAAAAAAAGTCGCTAATTTTTGGGCCTTAAGACAAAAAATGTTTCCAACCAACAAGTATCGCGCAATCCTAATGAATATCGTGAAGAAATTTTTTTTTTGTTTTTAATTTTCTGTGTACGAACTTGCATTATTTTTTTTAACTAAACCACCATATGGATCGGATAGGTTGTTTATCCAGCTTTAATTTGTTTTGTTTTTGTAGGCCTTGATACGACCATTTCTCGTTGAGCTGTCGGGCTTTAAATGAAAAAGGATCATTTGAATTTGAATTTAAATTGAATTTTTTTTTTGCAATTTTGTAAAAAAAATTCATAACTTAAAATGCCTTTTGGTATAAAAATGTGAAAAAAGTGAAGATAATTTTTTTTCACTTTATTAGAGATTTTAAGCGTTTGAGAGTAAAAAAACGTGATTTAATTTTTTCAAAAATTCAAAAAACGGCTGGATGGATCGAATTGAAACTTGCTAGTGTTTTTGTGGGTATATTGAACTATAAAAGGCACACTTAACATTCGTCGTTTTTTTAATAATCTCCATTCCGCGTGTTATTTTCCCAAAAACCTCCAAACCCCATTTTTTCACTATTTTTCAAAATCATGTTACGAATGGAAAGAAATTGTTTTGAAAAAAACATTAGCCGAACCTTGTAGGGCATTCATTCAAGTTTCTAAAACCGATCTCCAATTTTTTGGGCGACTATTTGTTTCTGAGATATCGATGATCAAAGGAAAAATGGCTACAAAAAAAAACAAATTAAAGCTGGATAAACAACCTATCCGATCCATATGGAGGTTAAGTTAAAAAAAATAATAATATAATAAGTCCGTACGCAGAAAATAAAAAATTAAAATTTTTTCTTCACTATATTGATTAGGATTGCGCGATACTTGTTGCTTGGAAAAATTTTTCGTCTTAAGGTACAAACACACGTGAGTGCGGCATTCTTTTAAGATCTAAGAAAGCCGCACTTCTATTTAAAAACTCATTATAAACATACAAAAAATTGTAGGCAAATAAATACGGTAGTGGCAATTTTTGTTTGATGCTTAGGACGGCCCTGTATATTGGGGAGGATGTAGACTTGCCCCGAAATTTAACAATGCAATATGCTAACCATTTTAAATATGCCCCGGCAACATCTTGCGATGTGGAGCGTTCATTTTCCCTTTACAAAAATATACTAACAGACAAGCGACATAATTTAAATCCAGAAAATATATAAAAAATATTATTTTGTTACAGTCACAAGAATAAAACTGTAAAGCACCATCTTAAGAGAAAAAAGTAAAATATTAGAACATAGTAAAAAGTAAAAGTAAAAAGCAGCGTTGCCAAAAACGCCCGCAAATTTTAAATGTGTAATTTGCCTTTTTTATATCGTTTATTGGCAAAAGAAGCGAAAATTTATTATCTGCACTTTATACCCACTATTTAAAAAGTTTTTTAATTGTTTCCTGAAAATTAGAAAAGCTGTAAGTGGAACTAAAAGGGTTAAATTATTTTTGAATAACAAAATTAAAACATTTGCAAAGTAAGAAAAGCTGTAAGTGGAACTAAAAGGGTTAAATTATTTTTGAATAACAAGATTAAAGCATTTGTCTACCTACATAATAATATTATGCATACTATAAATGAGTCTAAAAGTAGGTAAAAGGGTACGTAATAAATAAAACAAGTTTATTCAACTTTCCTGTTAAGGCAGTTGTTTCACCTTAATGTACTTGTACTGTACTGTACTGTATATATTATCATTTTACCGAGAATTTAAAAGTCCTTACCTGTTTCTCCTAGCTAGCTAGCTTCTATGGATTCAGGGTGGACTTCTAAACTCTAAATTCACTCGATAATGTTTATTACTTGAATGCGACTGCAATTTTCACGTTCTCAGCGATTGCAACTTTATATTGACTATCAAAGTTACGCGACTTAATTACTACAGTTTTGGAACCGAATTAAAAATCCTTTAGACGCCGCGTGCGAGCTTGCGTATTTAACAAAAAATTAGCAAAAAATAAACAATAAATGTATGCATCGAATGTATGCAACCCAGCATACATCAAGTAAACAAAATATAATTATTATTCCAAAAACCCATATTTGAACATACCCCCCCCGATGAAAGGATTAATATCATTTCATGATTACTAACTACTTACATACTAAACTGTGACTAAACTACTACTATTGCCCTGTAGAATCTACAGGTAATAAAGAAAGCTTCACCAAGGGACGTTTCATGGTACCTTGAGTGGTACTTCATGGGAGTAATGCCATTTTTGACGCTGCTGAAGAGTCTGAAGATAATCAATATACCAACGATGCCATATACTTTGTTGAAAATGTTGCAGAAGATGCCAACGAGAAAAGCGATTTCTAGGACCATTACCAAAAACTTCGTCCGGAGGAGCCGAAACCGGTTCCATATTTAGAAAATGGTTTGGTGTGAGGGCGGAAAGATCATTGGGGTCAGCACTGAACGCCGTCAAAGGACGCGAATTTAGGACAGCTTCAACCTGGACAAGAAGAGTAGTCATCTCTTAAAAAGTAAGGATTTGCTCGCCTATCACACGAATCAAGTGAGTCTTTACAGACTTAATGGCCGCTTCCCAAAGTCCTCCCATGTGAGGTGCTAAAGGGGGATTAAAGTGCCATTTAATGGTAAGGGTATCGCAGGCGCTCTTTAACAATGCATTGAATGCAAATAAACTGTTGTCTTCTACAAAATTAGTTCCTCAATCACTGTGGATGTCTGATACTCGTCCTCTGCGAGCCACAAATCTACGAAAAGCTGCAACAAATGCCTCCGTAGAGAGACTAGAAACAAGTTAAATGTGTACTGCCTTCGTGGCAAAGCACACAAATACACAGATATAAGATTTAAGAGATTTGGCTCCTCGGTAACGCCTCATCGTAACCTTGAATGGACCACCCATGTCAACCCCACAACGTGCAAAAGCCTTTATTGATGAAGAGTTTGTGGTCCAGGATGAAGAAATCTTTCATGAAAACTACGAATTATAAGGTTATTCATAGGATATTCCTTGGGCAAAAGTATAGGAAACTTTTCTTCGAAGGTCAATTGCGAATGTCTTAGACGACCGCCAACACGTAATAACCCAGTTTCGCCGAGAAATGGAGCCAATTTACGTAGTGACTTACTATCTTGTTTGTTACGTTTTATAAGTGAAATTTCTTCGGAAAAGGATTGCAACATGCTACTCCTCTTCATTAGGGAGACCATAATGGGTGGTTTTTTTACGACAACAATTTATAAACGTAACACGTAGCAAACGGTACCTTTGATTTTTCGTAGTGAAGAAAACCGTTCGAAAAGACCTTCCCAGAGATTAATTTCTGTAGGCACTACAAATGAAAGTATTGCCGGTTTGGCAACTTCCATATCAAAATCAGGAGATATGTTGAATTTAGAGATTGGCCACTCTTCTTTTGGCATGGATAACCAAAGTGGACCATTTCACCAATGGCAATGTTCAACTAATTCTTTTGGCAGCGCGCCGCGACTGGCGACGTCTGCAGGATTGTCAGCCGAAACTAAATGGTTCCAGCATTCTGGAGCAACACTTTCTTGGATAAATGTTACCCTATTGGCGACAAAGGTCTTCCATTTATATGGAGGAGACTTTATCCACGACAAAGCTATGGTCGAATCTGACCAAGCATAAAGTTTATTCAAAACAAGTTTGGGATCAAATGAGTTAACGACAAATTTAATGAGTTTACTTAACAAAACGGCTCCACACAGCTCAAGACGGGGAATTGATATTTTCTTTAAGGATGCAACCTTGGATTTTCCACACAACAGGAAAACAGATATTTGTCCATCAGAATAAATCGCTCTTAAGTAAACGCAACAGGCATAACCCTTTTCACTACTGACACAAAACCCATCTACGTTTAATCTGTATATTCCGCGTTTAAACTCTAGGACTAAATTAACTTTTAGGGAAGATAATGCCCGTACTAATGTTTTGTTGAAATCTCTAGTGCAAGTCATGATTAACGAAATATCTTCAAAAATTTACATTAATAGTTCTTCGCTAACTTTCTTACAAAAATATCATTAATGTGTAAATGTTGTTTTATTTTATGTACATATAAACCTATTGTATATTGTATAATTTTGTCCTTTAATTGGATGTAAATCTGTTGGGCAATAAAGTATTATTATTATTATTATTATTATTATTATTATTATTATTATTATTATTATTATTACTACTGTCACAAAACCCATAGGGCCCAAGCTGACATGAGTTAATGTCCAAATATCTAGGTAACTGTGACCATTTTGCAATTACCTCAGGTGGAGGGGGTTCATCCCACTCTATCCCAATCGACCATAATAACTGAATTAAATGTTTAGCAGAAAGAACTACAAGGGAGCCAAAAATCCCAAGGGATCTCAAATTCTGGCAATATCCGATAAAATTGATCATTTAGTGTGGTTAGAATTACCTTGACTACTATTATGAAATGCAAAGCTATCGGATGAAGAAAACCACTGAAGTCCTAATATTTTTAAAACACTATCCTCCGAATCAAACTTAATGGTTTGGCAATGCTCTGGAGATAGGTTGCGCACTATGTGTGGACAATTGCATTTTATTATTGCTTTTTAAAAGTTTAACGAGCTGAGACGGCAGCTCTTGAGCGTTTTCGATAGTATCCGCCCCTCCCAAGCAATCGTCCACATACAGACCAGAACCCAACGCCCGGGCGGCTAACGGAAAATCATGACCTTCCTCTTTAACTAGTTGTGCGATAGTGCGCATGGCTAGATAAGGTGAAGACGAGAGACTAAAGGTAACGCGAGTTAGGCGATATTATTCCATAGGCTCGTTCTCCTGAAAACGCCAAAGAATGCTTTGAAAATCTTGATAAGATTCTTGTACTATGATTTGCCGAAACATCTGCTTTATAACACTAGTTATTATGAACTTGGGCAAACGGAAGTTTAACAAAGAAGCGATATCCGCCTGGAGTTTCTGACCTACCAATAGATTGTCATTTAAAGATTTATGGTTTGACGATTTACAACTACCATCAAAAACAATTCTAAGTTTGGTACTGGTGCTTTCTGGTTTCCAGACAGCATGGTGTGGAAGAAAGTAATGAGGACTATCATCAAGGGGTGTAACCTTTACTAGGTGGTTACAATTCAAATAATCCCTGATTACTTCCGAATAAAGTTCTTTCAAGTCCGGTTCTCTAGCGAACTTGCGTTCCAAAGTGTGAAATATCTTTAATGCCGCCGATCTAGATTCACCCTTTGGTTTATTTCAGGTAATCCAAAAGTAGGTTCACTTTATTGATAAGTAGGTAACAAATAACTTTTACAGATAAATACAAAAAACATCTGTGACGACTATATTTCGCTAAGGGTGGTTTCGGACTGACTCAAGCTTCTGCCAGCGCAATGTATTCCGCTTCCATTGTCGACAGGGCGATACAATTTTGTTTTTTGCATCCCCAACTTATTGGACTTCCATTTAATTTAAACACATGCCCACTATTTGACTTTCTGTTTTCATTACTTTGTGCCCAATCTGCGTCACTGTAACCATAAAGATGTTTATTTGAGTCATCCTTATTATCAAGTTTTAAAGTCAACTCTTTAGTGCCCTTCAGGTAGCGGGCGACCCTCTTTTCTTCCACCCAGTCGCGGTCGGTCGGTGATTTATTGTATTGGCTTAAAATCCAAACACTTGACTTAATGTCTGGCCTCGTATTTACCGATATGTAAAGCAATGCCCCAATTAATTGCTGATATTTTTCGCCATCCTTTATTGCTAACTGTTCCTTAATCCTGGATTTATTATACTGTGGGTCGAATGGATAATTCGAGGTTTTTGCGAACCAATAATTTACATATATAGTGCGTTTGATTAATTCGATAAAAACCATTATCATCCTTGTTCACTTGTATCCCAAGATTGTGCTTTAGCTCCCCCAAATCCATCAGAGAAAAATGATTTTTAAAAAATTCTGCTGTCTGCTTTACTAGCCTTTTATCACTACATGCAATTAAAAAATCATTTACGTAAATGACAATGTAAATGACTCTCCCTTCCTCGGTTTTAATATACAAGCATGGGTCTGCTTGACTTTGGTTGAATTGGTGGCCTTTTTAAACAATGTTTAATTCATCATTCCAGGATTTTGCTGCCTGTTTTAACCCGTAAATGCTTTTGTTTAGTTTACACACCATCTTTTATTTATCAGGCTCTAAGTAACCCTCAGGTTGTCGCATAAAAATTGTCTCTTTAAGCACCCCGTTTAAAAAAGCTGGTTTTGCATCATAATGAGCAATAAAAAGTCCCTCTTTACCTGCTATGGTCAATAGCAGCCGAAATGTTGTGTGCCTCACAACTGGTGCAAATATTTCGTCGAAATCAACTTCAAATTTCTGGGAAAACCCTCGTGCCACTAACCTTGCCTTGTACTTATTTATGCTCCCTGCTGCGTCCCGTTTCGTTTTGAACACCAATTTACAACTGATTATGTCCCGACCTTCCGGATTCTGTATTATTTGACAATAACGAATTAATTTCCTCGTTCATTGCCGCCCCTCATTCCTTTGAATTTGGTCCAGAAAGTGCCTCCTTTCTGTTCTTTGGATCTTCGTTAAAACTAACCATCGTATACAGCTTTTCGTCTCCTGTATATCTGTGTTCTTATCCTCTATTTCCTGCAGGACTTCCACAGGTTCTTTAAAATTTTCCTGATTCTCTTGAACTGCATTTTCCAAATTTTGAAGACACGCCGTTGTTTTATTTTCCTTGGATCGTCTCCATTTCAACGTAATTATAACTTTATTACCCGGATCTTTACTTTTAATCGGTTTATTCTCTTTAAGTGGCTGTTTTACTCCTTGGTCATTGAGAAAAACAACATCCCGGCTTTTTTTTATTTTATTGGTGTTTATATCCAATAAACTATAGCCCTTTGATTCTTCCGAGTATACCACAAATAACAATTCCACCGCCTTTTCATCCAATTTCCTTCGCAATTCTTTAGGAACATGAGCGTATGCTCTACAGCCAAAAACCCGCAGGTGGTCAACATTCGGTGCCTTTAAATGCCATAATTCGAATGGTGTTTTTTAAATAGATTTTCATGGTAGCCTATTTTATAAATAATTTGCGGTATTTATCGCTTCACCCCAATATTTCTTGTCCATGTCCGCGTCGTACAACATGCACCTTGCACTTTCCAAGAGTAAGAGGTTTTTCCTTTCGGCCACACCGTTTTACTCAGGTGTATAAGCAACCGTGTACTGAATCTGAATGCCCTCCATTTTCAGGTAATTTTTCATTTCTTCGTTGACATATTCCTTTCCTCTATCCGACCGAATTATTTTTGGCTTTTTCCCCAAACTGGTTTTCATTTTTTGTAAAAATTGCTTAATAAGTTCTGCTACTTCGGATTCTTGAGCCACTAGAAAAACCCTACAGTACCGGCTGTAGTCATCTATTAGGGTCAAGGCGTACCGCTTTCCTCCAGGTATGAACAAGGTGTAAAAGTTTCTTTGACCTGTTCTCTGACCTTTTTGGAAATGGTTTCCTTTCCATTTTTCCTTTAATGCAAACTTCACAAGTTTCCCGTATTCTGCAATCCGTAACTTTTATACAGGCCGCTAGTTCTTTGTTTTGTAAGTCTTTAATCGCTGCCACTTCGCGATGCCCGAAACGTCTATGCCACATGTGCTAACACTGTGTACTATGACCACCCTTTATTGCTATACACACTTTATTTTCTGCTTGCACCGGTACCGTTTGAAGCTCATAAAGTCCGGCTACCTGTTTGGCCGTTGCCCGCAATTTTTGTCCTTTCACAATATAGCACACGTTGTCCTTAAACAGCAAAACCTTTAGCTATTAATTTCCGCACCAAAAGTAAATTAACGTTTTGGCACAAACAAAACGTTATCAATCTTTATATTAATGTCCTTATTGGCCCCATTGACAAACTTTACAACACCCGACCCGGTCCCTTTAATTTCAGCCTTGTGGCCATTTGCTAGCCTTACATTTCCGTTCGTGTTTCGATGAAATTCCTTAAAGAAATCCTTATTATTAACCATGTGACCCCCGAGTCGATTACCCAAACGTCTTTTTGTTGTCTTATTTGCAGGCCAAAACAAACACTCACTTCATGAAATAAATCTGTCTCCTCATTGGTTGTTTTAAAAAACAGGTCTCATCCACTTGATTCTCAGAATAACCATATGTAACTGCATTTGCCCTTTCTTTATTGCACAAGCTTGTTATTTTCGGCTATAATACCACAAGAGCTTTAAATTTATCGGTTAATTTCCGATTTGTTGTTGCCTAGTGACGGAAGAAGAGTGTCAATTTGAAAACAATTGAAATCGTCAAATTGACACGATTCGACGTCACTATGCAGGAATAAAGAGGCAATTAACCGATTTTAATTTAAAGCTCGAATGGTATTTATAAGATTATTTTTTTTGACAATTAATATAATGGGGAATTTATTTTGATTTAATTGAAATATATATTTTGACAATGAAATAAACAATTATTATAAACAACACTCTTTTCTGTAGATGAATTTATACCCAAATTTAAATTTTCAATTCCACGCATCTGATTTATTATATTTTGGTCGTGTTCTTGATCAAGTTGGAGAAACGGTTTAATGGAATTCGAACTGCTGTGCCCAGATATTTTTATCAGTTGTTGCTCATTTATTAGAGCTTTCGCTAAGGACGAAACGGCAGTCGCTCTACTGGAGTGATTCGAAATTTTTTTGTTCGTAGCATCTAATCCACAATATTCGGCACTCGCTTTATACCATTTTGAAATTTCATTGCGACCAATTGGCGTATTTTTGTACCGAGTACTATTTTTTTTATTCCATGCTGGATTTACGGTGAAAAAAAGTCGGTCAGTTTTAATATTAGTCGTTCTTTTTGTTTGCAGTTTTTTGAGGAGCCGAACTGGGCAGTTGCTTTTATTATTGTTGTTTCTGGTCAGTCATTTACTATCTGCACATTTTTGTGACCCTCCCTGTGCTGTTTTGTTAAAAACTGGTTTATACTCAATCCTTCCTGTTAGAGTGCCATTCAATTTTTTTCTTCCTGAAAGTACCGAACCATGCATGCCGCGCCTTCACCACCTCGCCAAGCCAATTCCACCGATGCAAAAAGGAAAAATTTCTTTTGAAGTCCCTCTCGTGTGTCCTCATCCCATACATCTATCATTTTCTGCAATTTATTTTTTTCCAAAGCTGCAGCACTCCTTTTTCGGTTTTCTGGTATTTTTTGAAAGAACTTTCTTTTGGCATCCCTGGCTGCACGGACAGATTTAAAAGCTATATCTTTAAAAGGATTTATGGCTCTATGAAACTCTTTGTACAATTTTTCCTGTAGCAATTTTGCGGTAACATTCCACATTGTCTTAATTACTCCTTCTTTATAGTCTGTACCGTTTATTTTTTTCATATTAAATGCCCAATCCAGTAATATTTTAGCCAATTCACTTTCAGACGTGTTTTCCAGAATTTGGTAATTTTTTAATTTACAAAACTCTTCAAATTGTCGCCATATGGATGCGTAGATAGTACCGAATAAACTCAATGAAGAAATATGCCCAGTTAGACTGTTCAAAAAACTAACAAGCAAGCGAGGCCACCTCATCAAAACGAACCGTTTATTTTTAACTCCAAATCCAAACTGGCAGCACCCCAATTCTAAAGGCTGGTACAAGAACAGCCCGGATGGACAAAATACAATATCTTCCTGGTTCAAATCGGCGCGCCGGCATCATTGATTGGAATCGATGTCAACAAGATCAAGATAAAAAATCATCCTGCAAGGGCCACTGCTGTTTCAACTTTAGCCAAAACGGGAATTGGAGAACAGCAATTAATTAAAATAACAGGGCATGGTAGCAGCCACTCTATAAAACCATATCTGCAAATAGATCAGGATATAATTGACGCAATGAGGTCTGTTTCAACTTCTGCAAAGATAATTAAAGAATCTCTAAATCAAGAACAAGCAACTACTTCCAATCAACCTGCCATAGTTTATAATAATTGCGTTTTTCATATAAACAATAATTATAATAGTGACAATACAATTCATTAATATTAGAACCAATAAAATGCCAGCACTCCATAGTTACGCATTTTATCCCAGCGGCAATATTTTTTATCATCTTGTTTACACTAAGGATTTTGACACTTTTCTTGATTTAACATTTGTTGTCATTTAAATTCTGTGTTTGATATATATCAATAAAATAATGAATTATAAACTCCAAAAGATCGATGGGTTGGTGTAAACGATAATGAAATTAAGTTTGAATAAATAAGGTTTATAAAGTCTTTTTATATTTTAAAGCACATTTTAATTTTAAATGTCAATCTGATATTTTTTTAAATCCTAAACTTCATTGTATTTTATCACTAAATATAACTCGTGGTATGATTAATAATCGAAGATATTTACTCATTGAAACCGAAGCAGCACATTTCACTCGTCCTGCGGACTCGTGAAATTTGCAGCTCGGTTTCAATTCGAAAATATCATCGATGATAATCATACCACTTGTTATATTATGGGTGAAAATATTATAAATAATTAGATTTATTATTACTTGTTATCACTTATATTTAAATAAACGTCTAGAAAGAAAGAAAATTTGTTTCGAATTGTTCACGAATATTTGCATCTAAACTATTCAAAATTCAAGGTGCTAAATGGAAAAAAGGTGAATAGTGTCTAAATATTATATATATTTTATTAAACATTCCATTCCAAGTCCTGCAATTTCGCCAAAGAAGAAAGGAGGTGTCCAAAGAATATAGAAAACATCTTAGCTTAAAAATTTAGACCCCTTGGGGCAGTAATAAAAATAAATATTTTTCAATTTTTTTTTGTTATTTAGAATGTGTACTTTATGGAGTAACTTTTCAACACTGGCCGATTTTGAAATTGAGATTTTTTTCTTTTTCGTATACTAAACGATCCACCCTAATGAGTATTTTTTGTTTCCGCCATTACTTCTTCACTTCTTTTTTTAGAAGATTATTTTAGATAATATTTAATTTTGGTTATATACGTATTTAACTTTAAAAATTATACTACTTTGTTACCTTCACTTAAAAATTTTAAAATATACATACGTATTTATGTATATTTATATAATTATTACCTTCACTTTTTTAATATATTTTTTAAACTAGTTTATCAATAATTTTGCGATGCGATGAAATTTGGGTACACTTTCTATACAAAATATTGAACAAATAGCCATAACAATTTTTTAAAAGTAAATATTGAATACCCGCCACTGCGGTACCATTACCAAATTATGTCAATTGCGCATAAGGCGTTCTCGCCAACTTACGGTACACGGCATAATATGCAAAATATTATGTTGAAACTAAATTTATAATTCAATCATTGATTAAGGTGTTCTTCACTCAACGATTCAATTACACTGTGCAACATTTTTAAGGTCATCGATTTAGGACTAAGTTTTGATTTTTTTTCTGAAACTTCTTGCCAAAACTAGAACTTCTGCATCATTACTTTTGCCAAGTTCGAAATAAGAGAAATAAATTCAAAACCTATTTTGGCTCAAACTGGATTTTGATCGATTTTTCGATATTTTGACACGGCTATATCTCGTAAACCGAAGGAGATTTTTTTTTTGTGTCTGGAGCAATGTTGTAGGTATTGAATGGAAGAAAAAAATGCAAAATAAAATTACCCGAAAAAAATGCATCAAAATAGCAAAATAGCAAAAATGCCCATTTTCCACCATTTTTTTCAACTATTTTTCAACATTTTTCGACAATAACTTAATTAATTATTGGTGTACGCTCATGATTCTTTTTCACCCTTTTGTTTATTTTTGTTGATAAGATTTGTGTGACGAAGTTTAGGCTAAACAAAAAGTCCCAGGCATGTGGAGTATGTCATTTTTCTCGTATTAGGTGTTTATGATTAAGTCTAACACTAATACGATACGTTTATTTTAGTTGATATAATTTATGTGAATTTGTCTAGACAAAATAGTTGTAGTTTTTAAAACGTAGAAAATGTGTTAAGGGTACGCCCCCTAGTTTTTTATGGAAACCGCCAAGATAGGCTTGCGAACGAAACGAGCCCGAGCAGAGAGTGCTTGACGTGTTTTGAGACAAGTTGCATCTCTGAATTGATTTTTGATTGACTATTGTTAATCTAGCGGGTCGCGGATCATTGGTTTCCTTTATATAGCTAATAATTCGTTTGGGACGATTATTATTAATTTTTTGTTCTGTGCGGATTTATCTGACTACGCGTTTTATTAAATAACTTTATATTAAAAACCAGTGTCGTGCATTCTTTTAAAATGTCCAGGCAGCCTAACCCTCAGTCGCCCTCGTTAATCTCTGACATATATATGAAAAAGAGATAAAAATATGTTAATTGGAGACCGGAATAAAAACCTATATATAAAAATAATTATCTTTTTAATGCATTTTTTGCCACCCTGCTGCTTTTTCATTGTTTATCAAGCGTGTTTTGTGCAACGAGATATAATTTTGAGTGAATAACATTTTAAAAGCAAATAAACATTGAAATTTCAGTATGGAAAACAGCAAGTGCCCAAAAATAAATAATTTTTGTTACGTTTGTGGTCATATGGTGCTAAAAAAAGAAGAAAACGAGCTAAAAAGTTTAGTGCGGATTTCACAAAAACATGTGAGCATTATTTCAATGAATCTGATTCATGTGGTGAAGATTTTACGCTGAACACGGTGCGCAAAATGTGCTATAACACTCTTGTGAATTGGATACATCAAAAAGGAGCACAGTTGCCTTATGTGAAGCCAATAATTTGGATTAAAGACCCAACCGGGCATGATGTATCCAGGTGTTACTCATGCATTAATTTTACTCAGGGAATGAACAGAAGAAAGTTGAAAACAAAAGTATAGGTTCCTGCTTTTACTGCCTTCCTTCCATTGCCACGCCAGAAAGGTGACAAACTACCTAAACCTCCGGCTAGGATCAGAGCAACGAAATTCGGAGTGGTTGACCTCATTTTTGAAGAGCAGAAAACTCACACAGCAAGGGGTTAACGCCACATCGTACCGGAAACGCCAAGCTGATTTCCAGATATTTTACACTGTTAACAATGAAAATACGTTTGCTTACTGCCATGTTATTCCAGGTTTAATAAATAAATTGGGAATGGAGTATAACGCTAACGATTGGTAAATATTCATCGATGGATTAGTTTCCAGTTTGAAAGTTGTGCTGTTGCACATAACAAACAAAAAACCCTTCCATTCCAATTGGATTCGGCATAAACAAGAAGAAAACGTATGAAACATTGGGCGCAATATTAAACAAAATCAAGTACGAAGAACAAAAATGGAAGATTTGCGGCGACCTAAAAGTTGTGAACATATTACTTTCTTTGTAATTGGGATTCGCGATACAAAGGAAATCAATATCAATGTAAAGATTTGATACTAAGAACTTCCGATAACCAAGAACAATTGAGATTACACAATGAACCAATGATACAGGATATTGCCGATATATTGCTGCCACCGCTCCATATAAAATTGGGAATCTCTGGGAAACTTATCGAAGTTTTGGTCAAAGATGTTAATGGCGCCTTTAAATGTTTTAAAACCATCTTTTCAAAACTCAGCAATGATAAAATTAGAGCTGGTATGTGTTATTCTCTATATAAATTTTTAAATATTTTTATTTGTCTAACGAAAAGTGAAGCTTTTACAAACATACTGACAAACGATCACCTGCATGCATGCAACGCATTAAAAGCAATACTCGAGGGCGCTTTGGGGAAGAATCGTGTCAGCCAGACGAGATAAAAAATTAATGCATCTATGACGTTAAAATTACATTTTTTACATTTTCACCTTGATACCTTTTTGCAACAATTGCCCCAAGAATCGGATAAACAAGGTGAGCGTTTCCACCAGGTCACCATGCCAATGGAAAAGCGATTCAAGGGAAAAAAAGTCGATGCATTGCTTGCAGAAGTATGTTGGTGGACAAGTAAAATAAGCAAATATGAAGATGAACGCACCGAAAACCCAGATCTCACAATATACGAAGGACACACAGAAATAGATATGCCATTGAATCCTTTATCATCAGAAGGCTCAGATAATGATGATGATGATGATGATGATGATGATGATGATGAACCACCCACGAGAAGATTAAAATTATCAGACAAAGAGGCGTCAAGTTCGATGGATGTCTACAATTAACATATTTTTATCTCTTTTTCATAAATACATAACAGCCATAAACTCATATTTGCTATGTAAAAATAGTTATAAAATGAATTGAAAAACATTTTTATGATTCGAAATAAAGTTAAAAATAAAAAAACAACATATTTGTAGATGTGTAGCCGAGTTATTGTCGAAAAATGTTCAAAAATAGTTGAAAAAAATGGTGAAAAATGGACATTTTTGCTATTTTGAGGCGCCAGATGCATTTTTTTCGGGTAAGTTTGTTTTGCATTTTTTTCTTCCATTCAATACCTACAACTATGCTTCAGACACAAAAAAAATATCTCCGTCGGTTTACGAGATATAGCCGTGTCAAAATATCGGAAAATTTCTCAAAATCCAGTTTGAGCCAAAAAACTGTTTTGAATTTATTTCTCTTATTCCGAACCAACTTGGCAAAGATGCTGATGCAGAAGTACTAGTTTTGGCAAGTACTTTCAGAAAAAAAATCAAAACTGAGTCCTAAATTCGTGTGTTGCACTGTGTTGCACAGTTCCGGAGACGGCATTTTTCGAGGTTTCGATAAAATATTTAGCTTCATTTGAAAAAACGCGGCATTTTCTGAGAATTATTTAGTTTAATATACGAAATTGAATTCAGATCCTTATTTTGCTGTGAGTTCAGTCGGCATTTTTGAATGTTTTATTAGCCGACTAATTGCCGCCTGCATTTTAAAAAAATCACCCCCCATAATCTGAACCTTCGCTACGTCCCTTGTTTTTTAATTAACTTCGAGCAAAAATATACAATATTTTGGTCCTTCAAACAACAATATCCAACATTTTGGTCCTACGGACAACAACACACAACAACATATGTAAATTTAATATTACATTAGTATAGTTAATTATTTACCTGGTAAAACAACCAATCTTTCTCTGCAATCCAATCTGCCTTCTGAACTTTTTGCCTGAATAAATGTAAAATAGGCAATTCAAAATTGATTTGCTTATTTTTAAGAAATTACTGATACAGACTAACCAGGGCATTATCGTGCCCAGGTCCAACTGTAAGATTTCAATAAAATCTATAAATGCAGACAAAAAGTAGCAGGACGCAAAGGCAGCAACGGGCCCGAACGATCTTCCTCCAAAATTGTGTGCTTTCATTGGAAGGCTCATTCGGAGGCTCTGGCGAGTCTGGTACGCTCCCTTAAGCTGAAGAGAATAGAACGAATATAAATAAAAATACTATATAGTGGTAACGTCAAAGTATGTTCAAGATTGTCATTATTAGGGATGTGTCTGGATCAGTAGAATGTGGTAATATAATTTGTGTTTTATTTTATGTTTTTATTTTTTATTAAACAATTTAAAAACAATTGAACCGGTGAGAATAAGAACAGTACAAGTCCAAAAATTTAATTTTGACAAGTCATTTTTTAAAATTAATTTTAAAGTTTAAAATACATTTTTGTGAGAAGATTTAAATCATTTTACAGAATATGAACATTATATTTTATAACATCGTTAAAATATTCCCACAAAAATGCTTTTAGAACTTTAAAACTGATTTTTTTAAATGTTTTGTCAAAATTTTGACTTTTGGACTTGTACTGTTCTTATTCTCACCGGTTCAATTTAAGAACAAAATAAGTACCTTAACTTAAAAAGCATCATGTATGGGTTTAATTTTTTCATAAATAATTCTTGATAACGAAAAGAAGGTTTTGCAAAGTAATTTTAAAATATAAATACATTTTTTTTCTGACAAGCATGCATTTAAACACAGCATGCAACATATTATTCTTACAATGTAAAATAAATAAGACATCTTGACAGTTGTGTCAAAAAATTCAACGCATCGCATCATGAGGTATAGCGTATATAGCGTACGTCACCAAATGTTGTTATCCTTTAAGGGGATGATACTATCATCATGATAGTACAAGCATTTTTGCATTGGTGCCTATTTTAATAAAAAAAAAACATTAAAAATTTTATAAGTAAAGTAGAAATTTTGTGCCGCTACCGACCTACGACAACAGACGCATAATGTACTTGCACAGTGGGCAATAATCTACATTCATTAAAAATTTTCATTTGTGTTGAATAATTTGTTAAGAATTGTTTTTTTTGCATACTTAGATATTTTTAGGTACTTTAATTAAAACAATATTTACTTTTTAGTGTTAGGTATCTCGAGGTTTTCGCGGTTTTCCCGCGCCGATTTTAAATTTCACCTTTCACTTTTTACGTCGATTGATGCTCATGTAGCTGATCCACAAAATCATTATAACTGTTCAACTATTTCGCAGTTATTATCCACAAAAAGTTTACAACCGAACTGTCAGTAATCAATGATAACATCTGAATGCTAAAGCTGAAAGAGATCTAAATTTCGAACGATACGCCGAGGACATTAATATTTCCTAGATTTGAAGACACCCTGATAAATATTGATAAATCATGGATCTTTTGTCAAGCCCAGATCTAGACAATATGCCAATGAAGGTAAAGACGAGGTGGAGGCAGAAGTAAATAAAAAATTGGATTCGATAAAGATTACATGATAAGGAAATAATATATTATACAAGTATAATATAATATTTAAAATAAATTACTAAACATTATCTACAATCAACAGAATTCTAAATAAAAATAAAAGCTAAGCTAAGCTATGTATAACTAACCGATTTTGAATAAGTTTAAAAGTTTGCTTGATATTATCTACATAAATCTAAGTTTTTTAATCAATGACGCCCACCTGTTTCTTTTTTGTTTAAATGAATAATATTTTTAAAAGGTAAAAACAATTTGTCAAAAAAATTTCATAATTTTTTTTATTAAAAAACCGTAGCTTTAATGCAAAAATCTTGTTTTGGCGTGTACTATTATCCCCCCAAATGATGACAATTTATTTGGTGACACACAAATACCAAATTTAATAAAAAATGTTCTTTTTCAATGTACAGGGTGATCCCTTATAATGTCGCCCCCCTTTAACTTTTTTATTTTAAGTGTCCCAAAAAATTTAAAAGTGTGGTTATGTAGGTACTAAAAAAATACTTTTTTTCGACGTATAAGGAAAAATTAAAAATTGATCAGTATACAGGGAAAAACAAAAAGTTTACTTTTTTTTCAATGGATCACCCTATATATGTATTTATTTTTCGATTCCTTGTAAAATTCTAAGCATATTTCATAACACATACCATATACCTAAATTCAACTGTTTCTGAAATATTTAAATTATTTTTAAGATAATAAGTTGAAATAGTTTGTCTTTTTCTTCCTGAGTACGCCATTTTTACTTATTTAACAAGACATATTGACATAATGTAACTATAGTAATTTATTTTTAATAAAAATTTTGGGATACTGAGGCTTCTTGATTTCTAACAGTTTAAAAAAACATTTAATGATAACATTTCGAATGCGAATATTTCAGAAACGGTTGAATTTATAACCTATAGGTATACGGTTTGTTATATGAATTATGCTCAGAATTTTACAAGGAATCGAAAAATTAATTCATATATATCCATTGAAAAAAAATAAACTTTTTGTTTTTCCCTGTATATTGATCAATTTTCCATTTTTTTAATACGTGAAAAAAAAGTATTTTTTAGTACCTACATAACCATACTTAAATTTTTTGGGACACTTAAAATAAAAAAGTTAAAGGGGGGCGACATTATAGGGGATCACCCTGTACCTAATGCTGTTTTTGAAAATTTGTCAAATTATTTTTAATTTAAACGTGTTTTATTTGTGATAAATAAATGCTTGTTTATAAAATATTTAGAAGACATAAAACCTTATTTGTAAACCCTATACTTTAATTCACTATAAATGTATCCAGCAAGTCGTTGAATCCATTGCTTCCTAAAAATTTGCATAGCTCGTCCATGGTTTGCAGATCTTCCATGCATGTTAGGATTTTTTAATAATCGCAGATACACTAGCCGGCACACAGGAAAGAGCCGGTATTTTACACTGGCACTATAGGTACAATTTAAATTAATGCTATTACAAAAGATTGCAAACGAAACACTGATGCATAGATACAAAATAAATACAAAATAAATAACAGTGCAAAGAACAGAATTACTAAACTTAACAGTACACAGAACAGAATCAGTAAACTTAACAAGGCAAGTGGTACACCATACGCACGCGGTACACCATGCATTATTCGAGAAACGTCTATGCTATTTTTTGGTGCGTTTTGACAGAAGTTTGAGTACAGTAAACAAGAAATAAATATTTATTCATTGTTAATATTGATTTCCACCTGAAAATAAATTCGAAATGAGTATGAGTATGAGTGAGTATGGGAACGTATGGCAGGCCCCAGATATATTATCCTCCACGATCTCCCGGGGATATTTTACCCCCTTTTCGTTCTCCTGCGTATCCCGCCTAATCACAGCATTACCTGTGTTTGTTGGATCCGAAGTTTTTACGCCGGCTGGTAGATCCACCCTAGGAGGTCGTGGAAGACAGTGTCAAAGGTTAAGGCCGCTCCCGGAATTTTTGTCAGCCGGGTCGGGCCATACGTCCAGTTTAGGAAGGGTTTTTGGAGGACATTGAACTGACCCAAAACTAAGTACAATCCGGAATCCTCCGCAACCTAGGCCTTAGTAGTAACCCCATTTAATTGGTATTCGTGAATGGGGGTGGGTATGTTAGTTCTTTGCTTACTCCGGCTACCAACCTTGTATACTCTTTATTTATTTTATTGCTAAATTAGTGTTTATACCGTTTTCATTTAATTTATATCTTTGCATTCTTACTTTTTTTCCAAATTTAATTTAAAAATATATTTTTATCTATATATTATTTATATATATATTTATATATATTTATATATAAATATTAATATACAAAATCGGTAAAGCCGGCCCTGTAGTGTATGTGGTGGAATGCCACCATATGGTCTGCATTGGCTATTGGTCGTTCTTCTTTCTTCTGTGCTGTTCTTGTATTTTTGAGCCGGGGTGTTAGTGCGCTGCTGGAACCTGTCCTTGTTGGTGAACTATTTATTTTGTTGTTAAATTATTGTTTATACCGTTTATTATTATTTAATTTGTGTCTTTGCGTTCTTACTTTTTTTCCAAATTTAATTTAAAACTAAATTAATACTAATTAGATTAAGCCGGCCCTGTGGTGTATCGAATTAAAATTTGAAATACGGCCCTAGTGTCAGTCGTGTAACGTATGCTTTAATAGATGGTTTATTTACTTTATTTACGTGGGCGGTTTGTTTATTTACATTCGATATCTTTTAGCTTTGCTTTGTGGCTGAGCTGTAAGTTGCGTATATTATATAATATATATAATACAATAATATAATATTGTGATGTTCTTATGTTAGCAATAAAACCAAATATATTGCACACGCCAATCACAAATAGTTTAATTCTACATGAATAATTTCGACTGGTACAAATATTACCATAAGACTAAATACTTGCTCGGCAGATAACCACCAGACCCCTAAGTCTAGTGCTTGCTTAAGTAAATAAACGTGTCGAATGTTTCATAAACAATAATAATAGTCAATAGATTTCACGGGCCACACATTAAGAGTGCATTCCTGTGAACTAATATTTTAATACTTATTACCAAGAACAGTTATTTTTAACATTTTTGATTTTTTTTAACACGTACGCTTTTTTCGGCAATGATTAATTGTTGCCAGGTTTTTTTTTTACAGATTTGCGTATTAGGTCATGCAATAATACTTATCAGAGTCTGCTGGTGATAATGATGATCCCTTTCGCTCTTTGTTAGACTTGTTTTTTTCTTTAAATAGGTGATTCCTTGACATGTCCCCTGTCACTTTATTATTTCGTGTCCGCACGAACCTCACTCCTATGTTCACCGTTGAGAGATTGCCTTTTGAGGAATTATTTAATGTTTCTATTAACCCCTCGGAGAACAGGTACCCTGATTTCACCTGTACAGGTATGTAGTAACCCAAAATAGTAGCACTGTTTCGCACCGTACTTTACTTGACTACACTGTATATAATAGTTATGTTTCTTTAAGAGTTTTATTGTGGATCGGCACTGAGCGCTCAAACTACACATCCACTCGCTTCGCCGGTAACTTTCTGTACCTGAAAATAAATTCGAAATTTATAATAAATAACTTTTAAAGATCGCCTAAGCAAATAGATATTTATTATTCCCAAATATGCATTATTAATAATAAACATATGGGCAACAAACAAAGTATTTGTTTTTGCTAAATAAAATATATTACGCAGATTATTAATAGTTAAAAAGGTTGATTAACAATAAATTTACTTTATTTATTGTAAATAAATGCTATCCAAATAAAAATTTGTTAACTATAAACTACACTTTTTCTCTCAGTGTATGAAAAAAATTTTATTCAAGGTCAAATCAAAAAAATTTTTCGCGATTTTCAGCAAAACGGTTTTTTCATAAAAATATTTCAAACAAAAATTGTAGGTCATAAAATTGTCTATAAAAAATGTATCGATACTTTTTTTCCTACGAGCCACCGTTTCTGAGACTACTGTATTTTTTTGGTGATCAAAACAAAAACTATTCGTAAAAAATTATTGACACACAGTGGTCATATGTTTCAGTTCATAAAGCAGATACTTATTGAGTGCCAACTATTTCTTTATTCAAAATGCCATATCGAATTTCTTCTCAAGAGTATGCAGATATACATTTTTCTTGCTACCCGGCAGAAAATACGTTGTTTCGTCCCCGATTCCACGGCAGAAAGTTTACGTTTTATGCATTGGTCAAGCTATACGTATTTTCGGCCGAGGTAGTAAGAAAAGTTTCATTTCCTCCCGCTACCATGACAACGCTACAGTTTGATTGATTTTGAATGTAAACGTCAGAATTAAATTAAACGTCAGATTTTAATTTTGACACAAGTTTTTTATACACATTTAATTTTTTCCCGTATTTTCTGCCGGGTAGCAAGAAAAATAGTATACACTACACGGGCAGAAAGTGTGAGAACCCTGAACTGCGCGCCATGATGCCCGAGGCGAAGCCCTTGTAGTGTAATATACTATTGTTTATGGCTATTGTAACGGCAGTGCACGTCAAGCAGTTATTGAATACCGACATCGGTTTCCAAATAAGCGCATTCCTCATTACAGAACGTTTCTGGAAGTACACAGACCATTTCGGGAATGCGGACTGCGAGATTATCTTTTCGACCGGGGAGTGAATTTACCAGCAGACTTGGATCAACAAGTACACAGAGAAAAGTAATCTCTTGATTTAAGAAAATGCATTTATTTGAAACAGTTTTTCTTGTATGAAGTAAAATTGTCTTATTCGTAGTAACTTCTTGTTTACAATAAGAAAATACTATTATTTGGTTGTAAATCATGAATTTCTTGAAAACAACTTATTGTTGTGATTAATTGTAAAGAAATATTTATAACAATTAATTAAATTGTTTGGATATAGGTTGTATGGATTAAGTGTTATCAAATGTTAATACAAGCATATAATATCTTATTTTAACAAAATAATAGAATTGATACAATGTATGTCGTTAATTATATATAATTAACGTAAACACGTGATTTGTTTGTTTCAAAAATACATTTACTTGAAGCAAATACATATTTATTTGCTTTTATGTCCACGTGACTCGCGGAGCCAATTAGAGCATTTGACTCCAAAGATAAAGACGCTTGTCCGGCAGCCGGCAGCATTTGCAAACAAACTCGCAGATCGTCCTTGGCAAAGCGTTAAGACTCTTAACTTAAGAGAAGGAGGTGTTTAATCAACGCGTTGCAACGGTTATAGTTTTGTGTTTAAGTGCTTATGTTTAATAGTATGGAAGAATTCTTCAAAGAAAATAATTTAACCCATTTGCTTTTTAGTTTTGTTGGTAAGTAAAATTGATTTAGTTAATTAAATTTTTGTGTACCCAGGTAGTTTGGAAACTACAAAGTTATATGATAATATGGGTACCTATTTTATTTTGGATCATGCATGTCTCAGACTTGACTTGTTGCTTTTAAATATAATTGCACATTTTACCTACAGGCCATAAACTAAAAATAAACCGTTTTTTTTTTGTATTTGACAAGTGCAAGTAATTTTGGTTGGCAAACTATATGTAAGTATTTGTTTTTAAACTATAGGTACATACCTATAGGTAGGTGTTTTCAACAAAGATACGTATCTGATAATAATATATTAAGTTTTTGAAAATGTTCAAATGTCTCATAAATATATTTCCTGAATTAATGCGAACACGTTTAAGGTTCTGCTGAAAAATTGCTTGTTTTGACTTATCCTCTTATGACTTTTACCCACAGACTTGGTGGTCTGTGGTTGGGTGTATTTTATTAATGCCTTGTATTAATATTTACACTGAACTTCAGTGACTGAAGTATTTTTTGTTCCTATTTTTGTCCGCTCATATATTATATGTTTTGTTTATTGTTAATTTTATATTGTGTGTTTTTAATGTTTATTGTAAATACGTATTTACAACAAAACAAGTGTACACTTGTTTTGTTCAAATAAAAAATATTGGAATAAACGTTTTTTAATTTAATTTTCCCGACCAAATATCAAGTAATTAACAACATTAAAATAAATAAATCATAGTATTAAAACAAGCAAAAATTTGTTTGGTTCAATCACTATATATTTCGTGAAATTTTAATATTAAAAGGTACTAATTACACTGTGCGACAAATTTTGACCTTACAATTTGAACTGGGATGAAATGTGGAAAAATCGAATCTATGCAACCCCCAAAACTAATCTTTAAAGGGGTTTTCCTAGTTTAGCTCGAATAATGGAGATATACATATATATATGTATATCTCCATTATTCGAGCTAAACTGGTAAAACCCCTTAAAGGATTTGTTTTGGGGGTTGCCTAGATTCGATTTTTTCAGATTTGATCCCAGTTCATTTTTTGTGTTGCACAGTGTTATTTGTCTGAAATAAATTGTTTTCTTCATGTAAGTAAATATTTTGTTTCTTTAAGAAAGCTTCACATTTAATTTAAAAAAATGAATTACTTACTTCAAGTAAATGTTTTGTTTCTTTAAGTAAGATTCTACTAAACCTGAGATAAAAAGTCAACTAAATATTTACTTGTATTAAACAAACCATCAGTTTAAAAAGTCAAATAAACCCAAGTTTTCCACTAAATAAATATCTTCTTGTATCATATCGAAATAAATAATTTATTTCAGTTAAGACAGATATAGTAAAATCAAGAGATTACTTTTCTCTGTGTAGTTTATTCTACCTGGATATTAAGACAGTCACGGCTTAATTTTAATTTCTGCAGAACGGTCCTCTGGACAGAAGCTACATTTACAAGGAGTGGTGTTATAAATCTGAGAAACCTGCATATGTGGGCATCAGAAAATCCCAAAGCTATACGACCATCTAACTTTCAACATGAATTATCTGTTAACGTTTGGGCTGCCTTAATCGATGACTTGTTGATTGGTCCTGTCGTTCTTCCTGCGAGATTAAATGCTTACAATTACCCCCAATTTCTTATTGACTTTTGGAAGATGTCCCAGTGAATGTTCGCCTAAACATGTGGTTTCAAATGGATTGGGCACCACCACATTTCGGAATTGCTGTCCAAAATTGGGTTACTGTCAATTATCCAAGATGGATTGGTCGAGGTGGTCCTGTTGCCTGGCCACCTAGATCACCCGATCACAATCCCCTTGATTTTTATTTATGGGGGTACATGAAAGATTTAGTCTACGCCCAAGTTTCAAATACAAGAGAAGAATTATTCGAACGTATACGAATATATTCAGCAGGCTGCCGAACAATTACGACAAAACAAGCGCCAAATACGGATAACTACTTCATCTGTTGGCTTACGGGCACAAGCCTGCATTCAACAATTAGGTGGACATTTTGAAAATATTATTAATTGTCCTTTTCTTAAATAAAATCATTTTTTATTTAGGAATTATGATTATTAATTATTTGCCAATAATTCAAATGCGTGTAACTTTGAAACAAATAAAAATGGATATACAAGTTTTGCGGTTTTTCTTCCTGAAAAGAAGTCTACTTTATGCTCCCAAAATTTGAACATAACGATACAGGATACCTTGTTTATGAGTACGTCACGTATATACATCTCTAGAGTTGTAATATATGTTAAAATATTTTTCTATCAGTCATTTTGACTTACACTTAAAATATAAAATATACCTACATAAGTTATAACTATAAGAATATCAAGTGAAATTAAACCCAGTTCATTAAGGGACTGGGTATAAATTAATTAATTTATACGCCAAAGAGACAACAACTGTGACAGATGACAGTTGGTGCTCGCTGCAGGTGGGAATCGCTCCGCAAACGCTCCACCTAAACTGGGTAGTAATTTTAAAGATGAATTTTATATTTCTCTCGTCTTCTGTCACCTTATATGTGTTATCTGTCAATTGTAATCTGTCTACTGTCATTAGTCACCTGTCATCTGTCAACTTGACATCTGTCACCTATCATCTGTCACCTGTCATCTGTCACCTGTCATTTGCCTCTGCCCTATGCCACCTGTCATTTGCCACCTTATCGATTTGATTTCGGGGATTTTAATTGGTTAACTTTTTTAAATACCCAACAAAAATTAAACGGGCTTCTGGCCGATTAGTTTTCATTCGATGAAGCTCATCTTTTAGTATGTCAAACTTTGGTCTTTTACCCGTCGATTCGTGTATTTCGTTCGGCCAATTTCGAAAATTTCTCTCGCCCTAAAAAAACGTTTAAAAATTTTTCGAAAAAAAAAAATCGCTGTTCGAAAAGTTTCCGGCGGATCCGGCCCGTTTGCAATATTTATTTTTTCCGTTGTCTGTTAGTCTGTATATCCTTTTTTTTCTAAGCCCCGTAGCTCGGAGGCCGTTGAAGGTGGACACTCGAAATTTGCTCTGATCCTTTTTTCTGCCCACGAGACCTATCCGCGGACCAAATTTTTCCGGTGTTGAAAAGGCCCAAGTCCACTTTTTTTCGATTTTTCCGTCAAATTTGGCACGTCTTCGCTTAACTTTCGAACGGGCAGAGATTTTTCGGCCAAACTCGAGGAAAAGGTGCTTCGAGACAAGAAGTTATCACCAACGGCATTCGATTTCTTCTTTCTATATACGGAGATCCTAAAAAAACTACCTTCTTTGATAAGTATCGATATGCATGTTTCGTTAAAAATACTAAAAGTAAAAAACAAGTTCAATTAGCTTGTCTTCCTCCAACCTCAGTTCTGCTCATCAACATCTTTTTCGGGTATATTACCAAGTTCAAGTATGGCTTGGTTATCAGCTAGACCCTACAGACTGGGGTTGGAAGTTGGTCAACAACCCATAAGAACCAGTTCAAACTTTACTCCCACCTGCGCCGGAAAAACTGCTGAACACAATTTTTTGCAACTGCAAAAAGGGATGCAGTGCTAAATGTGGTTGCAAAAAAGTCGGACTGTTTTATTCTCTGGTATGTACGAATTCTCAAGGCCGGTCGTGCTCTAATGTTGAATCATCAACAGTGGAGGATTCATTTAATTCCAACGAGGTGACATGCGATACATCGCTACTGACGCAATTTACTCGTACCCAGGATGAAGATGAAGAAGAAGAAGAAGGACAAGAACAAGAATTTAAATGTTACGAATCAGACGAATTAACTTCAGTACTTTTTTTTAATTTACATCGCTTTTATCTTTTCCATAATCATTGCTAATTTCCGTTATTTTGCAATAGTTTCAAATTAAACAGGATCACAACTGACTCGTGAAATAGGCCTACTGGGAAAACCACGTTAAAAAACGCGCTAAAAGTACCTCATAGGTGGCGTGGAAACGTGTGCATATTATGACGATTATAACTTTTACAACTTTTCGAATCGTTATATCTCAGAAACGGTGGCTCGTTTTATAGATAATTTCATGATCTACAATTTTTGTTTGGAGTATTTTTATGATAAAACTTACCGTTTTGCTGAAAATTGCGAAAAATCATTTTTTTGACCTTTGACCTTGAATAAAAAATTTTCCATACAGGGGAATTATGGGGAACTTTAAAATATTATTTATAATTATATTCTGAACAATTTTACTCATTTTCAGCTTGGTGTAAATTTATGTACCTTTGAATGTCTAGATTGACCGGACTATCCCTAACGGGAAGGGTTGCGGACAAAAAAATGTCAGCTGCCACGTCCAAATAAGTCTATTTTTAGCTTAACTTTTAACAACAGTTTTTGGTCTACAGAATGTAAATGTCTTTTACATTCGTTGCTATGTAAGCAAAATACTTTTAAATCCGTTACATACAGTCCGTTCAGGCTAAGTTGAGCGCTTTGGTGGGGGACAATGTGGCCGTTGATTAAATTAAATATCGAATCGTCGCGAGATTTCGGTAACAAGAAGATGATTAATCAGTGCCGCGACTTGTTGTTTGTTCGTACAGAGCGGCTACCGAAATACATGTATTTAATTGTGCCTGAACATAGAGATGATGAAGGGTGACATTCCTTAGACCTCTTAACTTAGCCTGAATGGACAGTATCTATATGATTATAATAAATATTTTTACGTTTAGAATTACTCCCCGAAATAAATTAACGTTATTTGAAATAACTTATTTCCGGACACCCTGTATAATTTAAGATCTTAAATCCAGACAGCCGACGCGTCATAACGTTTATTGAAAGTTCGGAAAAGACCATAATTCTAAGAAATTATCGATTCCTATAATTATAATTATAATTCAAAATTTGAAAATTTTTAGTTTGAACTGTTTTTATGAACCTATAGGTATAAATGTTAGTTCGCACAGTAATTATTACTAGTTTAATATAGTTTACTAGTTTACTATTTAATATTTTAATAAACACATCACTGAGAAACCATAATTTTTACAGTTTTCAATACTAAACGGCTTCAAACATTGAAGGAGTCTCGTAAGAGAATGGCTACTATCACATTTTTCTTTCACAAACCAATTATTTACTACATATATACCATATATATATTAGGGTGATTAAAAAAAAGTGACTTCTCTTATATTTTTGATTACACCCCCTCATTTGGTAGTTTACTCTATAAAAAGAAGAATGCGACTTGGAAAATCGAAATAAAAAAAAATTAGAGGTCGCTCAAGTCGATTTTAGTTTTTTTTTGACGAAATAAAGAAGAATTTGGTTGAATCTTCAAAGTCGTGTAAAATCGACAAATTTAAATAATGCATAAATGCATAAAATTTTAACAGAATATTAGTGAATCTTTATACCTAGTTTACGAAAATATTGTTCATTTTTTAAATTTTGAAAAGTCTTGTTTTCTAATTCCAAATAATAGCTGCAAGAAAACAAGATGTTAATGCGCCCCTAAAACTAAAAACTTTGATGTAGCTTACCGTTGTATTTTTTATTTTAATAACAGTTATATATGTTTTAAATAAATTACTATTTTAATAGCAGTTCTATGTTTGTTATAAATAAATTACTATTTTAAGAGCATACACAAAAAATATTTATTTACATTAAATAACCAACATTTTTATGGTTACTATATTACTTATTACTATACGCAAAAATATTATACTCTTAATTCAAATCAAATATAAGTTTACTTGTGTTTATTTTTAAATAAAATCTATTATGTTTTTTAAAAGAATATATTAATTTATTTTAAGTTATTTTTAAATTTAAATACAAGAAGTAACTTTTATTATATTTGCGTCCCGTCTCACTAAATGGCACCACGAATTTACAGATACTACATAAATTTCTAATACCTACCTTTCAAAGTTGGTAGACCTGCTTATATGACGATGTTGGTAGACCTGCTTATGTGACATAAGTTATGTCATTCTTTTTCGTGCTTTAAGGTAACCACGTTTGTTACATCAAAACTTGAGTTTATAGAAAAATTGTGCTCGATTTATCATGAAACTGGGCAAAAGGCGTTGACACTCGCCCGTTACTTTTTCCTCAAGCAGCTCTGAAGAGGATAAGGAAAATTTACGACGTAAATTAAGAAAGACAATACGCAAACTCAAAGCCGCTAAAATGGCGGCAGATCAAGAACGGTATCGTTCGCCTGTTATTTCGTACGGGGCCCTGATTTGATTCCTGGATTTCTTATTCGTGACTGTAACATTGTGTTTCAAATTCCATTGTGTATCATTTTTAATTGTATTGTTAAAACCAGTTGTTATCCAAATCTTTGGAAAATATCCAAAGTAGTGCCGGTTTTTAAGAAGGGGGATAAACCTGAAATTTTAAATTATAGGCCCATTACAATAATATGCAACTTCAGCAAAATATTTGAAACAGTTTTACATAATTGTCTTTCTGCTTATGTCTATAACTATATAATACCTGAAGAACATGGTTTTATTGCTGGCAGATCTACTGTCACTAACTTGCTAGTGAAAACACAAATAATTTCAGAAGTCCTTGACTCAAGAGGGCATTTGATGCTTTGGATCACACCCTAATAATTTACAAATTACAACAGTTTGGTTTAGGTCCCAAACTTATTAACTTGTTTAAATCATATCTGGAAAATCGTCAGCAATATATAGAAAATATACGTGGTTACAAATCCAAATTGACAGAACAATCTTCCTGTGTCCCACAGGGATCTATATTGGGACCTATGTTGTTTGATATATTAATTAACGACATTGGCAACAATTTGGATGTAAAATTTTTGCTATATGCAGACGATTTAAAACTGTTACACCCCATTACTTCTGTTGATGACTGTAAAATCCTACAAAGAAATCTTCAAAACATAAATGAATGGGGCGCACGAAATAAATTAAATTTAAATGTAAGCAAATGTAATACCTTGACATTTACACGTAAATTGAAATACATTCAATTCAATTCGACTATCAGTAGGGAGATAACAAACTGCAAAAACTTGATAATTTTAAAGATCTTGGGGTTACATTAGATTCAGTGCTTAGTTTTGTACCTCATATAACCAATATTATTGTCTGCATATAAAATACTTGTGACACGGAAATGTAGAGATTTTTCATCTTCTTCTACACTTAGTACACTATATAATACACTTGTGAGAACTAAACTTGAGTATGCTTCGGTAATTTGCTCACCTATTTACAATCTACACATGTATTATATTATATTGTTTTTTAAAAGTCACCAAGTTTATCCTATTTAAGGATATGATCATAAGCTACTTCTCATGGAGTTCACATATAATAGTCTAGCACAACGAAGATTAAACTCGCAGATACTATTTCTTTACAGAATATTATATAATGCGTTTTTTTAAGCTGTTAAAGTTTTTTTGTTTTGCAGATATACTGTTATTTAAAAAATATTATATTATAGTAATGAATATATTCTGTAATTGGGCGTTGAGCCGGTAGAATCTTTATTAAATAAATAAATAAAAAAAATAAATGCAACACAAATTAATTCAACTATCAGTTAAATAATAATAATGTCCACATACTTACATTTACTTTTCGAAGCAGCGACAAAAACAGTAAAATGACGCACTGTCAGTTTGAAACTAATGACGTGTTATCGGATCCGGTCGACGTTTAATGATGCCGGATCCGCCGGATTACCGGATCCGATTTTCCGGATTGTAATCCCTAATTGGGATATCGTTAGTGTAACAGAAAAAATGGTTCAAGAGGTACAAAACTTGTTGGCCAATTGGGCATATCGGACTTTAAAGTTCATTTTTCATTATTATGAATGCATTCATGTGTAACAAATTGCTTTAACGACATGCTTTTGAAACTTGAGGGATATTCTTAAAACTGTTAAGCTTAGCTCTTTAAACAAACTCATCAATTGCCTTTCGACCATAAGCCCAAGGAAAAAAATTCATATACATATTTCAAAAAGTTTTTTTTTAATTGTTATTTTGTACATGATAAGGTAAAAAGCTTTTTTCTGTTTTTTAGTTTTATTATCATTTTTTTAATATGAGTTAGTAGGAAAAAATCTTTTTTCTACGACCACTATGTAAAAGTCACATTTCGTAATGACATTGTTGCTTAAAAAATGAATCTTTTCATTGGCAAGGCAAAACACAAATGAAAACTGACATTTCTGTGTGAAAAGTGACAGTTCTGTGTGAAAAGAAATTGACAGCATCGTTTGATATTCGTTTCAAAAATTTGTATTTTATTTGTATATGTTTGTCTAAATATCATTTAGAACACAGTTAATTGTGTTTGTATACTAAATTCCAATTTTAGTGCCTTTATTTAAATTGAGAAGGTATACCTTATAAGTTTATTGATTTTAAGTAACTTGTACTTTAAAAATTAAAAGAATAAGATGAAAGTAATTTTAACAGAGCTGTTATGTTTTGACAGCTCTGTCAAAACATCCAACATAACAGTTATCAAAACATCCAACATGCAATATTTATTATGTTTCTCTACAAACGTGCTTTTGAAAAAATACATTAAAATTGGGTGGACAAGTTAAAAAAACCTGGATCTTTTGTAATATACTAAAATATTTACAAAAAATATTAAAACACTACTGAGTTGTCCAACTTTTGTATAATCACCCATATATACAGGGTGTTATGTAATTAATGTTATATATTAAAATGGGTAGTTCCTTAGGGTCCATAAAGAAGCACCTGAAACTTTTTTTTTCTAAATTCCAAAGACTAAAAATAATTTATAATAACCTTTATCCTACCAAAAAGTACGCCACTGATCGACTAGGAACTGCAGATTAACCTAACCTATTACTTTTTAATGCAGTGTTGCCAAATGTAAAATTAAAAATGTATTACCTTATATGAGATGCTCAAAATGATTTCATTATTTAGAATGCAAGCTTAAACTCTGCGAAGCATGCTTTCGCGCACCCGCGTAAAAATGTCTGGACTATTTACAATTAAGTTCCTGAGTTGCTGCCCACATCCCGTCTCTCGTAAATGTGGCCTTATCGGTATACAAAACACTACGAGTCCAATCAGCATCTTCTTGATTTTTCTGTATATACCAATGGCAAAATTCCAACCGCAGTTCATAATCTCCATCCTGAAGAGCTTGAACTTTTTGTAGGTGATATGGGTACAAACTATTTTCGTGAATCGTGCGCCACGTAACAAAGTTGGACATTTGTCCAAGTTGCAACTGCCCATGGGCAGTTAATCGTCTTGTACTAATTCTCGGATTTGCTTCCACTTCGTTCAAAATTTATTCTTCAAGGGCCACAAATTCACGTCCCTGAGCCCGACCCCTATCACCAACAAATGCGCTAAATCTTCCGCAGTCCCTTAAACTTTGCACAGCACGTACAAAAACGCCATAGCATAAAATCTTTCGCACAAATTACTTATTATTATTACTAATAAAATACAACACAGATTATACAACTGAAATACAAATTTTCAAACTTTCAAATATTTATAAAAGAATAAAAACCTGCACAAACTTGAAAAAAAATAAAAACCTGAAACCGCTAGATTTTAGAATTAGACCTTGTGTAAACTAATGATTTTTTAAAAATCGTTTTAACATTGTGATTTAAAAACATACTTATAAAAAATATATTTAAATTTAGACACACCAGATTTAAACTTTAATCATAATTCATAATGATTTACTTTGTCCAATTTATGTTGTTATGGTTGGTTACCAACCGTTGGTAACACTGTCAAATTGTAGGTTATGTGCGCAAATTGTAATATCTTAACTAAGGGAAGTGATTTTGGGAGTTTGGATTTATTTACACAAATTGAATGTTTAACGATTAACCTGTGAACTTGTCCTAATTTCATCTGAGTAAACAGAAAGAAAAAAACCGATGAAAAAATTAATTTTATGGAGTTTTTAAATAGGTAGGTACTAATTTTTCTTATCATTGCTTAAGTTAATAGCTGGATGAGTAAATAAATACAGAATGGTATTAGAGCTTTAAGGGCATAAAACTTTTGTATTTATTGAGTTTTTATTTATTTTTTGCAAGAAAATTTTTTAGTAACAATTTTTGTACAACTGGCAACGCGCAGCTACTTTGTTGGTTTGTATCTATGTACTGAGAGAACACAAGTGTGTAACCAGTGGCGTATCACAAAAAATATAAAAAACTTCTAATGCATATATTTTCTTTATCTTTGGGAAAATATCTTTTAAAATATTTTTCCATTACACCTTATGTCAAAAGGTATTCAGTATTTTAATATATAACATTAATTACATAACACCCTGTATATATATATATTAGGGTGTCCCAAAAAAAAAGAATTTATTTTTTTTTCTTGTCTCTTGTAAAAATATGTTAGTATATCATGCTGTAAGAGCCCTTTCAAAATATCAGCTCGATTAAAAATTTTGTAGGGGTCGCTCAAGATTTTTAAAAATTTTAAAAATCGTCAAAAATTGAATTTTTGTTTTATTTTAATTCTTTTTCTCGTCTCGATATTATTTTTTAGGTTGAAAATAATAAAAATTCTGTAAATTTCAAATCAATATTTTGATTTCTAAAGGTCGCTAAAAGTTCGTTGATATTTATATTCAGAGGTCGCTCGAAAACGTTCAAAATACTCTACTTTGAAAGTTAAAAAAATCTTGAGCGACCTTTAAAAATTAAAATATCGATTTGAAATTTTCAGAATCATTATTATTTTTAAATTAAAAAATAATATCGGAACGAGAAAACAAATTAAAATTTAAAAAAATTCAATTTTTGACGATTTTGGTAATTTTTAAAAATCTTGAGCGACCCCTAAAAATTTTTTAATGGAGCTGATCTTTTGACAGGGCTCTTAAAACATGACAAACCAACATATTTTCACAAGAGACGAGAAGAAAAAAAATATTCTTTTTTTTTGGGACACCCTAATATATATATATATATATATATATATATTAGGGTGTTTCATTTTTAGGCGATATTTTTTTTCTTTCTGTCCTACCCAAAAATCTGATAATTTATATATAAAAAAATATATTTCCGTTGGAAAAAAAATTCTAAGTTAATTAGAGGCTTCACTCTTTCAAAAATTCGATTTCCCATATAAATTACACGGGAAAAAGTTTTTTTCGGCTTCAACTCAATTTTTTGGCGTTTCAAAATTTTTTTGGAAAAAATGAGTATGCAGCTTTTGTAGGGAATCAAATTTGCTACAAAAAAGTTCCGTTGAGCAAACGCTTTCCGACCAACAGTTTTTGAGTTTAAAGCCCGCTGCACAACAACCCGGTAACGTGAACGGGAACGGGAAACTAAACGGTAAAGGTGGGAGAGACTCAGCGAACCCTATCTATCAACAGTGGTTTTTTAGTCTCTCCCACCTTTATTGTTAGGATTCCCGTTCCCGTTCCCGTTACCGGGCTATTGTGCAGCGGGCTTTAGAGCTGGAAAGGTAAATGTTAATTAACAACAAATTTCCTTTAAATTGAAATTTATTGATAGGTAAAAATAAAGGCGTATGCAAACTTTTAAAGAACAAAATTGGAAAAAGTTTGTTGAATTTTGCCTGCCGGCCTCATATTTGTAAGCTGGTTTTACGTTGTGTTTTCCAAATATACTGGCCAATAACTTCAGGTCCAAATTAATTAACATTAACATTACCTTTCCAGCTCTACAACTCAAAAACTGTTGGTCGGAAAGCGTTTGCTCAAGGGAACTTTTTTGTAGCAAATTTGATTCCCTACAAAATCTGCATACTCATTTTTTCCGAAAAAATTTTGAAACGCCAAAAAATTGAGTTGAAGCCGAAAAAAACTTTTTCCCGTGTAATTTATATGGGAAATCGAATTTTTGAAAGAGTGAAGCCTCTAATTTACTTAGAATTTTTTTTCCAACGGAATTATATTTTTTTATATATAAATTATCAGATTTTTGGGTAGGACAGAAAGAAAAAAAATATCGCCTAAAAATGAAACACCCTAATATATATATATATATATATATATATATAAACAGGGTGTTATGTAATTAATGTTATATATTAAAATACTGAATACCTTTTGACATAAGGAGTAAAGGAAAAATATTTTTCCAAAGATAAAGAAAAAATAGGCATTAGAAGTTTTTTATATTTTTTGTGATACGCCACTGGTTACACTTGGTTTATCTCCGCACACTTGTGTTCTGTGAGTACATAGATACCAACCAACAAAGTAGCTGCGCGTTGCCAGATGTAAAAAATTGTAAATAAAAATTTTTCTTGCAAAAAATAAATAAAAACTCAAAAAGTTTTATGCCCTTAAAGCTCTAATACCCTTCTGTATTTATTTACTCATCCAGCTATTAGCTTAAGCAATGATTAGAAAATTAATTTAGTACCTATTTTAAAAAATCCATAACCACAAAATTATTTTTTTCCTCGGTTTGTTTCTTTCTGTTTACTCAGATGAAATTGGGACCAGTTCACAGGTTAAACTTTAAACATTTAATTTGTGTAAATAAATCCAAAAGCACTTCTCTTAGTTAAAATATTTACAATTTGAGCACAACCTAAAATTTTAAAGAAATGCACTAGATTCTGTCATAAAAGTTGGCAGATTTAGTTTGAATTTACCTTCAGTACAAAAATGACATAACCAACAATTAATAAAAACGCCAAATTGACAATTTGCATTCTTAATTTTATAAGCTAAATTTAAACAATGTTTGTCAACTTTTTTGACAGAATTTGAAAACGCTGTTGTTACCAACCATAACATAATAAATTAAATTAGGCAACCAGATTACCCTAAAGTTCCTAGTCGATCAGTGGGGTACTTTTTGGTAGGATAAAGGTTATTATAAATTATTTTTAGTCTTTGGAATTTTAAAAAAAAAAGTTTCAGGTGCTTCTTTATGGACCCTAAGGAACAACCCATTTTAATATGTAACATTAATTACATAACACTTTGTATACATATACATATAGATATACATTTTTGTAAAAAATGATTTATTTTAAAAAACACCGTGTTTATTGTAAATTTAAATCAACTGTAAGTGTTGCTGTCTCGAGTCAAACAGTGTTAAAAGATTTAAAATATTGGTGTAAAAACCGACTTTTCGTAAACATTTTGGTGAAATTTGTCCATAAACCACAAAAAGATTAACTACACTCACAGGCAAAATAATCGATCCACACAAATTTTCTATGAATTTCAATCGCAAATAACTTTTTTATTTGATGTCGGATTTAAACAAATATTAAAGAATATACTAGATAAATTAATGGACAATCGCTCACATTTTAAAAATTACTAAAAATAGATGTACGTTTATAATATACAGGTTTAAACAAAAAGATGTTTTTTACCATAAGTTTAAGACACTCTGTAGAGTGGCAAAACCGTATATTGTTCTAAATTAAGTTTTAATTAGTCACATCTATTTTTAACTGTTTTGTTTTTGGTTCACCTTGATATATTTATTTTTGTGAAAAATATAGATTTAAAAAAAAAACATTGCAATTTCCAATATTTTTCCTGTATGAAGAACTAAGGTTGCTATGGTCCATCCATAGCCTATGGAGGGTGACAGTGACAGTTTTGTTGAATCATCCCATACTTGGACATGTCATATACAGCTTTCAAAAGCTATCAAATTGCTTTTTGTAAATTAATGTGTTAATTTTGAGGTGTCTTCTTACTTTTAAAAATGTCTTAAACTTATGGTAAAAAACATCTTTTTGTTTAAACCTGTATATTATAAACGTACGTGTATTTTTTAGTAATTTTTAAAATGTGAGCGATTTTCCAATAATGTATCTACAATATTCTTTAATATTTGTTTAAATCCGAAATCAAATAAAAAAGTTATTTGCGATTGAAATTCATCGAAAATTTGTGTGGATCGATTATTTTGCCTGTGAGTGTATTTGTTAGCGTTGCTTACCTCTCTATATATTTTCAAGTTGAAGATAAACAGGAAAATTAACGGCAGCAGAAACATCAAAAGAAAGGGCAGCAGAAATTCAAATACAATTTTGTAAAACAGATTATTATTATTATTTTTCAAGACTGACGGGAACAAACAAAAAATGGTACTGTTGTTAAAATCGTTCTGGGTATTAAATTCCAACATCATGGGGAGGTTAATTACTACGGCAATTACCACTATACCTATAATCAAAGTCCTGGTTTTGCCGTCGGTGATAAGATAAAGGGGCTTTAAAGGATTGTGGATCACCATGAAGCGTTGAAAAGTAATAATAAGGGTTGTATAGACAGAGGCTGTCTGCGCCATCATAAACAAAGAAAAGATATAGGGTACGATACGCGGGTACAGGTATAAAGAAGGGAGTCCAAATAATAGTACACCGCAGATATTTAAAATTGCATCAAAAAATAGCAAACTAAGTAATAGTTTATGGGTACTTGAACGTATTCCAAGTTTAAAAATGTTTATTGAGGAGATGATATTCAACAGGATGCTCGCAAAAGCGAAAAGGTTTAATAAAACCCCATTGAAAACGAACTGAAAATGGTTTTCTTCTAAGGATATGTTGAAGCAGGAGGTGTTCAACATTTTATTCATGAGCTGAGCCTGCAACAAACAAATTACATTTTAATACTGTCTTTTTTCTATAAAAGTATGATGTATAAATATACACATATATATATATACAGGGATGGTAATGTGCTCTTAGCAGTGTTACCAATGTCATATATTAAAATTATCCACCCAGACGTCTGAAATTATCCGCCAGGATCCGATTTTTTAAAAGGGAAAATACGCCAATTTTAAAAATAAGTAAAAATATACAATTATATTATTATTATTATAATGCTTTTAAAGCATACATAAATAATAAACAAACATAATTTATACGAGTATTAAAAAAATAACAACATGAATTCTTGCTTGCACATAATATTACAAAGTATCATATTAAAAAATAACATAATTTAAATTAAATAATGTTTTTAGTTCGCTTTAACTTCTTGGATCTTGGTGTTGTAATAGCTATTTTCGCGGAGCTAATCCCGAACTAATTCACATCCTATAGGCATGCGCTTTTTAAAATTTGGCGTTCAAAATGTAAAGTGCGCATGACAAATATTAAAATGCGCATGCCTAGGATGTCCGAACTAGTTCGGGATTAGCACCGCAAAAACACCTAATATCTCATAATCTTCATAACTCTGAAGATGATGTATTAATACTATCCTAAAACAGTGAATTTTAAAATGGGTTATTTTTATTTAGAATTTTTAACTTTTTACAAATTAGAGTGTTGCCCCAATTTTTTCCGTTAACTTCAGAAATATAAATACCATGGTTTTTTCAAATAGTAGATATTAAGATATATTTGCCAATATCTTAAATTATCCAAAATTATCCGATTTTTAATAGGGTTAGAAAGAGATCCGCAACCCCGCAAAATTATCCGCAAATCGGAGAATTATCCACCAATCGGCAACACTGGCTCTTAGGCCGTTTAATAAATAAAGACAAATGCATTATGAGACGTGGGAGTTAGAGGTGGGAAACTATCGATAAATTTTACCATCGATAGTTCGATACAACCTAAGCAAAAACTATCGATGTATCGATACTATCGGAAACAGAAAATCTGCATTAATATTAAGGACCTTTTATTCAAAGATGCCATTCATAATGGCCCATAAAAACTAAAATATTTACATTTAGACCTAAATCGTGACCTTCTAACAGTTATTAAATTGCTTTTCCAATGAAACGGAAGAACAGTTTTAATTATCACCACCAAATATAATTATTTTAAAATACCCATCTTATGTTAGAAGTCAAAATTAATTAAAACTTAAAATTGCGTTTTAATACGTCGATTAACTAAATAAAAAACGTTGCAAATCCAGTGACATAACCTCCCATGTCTCTAATAACCTCCCTCACGAATGACAAGCATATTTATTATTATTATAGGTAATAGATTATCTTTGCATATATAACCATTGAGATATGTCTATGTCAGAGATATGGAGGTCCATATCTCTGGTCTATGTATATAACACACATGACATGACAACAGCTGTTGTCTAGAGAATTGTCTGTCAATCAGTGTTGCCAACCTGGATGTTTTCCCTACTTTTCCAGGAAAATTTGTCTAAAGATTTAACAAACACTATCGATAGTATTTATAAAACTATCGATAGTGCGATAGTGCGGTTTTCATTCGAAAACTATCGATACATCGATATTTGCATTCGATAGTTTCCCACCTCTAGTGGGAGTGGTGGAGTGACGTAAGAGTAGTGGGGCAAGCAAGACCGCGCCACGCGGCTACGATCATCGCCCGAGTCGGCCCGACCGCAGACAAGAGAATGTGTTGTAAGTAAGCGGTAGTACGTTTGTTATAAATTAGGATATATTCTTTAATAAAAATGGTTTACACCCTTGAAGAAAAGATTCAATTTATAACGTGGCATTTAAATGGGATCTCAGATCGAGAAATTCCAAGATTATTTCCAAATATGTTCCCAAATAGACCCTTACCAGCAAGGGCAACAATTCAAAATGTTGTAAATAATTTGAACATTTACTTTGATTTATTTATTTTTTTATTTAAATATTTTAGAACACCATTTTTGTTTGAACATTTACTTTATTTATTTTTTTATTTAAATATTTTAGAATACCATTTTTGTTTAAACATTTACTTATTTAAACATTTTAGAATACCATTTTTGTTTAAGAATATTTGTTTTTTTTTATTACAAGAATACTATGGTTTATTTTCCACATTTTCGAAAAAAATTCAATAAGTATTCGTTTTTGTAAACAAAATCATAGTTAAATTTTAAATGAAATTTAAAATTCCTCCGTCCGCACTCTTAACGTGGACCGAATACTAGTGGTCGAGAACTATCGAAGCACTATCGATAGTTATCGATAGTTGCTACTATCGAAAACTATCGATAGTTTTCTGCAAAATATCTTTTTCGATAGTAGTCACTAGAGGGCCCCACAGGTATACAAAGATTAAAACAATTATTATATAGTAATAATAATAATATTTTTAATTTTATTTAGTGTAGCCATATATTTTTTAACTAAACTACTGCCTAAATAAAGAAAATCTACCAAAAAATACATTTATTTTTAACATACAGGTCTCTGCAATTTTGTTTGGTTACAGTTTTAAACTAAGGCGTGACAGTTTGTCTGTGGTTCAAATAATTACCGAAAGACGCTCACGTTGTATGATCTGTGCGCTCACGTTTAAAACCTCATAATGTGGATATGTAAACATTTTTACATAAAAATATTTAATCAAACCATATCATTCTTTTATTTTATTTAGTAATAACCTTATTTTACCCATAATACTTTATCCTTTTCCACTATCAAAAACTATCGATAGTTATCGATAGTCTGATAGTTGACTATCGATAATTATCGATAGTGCCGACTATCGATAGTTCTCGACCTCTTCGGCGAATACTACTGAAATTATTTCGAGACTCGATCGCGAAATTTGCGTCAAGGTTATCTAGTAGTGGGAATGTAAAGCAGTTAGAGGAGGGGAAGTAAAACATTGGCGGACGTTTAATTGTTTTGATTTAATCGTTTTAAAATCTTGTACTGCACGCTTATGGCAGAGGGGAAATAAGTATTTTGTTGTCCTATTCGTTCAACAATGGTTGTTTGTCTCTCTTATTTATACGTTTATCTCACTTATTCGTACGTTTTATATAGCATGCATCTTTGTTTATTAAACGGCCTAGAAGCCCATTACCATCCCAGTATATATATATATATATATATATATATATATATATATATATATATAAGGGTGGCCCAAAAAAAAAAGAATATTTTTTTTACTCCTCTCTTATAAAAATATGTTAGTTTATCAGGCTGTTAGAGCCCTGTCAAAATATCAGCTCGATTAAAAAAAATTTAGGGGTCGCTCAAGATTTTTTAAAATTTTCAAAATCGTCAAAAATTGAATTTTTGTTTTATTTTTTTTTTCTCGTCTCGATATTATTTTTTTGGTTGGAAATAATAAAAATTCTGTAAATTTCAAATCAATATTTTGATTTCTAAAGGTCGCTAAAAGTTCGTTGATATTTATATTCAGAGGTCGCTCAAAAACAAAATACTCTTAAAACTTGAAAGTTAAAAAAATCTTGAGCAACCTTTAGAAATCAAAATATCGATTTGAAATTTTCAGAATCATTATTATTTTTAAATTAAAAAATAATATCATAACGAGAAAAAAAATTAAAATAAAAAAAATCCAATTTTTGACGATTTTGGAAATTTTTAAAAATCTTGAGCGACCCCTAAAAAATTTTTAATGGAGCTGATCTTTTCACAGGGCTCTTAAAACATTACAAACCAACATATTTTCAAAAGAGACGAGAGAAAGAAAATATTGTTTTTTTTGGGCCACCCTAATATATATATATATATATATATATATATATATGCAAAGAGACTACTTTAATAAAATAAAGAAAGAATTGGCAACAAGGATTGAAGAAGGTGAATCAAATCTATTTATAAAATATTCCAATGGTAATACCATTGGAATATTTTATAAATGGATTTGATTCACCTTCTCCAAAACCATTATGGTAGTATTCCTTTTATAGCAAAAAAGCAGAAAATAAAACATCTGGTTCAAAAAACTATATTTAAAAATAGCACACATAAATGTTAGATCTCTGAATTCAAATTCAAACATGGTTAAGACCTGAACTATCCAGTGATAACTTTCACATTAATGGATATACTCTAGTTCGCGCTGACAGAATTACTCGAGGAGGCGTGTAAAAATATAGTTAAAAGGCAGTATGAAAGTAGAGCAGCTTTGGCTTATTCTAAACTATAAGCAGAACAAAATTGGACTTGGATTTGTGTATCGTGCCCCTAAGGTGAACGTGAATTAACTTTGGACTGTTGGTGACGTTCTTGAAAATTTGTGTGTGCAAGTAGATAGCTTGGTGCTAACAGGTGACTTAAATGTAAATTTTTTAAACAAAAATTCTAATAAAACCAAATTAATTGAATCTCTTATTTCAAACTTCAATATTCTTCAAATAGTACCTAAACTCCAACTAGAATAATTCTTAATTATTACAAGTAATACTGAGAACTAGCTTTTAAAAATTGTGAAACCTTGGATATTTTTACGGATCATTTATGTGTGATTGTAGAAATCGTAAAAGAAAAACCAACAAAAACAATTGATACCTTCTCTTACAAAGATTTTGCTAATATTAACTTAAATGATTTAGCCTCTGACGCAAATTGGAATGCTATTGAGTACGTAAATAATATAGATGAAAAAATAAATATTTTAAACTTAATTATTATGTCAATTTTTAATAAACACGCTCCAATTATTACAAAAAGATCTAATAAAAAATCGTTAGCTTATATCACTTATAATATTAAACAAATGATAAAAACTAAAAATAAAGCTCTTAAAAGATATCAAAAAACAAAAATGTATTCTCACAAATTATTATCATACTTTAATTTACTTTGTGCGTATAATCTTTAGCGTCTATCGTTTTGTCTAGTTAGATATTCGTAATTAAATGTACTAATTGTAGAGAAGCAACGCAGCCCCGAAAACACCGATTCGACTTATAAATCTTCTTTTTTTAAACTTAAATCTTAAACATTTTTATTTTCATCTTTTTTGCATAAAATTGTAAAAACAAAACAACCTGTATATTTATTTTGTACACAATAAATCTATATTATTATTATATTATTATATGTATAATATACATATTAGGGTGTCCCTTATTTTTTTTTTTTTACGCATACCCTCTAAATACCCTCTAATTATATTTATTACGTGTTTATATACTCCCAGTAAAAATTTCAGCTCCGTGCCGACTTGCATCTGAATCCTCCGTTAGCCAACGTTAGGCGCGCGGTATTTTGTAACACGGTTGGTCGCGAGGTCTTCGATCGTAAGTCATTTTGTGTTTGTTATTATGTGACCCTTTTATTATAAATTATTGACAAATGTTAAAATATAGTTTTATTTATGTGTATACTTTGATAAAAATGTATATTTTCACAGGGAATGGCTAGTTAGCCGGAAGGGTCTGATGAATAGGCCGTAAACTCTGAAATTGATAAACTTAAATAACTAAAATAGTCTATTGTGAGACGATGACTACCGAAAACTTATTGAACTGACTGAAATATTTTTGGGAGGACATCGAGAAAAGAAATGCTTATAAAAAGCTGAAATTTCATATAACAGTATATTTTAGCAATACTAATTAGTATATTAATACAGGGTGTCTCACCAGCGATGGTACCTTAGACGTTTACGGAGAACGGCTGAGGATATCAATTTGAAATTTTTATAGCAATTATTGTACAATTTAATCTACCTTTTAAAATTATTTTGAATAAAATTCCTCTTCCGGTTTAACCGGAAGCGACATCAACTTTGTTATTTCCAACGGAACACCCTGTAAATTTTTTTATTTTTAAATTCCTCATAAAATTCTTAATGAAATTGCTGTACCATTCTCTATACCTAAACTTAATAGTTTTCGAGTTAATAATTTTTTTCGTAAAATTTTGACAGTTGCACCTCCCTTAAAAATTGCTTATAACTTTTTTGATATTCGGTTTGCTGGTATGCTGTAAGGATTTTTGGAATCTTAAAACATTGTTTTAAAGATTCCATGTCTGAAATTTTCATATTTATGATCAAAAACTAGAGAAAAATCGTGGTAAATTTGGTTAACTTCAAACATTAATAACTTGTTTATTTTCAATGGAACTATATGCATGTTTTTACATAATCAAATAGGAAAATGAATTACATTTTGATTGTTATAACCATTCCCTATACCTAAATAGTAAGGTTTCGGAAATACAAGCAAATTTCTGTAAAAATCCAATATTTTGACATATTTATCTCAGATACCGATGAAATGTCACAACAAATTAGTTATGTCATTGATTGACAGTTGATACATTTCTTAAGGAAGATATTTTAAAAATAATGGAAAACAACAATTAAACAAAGTTTTAAGAATTTAATTATTATAAATTATAAAAAACGTGATGGAAAAAATAACAACCAAAATACTATTTTCATAAATGTTCAAAATGGCGACCATTGACTTGCAAACATTTTAAAATGCGGAGCCTGAGAGATTTTGTTGTGACATTTCATCGGTATCTGAGATAAATATGTCAAAATATTGTATTTTTACAGAAATTTGCTTGTATTTCCGAAACCTTACTATTTAGGTATAGGGAATGGTTATAACAATCAAAATGTAATTCATTTTCCTATTTGATTATGTAAAAACATGCATATAGTTCCATTGAAAATAAACAAGTTATTAATGTTTGAAGTTAACCAAATTTACCACGATTTTTCTCTAGTTTTTGATCATAAATATGAAAATTTCAGACATGAAATCTTTAAAACAATGTTTTAAGATTCCAAAAATCCTTACAGCATACCAGCAAACCGAATATCAAAAAAGTTATAAGCAATTTTTAATGGAGGTGCAACTGTCAAAATTTTACGAAAAAAATTATTAACTCGAAAACTATTAAGTTTAGGTATAGGGAATGGTACAGCAATTTCATTAAGAATTTCATGAGGAATTTAAAAATAAAAAATGTACAGGGTATTCCATTGGAAATAACAAAGTTGATGTCGCTTCCGGTTAAACCGGAAGAGGAATTTTATTCAAAATAATTTTAAAAGGTAGAATAAATTGTACAATAATTGCTATAAAAATTTCAAATTGATATCCTCAGCCGTTCTCCGTAAACGTCTAAGGTACCATCGCTGGTGAGACAAAATAAAATCAACTAAATTAGTAAAACAAATGATAGAAACAAAAGCAATAATATTAATTAGTAATAATATTTAATAAAATCATTAGAAAAATACAGTCATGAAGTAAATCTTCTTTTTAAAGTTTTTTTTCGTGTTACAAAATACCGCGCGCGCCTAACGTTGGCTAACGGAGGGTTTAGATGCAAGTCGGCACGGGTTCCCATTTATAGAATGAGCTGAAATTTTTACTGGGAGTATATAAACAAGTAATAAATATAATTAGAGGGTATGCGTAAAAAAATAAAAATAAGGGACACCCTAATACATATGTATACAGGGTGTTATGTAATTAATGTTATATATTAAAATGGGTTGTTCCTTAGGGTCCATAAAGAAGCACCTGAACTTTTTTTTTCTAAATTCCAAAGTCTAAAAATAATTTATAATAACCTTTATCCTACCAAAAAGTACGCCACTGATCGACTAGGAACTTTAGGTTAATCTGGTGGATTTATTATGTTATGGTTGGTAACAACCAAAATCTCTCAAAAAAGTTGACAAACATTGTTTAAATTTAGCTTAATTACAAAAATGACAAAATTAACAATGCAAATTGTCAATTTGGCGTTTTTATTAATTGTTGGTTATTTCATTTTTGTACTGAAGGTAAATTCAAACAAAATCTGCCAACTTTTATGACAGAATCTAGTGCATTTCTTTTAAATTTTAGGTTATGTTTTCAAATTGTAAATATCTTAACTAAGGGAAGTGCTTTTGGATTTATTTACACAAATTAAATGTTTAAAGTTTAACCTGTGAACTGGTCCCAATTTAATCTGAGTAAACAGAGAAAAAAACTGATGAAAAAAATTAATTTTGTGGTTATGGATTTCAAATTTCAAAGGTACTAAATTTTCTAATCATTGCTTAAGCTAATAGCTGGATCAGTAAATAAATACAGAAGGGTATTAGAGCTTTAAGGGCATAAAACTTTTGTATTTATTGAGTTTTTATTTATTTTTTGCAAGAAAAATTTTTAGTAACAATTTTTTACATCTGGCAACGCATAGCTACTTTGTTGGTTGGTATCTATGTACTCACAAAATACAGATGTGCAGAGATAAACAAGTGTGTAACCAGTGGCGTATCAAAAAATATATAAAAAACTTCTAATGCATATTTTTTCTTTATCTTTGGAAAAATGCTTTTTAAAATATTTTTCCTTTATTCCTTATGTCAAAAGGTATTCAGTATTTTAATATATAACAATAATTACATAACAAAAGTTTTTCTAAAACGTACTTACACTGAAAAAATGCAGTATTAATTTTTATGTTCTATCTGAGTTTGAGGCCAACGTTTTATTATTTAAAACACTACCTATAAAGTTAAGAACAGTATTTAATTTAATAAAACCTTCATTATTATTATAACAAGTGTTTCCTAACATTTAACTCATGCATTTGGGTAATTAAGTCTTTATTCTAAGAACAATTTTCTCAAGGATATATTAAAATGCATTTCATATTAGTAGTACTAGTTCTTTTATTGTTATGAGAGTTCAGGGATTTTATTAAATGCTCAGGCTATTATTGTTATAGTCATATACACACAAAAAAGTCTATGGTAATATCAATTAAAACTGCATTGAATTAACTATAACATATTGTCATATATGCGCAACCTAATCAATTGCTAAAGTCTATAAACTATATGGCATTGTTACTATTTAAACAGATCATACCGTATGATCTGTTTAAATAGTAACGTATGATTCATACGTTAATATATGATATTGTTTGATTTCAACTAAACTGCGCACCACTCAATGTGTCGCGACCAAAAAGTTCGTTCTTTTTCAAAACGACAAACTTTTTTGTTTCTTGACGATTTTATTTTGGTCTGTGATGTCTGCTAGCCTCATCCTCTGGCAATTCATGCTAAAGATATGAAGCTCACGGTTCGTCAAGTAAATTTCCTACAGGGTGATATGTTAACCGGTGAAAAATTTCAATAACTTCATCCGAGCCCCGTTTGTAAAAAAATAATTTTTTTTTCGGTTTTACTTTGAAATAATGAAGTATTATGTGTTACCTTCAAACTTTTTCAAATTTTTCGAATTGGAATCTTAGCAACGAAAATATGATTTTTTCCCCAAAAGAGTACATTTAAGGCTTTTTTGTAGGCAATACACTCAGTCTTTTTAGGAATAAAAAGATAAGATGGTAAAAGATTGTTCCTTTAATAATTTTGAACAAGAGACAAGCAACAAACTTCCATTATTTTCAGAAGGCCTAAGCTAAGACCACTTTTTGAAAATGAAATTTTTGTGAAAGTTTGAAAAACCTAAACCTAAACCGATATTTACGTTCGTAAAATGTTTTCTTCATAATTTTAACCTTCTGATTATGATTGAGTTGTCAAATTTAAGTTTCAGATAAAACCAAAATCACTAAGAATCAAGATTCAAAAACGATTCCCGGCTGTTAAATGTCTCAATAAAATCCAAAAGCTGGTTTTTACTGTTTTTTTTTTTACTTTGTTTTGCATCTTTAGTACAATATTATCATGTCGCTGAATGATCAAATCGAGGATCAAATCATGACCTACCTACATACCTATCCCTATCTTACCCAGGTTACTTTTATTCTTCCTTTAAATAATTAAAATTCCAATGCCAGACTTTGCTGCAGCTACGGGAATTAACATCTCCAAATCAACGGTTCGCAGAAGATTGCATGAAACGGGAGGCAAGGGTGGCTTTTGGAAGTGGAGGAGTAACTGTTTGGGATGAATGGAAAGAGTGAATGCTGAAAGATTTAGAGATTTGGTTGTTATTGATACGTGGTCCCTTATGCTCAAAATGTTGCTAATAATTGGTGTTGATGAATCCTATTGAGCATGTGTGGAGGAGGATGAAATTGAAGATGAAAGAGAGGGAAGGACGCATGGAAAATTTGGATGAATTGGTAAATGCTATTCAGGAAGAATTGGGTACCCCAGGAATTTCTAAGGAAGTTGGTCGAGGGAATGCCTAGGAGGGTTAACGAATTATTACGGGTTAGGGGAAGGCCAACGAAATATTGAAAGTTATTATTGTTATTGTTTGTTACATTTTTCTGTTGAATGTTGAAGTTTTGATTATGATTATATCTACGCATAAAATTTTCAATAAGATTTTCGAATTTTGATTCTTGGTGATTTTGGTTTTATCTGAAAATTAAATTTGACAACTAAATCACAATCAGGAGGTCAAAATTATTAAGAAAACATGTCACGAACGTAAATATCGGTTCAGGTTTAGTTTTCGCAAATTTTCACCAAAATGTCATTTTAAAAAAGTGGTCTTTGCTTAGACCTCTCTGAAAATAATGAAAGTTTGTTGCTTGTCTCTTGTTCAGAATTATTAAAGGAACAATATTTTACCATCTTATCTTTTTGTTCCTAAAAAGACTGAGTGTTTTGCCTACCAAAAACTACTCTTTTGAAAAAAAATCATATTTTCGTTGCTAAGATTCCAATTCGAAAAATTTGAAAAACTTTTTAAGGTAACACATAATACTTCATTATTTCAAAGTAAAAACGAAAAAAAAATTTTTTTTTTTACAAACGGGGCTTGGATGAATTTATTGAAATTTTTCACCGTTTTACATATCACCCTGTAGGAAATTTAGTTGAAGAACGGTGGGCTTAATATCTATATGAATTGCCAGAGGATGGGGTTAGCAGACATCACAGACCAAAATAAAATCGTTCAAGAAACAAAAAAGTTAAGTCGTTTTGAAAAAGGACGAACTTTTTGGTCGCGACACATTGAGTGGTGCGCAGTTTATATCAATATTGTTTATGCAAGCATACTTTTTTGATAAAATTAAATAAATGATAATTGTTGGATTTCAACTATATCAAATTGTTTAAACAAATTTACCTTTTGTGTTAATATTAACAATATCATTTGTTTATTTTAATTATTCTGAGTTTTTAATTACATTTTATTTTTTATGTAAATAACCATACTGTATTATTACTTTAACAATTTAATTAAATAAAACTATTATTCAATCTAATGTTTTAATAGTATATTATGTATCAAGTTTGATAAACGCCATTTTATACACGAATTTAATTTAGGCACGAGCGAGCTTGCCAGCGAGTGCTTAAGTTAATGAGTGTATAGAAAAGTTTATAAACGAGGTGCATACTATACTTTTTCTACGACAAATACTTAATATTATCTTAAAATAATTTAAATCAAAAATTTGTATAGAGCGTCATCTATGAAACAACAGGGGAAACTGTCAAATGTCACATTCAGATTCACATTTTTACATTTTATAAACACAATTATAAAGATTATAAATCGAAGTGTATCTTGAAAATTGACAGTTTTTCACAGTTAAAGTAAAGGAAATGTTTTATGAGCACTTTACAGTGGAGTCCGTGCCCGAATTTAAGTTATAGTCTACTGCCGGCGAAATTAAAAGGTCAGTACAATGTTCATATAAACTTTTCAAATATTGGCGTTAAGAAACTATTTAATATTTTTGTATTTTTGTATTGAGATTATAAAATGATTTTCACATTTAGTATTATTTTACAAGAAAGGCAATTTATTTTAACTACAATACAATTCATTAATATTAGAACCAATAAAATGCCAGCATTCCATAGTTACGCATTTTATCTCAGCGGCAATATTTTTTATCATCTTGTTTACACGTTATTAAGGATTTTGACACTTTTTGATTTAACATTTGTTGCCATTTAAATTCTGTGTTTGATATATATCAATAAAATAATGAATTATAAACTCTAAAAGATCGTTGGGTTGGTGTAAACGATAATTAAATTAAGGTAAGTTTCAATCTGACAAATTTTTTTTAATTCCTAAAATTCATTGTATTTTCTCACTAAATATAACTCGTGGTATGATTAATAATCGAAGATATTTACTCATTGAAACCGAAGCAGCACATTTCACTCGTCCTGCGGACTCGTGAAATCTGCAGCTCGGTTTCAATTCGAAAATATCATCGATGATAATCATACCACTTGTTATATTATGGTTGATTGTATGACATTTGTCAACTAACTTAAAACTAACTTCAGCCCTTGACTAAAAACCTGTTGCTAACTTCAGTCCGTGACTAAAGCGCCGTAAAGCCACTTGTCAATGTGTATTTAAAAGGTCACCTAGTGTCATGGAAACATGTACGATAAAGGGTGTTTTAAAGGTGGGAGTATAAAGCTCCTATTAAGCGTTTAATAGGTTTAAATTAAAAATAGGTTTTAAAGATGTAATTAATCCAAATATTTAATAAAATCTATTTATTTAAAATAAACATAATAATATTACACAATGTGTAATTTACACATAGTAAACTTATTATAAATAACAAACATCAAATTAAACTTTAAAAAAACATGAGTATTATGCCGATATCGGCATATGGTGTAGCGCACAAATGTTTTAAGTGCATAATGAGTTTATGATAGTTGGCATACCATTGTATTTGAATGATAAGTAAAATATATTTTTTAAAGACTCTTGCATTCATGTCAATTGATTGGGGAGATTGAAGGACCGTCACAATTTCATAAGCCCGAGAAGGGAGGGTTTTTGTCACTTGACGTACAAAAACAACAAATCAATATACAATATTTATTTTGGCAATTTTTTATCAGTCCAGTAAATAATTTCATCAAATACATGAATTTGTTGATTAATTTGTAAGAACAACTTTTACTAAATTGTTTTGTTATGATAATGTAATAAAGTATTAAATGATAATTAATTGTCCATTGTGTTAATGTTTTGCGATTAATTTTCGCAACGAACAAATAAAATGCTTGATTAAAAGTATACATTACATTAACGAATGCATTCATTAAAATAATGTACTTGATCCTAATTATAAAAACTACGGTATTAATGTACAGTACATAAGAATAAGACATGTCCAATTGGAAAACATTTGGTTTTATATTTCGTTTATTAATTAATGTTGATCAAATCAAAGTTCTTTTTGTGGATCCTAATTATAAAAACTACGGTATTAATGTACAGTATACATAAGACATAAGAATAAGACATGTCCAATTGGAAAACATTAGGTTTTATATTTCGTTTATTAATTAATGTTGATCAAATCAAAGTTCTTTTTGTGGATATGTGAATAAAATGAGAAGTAGAGTATTGTCTTTTAGAACCCAAAGATGATGCGGAAGCATGCTAAAGAGCCTTATGGTTGATAATTTAACTGCTGAACAATTCGAAAACACTTGGAAGGCCTGCAGTAAATATCGTTTAAACAATTTAAAAAGTTTTGGGAATACTGATGCGATAATGGAAAATGGCCTTTCTATAAAAATCCGACAGGCTATGAGGTATGCGTTATAATTTAATTTTTTAACATTATTATTATTTTATACTTACATCTGCAGATTGATATGGATTTTAATATTGTTTTTGATAATGCGGATGGGCTATTAATTAATTGGAGCAAAAACTTCGACAAGTTACTTAAATTTTTAAGTAATGAAAATAATGTTAAAGACAAGAATATTAAAACTTTTTTGGAAAAAAAGAAGCAGATAGTGGGAAAAATAAAACCACCAAATTCACAATTAAAGATTCCCAGAAATCTTTTCTATTTGTGGGAAAATGTTTACAAGAAGTCGAGGACCTCTCCTATTTAAAGAATAGGAAGCAAAATATACAACCACTTATTTATTGCATATGCAATTTTCCATTGAAGAAATTTATATTTTTTGACAACATTAGATTTAAGTAGGTACTTAGTTTTTTAAGGGCGGTGAATTAAAATGTTTTAAAATATCTTTTATTTTTAATTATGATTTTTCGACTGAATCGTTTTTTTTACAGTTTATTCTTTTAAAAGATTTCCAACTAGAAGAACACTTAAGTCTAATTAGACTCGGCGGAGTGATCAAGCGAAAAAAAGTGTTTTTTTTTAATTTGCAACAGCTACATATATGTACTCAGAAATGATGTGTGTCATCTTTAATAACACCGTAGGGAGGTGAAAATATCACAGCTAAACGCTCGGACACGTAAACTTAATTTTTGATCGTAGATTACAAATCCGTGCTTGGTTTAGCTGTATCAGGTCAAAATTCAAAGATATTGAAAACACATAAATTTAAACACCCTGTATAAATTTAAAAAAAATTAATTTGGCTGGATCCACACATCAGTTCCAAATTTAAAAAAAAACAAATTATTGCAAAATTTGAAGTTAATTGATAATTTAGGAAATTCAAAATGTTTTTTTGCTATTTTTTTATTGAGTAAAATTAAGAATATTATGTTTATTGAAATAAAAGCATAGGAATGTTGGCACAAGAGGTGAAATATATTATTTTACAAATTATAATACCAGTATACAGTGTGTCCCTGGATCGGACTTCCGATAGGAAAAACTTTTTTAGACCTGATACAGCTAAACCGAGCACGGATTTGGAATCTACGACTAAAAATTATGTTTACGGGTTCGAGCGTTTAGATGTGATATTTCACGAGTTGAAAATTTACCTATACAGTGTAATAAGTATACTTATATGTGATAGGTTTTTCCAATAGGTTTCAGTTAAGTAATATTTGTATTATGTTTAAAAAAAATAAAAATAAAACCATAAATATAATTTCAATAATTAATAGTATTTGCAAGTCTATGAAATTCATCATTAACATTGCCAAGTTAAGTAAATTTACAGCAAAGCGCACATGCGGGAAATGACCAAATTGTCCGTTTTGCCGTAAATTTCTTTATTCAATAATGAGGGGCGCAAAATTTTATTTTAATATCAATAACGTACGATTATTGTATTAATAAATTAGGTTCATTACATTAATAAACTGATTCTAATGAATCAAAATTACTAAAATTCATTGTATTGACAATGTCATTCGTTGCATCAGCTACAATAATTCGTTAAGAGTATGAAATATACATTCGATCTATATTTAACAATTACAGTATCAACGAATAAAAATAATCGTAATAATAATTTTTATTCGTTCTAACTATTACTAATATTAATAAAACTACTAAAACAAATACATATAATTAATAAATAACAATTGTCAAATTAATAATAATAATAATAATTTATTTGTTGTAAAGAAACATAATACATTTCATTTTAAAAGTATAAAGAGAAATATACAAAACTAATCTGATACAACAAAATGGACTGGAAGGCAGACTAATCTGATTGTAATTCCAGCCCAATTAACAAAATATAGTTATTTAAAAAATACAACAATAAAATATTTCATTGAATAAATAAAACAACATTTTCTTTTTAATTAATTGATTTTTATTAATACAATGAACTATTTATTGGTTAATAAATTCTTTAATCAATTAATGAAATGTGTTTTATTGATTTGATAAAATCGTTCGTTGGACCAATATCAATGTAGCATCTCATCTATAGACAATGAACTTTTTTATTGTATTTACGCTACTTTTTGGTTCAGTGTATACAGTGCTTGGAAATGCAAGTCCGACCGCACTGGAAAGGACGGCTGTTCAATACCCGCGTGAAAAGAACAAGGATAGAACGCCAAATAGAATTTGATTGGCCAGAGCCCCGGATGCGTGCGAATTGTAAGCGAGGTCAACTCTGGGCCAGAGTCTCTGGCTGCATTTAGACTAAATGATTTAGTGTTAAGCAAACTGCGTTGGAGTGGAGATGCACATTTTAATTTTCTTTTTAAATATTTTATACCCGAATCCTAAAAATAAAATGTTTTGATTTTTTTCCTTGAGAACTAGGGCAACAACAAAAATAGTATTCTTAATAAAAAAGATTTCTCAAATAAAAATAACTAAAAATAAAAATAAAACTCTAAATAAAAATATAGACCAGTGCAGAAGCCTTTAAAAATGGTAAAAAGAGAAAAAAAATAACAGTAGGATGAAACCCATTGGAAAAGGAGGGGAATATAATAAAAGTTAAAGGAAAAATAAATTACGGGCGATCTGAGTTCGGGAAGTGAGAGGGGGGGGGTTTTAAGGGTAAAAAATGGTTTATCTCGATTTCCGGCAAAACTACAAGTCCTATGGAAAAAAGTTAAATGTCAAAGTTGTAGGTAATAAGAAGATCTACAACTTCTGTATTTACAATTTTTTCACATAACCTCAAAATTTATGTGAAAAAATCAAAAAACCAAGTTTTTGGTTTTTTATTTTTATCTTTTTCAAAAAAAAAATTTTTTCCATGAAATTTGGTGAAAACTTACCTTTTTATGTCCCAAATACACTGTAATTTATTTGATTTGAAATATTTATTATTTCGCCTTATTTTGACTTAATATCAAAAAAGCACCCTAATTTTCAATCGAAAATTCTCGCGTGAAAATATCAGCTTTTTTCAAAAAGTCGTTGTGCTTTTTGTTCGATGAACTCTCTACTTTCTGATGGTGTTCTCAGAAAATACAAAAAATATTATAATGAATAACGTAATCAGAATGAAGTATCTAAATTCAATAGTATGATTTACATGTATTTTTATATTTTATAAGATTTTCTGACATAAATGTTATTAGAATTTAATAAATAAACTTTTTAACTAAAAAAAATTGCAACAATCACATTTTTTTGATGAAATTGTACATAATGATTAAAATAAATTTTCGAATTCGAGTTTTTTTTCGTTATTCATTATAATATTTTTTGTATTTTCTGAGAACATTTACCATAGTAATGTATATTTCAGAAAGTAGAGATTTCAACAAACAAAAAGCACACCGACTTTTTGAAAAAAGCTGATATTTTGACGCGAGAATTTTCGATTGAAAATTAGGGTGCTTTTTTGATATTAAGTCAAAATAAGGCGAAATAATAAATATTTCAAATCAAATAAATTACAGTGTATTTGGGACATAAAAAGGTAAGTTTTCACCAAATTTCGTGGAAAAAAATTTTTTTTTGAAAAAGATAAAAATAAAAAACCAAAAACTTGGTTTTTTGAATTTTTCCCATAAATTTGGAGGTTATGTAAAAAAATTGTAATCACAAAAGTTGTAGATCCTTTTATTACCTACAACTTTGCCATTTAACTTTTTTCCATAGGACTTGTAGTTTTACCGGAAATCGAGATAAACCATTTTTTACCCTTAAAACCCCCCCTCCCACTTCCCAAAGTCAGATCGCCCGTAATTTATTTTTCCTTTTATTTTTATTATATTCTTCTCCTTTTCCAATGGGTTTCATCCTACTTTTATTTTTTTTGGTTTCAAAAATTATCGACCCTGGTCTAATAAAACTCTAAAAATAAATAAACTGAAAAATTAAATTAAATGTTCGAACAAGCAATTATTAACGATTCGTCGAATTGTTTCTCTGTTTGGTCTGGCCTCGAACATTCCCGCAAATAATCTTTGAATTTCTCGTTCAGAATTACCAGCAAAATGCCAGATTAAAATCTGAACTTTTTGTTCCAACGGGTACCTACATTTTTTAATTAAATAATCTTTTTTACTAAAATTACTACCTCTTGGCAAGAGGCTCTTGCTGGCACCACTGCAGTTCTCGTTCTAATATCCTCGTGTCAAGCACGCTGCGAGGTGCGCGATGGGTATGCGTTGTCGTAGCCTGCCGGCTGGCCAATCAAATTCTATTTGGCGTTCTATCCTTGTTCTTTTCACGCGGGTATTGAACAGCCGTCCTTTCCTGTGTGGTCGGACTTGGATTTGCAAGCACTGTATAATATTTTTTCTTCAAGCAATATTTAGAACATATGTTTCTTTAAATTTTGTCACATCATTTTTAAGTTTAATTTAGCTCCATTTTTGTGCAGAGGTTTATAATATTTGGGCTTTTTAACTAGTATTTAGTAATAAATACTCAGTAATAACGAAGTTTGGAAGGTTTTTAGTTTTTTCAAATAGGTAATTTGAGAACAGTCGTTTTTTTTTAAATTTACACGAGAAAATTAATTACGCACCTTTTGTGTAATTTTAAATAAAGAATGGCCCTAATGTTTGGCCGCCACTGCAAGAGGTCCCCTTTCCCTTTCCGAATCACATTTACTTAACTGAAAGGGAATGGAACTGGAAGGAAACGGAACAAATCACTTTAATTGTATTTTTCTACTCCCACCTTTAAAACGCCCTTTATCGTACATGTTTCCATGACACTAAGTGACCTTTTAAATACACATTGACAAGTTGTGGCTTTATGGCGCTTTAGTCCCGGGCTGAAGTTAGCAACAGGTTTTTAGTCACAGTTGACAGTTTTCAAATGTCATACAATCGTTAAAATAAATTGCCTTTCTTGTAAAATAATTCTAAATGTGAAAATTATTTTATTATTTCAATACAAAAATACAAAAGTATTAAATAGTTTCTCAACGCCAATATTTGAAAAGTTTATATGAACATTGTACTGACCTTTTAATTTTTAATTTCGGAGCAGTAAACTTAAATTCGGGCACGGACTCCACTGTAAAGTGCTCATAAAACATTTTCTTTACTTTCACTGTGAAAAACTGTCAATTTTCAAGAAATACATTTCGATTTACAACCTTTATAATTGTGTTTATAAAATATAAAAATTTGACATTGTTTCATAGATGGCGCTCTATACAAATTTTTGATTTAAATCATTTTAAGATAATAATAAGTATTTCTCGTAGAAAAAATATAGTATGCACATCGTTTATAAACTTTTATCATTAATTTAAGCACTCGCTCGCAAGATCGCTCGTGCCTAAATTAAATTCGTGTATAAAATGGCGTTTATCAGATACATAATATACTATTATCTACTCCTACATTAACGAGCTATGACTTTATGGCGTTGAAGTTAGCAATAGTGGCTTTTGGGTATTTTAGTCACGGGGGAAGTTGTGGTTAAATTCATCAGATGTTAAATATTTATAAATTAAAATTGGATTTAAATTCTTATTTATGTTCATCGTAGATTAAGTATAGTATGCAACTCGTTTTATAAACTTCTCTTGACACTCGTTTTTATTAAACACTCTTGCCTAAATAAAACTCGTAAATAAAATGAAATAAAACTTGATAAATAGGTACTATTATATGTATACATTATGTATAATACATAATGTATAATACATATAATAGTACCTATATATAGATGACCCTTTAATTAACCACGAAAGAGAAGCCTCGCAGGTATTAATCTTTTATTAAATATTATTATATCTTTGAGATTTGAAAAAAAATTAAAATATAATTGATAAACATTTTATTTTATGTTATGTGGTATTCATAAACTGAAAAATATTAGTCATAAAATAAAACTATTAGCAAATATTACAATGGATTTAAAAAAATAATCTGCTTATCAATTTGGTAGGTATATACGATTATCTTTACCTATACTTTTATCAGTGGCGGCTCGTCAGGGTAGGCCTCTGAGGCCGCGCCTCACCCTTAAAATGAAGGAACGAACGACTTTTTGTATTTATATTTTTGCCTATTACAAGTGTATTTTTACAACAGTTCTACCCAATAAAAAGTAAAAAACCAATCAATAATATTAAGCGTAAATAAAAATCCAGGCGCAAAGCGCGTCAAGTTAACGTGCATCGTTGAGAGTCGCTTGTTGTATGTATCTTGGCTTGGACAGGGGCGAAATTTTCACAGCCTCCGAAGCTCCCATTTACGTCTTGAAAGCGAAAATGACTCACCAACAAAAATATCGCCGTAAGTTCGCGAATAAACACCGTAGATGAGGCGAAATTTAGTTAGTTTGGTTTGTTCTGATTGGTGGTCCGTTTATGGTGGGATGCCAGCGGAGTCAAAGAAGGTTGCCAGTCTTCTCTTAGCGTTTTGGCTGATCTTTTATAGTTTTTGTCTCGATTAGTAAAATTTCTTATTTAATTATTGTAGGGAACACACTAAGGTAGATTTAGCAGTTTTTATTAAGCAAATTTTATATTTTGAAATAATAGATTGCATAATTCTTCAATTAGAGACGCGGTTTGAAAATTTAGAATTACTTTTAAATCTCACTGCAGACCCACAATTTTACGACCAAATAATAGATAAATTTTCAATCTTAAAAGATAGACGTATAGTATTTTATATTTTTTAATACTTAGGTAGGGGTCGACTTTTTAGTTTTATTTTTATTTTTTGATTAATTTATTTATTTTTAACTTTTTTAAGACTATTTTTTAAGTTTAAGATTAAAACTAGTCTTTGATGTGATATTTTGTTTGTTTTGTTTTTTAGAGTTTATTTTTTGGTTTAGTAGTGCTATCGGCTCCATTTTAAAAAAAGGTCAACGCGTCGGAGAATAATACCTCCCGGGTGACGTGGAAATTTATTCGTATTTAGACAAAATTAACCTTATGTAGCCTCACCCTCCTGTACACCCACGAGCCGCCACTGACTTTTATAAGACGTAATCGGATCTAAAGTTAATTTAGGCTATAATTTGATATTACTATTAATATTATAATACAGAGCACTTTATAATATATAATAATATATTATACCTACACAAAGCATTAATCTATCTACCTAGTAACAAATTGGTAGCATACATTGGGTTTCTAATCCGTACCTAACTTTATTAAAATTTATACTCGCATAAGAAATATTAAGTTAATAGTCCTACTATAGAGCAGGCGGAGAAAGCACAAATTAATATCTTTTGAACTTTTGAAGCAATATATGTATTAAGTGTTTCTATGTAGACTTATGAGTAAAATTTATTGTACGCTTAAAGAATTGTATGTCTACTATTTTAAATGTTAGTTTAAAATGTAATTCCACGTCATGAAAATATTAAAGCGTTCCAGCTATGGAACGCCGAAATATTTTTTACTTAAATTGATATTTTTAATTCCTTAAATTAAAAATGTTATCCAGTCATGAAAATAAGTATTAATAAAGACCGGTTAATACGTTTAATTTAGTTAGAATTAAAATTATCATCGTAACATTTTAAATTTAATAAATAAAAACGTTTCTTTAATTTGTTCAATTCATTTGTTCAATTCATTTTAAAATACCTGTAATTCGACATGAATTAAAAATATCATAACGACATTTTAATTTGCATTTAAAAAATATGCTTTGGATTTTTTTGTCACTTGAACATTTTAATTCATTTTATTTTAGAGGTTAATGTGATTTTTATAATTCTACGCCAATTAAAAATATCACAGTAACATTTTAAATTCAATGTCTGTCTAATTAATATGTTTAATTCGAATTTTTCTGTCTAGTCAATCATTTTAATTCAATTGTTTGGGCACCTTTGCACCTAGATGGCGATTGAGTGGAAATAGAGATGTGTCATTCGCGAATGGTTCTGTTTACGCTAAATAGGACTTCGCGCACCCTGTCCAAAATTAACTCTATGACCATATCTCGCGACGCAGGCGCATTACTGTGTTAACGTTGACCGTCTTGTGCACAAAAAATATATGTATAATGTTATTTTTTAGTGCTATACCACACAAAACACTTCCTTGATTTCCTTGATAGATGAATCTTCCTTGATGACTTTCAAACTTTTGTTGTTTACCCGCATGCGCATGCGTGAGGAGATACACGGGTCGAATCTGACCCTTAAGGATTTCTTCAATTTGGCGTAAAATTTGTTGAAGTTGATGTTAAATTAATATTAAAAATGGGTGTCGCCACCTATGATCAATACTGCGAAACAACAATATATAAATAAGAGATTTCTGCTTTATCAAGACAGACTAAGAAAAATCAATGTAACGATTTTACTCTGAAAATGTATATTTTAAATAAGTAGCTTTTTAAAGTTAAATAAACAGTTCAGTTAAAGTGTGTTGTTTATTGCTAATCATACAAAGGAAAACCCATAGGTTATGGGTCCAGACAATAAAAGCGGAAATTGAAACGCGGAATAACTTGAAAAAGCGTGGAAGATTAAATGTGAGGTTAAGTAACCAGGTGACGGAAATAAAATTAAAGAAAATATATCCTCAAAGGTTAGCCAAACGTACAATATCAAACCATTTGATGGAACGTCGATCTCCAATAGGGAATTTCGAGTAAATCTCCTTTTAGAACAGGCTGGAGTCCTAAATGTCTTAAAACAGGATTCACCTCTACCAATGAACAAGAGTTGGCAACATTCACGAAAAACGATGTAAAAGCACGGAACATTTTAGTGCATCTTGGAAATTATCAAAGGAAAAATCACAGCAAAAGGGATTATGGAAACCCTACGAGCAACTTACGCAAAAACTGGCATAGCCACTCAAGTTCAGTTACAAAAAAAAATTCGTGCCTTAAAATTTAATGAAGGAACTTCTCTTAATACATTTATTGGTGAATTTGAACATACAATATACGAGCTTAAAGGTGCTGGTGGAAGTATGGAACAAGGAGAAATTATATCCCAACTTTTGTCATCCATGCCTGACTCCTATAAAGGAATTGTAACAGCAATTGACGTTATATTTACTCAAGATGAGGTAACTTTGAATTTTGTCAAAAACAAATTACTTATGGAGGAAGCCCGTCAAGCAAAAACCCATGATGAAAATCAACAAAACAACTCAGTTCTTGCAAGCTTTAAAGGTAGAAGGAATTATATGAATCTGGGAAACAGGGGTAATGTTAACAGCAGGTCTGGAAACCCATCCTACAATAATTTTAATCAAATGTCAAGTGATTCAAATGCTGTCAATACCAGTTTTCCGTTTAACTGTTACAATTGTGGGAAGAGAGGTCATCGAAGAGCAGACTGTAGACAAAGAGGAAGAGGTAATATACATCCACCAAGATTTCCAATAGGGGGAGTAAATGTTGCACAGGAAGCTAACGGAAACACCACCGACAATGAGCAAGAAAAACAAATATCCTTTTTAACTTCAGCAAACTGTGTAAGTATAACAAAAGACAATAAAAATTTGATAAGTTTTGTGATAGACAGTGGAGCTACACATCATCTTATCAAAAGTGAACTGCTTAATCATGTATCTAACCTGGTAGACATTGACTATTGTATAAATTTAGCTAAATCAGGTTCAGTAATTAAAGCGTTCAAACAAGGTGATTTGCAAGTAACAACTGTGGACAATAAAAGTATTTTAATAAAGAATGTATTAGTCTGTGATGGACTTTTTTTGTAATCTTCTGTCAGTTAGAAAATTAGGAGAATCTGGTTTTGGAATTTTGTTTGGTAATAATGCAGCAGTTATCAAGAAAGGAAATCAGGAAATTCTACAAGGAAAATAGCTGGGAATCTGTACACAGTCACAATTAGGTTGTCGGGAATGAATACTGTTTGCACTGCAAAGGAAGACAGCCTGTTGTTACATTGTCAAGATATCCAAGTCCAGGTTTGTGTGAAACATGTATTATGGGAAAACAAATTAAAAACCATATTATCCTATTGAGAAAGAAAGAAAACCCACCAGAATTTTGGAAACTGTCTCAAGCGATGTATGTGGCCCTATTAATCCTATTTCTTATGATGGTTATCATTATTATGTTAGTTTTATAGACCATTTTTCACATTTCTGTGCAATATACTTAATAAAGAATAAAAACGAAGTTATATAAAAGTTTAAAGAATATATAAGACTTACATCATCTAAATTCGATAGAAGAATTGAAAATCTTCGGTGTGATAATGGGGGAGAGTACTCCTCAAAAGAGTTCAAAGAATTTTGTAAAATAATGGGTATTAAAATTCAGTATACTGTTCCCAGGAATCCACAGCAAAACGGATTAGCAGAAAATTTTAATAGGACAATCATGAATATAGCCAGATGTTTATTAATAGATTCTAAACAAAATAAAAAAATTTGGGGAGAAGCTGTCCGTTGTGCTGTTTACCTTATTAATCGCACAGAAAGCAGGGTTTTGCCGGATTCTAGAACTCCCGCAGAATTTTGGTATGGTCACAAACCAGATTATAACAAAATTAAGCTTTTTGGTTGTGAAGCATTTAATTTAATACCCAAAGAAGACAGGTCATGCAAGCTTGATGTAAGAAGTAAGAAAATGATTATGGTAGGTTATGCAGACAATGGCTACAGATTTTGGGACCCTCAGGAAAATAAAATTGTGCATGCCAGAAATGTAATATTCAATGAAAAGAAAAATCCAAATGATTCGACAGAAAACCCAACAGAAATAATTTTGGAAAGTCCCAAAAATAAAGAAGAAAACAGAAATGAAGAATAATTAGAAAACAGAAATGAAGACAAAAACAATACTTATCAGAGACACAGTACCCGGCCTAGAAAACTTCCAAACCATTTAAAAGATTATGATCTTAATTTTAAAGAAAATTTAATGGCGGCACTATCAGCTGGAAACTTAATATCAGAGATCTCAAGTTCATAGAAGCAATTCAGGACCATGGTTGCAATGCGGCCATAAAGAAAGAACTTGATAAACTCAAGGAAATTTCAACTTGGCAGCTCGTCACGCCTCCTAAGGATGAAAACATCATTGACTTTAAGTGGGTGTTTCGACAAAAAGTGCTAAATAATAAACAAATAAAAAAAGCGCGTCTGGTTGTTCGCGGTTTTATGCAAGACACACTCGATGAAAATGTGTATGCGCCGGTCGCGAAAATGAAATCCGTATGTTGCTATGTTTGCAAACATGTATTTGGAGTTTGATATGTTTGTTAGACAGTTGGATGTAAACTAGGGTGTTTCATTTAAAACGAAATTTTTTTTTTCTTGCTGACACATGAAAATTTTGTTTTTTAGGTTGAAAAAACTTCCTTTTTAATTTTGTAGTTTTTCCATATAAAAAGCATGTATTTTTAATCATTTTTACTTTAAATTTCTATATTTTGCCCAGGATTTGAATTATAATTTTTATCACCATAATTTCCTGAATAGTATTCACGGTTTTTTGAAAGGCCCTGCATCAATTTTGTTCTTGATTTATTTACGTTGATTGTAGTAGCTCCAAAAGTCGTTTTTTCACTTTTTTTCACATATTTTTGAGAATTACTGGTTTTACCGAAAAAGTTCAAATAAAAAAGTTGTAGAAAATTTAATTTTTGACAAAAAAGGTTTTTATGTTCATGTCACTAAAGTGCTTTGTTTAAGAGATATAAGCAATTTGATAACCAAAAACAAAGAAAAAATAGATTTTATTGAAATTTATGTATATGTAATTTGATTTAACAAATATATATCAATTGCGTTTGATAGATTAGCGCCGATTCAACTCTACTGGTGCTTACGGTAATTAAAAAGCTTTTTGAAGGTCAAACAAAACGGTGAATAAAGCAATCAAAGTATGTAACCAGAAGGCGCGATAAGCAAGACAGTCAGAAGTGAGACGTAAGGAGACATCGATTGTCGATTTATTGCGTATTTTTTCTTTGTTTTTGTTTATTAAATTGCTTATATCTCTTAAACAAAGCACTTTAGTTATGAGAACCTTTGTCAAAAATTAAATTTACTACAACTTTTTCCTTTAAACTTTTTCTGTAAAACCAGTCATTCGCTCGATTTTCTCAAAAATATGTGAGAAAAAGTGAAAAAAACGACTTTTGGAGCTACTACAATCAACGTAAACAAATCAAAAACAAAATTGATGCAGGGCCTTTCAAAAACCGTAAATACTATGCAGGAAATTATGGTGATAAAAATTATAATACAAAACCCGGCCAAAATATAGAAATTTAAAGTAAAAATACATGCTTTTTATATACACGGAGAGAAAAGTATATTACTGATTACCATAATTATAATACCCTTTACTATATTATATATTACTATTTGGGACAACTATCTTGTATATTGCCAGTTACTATGCATATTTAGTAATTTTTAAATATCCATGTATATTAAACCTTAATGTTATTATTCTCAATCAATTTTGTTTTTAATTCTTATTATAATTAGATAGTAAATTTTAAAAATAAATATAATAGATACGTAACCCATAAGAAACTAAATAGTGTATTTTATTATTTTGTATAATACATTTAATTAAATCATATAGTAAATATTACTATTTGTAGATAGTAAAATCAATTTACTATACGAATATATTCAAAATTAAAATACGTATTATACATTTTTGATCTAATAATATTGGTGTTGTAATCTTTACTAAAATTGTATAATAAAAAATACTATTTCGTATTACAATCTTTATATTTTACTGACGAATATTTAATATTGTTAAACTAAACATTTTTTAAAGTAAATTTTAATATATTTTTTTAACTATCTAAAATTTACTATACATTTCTCTCCGTGTATATGAAAAAGTTACAAAATTAAAAAGGAAGTACTTAGAATCAAAATTTACCTAAAAAACAAAATTTTCATGTGTCAGCAAAAAAAATGTTCGTTTTAAATGAAACACCCTAATGTAAACTCAGCATTTTTGTATAGTGACTTAGACAAACCTGTATACATGCGACTGCCTAATTGTCTTAATGAAAATTCAAATCTAGTTTGCAAATTAATTAAGTCTTTGTATGGTCTCAAACAAGCACCTAAGTGCTGGAATACCTTGCTTCATCAAAATTTAATTGATTTGAAACTCATTAGATCTAAAAAGGATCCTTGTTTATACTTCAATGAAACCATTTTTCTATTGGTTTATGTAGATGATGTAATCATATTTTCAAAGTTTAAAACAAACATGGATTATGTTGTTGAAAAATTAAGTAAAAATTTTAAAATGAAGGAGTTTAGTAATGACTCCGGAATTACTTTTCTTGGTCTTGAAATTACCAAATTTAATATCTAATGATCTCTTTGTATCACAGAAGGCACTTATTGATAAAATTCTTGTAAAATTCAATATGCCAGACTGTAAATCATCAGAAACACCAATGCAACCTAAACTTAATTTGAAATTTACTGAAAATTTAGACAATGACAATATAAGAAACATAAATTACCCTTATCGAGAGCTCATTGGATGTCTAATGTATGCATATGACATGTCATGTTGGGTTCAAGGCCTGACCTAAGTTACTTCATTACTTATTTTAGAAAATTCCAGAATAACTTTGCTTCAGAACATTGGAACAACTTAAAAAGTGTTTTACGATACTTAAATAAAACTAAGAATTTTGGTCTAAGATATGTGAGGAGTAGTGAATCAAGTATTTCTGTTTCATCCTTTGTAGATTCAGATTTTGCAAACTCTGAAATTGATAGAAAAAGTATTACAGGCTTTATTTCAAAAGTAAATAAAAATTTAGTATGCTGGAAAACTAAAAAGCAAAATACAGTTTCACTTTCAAATGCTGAGGCAGAATATGTTGCGTTGTCGTCATGCATTGCAGAAAATATTTTTATTAGCCAATTTCTTTCAGAAATATTAAATAAAAACCTGTTTCCAATAACTGTTTTCGAGGATAATATGTCTTGTATTAAAATGGCCTCAGCACTTGAATCTAAACGGACAAAACACATTGATGTAAAGCATCATTTTGTCAGAGATTGCATTGCTGAAAACAAGGTAAAGTTATTATATGTTTCTACAGATAGACAAGCCGATATGTTTACTAAGGCTCTGTCAAGCACTAAATTCAGGTACCTGAACTGAACATTGTTTCTTTACAATAGAAATTGATTACGTTTCATTTTGTTTGTATGATTAAATTTATTTTTTGTTGTAACAAATTTGTACTTTGTTGGTTTAAAGTATTGAGGGCGGATGTTGAAGTTTATGTTAAATTAATATTAAAAATGGGTGCCGCCACCTTTGATCAATACTGCGAAACAACAATATATAAATAAGAGATTTCTGCTTTATCAAGACAGAATAAGAAAAATCAATGTAACGCTTTTTACTCTGAAAATGTATAATTTAAATAAGTAGCTCTTTAAAGTTAAATAAACAGTTTAGTTTAAGTATGTTGTTTATTGCTAATCATACAAAGGAAAACCCATTTTTTATTAAAATTTTAATTCCCAAAAAACGCCACCTCACATTTAAAAAAAAATCATGATGATAGCTCTAAGTTTTCCCCAATTTTGACTACTAATTCTTGGGGGGGACTCAAAAACTGTAGAAGTTATGAATTTTTTTGTAAAGAAATGCGTGTCAAATCGTCGCGTAGGCTTGGATCTTTATACAGATCCAAGCCTACGCGTAGCTACGCCGCGGCGCGCAGTTTCGAGAGACGTGCGCTCGGTCTAACGAGAAAAAATTGCTTAACGATTCTCTCTCTCTCTCTCTCAAACATACATTAATATTTTCAAACTATATTTTATTAAAATTCCAAATTATTTTTTTTCTAATTTATTCAAAAAAACAAAACAATGAAATAAAAATATCGTCGATGGTTTAGCAATAATTTCTATGTGCAAATTAAAATTTTTTAACCAACTTAAGAAAAGCTTAATTTATTAAAAAAAACTTACTATTACAATAACAATGTTTTAGTTTAATTAGGTATTTTTCTAGGTTATCTAGATCTCGTTAATTTTTTTAAGAAAACAGGTTTTTATTTTAACTGAGAAGGAAAAAGTTATTTGTCTACATATTTTAAAATTTGCAGCAAATTAAAATATGCAAATCATGAACCCTGGTTTTATAGAACTAACTATAGTTTTCTAAATAAATAAAATACCAATTTTTATTGATATGTTAAGTAATTAATTCTTTTAATTTTATACCTATAACTATATTCATTGCATTTGAATCTTACATAGATATAGATACGTACACATCTTAATGGCCGTATCCGGAAAATTTATCGCCAGCAAATTATCGCCAGCAAATTACCGCCAGGTATTTACCGCCAACAGTTTACCGCCTTAACTGTTTATCGCCGCAACAATTTACCGCCAGCTATTTATCGTAGAAACAATTTATCGACAGAAATTCACCGTTAGCAATTTGCCGCCAGGTATTTACCGCCTCAACAGTTTAACGCAGCAACAGTTTACCGCCAGTTAGTTTGTAAACTAACCAACTAATCCTCTCATTTTTGCCCATTTTGGGGCGGGGTCGGTAGGGTTCTGTTGTTGAGTTTTGTAACAAGGAAGCGTTAAAATTTTGCCTATGATTCATTTTAAAAACGTTAAAATGCACAAAACAAATCCGGTTAGCTGGCGATAAACTGTTGCTGCGTTAAACTGTTGAGGCGGTAAATACCTGGCAACAAATTGCTCACGGTGAATTTCTGTCGATAAATCGTTTCTACGATAAATAGCTGGCGGTAAACTGTTGCGGCGATAAATGGGTGCGGCTATAAGTTGCTGGCGGTAAATTGCTGGCGGTAAATTGCTGTCGGTAAATTGTTGACGATAAATTTTCCTAGACCCCTTAATGGCATTATACAAAAAAATGGATTATTTTAATGTAAAGCTAAAATTGAAGGCCTTTGGGGAGAAGGGAATTTTACAAAAATTAAATGTCTAAATTTAAATTAAATTTAAATTTTTGCTTATCATTTTCTTTTCTAGAGGTCTTTAATTACACCATCTTTTCTTTTTGTTAATTATTGGAGATTGTAAACTTTAAAATTACGGTTCATTTTTTTATTGAGACTATTTTAACTGAGAAGGAAAAAGTTATTTGTCTACATATTTTAAAATTTGCAGCAAATTAAAATATGCAAATCATGAACCCTGGTTTTATAGAACTAACTATAGTTTTCTAAATAAATAAAATACCAATTTTTATTGATATGTTAAGTAATTAATTCTTTTAATTTTATACCTATAACTATATTCATTGCATTTGAATCTTACATAGATATAGATACGTACACATCTTAATGGCCGTATCCGGAAAATTTATCGCCAGCAAATTATCGCCAGCAAATTACCGCCAGGTATTTACCGCCAACAGTTTACCGCCTTAACTGTTTATCGCCGCAACAATTTACCGCCAGCTATTTATCGTAGAAACAATTTATCGACAGAAATTCACCGTTAGCAATTTGCCGCCAGGTATTTACCGCCTCAACAGTTTAACGCAGCAACAGTTTACCGCCAGTTAGTTTGTAAACTAACCAACTAATCCTCTCATTTTTGCCCATTTTGGGGCGGGGTCGGTAGGGTTCTGTTGTTGAGTTTTGTAACAAGGAAGCGTTAAAATTTTGCCTATGATTCATTTTAAAAACGTTAAAATGCACAAAACAAATCCGGTTAGCTGGCGATAAACTGTTGCTGCGTTAAACTGTTGAGGCGGTAAATACCTGGCAACAAATTGCTCACGGTGAATTTCTGTCGATAAATCGTTTCTACGATAAATAGCTGGCGGTAAACTGTTGCGGCGATAAATGGGTGCGGCTATAAGTTGCTGGCGGTAAATTGCTGGCGGTAAATTGCTGTCGGTAAATTGTTGACGATAAATTTTCCTAGACCCCTTAATGGCATTATACAAAAAAATGGATTATTTTAATGTAAAGCTAAAATTGAAGGCCTTTGGGGAGAAGGGAATTTTACAAAAATTAAATGTCTAAATTTAAATTAAATTTAAATTTTTGCTTATCATTTTCTTTTCTAGAGGTCTTTAATTACACCATCTTTTCTTTTTGTTAATTATTGGAGATTGTAAACTTTAAAATTACGGTTCATTTTTTTATTGAGACTCAGGAAACGTCGCAGTTAGCTACATTGAATTAAACAATTTAAACTGGTGGAAAATATATTTATGGTTGTGTTAAAATTCCATTTTGAGTTTAATTTTTACCTATTTTCTTCAACATTTTTGATAAAAATCTTTATATTATTATTTTATGTCTTTAACTCTTTAAATATTAATGACGATTTGACATGCATTTCTTTACAAAAAAATTCATAACTTTTACAGTTTTTGAGTCCCCCAAGTAGTCAAAATTTGCGGAAAAGTAACATCATGATTTTTTTTTAATTTTGAGGTGGCGTTTTTTGGGAATTTAAATTTTAATAAAAAAGATTTTTTTTGAGAATTTTTAAATAAATTTTTTTAATTTTTACTTTAAGTACCTCAAAGAGCGTCAAAAATTATGTTTATATGATTTTTTCGAAATTTTTTATCATTGGGGATATTAAATAATCGAAAAATAAGAGAAGTGAAATTTTTTTTGTTTATTTTGCTAAACCTACAAAAATGTTAAAAGAGGTTGAAATTTTAGATTTATCCATCACTTTAGTTCCTCCATCGACCCTGAAAATTTGAAGCAAATCGGAAACATAAATTTTATTGGAAAATTTTAAGTAGGAACGATTTTGTAGCTAAATTAAAAATTAACATTTTTATTCATTATTTATTCTAAAAGTCAATTTACCTAAGTTATTCATAAAACAGTTACTTGTCAAAATTGAAACGTTTAATTTTTCTAGTGTAATAAAGATGGAAAATCTAACTTTAAGGTACGAAATAGAAATTGTACGTCTTGTTGGCGAATATGTGCGTTTGAGAAGAGAAGCTGCAATAGAATTTAATAATAGAAACCCAGTTAGGGCCGGTTTATCAATGTCCGGTTAAAGCTGCAGTTAGTTATCTGGCGGATAATCTCCATGGATAGGTACCATTGTTCTCACAACGATCGATATGGAATTTAACTGTCAGAGAGACTAAACTGGAACTAAACCAAATATTGATAAACCGGCCCTTAGACAGGTCAGAGTACTGTACAACCCTTAGAGTTTTGCTATTGGCTACAAGGATAATATTTAAATAATCGTAATTTTTAAAGGAAATTTCATTTAGCGATGGTTTCAACTCAAAATTGCGGTCACTGGTCAGCTGAGAATCCGGAATTCGTCATAAATGCCAAGAGACAGTATTCACTACTAGTGAATCACTAGGCCTAGTTTTTTTATACTCGAGAACGTCTCGCAGTTTGTTTATTGTTAAATTAATGTATTATACCATTTTCATAACCTTTAATTAATACTTAGCATTACATTTTATTTTGTACAAAGTTTGTATTATATGTAATTAATAATTAATAATGTGGTGTATCGTATTAAAATTTGAAATACAACCCTAACGGCAGGCGTATGCTTTAATAGATGGTTTGTTTACGTTAGACTTTAACGTGGTCGTTTTGTTTATTAAAAGGCTGTTTATTTACTTTCGTTATCTTTTCAAAGCTTTAATTTATGGCTGGCCTGTAAGTTAATGCGTATATTATATAATATATATAATACAATAATATAATATTGTGACGTTCTTACTTGATTTGGTTTTTTTACACTCCTACGCTATTATCGATTATGATTAATTATTGCCAGGTTTTTGTTACAGATTTGCGTATTAGGTCATGCAATGATACATATCAGAATCTGCAGGTGATGATCCCTTCCACTCTTGGTAAGACTCATTTTTTCTTTAAATAGGTGATTCCTTGACCTGTCCCCTGTCACTTTATTACTTCCGTGTCCGCACGTAACTCACCCCTGTGTTCACCGTTGAGGGATTGCCTTTTGAGGAATTATCTAATGTTTCTATTAATCCTTTGGAGAACAGGTACCCTGATTTTACCTGTACAGATATGTAGTAATCCAAAATAGTATCACTGTTTCACACCGTACTTTACTCGACTACACTGTATAATATACAGTGTATATAATATTTATGTGCCTTTAAGAATTTTATTGTGAATAAACCTGTTTGATTTGAAACTGGTGTTTCAATAATTTATCAATTAAAATAAAAAAATATTATTCCATAACTTGTACTTTTTTCACTATCTTAGAATCAAACAAACGCTAAGACGTTTAAAAAATACTAGATTATCTTGATAGCTTTCATCCTTTGTCCAAAATTCTACATTCTTATTGATAAAGTCAATGGGTAAATCAAATATATATATATATATATATATATATATATATATTAAATATATATATATATATATTAGGGTGTTTCAAAAAAATCGACTTTTTCTTTTTCTTCAAATGGTCGGCAAATTTTTTCAGAGTATGTCAACACAAAGACCTCGTCAAAATTTGAGTTTTTAATTTGAAGATTTAGAGGTCGCGGATCGCAATTTTCTATTTCCCATTTAAATAACATGGGATTTTTTTTTTTTAACTTTAAAATTTTATACCTCTGAATCAAATCAACTTATGTCAAGGATCATCTTAGATTTTTATAGTAAATTTAACGCTCTACAAAAAAGGTCTCCTATCATTTTTCTATAAATTGATTCCTTCCAGAGTTATTCGAGGCCAAAGTTTGATTTCCATCGAATTTTCGCGTTTTTTTAACATTTATGGTACAATTATCATTATACGGGTGCCCCGAAATCAGGGGGCCAAACTTAAACAGTGCATTATTCGTATAAAAATAACACTTTTTTTGTTTAATAAACATGTATCAAAAAATGCTCCCTAAAGGAGCTACGGCTCCCTGAATAGGAGCCTAAGAGGATAATTTTTTTAAAACTATTCCTAGAGGGTTGAACATGAACAAATGAAATGAATGAATGAAATGAATGAAATGAAATGCTGAATCTAGATCTATGATCAAAAACTGTTAAAATTTAATCATAGGCGTAACATTTGGAGGGGGCAAAGTTACAAAAATAGCCCCAACTTTTTTCTGGGTTAATAATTTAATTTTTTTATGAAATTATGAGAATTTATAGTTTTTTACGAAAAATAGGTACTCTTGATTTGAATTGCTCAGATGCACCATTTTCGAGAAAAATGCATTTATAAATAAATTACTTTGCATATTATACACATCTTATATTTTCATTAAAACTTTGTAGTAGGCTTTGGAAAAAAATGACGTTTTTTTGTTTTTTTGTTTTTTTACAACACTTCCTATGTTTCAGATATAAATATGTGATTTTTTTACTACATGATGCTAAAAGTTGAAAAAACGAGAAAATTCGATGGAAATCAAACTTTGGCCTCGAATAACTCTGGAAGAAATCAATTTATAGAAAAATTATAAGAGACATTTTTTATAGAGCGTTAAATTTACTATAAAAATCTAAGATGTTCCTTGCCATAAGTTGATTCGATATAGACGTATAAAATTCCAAAGTTAAAAAAAAAAAATTCCTATGTTATTTAAATGGGAAATAGAAAATTGCGATCCGCGACCTCTAAATCTTCAAATTAAAAGCTCAAATTTTAACGAGGTCTTTGTTTTGACATCCTCTGAAAGAATTTGCTGACCATTTGAAGAAAAAGAAAAAGTCGATTTTTTTGAAACACCCTAATATATATATATATATATACATATATATATGCATATTTGATACTTATTGCAAGTAGTTAAAAACCTCGGCAAAAATATCCCAATTGTAACAAGAAAAATAAAGTTTGATTCTAAGATAGTGAAAAAGTACAAGTTGTGGAATTACATTTTTTATTTTAATTAAAAAATCATTGAAACATGGCTTTTATTATGTAATAGTCAAGTGTAAATAGAATATTTATTATTTATTAAGAAAATGATTAATTTTTTTTGTCATTACTTATGTAAAGAAAAAAATTCGATTAAAAAAAAATTAAATATAGGAAAAAACCGTTTTTTCACGATTATTGATATTTCGTAAAAATTGTATTGTTTTACCGAAGAACACTCGATAAACTTCACGAAAAATATGATATTTCATGTTTTTGTGACAATATTTCGTGAGTATGAAAAACTATAAAAGTCATCATTTACTATTTGAAGTTGAACTTTAACCTCAAATAACTTTTTAAAAGAGTCGACTATGCAACAAATTATATCAGATCGTTGTAGATCGTTCAATTCCCTATAAGAATATGTATTGATTTCTACAACTCACTAATTCGTTAAAACGCAATAAAATTCCAAACAAAAAAATGTATTTTTCCCGTGTTATTTGAATGAAAATAAAAAATCGCGATGAGCCACCTCTTAATATTAATATTAAGAGCTTAAACTTTATCAGAATTTTTTTTCGTCATCTTGGACGATATTTTCATGGTAGCTAAAGAAAAGAAAATTAAAAGTTTTTTTTGTGGACTAATAAATAATAGAATAATTGGCCCTTCTTTGAGGGTAATTTAAATGCGAATGGGTTTTTAAATTTTCTCGGAAATTCGATGATTTACCATTAAATAATCTCCTATATATAAAGTTTTAATTAGATGATTCTCCTATTCATAACGCTGTTATAGTGAGATAGTGGCATAATGAACACTGAAAATTGCTGGATAGGGCGAAACGGTCCTTTGATTAAGTGGCCGCCGAAATCTGCCGATTTGACCCCACTCTATTTTTTTCTTTGGGGTTTACTGAAACAAAAGCTTTAAAAATCAAGGCCACAAACTGCACAGGAACTACGGGCTAGGGTAGAACAAATACGAAAGGTAACTACTAACGTACAGTCAAGTGCATTGAATCAGTACCACCCTAAGGCTTATAAACGTAAACGTAAACAAACTTATTTGGGTATTTCTTACCTAAACAGGTATAAGATTTATTGTTTCATATTTATTTTGATTAGTTTTGACGTTATTTTTGTAATAATATTTTTTTTTAATTTTATCAATACCAATAGATATAATACATAATTTAGACTTTTTTAAAGTTAAACATATGCTTTTTGGCATAAAATACTACAAATTTTTATTAAACAAGTGTCAATAAACTTATTCGCAATATAATAATATATTTAGATATTATCTATATTATTATATTGCGAATAAGTTTACTGACACTTGTTTAATAAAAATTAGTAGCCTATGTTTAACTTTAAAAAAAGTCTAAATTATGTATTATATTTATTGGTATTGATAAAATTTAAAAAAAATACCTACATTAAAAAAACAATAAAATTCCATTTAAAAAACATTTATTAATTAAATTACTTTTAAAAGTAATATTAAAAAAATATATTTAAAAATAACAAAATAAAACAAAAGTCTTAAAATTCTTAAAACAAAAAAAAACTAAAAACAAAAAATCAAATATTTAAAAATAACAAAATAAAAAGTCTTAAAACTCTTAAAACAAAAAAAATACATTAAAAATAAAATCATTTAAATAAATATAAAAAAGTAACATTTAAAAAAAAATATTTTAAAATTTATTATATTTATTTATTTATTGTTATAACAAAATAAAAAAACAGTCCCAAAACTCTTAAAACAAATAAAAACAAAATATTTAAAAATAACAAAATAAAAATTCTTAAACAAAAAAATCTAAACCCGTTTAATACCTTGTCCATCCCCCATTTGCGTCTATAATAAAATATTTAAAAATAACAAAATAAAAAGTCTTAAAACTCTTAAAACAAAAAAATACATTAAAAAATAAAATCATTGAAATAAATATAAAAAAAGTAATATTTAAAAAAAAATATTTTAAAATTTATTATATTTATTTATTTATTGTTATAACAAAATAAAAAAAAACAGTCCCAAAACTCTTAAAACAAATAAAAACAAAATATTTAAAAATAACAAAATAAAAATTCTTAAACAAAAAAATCTAAACCCGTTTAATACCTTGTCCATTCCCCATTTGCGTCTATAATAAAATATTTAAAAATAACAAAATAAAAAGTCTTAAAACTCTTAAAACAAAAAAAAAATACTTTAAAAAATAAAGTCATTTAAATAAATATAAAAAAAGTAATATAAAAAAAAAACATTTTAAAATTTATTATAGGTATTTATTTATTTATTGTTATAACAAAATAAAAAAACAGTCCCAAAACTCTTAAAACAAATGAAAACAAAATATTTAAAAATAACAAAATAAAAATTCTTAAACAAAAAAATCTAAACCCGTTTAATACCTTGTCCATCCCCCATTTGCGTCTTTAACCTTTTACTGGTGGCGCACGGCCTAACAGGCCCAAGCGATCTTATTTAGCGGATCATTATGAAAATAATTAAGAGACAACTCTGTATTTTTCAGTACCTTCCTAACTTTTTGGGTAGAAAGGTGTAGTGCAATGTTTATTTTCTTACAGTTTTAACTTAAAAAGTTATAACCTAAAACGGCCTGAAAGGCCGGGCGCCACCATTTATGTTATACGACTATTTTGTTGTATATTAATTATTTAGCATATTTTTATACTTTATTCTATCAAATATGGTCATATTTTATGGGCTAATGAATGTGGATAGAATAAATGCCCAAGTAATACACACTGCTAATAATTTAAATTATTAATGCGAAGGCTCTTGAAGAATGGCGCTATGTCCTAGTAGAAGCATTTGAAACGCCGTTCTATGGAACAAAATTTACCAACTGAGGTACGTCAAAGGCGACAAGAAGTAGCTGGGACTTCTGCCGATAATGTTGAACCTCAACTAATTCCCCCTGGGACCAGAAAAAGGTGTGCAGAATATCGCATAGACAGAAGGACCACACAATTCATACCCAAAAATTTCTATGCATGACCCATGCCAAAATTATGTGTCATAATTGTGTGAAAAAAAATCAAAACCACGTTTAATACGATATTTTGTTATTCAAGCTTATAAACATTTGTTGTTTTTTTCGTAGAATAAATTTTTTATTTAGTTTTTTGTGAAATAATATTATAATATATCATCTTATAATCCTGTCCCCATACAATTAACCCCATATTTCAAACATATGAGGTTTTTTTGTTAAAAAAATCAGTGACCTTGGTCACAATAGGATTAAGTAATAAATTAAAAGTAAAAAAATTCACAAAGAAAAAATACTAGCTTAAATATGATTTTTTTTAATTTACGGGCCTGACAGGCCGGGCGCCACCACTAATGTTAAATATAAGGCGCCACTACTACAAGGTTAATAAAATATTTAAAAATAACAAAATAAAAAGTCCTAAAACTCTTAAAACAAAAAAAAATGTATTAAAAAATAAAATCATTTAAATAAATATACAGGGTGTTTCAATAAAAACTCCCAGGCCAATTATTTCGAAAACTAGAAGTGACATTTAAATTCTGTAAACGCCAGTTTTTAGCCTCTTTGATTGGCTTCACAACTGTGTGAAAAATGTTTTTGAATAATACAAGATGTAGGTGGCGCCACTGTGCAAAGAATTTTTTCGATGGCAGCTACATTTAAATTAATTTTTGATCAAATTATGTCCCATACAAATTTTTGATAAATTCGACATGAACGGAGATATTTGGGGTTAAGTTTTTTTTTTAATAATTTTAACGAGTATTTTAATTATAAATATTTTTAATATGCTTTAGCACATGATCATATAATTCTGGTAATCATAATTATGGTGATAAAATGCTCGTGTAGCGCTAACTAGATTAAAATTATTACGTCCAGTGACGCCTCAGGGGGCCCCTTAACAAATAATATTGGCAAAAAATAATACGCCACTGAGTGTCTGGTAATTTTTATATATTTTTCGGATTATTCAACTAAAAATATCCTTTTTTGTCTGTTGAATTGTTTTCATATCTTGCTTCGTTTTTGAGAAATAAAAATAAAACCATTTCACTGCATATCTCTGAAAAACAATAATCATTAAATAAAAACAATTGAATTTTAGAAACATCAAGTAATTTTTTCTTTACTTAGTGTCAGTGTAAGAATTTTCAATTTCTACATTTCTAAAATAAAAATAGTTCACCATACAAATCAAGACAAATTGAACATACATGGTTTTAGTTTATGGAGAATGACATCAAAATGCTTCAGAAGCTGTGCGCTGCTATCGAGACCAACGCCAGATCGCAAATCTTTTGTAGCTTTGTGTACCACTTAGCTACATATGGTAGCTTTAAAAAGGAAACGGTTCCAAGAAGGAAGAGGGATTCGACTGACGAAAATGTAGGTTTAGTCCTCCAATCAGTAAAACATAACCCACAATCGTCATTACAAAAATTAAAAGATGAAACTAATATTTCAATATTAAAAGATGAAACCAATATTTCAGTAAGTTCCTAAAAGGAAATATTTTTTTTCCATACAAGGTTCATCTAGTGCATCATCTACAATAAGGAGATAACCAGCGCAGATTAAACTTTTTGACACATTTTCATATTCTTTTGGAAGAAAATCCAAATTTATTAAACCAAATTATGAGGAGTGACGAATCCCGGTTTCACAATAATGGAGTAATTAATAAACATAATTGTCGCTATTGGTCCCAGGAAAATCCTAACTGGATACGACAGACTAAATTTTACACGATTTGGGGTAAATGTTTGGTGCGGTATTGTAAATGGTTACATATTCGGGCCCTATTTGTACCATGAACATTTAACTTCAGTTCGTTATTTACAATTTCTGAAAAACGATCTCACTTTGCTTTTACAAAATTTGTGAATTGACGAAAATACTATGTGGTTTCATCAAGACGGTGCCCCAGCACACAATAGCAATATCGTTATGAATCATCTAAATGGCGTTTTCAGGAAAAGTGATAAGCACAAATGGGGATCTTAGATGGCCAGCAAGGTCCCCTGACTTTTATTTATGGGGCGGCTTACAAAAAGAAGTCTACAAGGAACCAATAGAAGACATGGCTGACCTGTACAACAAAATATATGTTACTATAGCCGCTATTAATCAAAATATACTATTGAATGTTTGCAGAACCGAATTATTATATCGATTTGATATGTGTGTATAAAAACGGCAATAATTTTGAACACCTCGTTCGACCTTATTAGTTAGTTTTTGGTATTGTTCTAATTTTCTTTAATAATTTTTTATAATTTCTCACCACTCTTTCATAAAATTTAAAACATCCTTTAATTTTATTTTATTATGTTTTAATGTTTTACCTTTGTTTTTAAACAGCAAAAAATATAGCGTATTAATAATTTATGGTTTTGTTTCTTAATGATTTTTGTTTTCCAAATGGTTTTATTTGCAAATGTATTTGTCGAAATGTATTTCTCGAAAACGAAGGAAGATATGAAAACAATTTAACAGACAAAAAAAGGATATTTTAGTTGCTTAGTCCGAATAAAAATATAAAAATTACCAAAAACTCAGTGGCGTATTATTTTTTGCCAATATTATTTGTTAAGGGCCCCCCTGAGGCGTCGCTGGACGTAATAATTTTAATCTAGTTAGCGCTACACTAGCGTTTTATCACTATAATTATGATTACCAGAATTATATGATCATCTGCTAAAGCATATTAAAAATATTTATAATTAAAATACTCGTTAAAATTATTTAAAAAAAAACTTAACCCCAAATATCTCCGTTCATGTCGAATTTATCAAAAATTTGTATGGGACATAATTTGATCAAAAATTAATTTAAAAGTAGCTGCCATCGAAAAATTTTTTTGCACAGTGGCGCCACCTACATCTTGTATTATTCAAAAACATTTTTCACACAGTTGTGAAGCCAATCATAGAGGCTAAAAACTGGCGTTTACAGAATTTAAATGTCACTTTTAGTTTTCGAAATAATTGGCCTGGGAGTTTTTATTGAAACACCCTGTATAAAAGTAATATTTAAAAAAAAATATTTTAAAATTTATTAAATTTATTTATTTATTGTTATAACAAAATAAAAAAAACAGTCCCAAAACTCTTAAAACAAATTAAAACAAAATATTTAAAAATAACAAAATAAAAATTCTTAAACAAAAAAATCTAAACCCGTTTAATACCTTGTCCATCCCTTTGCGTCTATAACTGCCTGTAACCGCTGGGCCAGACCTGCATACAATGAGCTTCCAAGGCCTGAATGGTGAGCTCATTCCTGTGGTCCCACATTTGGACCATCAGCCCCCAAAGATTTTCAATTGGATTTAAATCCGCAGACTTTGGGGGCCATAAAATACGGTTTACCTCAGCGTGTTGATTAAGCCATTCTCTGACAATGTGCGCACGGTGTATTGGACAGTTATCATCCACAAAATCAATAACAGGCACATTCTCCGCTGAATACACCGCACGCACAGGGCAACATGACTTGGTCCAACACCTCGAGGTAATTTTCTGAATTGGCCCGACCAGGAATTGGCACAAGCTCTCCTGGACCAGCGGCACTCATCCATCCCCAAAAATTGGCACCCATACGACCTGAATTTGTATTCGGTATTATGTGATTTTCATCATACCGAGTACCATTACGACGCCAAAGTTGTATTCTTCCATGTTGAGAAGATTTGAAACATTTTTCGTCGGAAAAGATGACGTTTTGCCAATTAAAATTTAAATAATTTTAAACGTTGAAACGCCAAATTCTGTGGCAAAATAGACGGTCTTTTGAAATCCATCGTTTATAAATGCCTCTCTTAGTTGGCCTTTTTGGCCAATATTTAATAATTGTGCAAAATTTGTTACACACCTACGCACGCACACCCTCTAAAAAAAATAAAAAATACAAAAAAATTGAATAAAATATTTATAATTAATAAATTAAAAAATAATGGAATAATTAATTTAGTACCGTACAGTTGTATTCAATAAAAAAGCGTACAAGAATTAGAATGAGAGAAAACTGTCAAAATAATATTATTGCTTAAAACCGGCTTATCACTGACATAAGTCATTAAAATAATTATTATAGGTTATAAAGAGCATTGACGTCGTAGGTTAATTAAATAATATTACAAAAATTATTACTTTTTAGAAATGAAAAAAAAACAAACATTAAAAAAAATTTAATATTTAGTCATGCATCCCTGTTTTTATATTACTTGAGCCAATCTATTTGGGATGAACTGAATTAAATTTAATACAATATTTGGATTTATATCTTCCCAGCAGTATAGTAGGTACAGCATAGTTGTATAGTTTCCCTCAGATATCCCAAAAAAGCAGCATCCTGTTCAGAGGTAGACATTTTGGGACGACCTGAACCAACTTTTTGTTTTAGTAAATCTTCCTGTTCCCAGCGTTGCTTAATTTTTAATATAGATTTTTTATTTCTATTATACCACAGTACGAATTGACCATTCTTCTTCGATTCTTGATACTATTTGAGCCTTTTTAACATTTTTATTTTCTACTGTCAGTTATAGTGACTTAAGTCAGTGGAAAGCCGGTTTTACGCAATAATGTTGACAGTTTTCTCTCATTCTAATTCTTGTACGCTTTTTTAATGAATACAACTGTACTTGATAAACTTTTTGGAATATTTGAGCACACGCCGCCATCACTGTGACGATTTGATTGAAATAAAATAATATTTTAGATTACTTTGGGGTAGTGACTACCGGGTGAAATACCCAAAAAATTGTACCCCCCTTTACTCTCAAGAAAAATATATATAACGGGTGTTTCTTTAAGTCGTCCCAGGCTGGGGCGCATTAACATTTTATTTGTTAGTAGAAAAACATTGGGGCGACTTGAAAGATAGAATATTATATTTTATATATCCTGCTACGAAAATCGTTTTTTTTTTAAGAAAAATAGTTTTTTTAGGAAAAACAGTTTACTGTTCGTTTTGACGAACAAATAATTTTGTGTGCTTCCCTTTATTTTTTCTATATAAAATTTAAACGCAATTTTATATTCTTTACTTGAGTCTCTTAAGTTTCGACCCTGGCTTTCTTTAATAAGTCGCCCCTGAAATAAAAAAATAAAATAAAATAATACGCCACTAATAAGTTTGATATGAATATAAAATTTTGGGATTAGATTCTAACCGTTAGAATATGAATGCCTACTAAATTACTGCCCAGGAAAAAATATGTCATTAAAAAGACTTTTTAGGAATCTCTGTATAAAAGAAAGTGTGTTAAAAAATTAAATTTTTTTTATGGAAGTGCACAATAAAATCAACAGATGTAAATTAATCTAACTAGCAGGGTTGGTGTTATATTTTATAGCTATATTTTGATATTCAATTTTTAACCCCTAGATAGTAGCCTGTATTTTGGCCAAGCGCTGCAAAGAGGTTCAAGTCGCCCCGTTTTACGGTATTTTCTTTTAATTTATCTTTCTTACCGAAATACTCAATTCTCTTGATATTTGCGATACCTATATTTTGCCCTTCCTCGTGCAAAAACGTAATTCGCATACGGGTTTAGTCTGAAATATGCTGCTGCATCGTAAATAGTTTTCAATCCGTGTAAACATAGAATAAACTACAGACTGTGGAATAAACACAGGATACAAGAACAGATGGACTAAATATAAAAAACCCCGAAGGGTGTATCGCAGTGGTCTAATGTGACCTTGGTTAAGACAGAATAAGTTAAGTGGTTAAGATACTATAGAGTAGGAGGAGCTATGACTGAGCATCGCAAGAGATTTTTTAATTGACCATATGCAAGGAATGCGGTCGATGTTGCCAATGGTAAAAAAATAAAATTCCCTATTGGGAACATTCAATTATATTACGTTGGCTACACTGAAATTTTGAATTTCCCGCACAAACTGACATACATTCTAGTAGTTCCCAGAGATAAAGAAGTTTGTTTAATAAATGAAGGTGCGAATTTCAAATGTGGAAATTATTATTATTTATTATTATTAAAAAAAAAGATGGAAATTAATTTAGTTTGTGCGGGAAATTCAAATTTTCAATGTAGCCAACGTAATATAATTGAATGTTTCCAATATGGAATTTTATTTTTTTACCATTGGCAACATCGACCGCATTCCTTGCATATGCATATGCCTTGCTACTGACTTATTGCACTCGACTGTACGTAAAAATAATAAAAAATAAAAATTATTTATTATAATTAGGCAAAAAGTTTTGTTTTTGCCAAAAACAAAACATTAAATACAATAACAAAAAATATAAATGCTTAAACTAAAATAGCAAAAAAGCACTTTAGCACAAAAGAGCCACATTAAATGAAGAGGAGTCATTTTTATTTGGAAGATCCACAAGTGGATCGAGAGAGGCACCTGTGGCTCGAACGAGACACCTGTGGCAACACTGACTGCAGTAGTTATTGTTTAAATTATTTACGAACTGTTTGTCTACTTTTGCGCCTATAGGCGAGATAGGTGTCTTTTTGTGGTTTTAGTGTTTTTATTGATTGTTGGAATTGTTCAGGCGGGCCTGAGCTACTTGTAATTATAAATACTTAAAAATAAGTTTTGTTTAATATAAAACTTATAATTAAGCATATCTTACGAAGGCGTAGAAGGGCCAACAAAATTTTTTTTAATACAATTTTTAATCGACAATTGTCGTTCGGATCGACAATTGTATATATACAGGGTGTTTCACATGCATGCATGTGAAACACCCTGTATATATACAATTGTCGATCCGAACGACAATTGTCGATTAAAAATTGAACCACATGCATGTGGTTCACATGGTTTATTAGAAGTTTCTGGGAAACGAAAAAAGATATCGATTTAAAATTTTAAAAGCGTTTTTAATCCATTTAAGTCTATTTTTCTAAAATAATTTGAACAAAATGCCACTTCCGGTTTAACCGGAAGTGAGATCAACTTTGTTATTTTAAAATAAAAACCCCATATATTTTTACATTTTTAAATTCTGGGTAAAATTATTATACAATGTCCTAAACCTAAAGTAAATACTTTTCAAATTATTAATTTTCAAACACTTAATTAGTAAATAAATTGTTTATAACAACCTGAAAAATTGACGCGATTAAATTTTACAAATTACGTGGTAACCATAGAAACCAGTCTGATAGAAACCGTCAACTCACCCGTCACAGGTTTCGTGATATAAAATAATATGTAAAATTTTAGAAATTGTTAAATATCTCTGAAATTAACTTTAGGTATATATCCCTATAGGGAATAGTAACATCAATCGAAAGGTTTTTTAATTTATTTGAATATGTAAAAACCAAGTGTTACATTTGAAAAAAAAAGTTATAATTTGGCCTAATTTTTCTAAAAATTCCAACCCTATATATATATTTGCAAACCTGATAACAAAAAAGTTATAGGCTATTTTTGATTGACGCGCTTTTCTTAAATTTTAACGAAAAAAAAAATAATAATTCGAAAAATATTCACTTTAGGTATAGGACATGGTATAGTAATTTTACTCAGAATTTTATGTCACAGAAATGTTTAATATTACAAAACGCCTTGAATAAAACCATAAAAAGTATAGGTCAGAAAAAATTTAACTACCCCAATGGGGTCGATTAAAAATTGTATTAAAAAAATATTGTTGTTCTACGCCTTTGTAATATCCCCTATTATTATTATATGGAATATAAAAAGTGGATTCCATTTAAGAATAAAGCGTTTAGTTAAATAGGGTTTATTTTAGACCAATCACGACGCTTAAAATTATTGTTTTATTTACACAGGCTCAAATTTAAAAACATCTCTGTCTAATATGTTGGATATTTGATACAACGTAGCTCTCATACGCTGAATATTTTCTTATACAGCGTTGCCATTGTGTCTAAAAACAAATTTACAAACTGACATAATAATATTATACAACAAACCAGCAAGACTTGTTATAAAATTAAAATAATATTTTATAATTTGCAAGATTGTCAAACAAAACTTTGTTTTAAACCAACAATGATTATTTATTCTTTAAAGAAAAACAATAAAAAACAATAAGGAAACAATTGTTAGTATAAATTTAAATGTCAAATTTTCATGTAATTCTTTATCAAAAGTAATGTTTCAATTTTATAACTGCATAGCTTCCCTTATTAAAGATGACGAGTGAGTCGTAATAATTATTTTTTCTCGCTTACTTTTTTTTTAAATATTTCAAAATTGTATGATTTAATAGAGATTATTTCCCTCATTATAATAGGCACCAATCAAAAGCCTTGAATTATCGAATAAATTTCGTTTAAATAAATCACTAGAAGTATTTAACAGCGATTAAATTTTAGCCTCCATATTGGATTTTTGTTTACGATTTTATGGTGTTATTTACAAGTTTTAACAAACATTTTTTAAAAAACAATAAAAAATAAGTTATCTAGTTTACGAAATATCAATTATTACTTATTACATACCTTAAATTAATGGAATTTTCTTTAAAAAAAAATATTTATAAATTTTGACACATAAGTCAGATTTTATGAATTGTCAAATAGTTTCTTTTAATTCGAAAAATAATCTAGACGTATACCACTCAACCTATAAATTTAATCTGTCAAACTATGCTCCGTAAGTTTTTTATTTGATTATTCTTTTTGGAAAATAGTTTCATGCAAAATAATTAAAAATAAAACCCCTTGACCGCTACGCGGTCTCGTGATTTTATTAAATTATTTTTCATTCAACATTTTCCAACAAAAACCAAACAAAAAACTACTGAGCCTAGTTTAACCGATTAAATTCATAGTTCTCGTGATATAATATATGAAAAATATGCTTTTTTATAATGAATATAAAAAGTATTTGTGCCATTATTATTATTAAAATTGATTGCCATGGAAACAAAATAAAAAAGATATTAATAAACTATAAAACTTAAAACATGCTGGGTAATGAACCAAATAACTTTTATATTGAACTTTTTTTTAACTTTGCAAATAACAAACTTAAAGCCATTGTTTGATACTTTTGTTCCACCCTGTATATAAAAAATACCATCTGGCAAATGGCATTTGCAGCTTCTATATATGGGTTGCGTCTATTCAAGAAGCCCAATATCGGATTACTTTCTGGCAGGGATCGGGTTCTATTTCTTCAATGAAGTGTCCAATATTGTCTCTGAGTGCTTTAATAGTTTAAGGCTTATTTGTATACGCCATACTCTTCATATTTGTGTTTGTCCTATTGTGTAATAGTCCTTCGGAGGGGACTTTAAGCCTGCGGTCCGTTCCTACCCCTAACCCGCACAAGCCATTCAGTTGGCTTATGGGACTTCTTAAGAAGTAAGGGTGAAACTAAAAGAGCACTTTTGTATATAAACTTTTGTATATAAACATACCCCTAAGAAAGAAATCCAAATGAGTAAGATTACATGATCTCTCTGTCCAATTGATATCGCCGTTCCGTGAAATTACAGACCCAGGAAATTTTTCTGCTATCAAGTCCAGTGTTTCAAGTGCTGTATGGCAAGTGGCGCCATTCTATTAAGAAAACATCTTTTTCAGATCCATATCCAGGCGCGTGCTGGCCCACCGGGCGACCGGGAGTTTCTCGGTGGGCCCTCATAAATTGTCAATAAGGTTCCCCAGGACCCCGACGCGTGATAAATTTAAGTTAGCTTTTATTAGCAGGGACTTGTAACAAAACCTTGTCTAAAAATGAAACACCGTTTCTGGCGTTATCTTCCGAGTAACATAAAAAGATTAATAGGTCAATTCTGGGTTCTCTCGTAAAATTTCTGTAAATTCGTAAATCTATAGCTTACGATGATCTGTAACTATAATGCTTATAGAATCGTAAAAGTGGCAATTCTGGGATGTTATCTGTAAATGTCCAATTTAAAGTAGTATAAACGAACTACTGCAACTTCACGCCGATTTACTTACGATCAGACATAACCTATATTTTTATATGGATTATTTGGTTTATCCACAGTTTATCGGTTTTCATTTATGTATCAGCATATAATATAATACAAAAAGTAAGAAATTTAAACTGGTTGATGAATAAAATGAGGTAAGATAATTTTACATTTAAAAGAACATATAACATATAATGAATAAAATTGTTAGTGCGTTGAGTAAAGAAGTCAATCAATGGTTAGTGGTAACGCAAAAGCAACAAAGAGAAGAAGATAAAAAAACACCACTCCTCAACAGTTGAACTATATTTGGATGCAATGGATGGAGATTATCCATCGGGCCAACCATGGTAGGATAAATTTGAACAAGGAGCAGAAAATCAAAAAAAAAAAACATTTTGAGCTTATTAAAAACTATTTAGAAAATTATATAAAGCTGAAAGAAGAACAATTAGGATTTGAAATGAAAAAAATTAAAATTTTAAATCCAAATTTTAAAATTTGACCTATTAATTTTTGACTAGGTAATTAGAATATTTATTTATTTTGTTGTTTAATTCTTTTTTTACCGAGTAGGCTGTGGTTTATTTTTTTAAGAATATTTTATTTTATTTTCATATGTAAAATAAAAATACCTATAAAGTTTTTGTATTGATACAATTATTGTTTTATTTAGTCAAAATTGAAATTATTTCAAATGTAGTTAGCCCAGGCTGCTTGTCCCAATTGATAAATATTACCATTATCATATCCACATTGACATTATTAAAAATATTCATGTTTTTAATCTTTAAAATAGCTTTACATAACCTAACAAAAACAAACTGTAAGTAGCAACGATTGGGAAACACCCGATCGTAAATATTTACGATTCTATAAGATTTTCTGTAAGCTACAGGAAGCGCAGAATTGCAAATTGTCTATAAGCTTATAGAAAGTTACAGATTTGCTTATAGATGCTTACAGATGTGCGCAGAATTGACCTATAAAACATAATCAGAAACGGAACGTTGAAAATCGTTCCCAACAAGTAACAGAAGAGTAACGACACTTAAGGTAACAAAACTAACAAAACTCTAAGCAGAACGGAAACACCGGGTATGAAAACGAAACCAGCAATGTCACCTGAGTAACTAAATCGTAACGTTTCTCGTGTATCGAAGAAAACTATTAAGGCCACCTAGTAACGTTTTCTGTTGATGAATAAATGAGCGTACTAAAATACCTTTATAATTTTGTAAATATTGTGCGACTCGTGGGAGAAAGAGGTGATTCCTCCAACGTGAAGTTGGTAACACGCCAAATATCGCAAACAAGGTTTTATTCAGTTAATGCAAGAAATATATATTCTTTCCTGCGCCACATGGTCATTAGGTATACCTAATTGCGTAAGTTACCCGCACTATTTGCCCATTTGCCTATTTGATTTTTATATGTCAATTAATATACATATTGTACAATATTGTTTATTCAAATTTTTACCCAATATGAATTTTCTTGACAATGTCAATACTTGACAGCATGACAGCTTGACAGCTAGTAGACGGATCACGAATATTTTTACCAAGACTTTGTGTAATGTGCATATTATAAAAGGTTTTTAAAATTCAGTTTCGTTTCTATATCCCGTATTTCGGTAGTTGTTACGCACCTGCAATTTTCGTTATAAATTGTTTCGATAACAACAAGATTTAGTTACTCGTTTTGGTACTATTAAGTATTATTTTTCAAAGTTTAGTAATCATTTTCGGGGGCGCATGTTTCGATTCAATTTAGTTTAGATCCTTACATGAAGAACGATACCCTGTATCGGATACCGTAACAGAAATGCGTTACAAGTCCCTGGTTATATAATAATATAGTGAGTAGCGACGCTCCCAGTGCGCGACGTAACATTTGAATTACAAACACAACCCCCCCCACCAATTCCCCAACCCTTTCTCTAAATGACATACAATTATAAATTTAAAAAGCAACATAAAGGTGTCCTGCAATGGACCAGCGTTAATGGATAATGGAAGAAGGTGGCCCAGTAAAATAAGATTCTTAATTAGCTCATTTATTTAATATTTAAATAATCTACAACTAAAAACTTTAACTCCTATTTTAAATAAGTGCTCAGGTGAACAACAATGTCCAAATCTAATTCTACATATGGTGGAAATAAATTCCCTACTATTATATTTTATCTCTGCAAACCATGGAATTTTCCACTGTCTATTTCTCAATTTAATAAAGCATAGTTACGGCCCCTCTTGAGCAAAGAAATTTGCCAAAAACTCAACCAATCATCTTTTAACTTTTTGTTTGACAAGGCCAACAAATCTTCTGATGGTATTTTTATTTATTTTTTCACAGTTAAGTAAGACCCTTCCTTTGCCAACTTATCTGCATACTCATTTCCCAATATTCCCACATGTCCAGGAATCCAACAAAGTTAAACATTCCCTCCATTGCTTAGGACATCATAGTAAAGGCTTCGAATTCCCAAAACAATATTACTGGTTCTACTATTGATTTGACTATTATCAATTTTTAGGAGTGAGCTATATGAATCAGTGAAAATTATAGCTTTTTTATGCCCCGCCTTTTTATTGCAGCCAAGGCAAAATAAATTGCATATAATTCTGCTGTGAAGATTGTAGCATCATTACAAATCCTCACAGTCTTCTCAAATTTTACATCAGGGATATATTAACTAAACGATGTAGACACTTGCGGATACACCGATCCATCAGTGTATTTGTGTGAAAATTCAGGCCATTTCTTTTCTACAAGATTCCTAAAAACCACCTTAGCGGCAATAGGACACTTTTTATCAATACCCACATTATATGTTATAGGAATGCGAACAAATTGTTTAACCAGGTCTACCTTAAATATGGGGAGAACTTGATTCACTATCATCACGTCTCTAAAAGATGCAAACCTTAAATAGGAATTAAGTAGGAAAATATCCGCAGAATATAGGTCTCTTTTGGAAGATGACTTCACTAAGACTTTCATTACCTCCAACTTATAATCATGGAATCTCTTAAGGACAAGGATTTAAGTAAATATTTATCCGCAAGCCACTGTCTTCTAAGAAGCAGAGGAGGGTCCCCAGCTTCTATTTGTAGCGAATTAGTAGGTGTCGACCTCATTTCTCCCAGGAAGATCCTTAAAGCACCATAGTGAACCCTATCAAGCATATGTTGCACATATTTCGGCATCAAACCAAAAACTGCAAAACAGTAATCCAATCGAGATCTTCTTAAGCCTCTGTACACCAATATAAGTGTTTTAGGGTCACCTCCCCACCACACCCTAGTTAGGCTTTTAAGCATATTTACCAATCTGAAACATCTATTGTATATCTTGTAACTATCCACTAAGTCTATCCTAGCGTTTCCAATTTTTAATCGCGGGTCATAGCAAGATGACTTAGCAAACAGGATGGATTTACATTTGTCAGCTCTCAAAAACAAACCCATATCCTGAAGGCATTGAGATACTGAGTATAATGAAGAATTTAGTCTCACCTCCAGTAATTTGGAATCTTTATGGGAAGAATACATTACAATATCATCTGCATACTGCAAAATGTTCACACCTATGCCGACCGCATCCAAAATAGCCCTAGTGTAAACACTAAAAAGCAAGGGACTTAAAACAGATCCCTGAGGGAGGCCTTTATAGGATGTTCTACATAACTTTACTCCCAATGAAGTATTCACTTCTACATTTTTCTTATATGTTAAATTATAGATTATTTCAATCCAGTTTTTAGGAAGACCTATTTCTTTAAGGGAGTGACTAAGAATTTCCAAAATGACGTTATCATATGCTGATGCAATGTCCAAAAACACTGCCAGAGTTTTTTTCCCACTGATGAAACCATTGACTATGTCGAGATATAAGATTGATACATTGTCAATAACTCCTCTTCCCTTTCTAAAACCGAATTGGAAAGGAGGAAGAAAATTCTTATTCTCTATCCACCATTCCATCCGCCTCTTAAAAAGATGTTCAAATACCTTACGAATACAGGAAGATAGGGCAATTGGTCTATAACTGAGATGGGATTGAGGATCCTTGCCCGGTTTAAGTATGGGTACAATTGTAAAGTTTAACCAGTCATCTGGGACTTGCCCATATCCAAGTAAAATACTATTAAAAAATTCCAGAAGATTCTTTTTTAAATTTTCTGGAAAGTGTTTTATCATACTAAACGAAATTTCATCCGGGCCCGGGGCTGAATCTTTAAGATTATTTAAAACGTTTACTAGTTCCTCCCAACTATACGGTAAATTAAAAAAATCCCCTGATCCAAGATAGTTGATTTCAGAAAATTTTGGTATATATGGACATAATGGGGGATCTAATGAATCCAAAAACGTAGGTTTCCAAGAATCATCAGAGTTAGTAAAAAGGATTCCTCTGTTAAAGGCTTTGCTATAACACTGTTCTCCACACTTCTGATACATCATTATCCCTATTTAAGCTTGAAGCAAACTGAATGAAAGAGGATTTTTTTTTAAGATTTAATTTTACTTTTGCAATTACCCTTTTGGCATTAATAAATGATGTCAATAATCCATCCTTATAAAACTGCTTGACAGCTGCTGCCCTTTGAATGATCCAAGCAGAACACTCCCTGTCCCACCATGGACAGAATTTTTTTGAATAGCTAAATTTCTTTACTGGAATATTTTTGTTACTTGCTAACCTTAATTTTTTTGTAAATTTAATATAAAAATCCTCATTCAAAATCAATGGGGGAGAACAGTCAAGTTCACGCAAATATCCTTCCCAATCAGCCAATTTAAAGTTCTTTTTTTAACAGGACTACATACATTTTTTATCTTAGGCCTAGCCCTACCTATCTCTGCATAGATCATCAGTGGAAAATGGTCACTTCCAAAGGTATCCTCAAGGGTAGTTTCCTTTACCAAACAAGCTATATTTGATGAGCACAACGCCAAGTCAACAACACTTCTATTAAAAAAGGTGTCCTTCTGTTCAATGAAGTCTCTAAGCAACTTGCCGTTCTTGTTAGAGATATAACTGTTCCACGCCTGGTTGTGACAGTTAAAATCTCCCACCCATGTAAATCTTTGTCCCAAACTAAGTTAAATTTTCTCCAACAACCTTTTGTTAATATTAGCATTCGGAGGAATGTATATCAATCCAACACGAATGTCCTCTATCTGTATATTTACAAACTGAACCCTTTCTAAATCTGTTAAATTTATTGAAATCTGTTTAAAAATAAAATTGCACTTAATTAACAAAGCAGCTCCACCTTTGCCATCCTCTCTATTATTCAAAACGACATTATATCCACGAATATGTATTGAATGTTGTGGTCTAACCCAAGTCTCCGAAAGGGAAACAATATCTGGGTCATGTACTGAAATAATATTTAGTAAATCTGACTTATTCGCATACACACTATGAATGTTCCAATGTAGGATTTTCAGCGCACCGGTGAAAATGATGCAGATGTATTAGGCCCCTCCGGACCTGAGAAGTCAATTTTTAAAAATTGTTTAACTAATTCAATAATTAAATATGGTTTACTATTAAATATTTCAATAAATAGCTGAGTGAAATTTCCATTTGACATACCAACCTTTTCTGGCTGGGTAGAGCTGCCATTATTAGAAGACATAATATGTTTTTTATTAGGGGTTTCATTTATTTTACCGTTAGAATTTATTAACATCTCATTGTCATGAAAATTGGTTCTTTTAACTGCCCTAGGCGGAGTACGTTGTACGATTTTAGTGAAATTAATTTTTTTTTTGTATTAATAGGCTCCTCATATAAGGAAGCACCAGGTAAATTTGGAAATGCAGCTAGAGAAGAGCTCACGATATTTTCCTTCCCTCTAAAAGAGACCCTTCCTGGGATTTTTTGAGAGGCCTCATAAAAGGATAAGTTGTAATTTGCCATTATTTCCTTAATCCTTTTTTGCCTATTAAATTCCGGACAACAACGATTTTTAAAAGTTGTACCAACTTCTGTGGCAGAATGCTTACCCTTACAAAATACACATGAAGTCACACAATCAGCATGATCCTTCTCTGCATTATCCGCACATCTACTACAACGAGACTTACCTCTACACTGGCTGTATGCCCATACCTAAGGCATTTGAAACATTGGATCACTGGATCCACATATTTCTCCGCTGGTAAAGAAAACATAAATAATTCTAACTTGTCGGGAACCACCTTACCCCTTGAAGTAAAAACAATTAAAGGAGTATTAACTAATGCACTTTGCCCATCCTTATCCTTAACTTTTTACTTAATTCTTCTAATATTAATAATTTCCCTTGATCCCCCCATAACCATAAGGTTACTTATAATTTCATTCTCACTTATATATATATCAATATTTCTAATAAGCCCCTTATATGTAATTAAGTGCCTAGGAATAAAAGCCTTAAAATTATTCTTCTGCAAAAAATTTTGATTATCCAGAAAACTGTTAGCCTTATCAAATTTTTTAGCAATTTTAAAAATATCCAAGTTCTCTTCTCTTGAAAAAATTTGACCCATTTTAAAATAGTTTAAGCTCTCATTGTTACTTTCTGCATTTACAATGAACGGACCTGTATCATATAGATCATATTTTAGACTGTCAAGTTTTTGTCTTGTTTCTTGCCTCTTTTTTTCCGATGCTTTACCGCTATCACTCTTTAAAGCCACATTGTTGGAAAATTCCATGGGTTCAGCAATTTTAACATTAGAGAGAATATTTATCTTACCCTCAGGTAAATCAATTTTTTCACCATTATGAGAGATAAAAAAACCGTTTTGAACCGCCGCATTTAATTCTGATTGTGTATCTTTCGACATATTTAGGTGAGAAAAAAATTCATTATCAAGGTTATAACTCGAATCTTCACATAATCTAATCCTTCGCGGAAGGCGATCTCATCAAGGCATCATTTAAAAAATTTATATCCCCACCAACTGAGCCTCCCCCGGATCATCCGGGGAATTGGGATTAAATATGCTCCTCGAAGTGAGGTTAACTACTTCTATTGGTTATTAAATGATATGCAAGCGAAATGAAAATGAAATGGAAAAGGAAATAAAAACTTACGGATGAAGGAAAATCTTCTATACTTCGAATTTGCTTATCAGCTAGCGCTTGTATTTTCAACAACCTGGCTCTTCAAAGGCACGGTTGCGAATTTATATAACAATATCTTATGTCAAGATGGATCAAAATAAAACTCATAAAACGAGTTAAATCACACGAAAAACTGTTCGATCATGAATACCATAAAATTCGCGTATTGTACGGGACGTTTGTCGCGGGAAAAAGTTATTTTGACAATACAATTCATTAATATTAGAACCAATAAAATGCCATGGTTTTTTGATATTTAATTTTTTCAATTGTTTTATTTATAATTAAATGTTTCAACGATTTAAATGCGTTTTAGGGAATTTAATTAAAAATGCTACATACTAATCGGTAACCATATTTTGTTTTCGTTTTGGAATAGGCAGACGCGTGCGCACGGGGGGTTTTCCCAATTTATAATAAGGCTAACTTCATCCCGTGACTTCAATGCTCATAAGCCACTGTTGCAAACTTTAACCCGTAAATAAAACAACATAAAGTCACAGCTTATCAATGGGGGAGTAGATAAAATAAATTAAATATATAACAATTTTGGAGCTGCTAGTAAAAAATCACTTAAAAATAAAATAATAATATTTTTTTATGTACAGGGTAATCCCCTATAATGTCGCCCCCCTTTAACTTTTTTATTTTAAGTGTCCCAAAAAATTTAAAAGTGTTGAAAAATGTGATGTAAAATACCTTTTTACTAAGTATTAAAAAAAAGAAAAATTGATCAATTTACAGGGAAAAAATGGATTACCCTATATATGAATTTATTTTTCGATTCCTTGTAAAATTCTGAGCATAATTCATATAACAAACCATATCCTAAATTCAACTGTTTCTGAAATATTCGCATTCGAAATGTTATCATTATGTTTTTTTAAACTGCTGAAATCAAGAAGCCTCAGTATACCAAAATTTTTATTGAAAATAAATTATTATATTGACATTATGTCAATATGTCTTGTTAAATAAGTAAAAATGGCCTACTCAGACAAAGAAAAACAAACTATTTTATCTTATTATCTTAAAAATAATTTAAATATTTCAGTAACGGTTGAATTTAGGTATAGGGTATGTTATATGAAATATGCTTAGAATTTTACAAGGAATTGAAAAATAAATACATATATAGGGTGATCCATTGAAAAAAAATAAACTTTTTGTTTTTCCCTGTATACTGATCAATTTTCCAATTTTCTATTTTATTTTTAGTACCTACATAACCACACTTTGAAATTTTTTCGGACACTTAAAATAAAAAAGTTAAAGGGGGCGACATTATAGGGGATCACACTGTACAATTTTTAAATTATGGTCAAATGGTAAAAATTAATAATTGTTTTTATTTACTCCTATTGCATAATTTTGGTGTTTTTTCGTGAATATTGTAAAGCATTATAAATTTCCTGCCTAACAGTGATTGGCCGATTTCAGTATTCACTGTGATTTGAACCAATCGGGTTTTAAATTGGAAGAAGGCGACTATAATAACATTTAAAATTGGTAAAAAGAGTAAGGTTAACCATTTGACAGATGTGAGATTTTATTTATTTAATTTTAAAATTATTATAATTATCTACTTATTGGAGTAGATGAAGTATAGTATTACACTCAAGAATATGCGCAATATTCACTCGGATGATTTAAGTCTCTCGTCTGGCGACTCGAGACGTAAACCTCATCCTCGTGAATATTAGCCTGCATTATCTTTCGTATAATAATATACTATATTATATTAGGCCAGAAAACAAAGGTTGTAGAAGAAAAACTCAATTGTAGTCGGGTTTTATTTTTTTATGTAGAGTCAGGGGTGCTAATAATGAATCAAGAATATTTCGCAAAAATTTCTTTCCGCGTCCCCTAATTTCATCCTCCGAAAGGGGAGTTTTTTTTGCTTTTTGGCTCATAACTCGCTAACCGTTCATTTTTTCAGAATTTGACCTTCAATACTTTTGATTATGTACTAAATAAGGCACACGTTAAACCCAATTGCGCACCTATATGATGTGACCTTTTGCTATGCGCAGTATGCAAAGTTGAGCGTTGCTTTCAAAAACACTTTTTTGTTTTTTTTATTTTAGCCCAATTTTAAAACCTTACGGTAATTAAACATAACCGAATGGACGATTTTTTGAGGTACTAGACTTTTTTTATGTACAGGGGGTTCTTTTTTCGAAAAACCCAATTTTTATTTCCTACACGGCTTTAATGAGCCAGTTCTTCTACCCTAGATTACATACACTTATCCTCGTAACGAATCCGTATACTATAGTTATCCCTATACTATACTATACTATAGTTGTGTAATATAAATCATTAGTACGCTGTTTTAGATTCATTGAAAAAATCACTATCAGATACAGAGGTATTAGTCCATATGGATTTCTCTGAAAATTATGTACTTAAATATGCTTCTGAAATTGAAGCTTCTCACTTTGGAGCATCGAAGAAACAAATACATCTACATACGTCTGTTGTCTATTATGGAGGAAATATAAAACCTGTTTCAAGACATGATCCTGCTGCGATCTGTGCCCATTTAAACCCTTTGGTAGGGAAAATTAAGAACAATGTTCCAAATTTAAAAACAATTCATTTTGCTAGCGACGGACCTTCCACACAATATCGAAACAAATCAATGTTTTATCTAGCATCTTCATATTTAAGCAAAGTTCTTAACGTCGAAAATATGTTTTGGCATTTTAGTGAAGCTGGGCATGGAAAGGGTGCCCCAGATGGTGTCGGCGGATCCCTAAAGCGAAGTGCAGATGGTTTAGTAGGAAGAGGTACAGATTTGTCTAGTCTGGAAGTACTAGTTATCAAACTTAAGGAAGCGTGTAAAGGAATCAACATTCTAAAGATTGCTGATGAAGAGTTTCTAGAAATGGATAAATTTGCTTCAAATGACCTTCCTTCATTTAAGGGAATTTTAAAGATTCACCAGAAGACCTAGAAGACTTAGTTGTCTGATTTGTTATACTTCTTGCACACATTATAATTTGGGCAAATTGAAATTTAAAAGAAATATTTTTTATAAAAAAAATAGTAAAGGAGCCATTCCACGCGTAACGGATACTACAGTTGCCGTGTTTTTATTTACAAAATAATATTGTTCTATTATATTACCAATGTCAAATTTTTATAAATAGTTCTAAACCAAAGCTTTTTAACAAGGTTTTTATTTGGCAAAATTAGGTATCGTGATTGACTGTTTAATTCCTTAAAAATTAATAATTTAAAGCGTAACGGGCGGGACTATTGCAAAGTCCCGACCGTTACGCTTTAAATTATTAGTTTTTAAGGAATTAAAGAGTCAACCACGATACCTAATTTTGCCAAATAAAAACCTTGTTAAACAGCTTTAGTTTAGAACTATTTATAAAAATTTGACATTGGTAATATAATAGAACAATATTATTTTGTAAATAAAAACACGGCAACTGTAGTATCCGTTACGCGTGGAATGGCTCAAAGGCAATAATGATGTCTATGACTTGTTATCAGCTCAACGTCTTCAGTACAAAGATATGTACGACTCTGATAGTGACACAAGTGAGGATATCTCGCTTTTAAATATTAGAACAAATATATTTCAGAAGTATCAAAAACATACGTTTATTGTTGTGAAATTATTAGGCAAAAAATTTTGCCGTCATTATGTTGCTCGTATCTTATCTGTTGATCCAAATAAAGAGTAGGTACACAGTGAAGTTTTTGAAGAAAACGGGAAAAAAGTCGTTTGAGTTTTTTATAAAAGAGGAGATTGCGGTCATTGATGAATCAAATATTCAAATGGCTTTGTATTATCCGAAACACAATGAGAACAAAAATTAATATGTTTTTATAAATAACTTAAGTACTTTTTCTAATATGTTTTAGATATATGTTTGCTGTACCAGGTTACAAATATATGTATGTCTACTTAATTATTAATATTATTTAATATACAAAATTGATTATATTTATTAAAGATCATAGTTTGAGAATGACCCTTAAATAAAAATGAAAAAATATATATTTTTTCATTTGTTATTTCCAACTATTACACAAATTAAAGTGCTATTTAAATTCAAATGAAAGTAAAATGCAAGTACCATTTAAATGATACCCAGCTGCTTATGTACTTGATAAAATCACATGTTGTTATTTAAATTCATGTGTAAGAAAAAACTTTGTTTTAAATTCAAATACAAGTTTATTACAATTGTCATTGAAATTGTTTCACCGCATGCATATATAAGAAAAATAGGATAGAAATTTCAAGCATTAAAATGATACTTGGTCAACGAAATGCATTTCATTTCTATTATCGAATTTCTTTCTTTTTTATCTATCATTTAAAGGAAACATTGGTATAAATGTATAATAAATAGTAAAACGGCGTTCGATACATGAATACAAATAAATATGAAATTTAGTTGTTTTTTGATTAAAAATATATGTATACATATATTTTTAATTAAAAAACAATTAAATTTTATACGTATCAGAGATACAGGCATATTTTTTTTTTGAACAAAATTTTACTTTTAAATGATAATTAAATAATAATTAAATATATTCTCACACCTTAATTAATAGCAGTACACTGTGTAACTGTATATTGTTTTTTTTAAACACAAACTTTTGATATTCAACATGTTTTATTAGAACTCGAGAATAATAATATTATTATGGTTAAACCAAAAGTTAGCTGAAAAATTTGTTTAGTTTTTTTAACTTCGTGTCGTCGAAATCCGAAATAATATCATTATCCCGGATTCCTATTAAATAGACTTTTGTAGCTAAAAAACATACGACGCATGCGACGCATTTGAGAGAATATATTCTACAGTATACTACTAAAATTCTGCTAAACTTGTTTAATTAATATTGTTATAATTCAGTTGGGTATACCCAACTGAATTATAACAATATTAATTAAACAAGTTGAGCAAAATTTTAAAATATCTCAGGACACTTGCACTCCCGCCAATGAAAAATTATTATATTAAAAATATTTAACATAGTTTTAATTTTATTGTTTTTTTTTAACAAATCGTTGTACGCTAATATTTCAGAAAAATCATTATCTACAAGTCATCCTTCTATCTATTATTCTATTAAGCTTGACCATGGTCATTGCATAAAGAATTTCCACATTTAATCTTGACTTTTTAACTCCCCAAGCATCACTGATTACCCTTTCCACAGTGGCATTTGACCCGGGTAGGAAACACAAAATTGAACAATTTTTGTAGAAATTTTTACAAATATCTCTATCTATTTTTGTTCGAGATTTTTTTGGTAGGTAACGCAAAATCAAAATATAACACCATAAAATACTTAATCTATATATATATATACGTACTAAGGATTTTGACGCTTTTCTTGTTTGACATTAAACATTTGAAAAAATTTTTTGAAATTTAAATCCTGTTTGTTATGATTACAATAAATTATAAAACTCTAAAAGCTCGGTGGGTGGTGTAAGGTGAGGGGTAAACAACTAATCCTAAGAAAAAAAAATCATAAGGGCAAAAAACTGGCGTACGGTAACGGATGCTTTCGCTCGCAACAATAGTTGAATAAGAAATCAACTAAAATTTTACAATAGTTATTTAGTTTATTAAATGACTTTTTATTAAAATTTCAAACCTACCTGCTCAAAGTTTTTGTTTAGGTATAACGAAAATTCCCTATAAATAAATAATAATTCCCTTTTTCCCTATTCCCTAAAAAAATCCCCATAAATAGGAAAAAATCCCTAATCTGGCAACACTGCTGATGGACCGGGAAAAATAGAGACCCGGAGATTTTATCAGGCCCGGAGGCATATTTGTAAACGACGTCCATGATCGTGATTCGGTTCTAGCTCGAACTATGCCGTAACCTCTTCAATAAACAGCATACGATATCGCAAATCCGTCCAGTAAATAGCATCCGTAATTGCAAATTTTAACGCTTTCGTAAACGGCGGACGATATCGCGAAATTTGTTGATGGGCTGCTCGTAATCAGCATTCAGGATCGCAAGTAATGCAGTTATCCTCGCTCCATAGTAAAGTTGTCGTGTCGTTAATAATATAATTTTACAAAAAAAAATGAATTTGCCCCCAAACTACAAGTATTATTTTAGACACACAAAATATGGTTATGTTTACAAGAGAATTATACTAGAGGCTAAATGTAGCAAAGTATTCCTCAAGGTTATGACGATTAGCTGTCATTTTGGTTATGCAGGTACACTGCATTGTGCCATACCAAACTAACCCAAACTTAACAACCCAACCCAACCGTCATATCCTTGAGGAATACTTGCTACATTTAGCCTCTAGTAATATTAGGATGGGGAACATAGTAAATACAGGGTTTTGCCGCTTTTACCGAAAAGTCGCAGTAACTTAATTATTTTAAATGAATCACTCTATGTATTATGTTTTTCGGTATCCTTGTTCAATTTAAATATTTTGATATACAGGGTGTCATTTAAATGGTGTACAAAAATTCGGGTGGTGATAGTACTTGCAAAATCGGATAATATGGATCGTAAAATGCATATTATGGGAGTTAGGTGCGTTAAAAGGCTAAATTTATTATTTTAAATTATAAGCTTAATAAAAATGAGATAAATTTCATAAAAAAACAAGCCTAGCACAAATTTTGTCGATAAATCAAATGGTGGTATCAAAAAATTATTTGTTAATCAGAAAGGGTAGTTGCTGTGCGTAGAGTTGTTTTGTGAATAATTTATTCACTCGTCATTAGTGTTACATTTTGCTATTTTATATGACATAAAAACTTGTCGCGGCAAAAACTAATATTCCTAGCAAAATCCGGCGAAAATATTTTATATCACATAAAATAACACTAATAATAAGTTTGATTTGCTCCAAAGCTTATTTCTTACTTTTTAGAGCATTTAAACAAAAGCTTTTTCTTAAAAATATTTTTTTTATTAATTTTTTTCCAATATTTTCGGAAGCAGTATTCAGGATTTATCAAATTTAAAGACGAAATTTTGTTCAGCATAAAATTGCGTAACTTTGTCCTAATTTACTTTGTAGCTCCTAACGTTTCCGAGATAAAAATGATGCACTTCGAATTTTAAACACCCTGTACAATAGTGATGCCGCGAGACGAGACGAGACGAGAAAAGTCCTTCTCTCGTCTCGTCTCGTGCAGCAAGAGAAAATGGGTCTCTCGTCTCGTCGAGAATACTCTTTTCTCGCTCGAGAGTGCCTTTCTCTCGTCTCGTCTCGTTTCTCTCGTGGTAAAAGTACCTATGTATGAATACAAAAATTATTTGGAATGAAATACGAATTCGTTTATATTTTTTTCTATAGAAATTTAAACCGGAAATAAAAAAAAATGGTGCCAAGACCACTGAGAAAGTAAGACTTTTTACGCCGAAAATGTCGCGCATTTGAATCAAATGGTAGGATCTATGTGGAGTAGTTACATCTAGTATATATATAGGCGAAGTAGTTCCATCTATCTGAAAACTACTGCGCCTATATGATGGTAACTACTTCACATAGATCCAACCATCTTGTACCTACTGCGCATGTCCGTCATTTTGAATCCGCAATTTTGTTTTTTGTTTGGATATCAAATTCTTAATCAGGCACCCCATAAATATCTAAATACTAAATTTTACCCAAACCATTAAATCCGAACGACAAATTTTCGTCATAATGGATCAGCCATTTTATTTTTTGAAGAAATGGATATCAAATTTGTAATCAGCCCCTCAAAAACCACATGTTGTCGATAAGTTTATTGAATAAGCAATGCTTATTAAGCATACGGGTTTAATAGTATAAGGAGTGCCATAGATGTGCTTATACAGGGTAAATTTTAAAAATTATTATTATTTTATAAGTATTTTTTTCTTGGTTGTTTGTGTTATAAAATAATACAACGTTAACCAGGAACAAATTTTGTTTATTATGAAATGCGAATAATGTTTTCATTGGTCCAAATAAATATCGTCATTAATGTGCAAAATTATAATTTTTATGTAAAAAAAATGTTTACCGGAATAATCGAGAGAACGAGAGAAATCGAGAGAAAAGAAAAATTCTCGAGCGATAGAGGGCATTCCCTCGTCTCGTCTCGAGTCTTTTTTAGAAATAAAATCGCCCTCTCGTCTCGTCGAGACGAGCCGAGAGGCGAGAATCTTTCGTATCGGCGACATCACTACTGTACAAAACGACCGTTAAACATCAATTAAAGTAAGCCAACTTTAAGACTAGCCGTAGGAAATTTCATATGACATGGAGTTTAGAAAAAATTAATTGAAGAAATTTTAAGACATTTTTTTCTTGTATTTAAATAAATATTTTTTTACAGAAATGGATGTCAGATTATCATATACTTACCAAAACGGCTTGGAGCATACAAAAAACCATTCAAAATTCCTTAAAGACCGCAAAGAAAAACTTGCTTAAACGGTATTATTATTGCCGCTTGAACACCCGAGAAACCAAACTCTCTGAAACTTATCGAAAGAAAGCTCATGCATCGCGAAACATAAATTGTCCTGCTAAAATTATTGTCTCTGTTAATCGTGTTCCTCCCCAATATTCTCGAGCAAATCAGCCCAACACTATTGCAGAATCCTGGCCATGTATAATTGTATTTAAAAATGATCACAATCATATATGATATATAATATATACATATTATGTATACAATTGACAAGTGATTTTTCCAATATATGGAAAAAGTATTTCAAAGAATCATTTGGTTTCTTTATGTACACCCATGATGCAGCAAGCTTATTAACTCAAACCTCTGAAATATTATTTGTGGATGCCACGGGAAATTGTGATGTAGAAAATCACAAGTTATTTTTTTTTGTTACGCAGTCTTCGGTAGGAGGTATTCCGGTGAGGTGTTTGATGTAGCTGTGAAGAATTTAATAGAAATCATGCCAACGAAAATTAGTCCCTCTGTTATTATAACTGACGATGATTTAAAAGAGCGTAAAGTACTTCAGATATATTGGCCAAATGCAACGTTGCTACTCTGCACATTTCATGTGTTAAAATCGGTTTGGAAATGGATTTGTACAGCTAGCAACAACATTAAGCTTGAAGATAGGCAAGATGCATACAGATATTTCAGAAATATTTTAATGTCAAATCAGAGCGAGGATCAAGTTAAATCCAATATCTCAGAATTCTTCGCGAAAACATCCAAGTATCCCAAATATCAAAATTATATTAAGAAAATACTTGCTTGGTGTCTTTTCTATAGAAAAAAGTTTCCTACGCGAGGCTCTAATACCAATAATATAGTTGAAGTGATATTTAGACGGTTTAAGGACATTCCTTTAGAAAGAACAAAGGCTTATACCTTGTTTAATTAGTAGATTTTATCACAAGTAATTTTAATGCCTATTATAAACAAAGATTATTGGATGTAGTGATAAAAAAGTAGATATTAGAAAATATTTAGCAAATGATAAAGATGTAAACCCCGACAACATAAAGGAATTAAATAATTTCCATTATTCAGTGTTAAGTTCGTTTACCAGTACAGAATATTATGTTGATATGCAAATTTGTACGTGCTCTTGTCCTGAAGGCCATACAGGAAAAATATGTAAACACCAATCGGCTGTCATTAAAAAATACCACATTACTTCAGCATGCAATATGTTGTCGGATATTCAAAAAACCATTTTATACAAAATAGCTACTCCATGGAATCAGCCCTCCTGAGCAGCTACTACAACCAAAGGACGGGTAATCCTGCCGTTCAAAAGGAACAAAAAGTAATTATTCTTTATTGAACAGACCCGCAACATCATCTTTGTGTGACCAAAATAGCGATGATGAATTTAAACAAAATGATAATGATCACATTTTAGAGGAAGTAAACACTAGTAATGATTTTGAATGTAAATGGAAACTATTTGCAAACAAATTCATTTCTGATATTGAAAAAAATCCAAGGGATGACCCAGAAAACTTTCAAGAAGGAATAAATGCCTTTATGAATAATTATAATAAGAATATTAAAAGTTCTTCTTCACTTTTAAGTGGCTTACATACTGCTTTTAAATCTGTTGGGACTAAAACAAAACGACTTCTCGTAAAGGTATAAAAATTTCGGTTCAACCGACTGCTATTGTGCGCAGAAAAACAAAATTCACATGGAGGCGTCGATTCCAGTCAGGAAAAAAATCAAATGGCACTCTTAAACGAAATTGGCTCCTCATAATTTAGCCCTTAGGTGCAAGAAAAATTAAAAAATAAAATTTTATGTTATTTAAGCATGTAGTTCTAGTTTTTAAAATTATTAGTATTATTTCTGTAAAAAAGTTTCAGCCCTCAATCATGTCCACATAACATCAGTTTTACATTAAACTTTAAAAATATTTTTTTCTGTAGTTTTGTGCATTTTTTTAGTTTTCGTTAACCTATTTGTTCGTATCACCACAAGTTATTTCTTTTCTTATTTATTTATATTTTTTCCCTTAAGTATAAACACTCTATTACCTAGAATATATTTGTTAATTAAATTTACAATAAAAGTGCCAAAATCTATCGTTAAGTTGTTTACTTATAATACTTTCGAATTTGCAATCACGAATACTATTTACTAGACGGATTTGCGATATCGTGTGCTGTTTACGGAAGAGGACACGGCAGCGTTCGGGATAGAACCGAATCGCGATCATGGACGTCGTTTACAAATATGCGGCCCGGAAGGGTGGTAACCCTAGCTACGGTCAACACAGGCTCCCGGCTGGGAAAATTCAATAAATTATGCAGTTTTAAATGTTTCGCACGACCTTAAATAATATTATTTGTTTAATTGTGCAGCTGTGTTTTTAAGCTCACAATTAAAGGTTTGTTCACGGTAGCAGTTTAAGATTTCTCTTGTATACTTCTTTAAAAAAATAAAGAAATAAACCAGTTTAAAAAAAATATTGTGAATATTCGATAAAAAAGCGTTATGGAATGTACTATTTAAAATTTGTAATTTTAACAATTATTTTTATTTTTACAATACCAGCCTATTGTAAGAATTTATTCTTGCTATAGACGAGTGTTCAAAAACAAAGTTATAACTTGCTGCTAACATTTTATTTAATTTTTGAATATTAACGTAGACTTTCTTTGTTTTAATAATTTTTGCAGTTCTGTTAAATAAGTAAAACTACAAATTCAACATTTTATATTTCATAAGCAATTTGTGTCTAGGTATTGTTATTATTTCTTCATTATATAGGTATTCTATTCTATTCCTCTTCAAATTGCTACTAATTTAAGCAAAGTGATAATCAAATCTCTTGTTATACATGGTGTTTCATTGGGAAACGGACATATTTTAAGTGCATGTAGGGACCACCGAGAGGGTTCTAAAAAACCCACATTTGATGGGTCTATCGCCCTTTATTTCAGAAATACAGGTGATTCATCAATTTTGCTTATTTCTTTAATTGCTCATAACTTTTAAACGCATTTCTCAAAATTTATATTTATTAAGGGTCTCCTACCTAATAAGTAGGTATACCAAGTTGCAAAAAATTCCAGGTCCGGCTTGGCCAAAATTTTCCAAATTCTGTGTACCCTCAAAAATCACCCTGTACATTAGAATTTTGATTTTTTTTTTCTTCCTCATAAATAAGTTTTAAATTAGCTACATACATACATAAAATGTACAACTCATCTTTCGACAGAAAAGTTTATCAACAAAATTTTACGTGTGAAAGAACAAGTTTGAACAAAAAAAGAGTGCGAGGTGTAGAGATTATCTGTTTTTGTAACTTTACCTACTGTAGAATGAAAATTTCTTACTTTTAATTTATCTAAATTCTTACTTTTCTATTTTACAGAAAATACGAGTTCAAAAAGTACAGGGCAGTACTTTCAAGTAAAAAATAAATAAATTTTCAAACATAGTTTAATAGAAACTTCAATATTTATTAATTTTTTAAATAACAAAAAAGGTAAACACCTAACAATCAAAAATTTTTTTTACTTAAAAACTAAATAAAAAAAACATAATAATATTTATTACTTAGGTAGTAGTTCAGCAAAAATATCACCTAATGGCGAATAGTCATTGTTGCTTATAAATAATTGCAGTAGGCTCTGGAAATAAAATTTTATCTACTGTTGCCCTTTATTTATTTTTTTTGCATAGAAACTGTCAAACAAATTTAATTATTAATACTTTTGGAAATAAAATTAAAAAGTATTAAGACATGCCGATCCAATATTCTCATCGAGATTATGCTGATTGTATATTTGTATGGTGGTTTTATAGTGGTAGACTACCACTGGTAGTGCACGGGCGGCGAAAGAAGAATATGGAAGGAGATTTCGCAATCGAAGAACTCCGGATTCAAAGAGATTTCCCAAAGTTTTCGGATACCTTAAAGAACATGGGACATTTCCCACTCTAAAATTAAATTAGCACATCGAAAGGCGCCACCTAGATCAGGAAAATAATATCCTGAACATGGTTACCAACAATCCGCAAATTAGTTCCAGACGAGTAAGCAATGCGCTAAATGTACCCCACGCCACAGTTTGGCGACGTCTAAAAAACATAGACATAGGAATATTAGGAAATTGTTTATTTATGGATAGGGTTGGGAAAATTTCACTTTTTGTTTGTACTTGAAATTTTACTTGAAATTTTGATGACATTTATGAAATTTATTAAAATTTCCTAAATTTCATGAAATTTATTGAAACTTTCAATAAATTTCAATCACTTTAAGTGTAATATATTAATATTGAAATAAGCCCACTCGGGGACCATGGTAAATTGCCTCTTTTACCTCCTACCCCTCTGTGGGCCCCTGCACCAATAATATAAATAGTAAATACCTATGTTTACCACAAATTTCTTGAGATTTCCTTTTAAAATATTTTTAAAATTAGTTAAAGAGATATTGCACTTTTTGGTAAGCTAATGAGATTGTGCCACTTTCATTATTTTATATTTATATATATTTATTACTTTTAAATATTTTACTAAAATTTTACGAAAATTGAAGAAACTTCATCAAAATTTTATGAGCCAAAGGCATTTTTTATCCGTTTTCCGATGCAATTATAGCAAAAGTAAAAGTTTAAATTAATCATGACTTTTAAAAAAATGTTAAAGTCCGATTTAATTTACAAATTAAATTGGTGACTGAATTAAATTATTTAAATTAATTTATGCATATAAGTAACAATTGTTACAGAGAAAAAAGATTATTTAAATTAAATAAATTTTATTTATATCAAATAAATTATTTATTTCGATATACCCAAATAAATGTTCTTTTGAATTTAAAAAAATATTTATTTGTTTTAATTTATTTAATTTAAAATTAATTTATTCAACGCAAACAAATATTATTAGTTTGTATGAAATAGAACCAAGTAAAAAACATGTATTTTTTAAATTAAAAAAATGTTTTTATTTACGTAAAACAGATAATTTATTTCATTTAAAATTAATTTATTTAACTTAAATACCTATAATATTTGTGTTAAAAACAATTTATTTGGATTAAGAGATATTTTTTTTTAAATTAATAAATTTTAATTTAAATTTAAGAAGAATTAATTAATTTAATTTAGATTTATTTATTTAAATTAAATAATTATTATATTTGAATTAATAAAATTATTTATTTAGATTAAAAGATATATTTTTTTAATTAATAATGTTTTTTTTCATCTAATCTAGTAGATAATATATATTGGTATATTGGGGAGTAAAAATAAATTAATTTTTTTATAAATAAACTTTAATCTTTATTGCATAAAAGTCTTATAAATACATATAGGAAACCCTAAAATATACAAATACTTCACTAACTTAAAAAATACTTATGTTAATTTTAACTTAATGTTAATGTGTGCTGCATAAATCCACCAGGGTCTGCAAGTAATTATTACTTACCTTTAAAAACAGGAATAAATTCAAGACCCCATTCCTTTAAAAGGTCCTCCATAGTATAAAATAATATAAAATTATTTAATATTTCATTATAATGCCACACAACACTTCTCATCAACACCCTGCTCTAAATTGGAGTCTCTAAAATCACGTACATACAAAATGGAAAGCCCATTGGGTGCCTGCAGTCGCCTGATTTACAGCAACCAATATGATGCAAGTCATGCTACTTCGACGTGAGCAAAAAAGTTTAAATAAACCTCTGCTTTAAATCAAATTACATTTTTTTTGTATTTAAATAATAATTTGTTTAAATTAAATAATAATTTGTTTATTTTAAATAATTAATTTTTTTGAATTAAATCAAAATTATATTTTAAAATTAAACCATGTTTTTAAAAAAATAATATTTGTTGTTTAATTTAAACTTTTTAATTTTTTAAAACAAGTAAATTGTTTTTATAATTTAAGAAAGTCAACTTTTATTTAAACAGAATAAGTGCAATTTTAAAATAAAAGTCAGGTACTTTGTTTTAAATATATTTTAATAAATTTGCTTTTTCCTTTTAAATAAAGACAATTATTCTTTTTAAAGAAATGTTTTTGAATTAAATTTATATTTTTTTAAATTTAATAAATAAAATTAAACAAACATTCTTGTTTGAATTAAAACATCTTTTTTCTCTGTGAATAATTACTTATAGTGTATTCAAATCCAAGCCAAACTAAACAAAAACGCCCAGACGCTTGATAACTCGTTCTTATTGGTCGATTCGGAATCTGTTGTAAATTATTATTAAAGGTCCCAGGGGAGGCCGCATGTGAAATTTATGCAAAATTTTCAGTAAATTGCGAAACTTTCAATTGAAAATTTCTTTTGAAATTTTTGAATATTTCACTTTTCCAACTAAATAAAATATTTCAAGTTTGAAACTTTAAAGTTGAAATTTTGATTTGAATATTTCAACTGTCCCAACACTATTTACGGATGAGGCGCAATTTACGAGGGACGGAGTGTATACAATTTAAGGAAAATGCATGTCTGGGCAGGGGAAAACCCAAGGGCTACACGAGATGCTCACTCCCTGTCCAAATTTTCGGTAAATATATGTTTCGGAATTATTGACAATAAACTAATTGGGCCCCAAACTGACTAACTGGAGATATTTATTTAGACTTTGTTCAGAACATTTTGCCAATACTACTGTTTGATGCGGGTGTAGATGTTGCTGGAATGTACTTCCAGCATGATGGGGCAACTCCCCATTTCAGGCGAACTGTCACTGATTTCTTAAATGACAATTTTCCAAATAGGTGGATAGGCAGGGGTGGTCCTAATAACTGGCCTCCACGATCGCCTGATTTTAACCCTGTGGATTATCATGTTTGGGGATATTTAAAATCACATGTGCACATGTGTATTGCGTAGATATCATGGATAGAGAACAACTTATTAACAGAATAGAAAATGCTTTCGAAAATAGTAAATACCTAAATAATAAATATTAAATTTATTTATTTTTTACTTTAAAAGTACCGCTCTGTACTTTTTGGATTCGTATTTTCTGTAAAACAGAAAAGTAAGAATTTAAGGCACCAATGGTGCCGCACCATATCCACCAAGCCAAACAAGTCCAGTAATGTGGAGAAAATGTCCCAAGCTATATGCATAAATCTGTAATCTTACTATGGAGCTTTTTATTTCTTTACAGCCCAATTTTGGTAACAGCCAGTAGACAAAATTCATAAAAGCTATAGTAATACCAACCACAGAACCGTAATAATGCGCAGGGATAGTGACCTTTCCTTCAATAGTTAGCACTCCAAGCACACCTCCATAAATGAACAATACAAACGAGTGGAGAAGATAATTGCCCTTATCATTGAGCAGAGTTTTTATGTTGCAATACACTAATATTGTTAAAAAGCACGGCAGAACTGCTCCAGCAATTCTCATATGCCAGGTAAAAAACTGTATCAATTCAGCACTATCCGCCGAATAATTAAAGTATATAAATGGCCCACCTACGGTCAAAACTGTGTTTATAAATAGTGGTAAAATGGTAATTTTATTTAGACTAATATAGCGAGCATTCAGTATGATCAAATAAACTAAAAACATTGCTTGAGCAAAGGCAAACTGCAGTAAATGTCCGGTAGGCAACCCTTAATCCGTATATAAATTTTTAGAAAAAAATACGAAGCCGTTTAAAAGTTATGAGCAATTAAAGAAATAAGCAAAATTGATGAATCACCCTGTATTTCTGAAATAAAGGGCGATAGACCCATCAAATGTGGGTTTTTTAGAACTCTCTCGGTGGTTCCTACCTGCACTTAAAATATGTCCGTTTCCCAATGAAACACCCTGTATTATGAATTCATTGTTGTAACAATGTAACAAGTAGTTTATTTATTAAGTGTAAATTCAAAAATTACAGTGCACTGTATTTCTTTGGAAATACCATGCGTGCACGCATTCAGGACGGTTTGTTTGTATCGAAATAAAAAATGCTACCAATTTTTGCACAAAACTCGTAACATTCAAAACGGAAGAACTACGATAAAAAATGAAAAATAATCATTAGGAACTATTTTAATACAGTTTGTTATATTTTCGTTAATTTTGTTTCGACAAATTTATCATTTTTATATTTTTAGTAGGTAATTTTACTCGAGAAATATTCTCCCTAAATACCGCTTGTGCTTAAAAATGAACAAAATACAAAATTACAAAATTATTACAAATTATTCGTAATTTATAAGCATTCATAGTCAGGGCCGGATACTCAATGGGGCAATCGGGGCCGGGCCCCGGGGCCCCCGACTCGGAGGGGCCCCAGACTCGGAGGGGCCCCCAAGCAGGGGATGAGAAGGATTTAACTTTATCTGGACACAGTGCTGGATTAACCTATAGGCCAACCTAGGCCATGGCCTAGGGCGCCGAGAAGCCAATAGGCGCTCAGCCAGAAGGCTCAATTTTTTTTAAGTAGGTTGAAAATTAAAATTAATCAATTAAAATAAATATTTTAAATATTTTTGTATGCCTTTTTCTTTCTTAAAAAGAATAAAAAATATTCAACGCAGTTGCCTTGTAGACGAGAAGACTGCGAATCTAGCTCTTTTATCGTTAGAAGCAGGAAAAGTCAATAAAATAAATTTTGAAAATAGTCCTTTTTCGATTTTAAATGCAGAAAAATAAAGTTGGACGCCTTTCTGCAGAAGAGAAATAACCCACAAAAATAAAAAAAAATCGGGATATATGGGTTAATTATCTAGATTTTTTTTATTTTTGTGGGTTGGTTCCCTTGTGCAGAAAGGCGTCAAAGTAACCTTTTGCAGTATCAACGACGAAATGTTATAGGTAAAATTCTGTTTTAGGTTATTTAAAAATTGTAAAAATTAGTTAGTTCTTCATTGTTTTGTTTTTCTATACTAAATATATATATATATATTAGGGTGAGCCAAAAAAACTAACCTATCGGATTTATGGGTTAAAATGAACCTACATACCGAGCAAAAAATTTCCCTGCAAGGCAAAATTTTTTGCTCAATTTTAAAAGGTGTCGGTGAGCATTCTAAGTTTTCCATTGAAATAACACGTAAAAAAATCTTTTATCATTAAAAAGACTATAACTTTTGAACCGTTTGAGATAAAAATTTTTACGTCGCGGATTCTTGTAGAGCATAAAATTTCCCAAAGAATCTATACCAGGATTATTTTTTTTAATTCAAAAATTCGTATGTTTGTAAGCTTTGAAAAGTGTAAAAAATCCCTAAAACTGCAGTTAGATTCTTTGGGAAATTTTATGCTCTACAAGAATCCGCGACGTAAAAAATTTTATCTCAAACGGTTCAAAAGTTATAGTCTTTTTAATGAAAAAAGATTTTTTTACGTGTTATTTCAATGGAAAACTTAGAATGCTCACCGACACCTTTTAAAATTGAGCAAAAAATTTTTCCTTGCAGGGAAATTTTTTGCATGGTGTGTAGGTTTATTTTAACCCATAAATCCGATAGGTTAGTTTTTTTGGCTCACCCTAATATATATATATATATATATATATATATATATAATAGGCATTATAATACTATATTCTGAGTAAAAATAAATAATTTTTTTATTTATTTTATTTTATAATTATAGGCGCCATTATTATTGGCTTTGGGCGATAATTTGTCTTAATCCGGCCCTGACTGGACATTGTGCTACTCATAATTTAAATCTTGTTCTGACGCAGTTTCGTCCATCCGAAGTATTGAGGAATTCTTCGAAACTGTTCAGTATGTTTATGATTTTTTTGGCAACAGTATAAGTCGATGGGAGAAGTTACAGAGCGTTTACGTTTTGCGATTTTCTCAAATGTTTAAGCCAAATAATATTAAAAAGAAAAAAGTTCAGTGAGAGAAACATGGCGTTGGGGATTCAAAAAAAAGGAGCCTACGTCTTGGTCTACGTTTTTGTAGTTGACTTTGCTAGATCATTTTATTTTTAAAAATTTTTATAATTTTGTAAGTTACTACCGTTACTGATTTTAATATTTCTCATTAAAATACCAATTAATTTCAAGAAAATATCATTTTTTTGCAAAAAATATTTGTATTTATAGATACTGGTTAAAACAGTAAATCATAAATAAAACAGTAAAAATAATAATGACATATTTTTATAACAAATAAAACGATCTACATAAAGTGTATGATAAATGTCAAAATTTTGTAACGTCTGATGGTTTTAGAGATGTAAAAAAACGGTTTTTTTTTTTCAGATGTGAAAAAAAAACATGAAAAAAAAAACTAAAAAAAAACAGTTTTTTTTTTCAAAATGAAATTTTTAGTAAAATTTATATTAATAATAAAGTGAAATGTAGAATATATTACATTTATCATTATTGAAAATTTTGACCAAGACTAAAAAATCTGATTTCTTATTATTTAGTAGTTTCCACATTAGGAACCAATAGCAATGTAAAACTTCTACACTAATACAAAAAATTAAAGGATAACATTTTTTTGCGATTTTTCGGAAAGCTGTATTTTAAAAATGGTCGTATTGGAGCCGTAAAAAAAGCAATTTGAAGCTTGAAGTTTATAGTTTATTTTTTGCAACGCTCAATCCTAACGAATAAAAAAATCGATTTTTTTGCTTTCTTTTTTGGTCCATAGAATGTTCTGACTTAACCACCAATGAATAAATGTTCTACAAGAATTTGCTATTGTTTTTTTGAAAAAAAAAATTTCCATAATCTACATAAATTTGAAAAATCATGAAAATAGTGCTTTTCGTAGCTTTTTGAAAAATCAAGCGCTGAATCAAAAATATTATATGTAGTTACTTTTTTTAGGACCAAATCAAAACAAGCGCGGCCCTTATTGGTCAAAGCGGTGGTTGTGGCGCGTGAAAAGCGCGAGACTGTATTTATATTTACTAATTGTCATTTAATGGCTAATTTTAGTCCATGGAAACATAAAAAATTAGGCAAATGGGACTAATCTTGAAAAAAACCTAAAATGTGAAAAAAAACCATTTGAAAAAAAAACAATGAAAAAAAAACCCTGAAAAAAACAAAAAAACGGACCGTTTTTTTTCAAGTCGCATCTCTAGATGGTTTTATCGGAAAAGTAAGAAAAACTTAAAATTTGCTATAAATTTACTAATTGTCATTTAATGGCTAATTTTAGTCCATGGAAACATAAAAAATTAGGCAAATGGGACTAATCTTGAAAAAAACCTAAAATGTGAAAAAAAAACATTTGAAAAAAAACATTTGAAAAAAAAACAATGAAAAAAAACCTGAAAAAAACAAAAAAAACGGACCGTTTTTTTTCAAGTCGCATCTCTAGATGGTTTTATCGGAAAAGTAAGAAAAACTTAAAATTTGCTATAAATTTGTCTTTTTAACGAGTAGTAGGTTTATCATAAAATTATTGATCAATGATAAAATAATAAGTAATCTTTACTTTAGACTCTAAAGTTTAGAGCGTTTAATTCTCTAAAATAAAAGTTCTAATTATTTTCTACGTATTTCCAAAATAAAAAATCTCATGTAGGGTACATGATGTACCTACTTAGGTACTTTAAATGTTAAATCGCGTTTAGCAACCAATAATATTAATGGGTGATACTTTAACCGACTCATGAGGCTATGAAATTTTATATAAAAAAATTGTAGATATTTGTTAATCAGTGTAATATACTGCAGTATAAAATAATCTTTTTTTAAATATTTTAAAGGCTGCTAGAATCTAAACAAAGCAATTTTTATTTAGGTAAGTCGGGTTAACTCGAATTATTTTAAACCAAGAAATTTGTGACCTTGCATTGTACACAAAAAAAACTCTATCGTACAGTCAATAGTGGTATTATTTTTGGATGTGTTCACTTTGTTTCAAGCAGGGCTGTTCCTGGCGAGCGTGCAGTGCGTGCACGCACGCAGGCGCAACATTTTAGGGGCGCAAAATCAAAGAGTCAATCAGTACTCGATAAACTTTCTTGCAGATAAACAAATACTTAAACATACGTATGATAAAGGTTATCGCCTTCTTTGCGTCGGCCGCATTTTAGGCCACTCTTATTTTCGGCAGCTATAAAGCGCCTTTTTCCTCTTTGTTATTGGCGGCCTAATTTTTTTTTAATTAATTAATGGTAGAACAGTTTTTGAGATAGTCAATTTTCCGTATAATATGGAATGAACTATATCTATCTATATCTATAATAGTTTACAGCCATTTTGCCATACAAATTTGTATCCCTGACATTTAGCAGTCAACTCCTATGTAAAATTGTCCGCTGAATCCAAAAATGTCAAAAGTTATAAAAGTAGAACGTTTTTGAGATTTAGTAAATTTTCCATAAAATATGGAATTGACTATGTTTTAAAAACTGCTCTACTTTCATAATTTTTAACGGTCTTTTCAGGATTCAGGGGACATGTTTTACATAATATTAAGCTGTTAAATGTCCGTATACAAATTGCTCTGGACTACAGTTATTAGTAACTGCTTTTTTACTTTGAAAACTATAGTCATTTTTTTATTGAAAACTAATAAAATACTATTATATTTTATATTTCAAAAGAATATTTTAATAAAATTTATATTTATATTTAATATTACATTTTGTTTGAATAATAAATATACTTATTGTTGCTTCCAATTTTCTATTTTTAAAAATAGCATATTTTAGACAAATAATCATATTATTTCGATAAAATAAAATGTATCATTACAGTCAAAAACTTTTTTTCTAACCAGTAGAAGAATCATTGACTCAACACTAATGTTTTTTATAACCAAAAAAGATATTATTAACCGAATACTAAAGGGTTCAAATAAATATGCCTATAATATTAGGCCAATGAAAGTTATTGTTGACCCAAATGTATTGATTTTTTAAAAGAGCTATAGCTATATTCTGTAATTTATTTAATGGAATATCCGATTTAACCATAGCACTACTGCAGTAGTAACACAAATCAAAATTAAATTGTTTTTGTTTATTAAAACCAGAAGTTAAAGCTATTGTCAAGTCAAAATTGTCTGTTGTCTATTTTTATTTTCTTCGAACTTTTTCAAGAGCTCCTTATGGCGTTCTGTTTTTAAATGTTGAGTTACATCGTACTTTTTCTTGCAGATGATCTGCAATAAATTAAAAATATTCTATAGAAGATAGTAATACTATCATATTCTGGTACTTACTTTACAGACAGAATAAATTGATATAGGGTGTCCCAAAAGAGCGTGGCAGTTTTTTTTAATGAAACACCCTGCATTTTTTATCCTAAAATCAAAGATTCTTTGATGGGTTTATCTTAAACGGTTCTCGAGATATGAATTTTTAAACCTTCCATAAAACAAAGCAATCAAATTATTTCATTTTAAATTTTAAAAATTCATATCTTCAGAAACGTTTAAGATAAACCCATCAATGAGGTATTTTTCGAATTGGAACGATCTTGGATTCCAAAATAAAAAATACTAATGGAACACCCTCCATTAAAAAAATGTCGACGTGTTCGAGCATTTTTATCCTCTTAATTTAAAAAAAATTATTCCATACTTTACGACCACCATGTATAAGACATAAATAAATTCTATATAATATTCAGAAATGGGTTAAATATGTTCTTTAAAAATCAAGCTATATTTTTAATAAAAAATGGTCTCATTAAGAGGTTCAAGAAAAAATTAGAATGTTAAGTCAAATAATATTTTAGAAATTAAAAGTTTTATTCCATTTATTTTATTTTCATTTATACCTTAAAGTAATTCAATTTAACTCAAAAAGGAAATCTCTTCAAAGCCATAAAATAAAATCAGTAATTTTTAACAACAAATAAATACTATAAGTTTACTTACAGTTTTAGAACATGCTTGACAAAAGACCTTTTTATTGTCAATTTTTAGTTCCTTGTGACCACTAATGCACTCTTCAATGGTTCGTGTATAAAATGGCGTTTATCAAACTTGATACATAATATACTATATCTTGGTAGGATAGATAGTTTGCGAGATACTTAGTTTGAAAAAAAAAACAAAATTTATTAAAAAAACAATTTAAAGAAAAACGGTTAAAAAAACCTTAAAATAAAAAAAAAAACCAATGGTTTTCAAATTATGGTATGAACTATATACCTAAATCTGTATGATTCTCAACAACACAATTTTTAAAGAAGCCTTAAATTGGATTTAAGTGATCGAAAACTTACCGAAGAAATATTAAATAAACACCGTACTATCGTATTATCGTACTAGCTCTTGCAACAGTGAATACGTTTTGACAAACAAATATAAATGTTGTTTGCGCTTGTCTATAATAGTCATGGCTCTATAACCAATACCTGAGAAGCGCTAAGAAATAAAGCCTGGTATTGGTGACAACCTCATGATGCCGCGCCCATTCTTTGTATCCTGCACGAATCCCTCTATGTATACATTAAATAAAAAAGATACCTACCCATATATGGGTGGGTATCTTTTTTATTTAAAGCCGGTTAATTACCTAGATATAAGGTAACTATTATATACAGGGTTTTCCATAATTAGCGCGCAATACTTTAACAGCAGATTAAAAGTGCAATAATAAGAAAATAAGTTCATATTAACATATATAGGTCTACAAAGGGGAGCCCCTGAAGATGGTTTTTTTTTAATATTTCCAAAACCGTTCAAGATAGAAAATTGAAATTTTGGAAATTATGTATAAGATATATGTAAGATGTAATGATAAAAATTTTAAAACTTTCATGGCGGGCGACTTTTGTTAAAAATCTTTATTTACATCAAAATTACTGTAGGGGGTTCTTCGACGTTGTTGATAACGAATTTAAAATCAGTTTTTTAAAAAACAAAATGGCGGGCGAGGTTTTAGAGATCACTGATTATTAATCTAAAATTAGATTAGAATGTCTGACGGCTTGTGATAAAAACAGCTTTATTTACATTAAAATAACTTTAGGGAAGTTTTATAAAACTATATATACATGTTTTAAGGTCTTTTAGCTTTTTGTATTACCTTGTGAACATGATTAACATTATCCAAAGTTAATCTCATTGGTCCAGGGTGAAAGAAGGAGATGATATAGCTTATATCTCTAAAGTACAGAAGCAGCGTCATGACGCTGGTCCAGGGTGAAAGAAGGAGATGATATAGCTTATATCTCTAAAGTACAGAAGCAGCGTCATGACGCTACTTCTGTACTTTAGAGATCCAGTCCAGGCCTGCATTGAACTGCCAGCACGCCCCTGCTAAAAGATCATCCTAATTTTTTTTATCAAAATAAAAAATCAAGCAGCGCACCCCATTTGGTGTTTTTATTTGGAATGACTCTTATGTGCACATAAGAGTCATTCCAAATAAAAACACCAAATGGGGTGCGCTGCTTGATTTTTTATTTTGATAAAAAAAATTAGGATGATCTTTTAGCAGGGGCGTGCTGGCAGTTCAATGCAGGCCTGGACTGGATAGTAGAGCAGTCCAGACTCAAGCCAGTTTCATATACTTCCTATAGCTAGTAAAAAATTTAATACCTATAAAATAAAACCACATTCACCTACCTATTATAAAAAATACTTACAAGATTAGATATTACGATGACACCTCGGCTGATAAAACGTCGCGAGATAACTCTCTTCGCAACAAGGAACTTTTTTCAGGTAGTTTATCAATTATTATGTCACTGTCTAAGTCATTTAGCACTTTTTTTTCCACAGCCATAAGAATAAAAGCTTCCAAATTTGCGCCACTAAGTGTACTTCTTAAACGATTTTTTATAAATTTTAATGACATTAATTATTATAATATTATAATTATAACCGAACACTAAAGGCACATACGCGATTTGAAACGCGGTTATAGATATGTTTTTTATATATTATACCCACATTGTCCCACAATCTTTACAAAAAAAAGTCAATCTCTTTAGAATGCGAACAAAAATCAACTGCTTTGCGCACCACGTGAGCAATCTTTGATTTAGGTATTTGCCGCGTTAATTTAAATTCCCCGAAATAGGCAGTGGTTCTCATATGGTTTTGTTTTGGTTTATGGTAAGTTCTGTATAATAAATGCAGGCATGTAAGAATTAAAAATAGTCGTTTTAAGTTCTAAAGTAAACGCAAATGTTCATCATTTTCTTTATTAAAAAAATTATTGAAACTTGATAATTCTTAAAACTAGTCAATTTTGCCCTCAGAAATCATTATGTTGAGGAAAAAAATAAAAATCTGAAACTTTTAGGAAATTTAGTCCCCACCTTCATCTTTTAAGTCCAGTTGGTCTTGTTTTGTTATTTTTATTCCTTTAAAAGATATATTAATTTTTTTAATGCCCGTTTAGTAGCGATATTGTTAGTTTTATTTATAATTCAAAATTTAGATGGCTTTCATGTTTGGTGGAAAAGTGTCAAAACTGTCTAAAATATTTCATAAATATTGTTTGTGCGTATTTCTTTGGTAAATTTTGTATATAACATAATATGTCATATTATGTTATATACAAAACTTTTTAAAATCACCAAATGAATACCACAAATAATAATTATTATTATTTCCCTCAATGTAATATGAACCAATCAAAAGCCTTAAATTTTCGAATAAATTTCGTTTAAATAAGCGCGTAGTTTACGAAATATCAATTATTACTTATTACATACCTTAAATTAATGGAATTTTCTTTAAAAAAATATTTATAAACTTTGACACCGCTACGCGGTCTCGTGATTTTATTAAATTATTTTGCATTCAACATTTTCCAACAAAAACCAAACAAAAAACTACTGAGCCTAGTTTAACCGAACCGAAATATTTTTGACAGTTCTTATATATTTGGTAGTTATGTTATATTTTATGTACCTATATAATCATATATATATATATATATATATATATATATATATATATATATATATATATATATATATATATATGTATATATTATAAATTCTTTTTAAATATACCAAAGAAATACCACTGAGCCTGATGTCGGACGCTTAAGCTTATAGCGGGTAAAAAATAGCTGGGTGAGAATTGAAATTGATAGTAAAATATTCCCAAATTAAAAAAAATATATATAAACAATTATAAAAGTTATTTAAAAAATAGCGTTTTTGACGATTTTTTTTCGAAAATCTCTCATGGAAATAAAGCCTTTTAATAAAATTTTACCTTTATTGAAAATTCTTTAAAACTTATCAAATTTTCATAAAAAATATATTTAAATTAAAAAAAAAAAGTTATTTTCATAAAAAAAATTATTTATAATAAACAATTTGCATTTTTCTAATTTTCTCAATGCTCTTTTTGAAAATCGTGTTAATTTATATTTTCCTTAAAGTCTTTCCAATGAAAAACTAAAAAAAAAAAAATTGGATTCTTAATTAAACGATTAATGACATTTGATCCGCTCAAGCGCGCTCCCGACGCGACCCGTCCCATTGCGACGCGTACTTAATTATCAATAACTCTGCCATACTATACTATCAAGTACTTGTGATTTAAAATTGATTTTGTAAGATCATTAAATATATATTATACGTATATATATATTAGGGTGATGCAAAAAAAAGTTTTTTTTGAATTCTATGCGAGACCACTCGGGTTTTCAAAGAGTATCAAGAAAATAAAAATCTGTAAAAATTTGAGAGAAATCAATTAAAATTTAGAGGTCGCTCAACGCAATTGTTTAATTTAGAAAAATCACGCAATTAAAATGCATTGCTATAAACAAGTAGGCATATTTCATACAAATTTGAATGAAAATGGTTGAATTTTTTTTTGGTGGACTCTTAATGATTATTCTAATAAATAATGTTGTCCCGATTTCAAAAAAATGTTCATAATATTTAAAAAAATTATATTAATTAGCAAATATAGCTTAGTTAACAAATAATTCATTCAATTTTTTTTTGTTTCAAAATCTGTAAAAACATTGTTAATAGGTCTACAAGCAATTATTCATTCACAAAAATACTCGCCCCCATCGTTAAATATGAGAAAAAAAATAATATTTTAATTAACTACACTTCGCGTCAAATTTAACGCACCACTAAAAGTTTGTCACATTTTCAAATTTGATTTTCTCGCAAACCGTCAAACCGAATTTAGTGATTTTTATAATAAATTGTAGGTTTATTCTTCGGTAATATTGCGTTTATTAAAATATTTTTTTAAATTAACATTTTGAGTATATACAGGGTGCAAGAGTGATAATAAGTTTTTTCCCGGAAATTTAAAACGCCCAGTGGATTGTACCAGCTATAACAGCATATGTCCCATAATCAAACTATAGCCCCATGTTCTCTATCGAGGACATTTTATTTGAGCATGTTGTCCCTTTCGCCCGGTAATAATTTTTTACTGAAGCAGGATAATGCTATATAGTGCAAGAGTACTTACATGAGGTGGGTGTTAAAACTTTAGACTGGCCTGCAAATAGTCCGGATCTCAACACCATCGAGCATTTGTGGGATAATATGGGTAGACGACTAAGAAATCATGATCTCTTGCCTGCCTACCTTGATGACGTAGCAAATATGCTACGAGAAATATGAAATGTCATTGATCAAGACGACATTAGACATCTGGTTTCGAGTGTGAGCTGTCGATGTGAAGCCGTAATTAGAAGTAGAGGCAGAAATACGCGATATTGATATTCTTTAATGTTGGTTTTATTGATTTTGTTAATATTTTTGTTGATATTGTTACAATCTTTCTTTTTACATTTTTGTATTAAACTGGAGTTCTTTAATCTTTAACTGTATATTTGATTACAAAATAAAGATAACGCGGTGAATCAAAAAACAAAATGTTAAGAAAAGATGTGGCTATAGTTTGATTATAAGATACAAATGCTGTTATAGCTGGTACAATCACAGGGCTTTTTCCGGGAAAAAACTTATTATTACTCTTGCACCCTGTATATACTCAAAATGTTAATTTAAAAAAATATTTTAATAAACGCATTATTACCGAAGAATAAACCCACAATTTATTATAAAAATCACTAAATTCGGTTTGACGGTTCGCGAGAAAATCAAATTTGAAAATGTGACAAACTTTTAGTGGTGCGTTAAATTTGACGCGAAGTGTAGTTAATTAAAATATTATTTTTTTTTCTCATATTTAACGATGGGGGCGAGTGTTTTTGTGAATGAATAATTGCTTGTAGACCTATTAACAATGTTTTTACAGATTTTGAAACAAAAAAAAAATTGAATGAATTATTTGTTAACTAAGCTATATTTGCTAAGTAATATAAATTTTTTAAATATTATGAACAATTTTTTGAAATCGGGACAACATTATTTATTAAAATAATCATTAAGAGTCCACCAAAAAAAAAATTCAACCATTTTCATTCAAATTTGTATGAAATATGCCTACTTGTTTATAGCAATGCATTTGAGATGCGTGATTTTTCTAAATTAAACAATTGCGTTGAGCGACCTCTAAATTTTAATTGATTTCCCTCAAATTTTTACAGATTTTTATTTTCTTGATACTCTTTAAAAACCCGAGTGGTCTCGCATAGAATTCAAAAAAAAATTTTTTTTGCATCACCCTAATATATATATATACACAGGGTGTATCACGTTCGATGGTAGGTTAGATGTTTAGGGAGAAAGATATCGAATTGAAATTTTTATAGCAATTATAATATCATTTTAACTATTTTTCTAAATTATTTTGAACAAAATTACTCTTCCGGTTTTAACAGAAGCGATATCAACTTTGTTATTTTAAATGAATTAAATGAATCATCACTTTTTTTTTAAATTATCATTCCTTATAAAATGGCTATATATATACTTAATAATTTTTGAGTTATTAATTTTTTTTGTAAAATTCGGTCAGTTTCACCCTCAACAAAAAAGCTTATAACTTTTTTAATATTAGGTTTACTGATATTCGGTTGGATTTATTGAAATCCTGAACCATTGTTTTAAATATTCGTTGTTATTTATAGTAATATTTCTAAAAAGATACTTGTTAAAAAACTGTGAATGTAGCTAACTTAAAACAGCAATAACTTTTTTTTTCTCAATGGAACGCCCTGTATATTTTTGCATAATTAAATATGAAATTATAATACCTTTTCATTGACTATTTCCCTCGTCTTAATTTCCACCAATCACAAACGCGCAATTTTGAATTACAAATGGTTTCTAGGTGAAAAAACTGTGTGACAGCACCTGTCAGCAGTTTTTTCGAGTTTACCTGCGGCAAAACTTGACAGCTGTTTTTACCAAAAATTGCAATTTATATTTTAATTGTTAACTGTTACTCAAGAAATAGTCTTGTCAAATACCATTCGGGCATCTAATTTTTTAACAAAATGCATTCGTGCAGGTGCAAAAATCCTCCTCTTCGACTCGGATTTTTGTTGCCACCAGCACTCATGCTTCTTGTTAAAATATTACTTAGCAACGTGTTTTTTCGATTTTTTTCGGAAAAATAAGATGCCCTTATGATATTACTTACGATTAATTGAACTATTCCCGATACCTAAAGTTAATATTAAGAAAGATATTTTACAATTACCCTAATAATATGAAAAAAAACTAATAAAATGTTGCTCATGTGTATTAATTTGGTATGAATGACAAAACTTTCCCGATATTTATTATTATTAAAATAAAGGAAAATAACTACTCAAAAGAAGTTGATATTTTACAATTCCTATTATTTAATATTTCAAATTTTTAAATATTAGTTTTAAATTAATAAACAATACAAGTGGAATCTACAAAATGAGTTTTCAAAAACTGTATGCATTCATATGACAAGAAAATAATATATTAATAAAAACAATATATTTTTTTCCGGTGTTTGTACATAAAAGCACCAAAAGTAAATATGTCGCTATGTAGGTATGTGTATAAACGGTTTGATTGAAAGTCTGGTACCTTCATTAAAAGTATATTATTATTTACTAATAAAGTTAAAAATTCATTAATTAAATAAAAATAATGTTTTAAATTAATACAAATTGTTAATAAAATAGTTAAAATTAAGGAAAATCTTTATTTAAATGAAGTTTTGATGAACTTGTTTATTCTTCATCGACAATATGAAAAACTTATTGCTAGAACATGCAGAAACCTGTTGTATGTTGTACCTTTAATTTGGTTATCCATTAAGAAAAATATTATGATAAATATTTTTTTCTTCTCCTATTATGGAATATGACCGTTCTAATATCACTTTTATCTATGGAATGACATTTATTCCGTAAAGTGTTACAGAATGAAATATTCTATCATCTGATGAGAGAATATACACTCGTGGTGACATCTCTGTTTTTAATATATAACAAATTTTAGACCGATCCAACCTCACTTTCTTCCAATTAAATTTTTTTTCTATGGTATTTTTTGAAAACGTTGAAAAAGTATAGTCTGAAATACGTTTGGAATTGCATATTCCCCTCTCGTAAAACCGTCAAACTCGCTTTCGGCTCGTGTGACAAACTTTTCACTCGAGCAGAATATGCCCTAACTTTAGGTATAGGGAATAGTTATATTAATGAAAAGGTATTATAATTTTATATTTAATTTTGTAAAAATATACAGGGCATTCCATTGAAAATAAAAAAAACTTATTGCTGTTTTAATTTAACTACATTCACATTGTTTTTTATCAAGTATCTTTTAAAAAATATTACAATAAATTACATGGAATATTTAAAACAATGCTTCAGGATTTCAATAAATCCAACCGAATATCAGTAATTTTTTTAATTTGGAGATCCATTTTATAGCAGTAGTAATAGATATTTAACTCAATATTTATGAAATAATAGCACTTCTCTGCTTCTTGTTTTTATTTATTTATTTAAAAAACCCGACTAGTTTCTGTTTAAATTTAGTTTTAAGCAAGTCTTGCAACTCTGTTAAAGAGTCTCGAGTGTTTTTTTTTCTAACCTATCTGCATTTTCAACCTTTTTTTCTAAATCTAGTAAAAGAACAGAGGTTTTAAATAATATTGCAAGTAAAAAGATCCCTAAAAATTCTCCCGATGGAATTTTATGTCAAGAGCTGTTTTTACCGTAAAATGTAATATACTAGATTTGGTAGAAGTTTTTGATTTTATTATTACCTAATAGTGACCATTTTATTAACGATACTAAAAGCTTAAATGAAGCTGTGGGTCTTAAAACATTTTTACTAGATTTACTGTAAAATATGAAAACGAAAATATAGAAAGTGATAAAAAACGTAGGGAAACTAATTTTAATTTTAAGTCCAAAGAAGTTCATTATAAACAAATATTTAATGGAATTTTAGATACAATTATAGGCCAGATGGAAATAAGATTTGCTGATTTACATACCCTTAAATTTTTTGATTTAGTTAATAAAGAACATTTTAAAATATTTTCAAAAGAATTTCCTCTAACTTTAATTGAGAACATTGAGAACATATGGAGGTTTTTTTGATGAAACTGCTTTAAAAAACGAACATTGTGTTGTTTATGAAGATGAAGGAATATTTAATGATAGTAAAACTTCCCAATAAATACTTTTATTTACATTTATTTATAACTATGATTTAGTTACGTGCCTACCTGAATTTTACAAATTACTTTGTTTAGTGGTAACTATACCTGTAACTTCTGCAGATGCATGCATCCGTTGAACGTTAATTTTCTACACTTAAACGTATTAAAGATTATTCAACAAGTACAATGTGTCAAGATCGATTAACCAATATTTCTTTGATTTCAATAGAACATTTAGTGTCAGAGTTGAAGGTAAATATTTTTTTTATGACGAAATAATAGATGATTTTGCGGAATCCAAAGATCGAAGATTGCCCTTAGTGTACAAACACCTGTAGTACTGGATTTTTTGTTATGTTTTTTTTTATATATTTTTTGTTTTTTATGTTTTATATTTTGTTATGTTTTTTTATATATTTATTTTAATATTTAGGAGAATGTTTTTGATTTTAAATTTTTAAGGATATAAGAATTTTATTTTTGTTTTTGAATTTTATTTAATTATTTTAATAAATATTTCAAAAAGGGGATTTAAGATAAACGCTGGGTAAATTAAGTGTAATTAAAATCTATTTACTTGAATACGGGATTTATTAAATTGTACTCGCAGATTCACATTTATGTCCCGTAATTAGTTAGTAGTGATTTTACCAGTCATATTTAATTATAATTATTATAATTATTATAATAATTATTATAATAATTATTTCTTTGATTTCAATAGAACAGTTAGTGTCAGAGTTGAAGGTAAATATTTTTTTATGACGAAATAATAGATGATTTTGCGGAATCCAAAGATCGAAGATTGCCCTTAGTGTACAAACACCTGTAGTACTAGATTTTTTGTTATGTTTTTTTTTATATATTTTTTGTTTTTTATGTTTTATATTTTGTTATGTTTTTTTATATATTTATTTTAATATTTAGGAGAATGTTTTTGATTTTAAAATTTTAAGGATATAAGAATTTGATTTTTGAATTTTATTTAATTATTTTAATAAATATTTCAAAAAGGGGATTTAAGATAAACGCTGGGTAAATTAAGTGTAATTAAAATCTATTTACTTGAATACGGGATTTATTAAATTGTACTCGCAGATTCACATTTATGTCCCGTAATTAGTTAGTAGTGATTTTACCAGTCATATTTAATTATTTGGTATTACGTTTGGAGTGAGTACCAACAGTAGTTGTGCGATAGCGACATTTGATTTATCCACTGTCCGTGGAGTCCTGATACAAGAAGCCCATTTTGAAATACTATCCTGTAAATTTTTTTAGGAGCCGGCCGGTCTGATTTCATCTGACTGCGCGGCGCAGACATTGTTTTTGTTATTTGTGTCATTTTTATTACCTAGTATTATATGGTAATTATTAATTTATTAAAGTTTGCCGACATAATAGACAATTGCGAACCCTCAGTTGAAGCGATCTCGAGCCTGATTTATTTACTTCTTTTTCTAACAGTTGATTGAGCCTGAACTCTTATAAATTATACATGAAAAATTGTGTAGCAGTAAACTTAAATTCAGCAGTAAATAATTATAAAAAAAACTTTAATTGGAAGATGGAGGCTTACTGCAGACGGAATGCTTGATGAATAAAATAAATTTAAAATACAAAAATAGAGACTACTACTTTCACCCAACAAACAAACAAATAAGCAAACAAATAAAGAAATTAAAAATGAAAACGAGGAACCCATACGACAGCTAAGCTCTAGTATAATGTATTATTTATCTAATGGTATTTATATATTTATGTATTTATATTATATGGGTTGTGGTCGCAGTAAGGAGATATTGGTAAGTTATATCTAGTTTACTGCCGGTGAAATTAAAATGTCAGTACAATGTTTATACAAACTTTTCAAATATTCAATCCTTTTCTATTTTTGTATTGAGATAATTAAATAATTTTCACATTTAGTATTGGTTTACAAGAAGTGCACTTTATTTCAACGATTGTAGGACATTTGACTACTAACTAATTTAAATCTAGTCACTAGCTGCTAGTGTCATAGAAACATGTACGATAATGTACGTTTTAAAGGTGGGAGAGTCAAAAAATATTTTGAAAATGTTGATAATTGGCTACTTGGTAGGTATCCCTATTGTAAATGACCGATAGAATCCAATAAAAAATAAGTAATTGGTTTAAATTGGTTTGAAATGTGTTTTGGCGCTATAAATCACCAATTCATTCCAGTTGCATTCCTATTGGTAAGTTCCAATGAATTTAGCGGCTTAAATTGGAAAATACCAATCCATGCCTATGCTTGTCTCTATTGGCTAAATCCAATAGACATGCACCTGGAATGAACTGGTAATTCATAGCGCCAAACCCATTCAAACCAATTTGAACCAATTTATTTTTTAATTTTGGAAATAAAAATACCAGCTGAAGAATAACCGGGTAAAAACCAGAATTCATTTTTCACAGAAGAGACAAAAAAATTATTATAACTGAGTAACTTTATTTCTTTATTATTTTTTTGTGTTAGGGAGATATGTATTGATACATATAACTTACTAACACAAAAAAAGTAATAAAAAATAAATAAAATTACTCGGTTATAATAATTTTTTTTGTCTTTCTTGCAAAGGATGTTTGTAGGCATGGTCAAAATCAATATTATTTATGTTTTATTTATGTAACCACCATTCTTACGCCATCGTTCCTAAACCTTACACATTTAAACATTTTTTTAAGGTATAAGTACACACCACTATAAGTACACAACTACCACTAAGCACAGAAACCCACAGATTATAAAAGAAACCGACTAATAAAAAAACGACATTAAAAAGCGTCCAAAGACTTGTTTGTTTCTTTATGATGGCGTCTCAACCATTTGAACAAGGACTGCGTACGTTGGTTTTGCGCAGCTACACGAGAGGCCTCTTGCGATATTTTAAAGTATTGGGAATAATCAATTAGCAGATCCCTTTTTGGAATCTCACACTGGGAATGCCCAATTTAATTCACTTGGAAATTACCTATTAACCAATCAAAACGACTAAAAAACAGTAGAATCCTAATCGGACTTTTCCATCATGGGAAATACCAGTAAAAATCAATTTCTGTTTTATATCGCTCCCAATTAAACCCAGCAAGTCCAATTCAGACCTATTGATACCAAGCAATTACCCTGATAGCAAAATTTGATTTTAAGAATCTTCTAAGAAGATATGACACTGAATAATAAAATATTCTTGGAACCTTCCCTTATTGCTAAGAATGTTCTTAGGAACATTCAATAGATACCCTTTTAATGATGCAATTAGATTCTTAGAAGCTTCTTAAAACCTTCCTAAAAAGCATTCTAAGAACATTTTAAGAATACGTTTTTGGAATCCCTGGCGAATTCACTAAACGGAAAATTAACGTTAAGTTGCCCACAAGTATCACCCATAATTAACTCAAAATTAACGTTGGTTTTGGGTTAAAATCTGGTTTCTTAACGCAAATTCAACGTAATTATTTGCAGTTTTGTGCCGATTTACGATTTTGTGTTAAATTTGAGTTTATTTTTAGTTGAATTTTAATCAAGTTTCCGTTAAATTAGCGTTAAGTTTGCGTTGAATTTACGTTAACTTTGCGTTTAATTTGGGTCAGTTTTCCGTTAACTTTGAGTCTACTTTAAGTTAAGTATGCGTTGAATTTGCGACAACTTTGCGTTTAATTTGGGTCAGTTTTCCGTTAACTTTGAGTCTACTTTAAGTTAAGTATGCGTTGAATTTGCGTCAACTTGGAGTTTAATTTGGGTCAGTTTTCCGTTCACTTTGAGTCTACTTTAAGTTAAGTTTGCGTTAAGGTTCGATTCATTTAACTTAAAATTTGTGATAAAATTTTGATTTCTTAACCCAAATTAAACTTATTGCCATTAACCATATTAACATTTTAAGGTTGATTTGTATTGATTAATTGAAGCTTTGGTACAAAACGGTTAACCACCCTCAACCGTGACAGGGACCATGTTTTTTTAAGCTGGGATTTTAATGAAAACTCTAGTTTAAAGTATAAAAACAATTTATTATAATACATATACATTACATATACCTCCTACATATATTACTTAATATATTATACTATATTATACTATAGTAAACAAAAAATAAATTATTTAAATTGCGAAGCCAGCTCTCATGCGTTGAACTGCCAAAGGCATATCTGAAAAACAAAAAATAAACAAATTATTATATATTTTCTTGTAAATGGTTATTTACAAATAATATTACATTTAATTTTTATAAAAATAAATTGAAGAGGTTAATTTTTTACCGACTTTTAATAAAAAATCAAAATCGACTCAAAACGAACGCAAATTCAACGCAAATCCAATGCAAAAGTTGCACTGAGAGAAGGTTTTATTTCAGCGAAAGGTATAAAGTTTGATTCAAACGTTTGACATATATAAATACGGCGGAATATACCAAGGTTTAATGGTAAAAAACCATCACTTTGGCGATTCCGGAAAACTGCTTTTGAACGAAACGCATCTAGATTTGTGTCAAATTTACTGAGTTTGAATTCTTTGTTGAATACTTTTCTGATAAATTGGTAATTGCTTGCTACCAGTATAGTCGATTTTGTCTGAATGGATGTAGGTTTGCCTTAAACTTACTAATTTTAGGAAAAATTGGTATCTGCTTGTTATCAATTAAGTTCATTTCCATTAAACCTACGTGCATTTCTGAAGAAATTACGGTTTCTTTGGAAGAAACAGCATAATGTTTAAGAATATTGTGGCCTAACCCACAAAATTGAAAAACAAAATGAGATTTTTCGCAGATTAACTTACAATGGTTTATTCTATTATCAAGAAATGTATTTTTATAGTACAGACTTTGTACTATAGGCCACCTCGTGAAGTAATAGAATAGACCATCGTAAGTTAACTCTCGCAAAATGTCACTGTTTTCAATTTTGTGGGTTAGGCCACTTCGTGATAAGGCCGACGATTTATACAATATTCTTAAACGTTATGCCGTTTCATCCAAATGTTTGCATGTAAGCAAAATTATTTTGTAAGAACCGTATGTATAAGGCAAATTTAAAACTTTATAAGACACTGTACTTGCAAGAGAAGACGCGTTTCAAGAGGCGTTCCCCCACTCCAAAAATTGCCCTTTCCAAACTAAGCTCAATTACCCATCAACTTCGATATGTTTGCCACAAACTCATTATATTTGTTGCAAATGCTGAGCTTTTCGCAAAAATGGTAGCAGATTTATAATAAGTTTTATCTATTTAAGTTAACCCATTAATAAATTTTATTGGAAAATATTGCACGTTTTATGGAAACCTACATAAATTTTATTCAAACGTAAAAAAACCAATCTTAATGACTTTCAGTACAAAGTTTGCATAGAACTTAATAATATTCCAAGCAAACATGTCACCCTAAACAAATCAACCATTTCTGGCAAAGCAGTTCACCCATTCTAAGCAAAAGCACTAATTTTGAATTAAATTTCAGTTGTTTGATTCAAAGCTATCAGGCTCAAACAATTGCAACGTTTGTTAAAAATATTCTTTTCTCTCAGTGTGAAGACTGAATTTTTATAAAAATTCATTTATTATCACGTTTAATAATTTATTTTTATATGTGTTTGATTCAAGCAATTAATTTAAGAACAAAAATAACTTAAAAAATCTAATATATTATTGTTTTACCGACTTTTAATAAATAATCGAAATCGACTCAAAACGAACGCAAATTCAACGCAAATCCAACGCAAAAGTTAAAGACTGAATTTTTATAAAAATTCATTTATTATCACGTTTAATAATTTATTTTTATATGTGTTTGATTCAAGCAATTAATTTAAAAACAAAAATAACTTAAAAAATCTAATATATTATTGTTTTACCGACTTTTAATAAAAAATCGAAATCGCCTCAAAAAGAACGCAAATTCAACGCAAATCCAACGCAAAATCTTAAAGACTGAATTTTTATATAAATTCATTTATTATCACGTTTAATAATTTATTTTTATATGTGTTTGATTCAAGCAATTAATTTAAAAACAAAAACAACTTAAAAAATCTAATATATTATTGTTTTACCAACTTTTAATAAAAAATCGAAATCGACTCAAAACGAACGCAAATTCAACGCAAATCCAACGCAAAATCTTGAAGACTGAATTTTTATAAAAATTCATTTATTATCACGTTTAATAATTTATTTTTATATGTGTTTGATTCAAGCAATTACTTTAAAAACAAAAATATCTTAAAAAATCTAATATATTATTATTTTACCGACTTTTAATAAAAAATCAAAATCGACTCAAAACGAACGCAAATTCAACGCTAATCCAACGCAAAATCTTGAAGACTGAATTTTTATAAAAATTCATTTATTATCACGTTTAATAATTTATTTTTATATGTGTTTGATTCACATACTACACTGAGAGAAGGTTTTATTTCAGCGAAAGGCATAAAGTTTGATTCAAACGTATGACATATTTAAATACGGCGAAATATACCAAAGTTTAATGGTAAAAAACCACTTTGGCGATTCCGGAAACCTGCTTTTAAACGAAACGCATCTAGATTTGTGTCAAATTTGCTGAGTTTGAATTCTTTGTTGAATACTTTTCTAATAAATTGGTAATTGCTTGCCACAAACTTATTATATTTGTTGCAAATGCTGAGCTTTTCGCAAAAATGGTAGCAGATTTATAATAAGTTTTATCTATTTCAGTTAACCCATTAATAAATTTTATTGGAAAATATTGCACGTTTTATGGAAACCTACATAAATTTTATTCAAACATAAAAAAACCAATCTTAATGACAATCAGTACAAAGTTTGCATAGAACTTAACAATATTCCAAGCAAACACAACACCCTAAACAAATCAACCATTTCTGGCAAAGCAGTTCACCCATTCTAAGCAAAAGCACTAATTTTGAATTAAATTTCAGTTGTTTGATTCAAAGCTATCAGGCTCAAACAATTGCAACGTTTGTTAAAAATATTCTTTTCTCTCAGTGTAGTATGTGTATGATTTCTCCATGGCGGTTTTTCTTTTTTATGTTCCCGTTCGACGTTCAACAACTCAAGTGACAAGTCAAAGTAGTGTGCAGTGTTGGTTTTCGATTTTTTTTTTGTGAATTTGTGTCGTTTTTGTGGTGTTTTCCGAGAAAATAATTGATAGCCCGAGGGATACCCTGGTCTCTGACCCTGATACCCACGTCACACTCAAGCCATGAAGTTTTGACTGTATTGATTTGAATTAAAAGGCAGAAATAAATATGTAACAATTTAATTTTTTTTATTTTTAATAAGTATACGTTATTTTTAGAAGTTTAAAAGCCTTATTAGCTACATTTTAATTACTTAATACCTTTAAAACGTTTTGGCGATGTAGCAATGCATAACCAAGACGTTGTAAATAGGTAGACTTTAACATCTTAAAGACGTCTTAACGACGTTTAGCAATGACTTAATAATGCCGTTAAAAGGACATCTTAAAGAAGCTGTGTTTTGTAACATAAGATATCTTAAAGACGCCTTAAAGATGACTTACGTCGTAAACTGAACGTCTCAAATAGTGATTCCCACGATACCAACGAGACGAGACTTTCATAAAGTCCTGTCTCGTCTCGCCGATAAAATAAAAAGTATTATATCAAGTCTCGTCCGCAGCCTCCAGTCTCGCCTCGTCTCGTTTCTCGTACGAGAGTCTCGCAAAAGGATCGAAATATTTTCATGGATAATTTTGTTCCAGTCCAGTAAGGGATGCAGTAGGTAAGTATCCCGGATATTTTTGTCATCTTATTTTTTAGTGCCAAAGCCTGATGGATCAAAACGGTTTATTTTGAATTTAAAAAACTTAAATAAAAATTTAAATCCTGAACATTTTAAATTGGAGGACAAAAAACTTGCTGCAAAGTTAATGCAACAAGGTTGCTATATGGCCAGTGGCCACCTTAGATTTACTTTTTACTTATTTATTTTATGGTACCTATAGCCAAAAAATTTCGAAAATACTTAAGATTTGAATTTAATCATGTCTATTACACTGAGAAAAGGTTTTATTTCAGCGAAAGGCATAACGTTTGTTTCAAACGTATAACATATTTAAATACGGCGGAATGTACCAAGGTTTAATGGTAAAAAACCATCACTTTGGAGCTTCCGGAAAACTGCTTTTGAACGAAACGCATGTAGATTTGTGTCAAATTTGCTGAGTTTAAATTCTTTGTTGAATACTTTTCTCATAAATTGGTAATTGCTTGCTACCAGTATAGTCGATTTTGTATGAATCGATGTAAGTTTGACTCAAACTTACTAATTTTGAATTTCTTGGCAAGTAACTTTAGGAAAAATTGGTATCTGCTTGTTACCAATAAAGTTCATTTCCATTAAACGTACCTGCATTTCTAAAGAAATTACGGTTTCTTTGGATGAAACGCTATAATGCTTAAGAATATTGTATAAATCGTCGGCCTTATCACAAAGTCGCCTAACTCACAAAATTGATAAACAAAATGAGATTTTTCGCAGATTAACTTACGATGGTCTATTGTATTCTCACGAAATGGCCTATGTATTTTTACAGCACAGACTTTGTACTATGGCCCACCTCGTGTAGTATTAGAATATCGTAAGTTAACTCTCTCAAAATGTCACTGTTTTCAATTTTGTGGTTTAGGCCACTTCGTGATAAGGCCGACTATTTATACAATATTCTTAAACGTTATGCCATTTCATCCAAATGTTTTCATGAAAGCAAAATTATTTTGTAAGAACCGTATGTATACAGTGGAGGCAAATTTAAAACTTTATAAGACACTGTAAGTGCACGAGAAGACGCGTTTCAAGAGGCGTTCCCCCACTCCAAAAATTGCGCTTTCCAAACTAAGCACAATTGCCCATTAACTTTGACATGTTTGCCACAAACTTATTATATTTGTTGCAAATGCTAAGGTTTTCGCAAAAATTGTAGCAGATTTATTATAAGTTTTATCTATTTCAGTTAACCCATTAATAAATTTTAGTGGAAAATATTGCACGTTTTATGAAAACCCACCTAAATTTAATTCAAAAGTAAAAAACCTAATATTATTGACTATCAATACAAAGTTTGCATAGAAATTAATAATATTCCAAGCAAACACAGCAGCCTAAACGAATCATCCATTTCTGACAACGCAGTTCACCCATTCTAAGCAAAAACATTAATTTTGAATTAAATTTCAGTTGTTTGATTCAAAGCAATCAGGCTCAAACAATTGCAACGTTTGGTAAAAATATTCTTTTCTCTCAGTGTATGAATTTAATTGTCTTCCTTTTGGGTTAAGCATAGCACCTTGGGTGTTCACAAAAATAATGAAACCTGTTTTGGCCTTTTTGCGAAAGAGGGGTTTTTTATCGGTAGCCTATTTAGACGATATATTAATTTTTGGTCAATCTTATAGAGATTGTCTTGTAAATATTCAACAAACATCAAAGTTGTTAACTAACTTAGGATTTATTATTAATGAGAATAAAAGTGTAACAAAGCCTAGCAAAAAATGTCAATTTTTAGGTTTTCTTTTTAATTCAGATAATATGTCCTTGGGGGTGCTAAAAGAAAAACAGTTCCGTATTAAAAAATTAGGTTCTACAAAACCCAAATGTAAAAATAAGGTTTCTAGCTCAGATAATTGGGACATTAATCTCCGTTTGCCCGGCATCAAAATATGGCTGGCTTTACACAAAATTGTTAGAACGTCATAAATTTTTAGCTTAACTAAAGTCAAAAGACAATTTTGAAGCTATGACAACGCTACCACACTCGGTGTTACAGGACGTAAAGTGGTGGCACTCAAATATTGTAAATTCCTTTTATCCAATTAGAAAATTTAATTTTCAAATGGAAATATTTTTAGACGCTTCCACTACTGGGTGGGGAGCGGTCTGTGATAAAGATAAAGCTCATGAACAATGGAATTTGGAGAAAAGCCGTATGCATATAAATTACTTAGAACTTTTAGCGGTTTTCTTTGCCTTAAAATGTTTTGCCAGTACCATGCGTGATTGCGAAATTTTGCTCCGTGCACAGCTATTGCATAGGTAAATAAAATGGGGGGCATACAATTTCCTAATCTCCACGAATTATCAAGAAAAATTTGGAGGTGGTGTGAAGCCCGTAATTTGTGGATTTTCGCTTCGTATATTAAGTCCTCGGAAAATTTTGAGGCAGACAAAGAATCACGTCGAGTTTCGCTGGAAACTGAATGGTCCTTAGCACCAATTTATTTTAAAAAGATTTTGTCGAGTTTTGGCAAACCATATATCGATTTGTTTGCTAGTAGAAATAATAATAAATGCAGTATTTACGTTTCCTGGAAAAGAGATCCAGAGGCCTTTACTATAGATGCATTCACTTTCAATTGGAAAAATATTTATTTTTATGCCTTTTCTCCTTTTTCGTTGATTCCAAGAGTTTTACAAAAAATAAATTTTGATAAGGCCTTGGGAATACTTGTTGTACCGAATTGGCCTAATCAGCCATGGTATCCACTTTTTATGTCCTTATTAATTAGTGATCCGTTAATCTTGGGCCCTAATTCAGACTTACTTTCTTCCTTTAACAGATACCACCCTCTGTCATCGACCCTTACCCTGGTGGCAGGAGTATTATCAGGATGTCGTTCCTAAGAAAAAACTTTCCTGTAGCAGCCTTAGAAAGAATTACCTCTTTAATTAGTGATTCCACACTGCGCCAGTATAATAGTTCTTGGAAGAGATGGTGGATTTTTTGTCAAACAAACAAATTTGATTCTTTTGATGGAACAGATTCAGTTATTTTAAATTTTCTTACTGGAATGTTTAATGATGGTGCTTCTTATAGTGTTATAAACACTGCCAGGTCAGCGGTGTCCTTTCTAATATCCCCTGATGTAGGAAATAACTATAAGATTAAACGGTTTTGTAAAGGAATATACAACTTGAGACCCTCTGCTCCACGTTATGATTCAACCTGGGATCCATCAGTTGTATTAAAATATTTGACAACAATTTTTCCCAATGAGACAGTAAGTCTAGAAAAGCTTACTATAAAGACGGTAACCTTGTTAGCACTAATTACGGCTCATCGTCTACAAACCTTTGCCTTAATTCAGATAGAGAATATTGAAGAAAAACAGGGTGGAATCGAGATAAAGATTCCTTTAAGGATAAAGACGTCAGCAAAGGGGAAAAATCAACCTACTTTATTCCTTCCATTTTTCGCGGAAAACTTAGCAATTTGTGCAGCTCTTACCTTAAGGTCTTATTTGGAAAGAACAAAAAAGATTAGGGGTTTAGAAAACAGGCTGTTTATTACTTATAAAAAACCATATCGACAAGCTTCCACTCAATCTTTGGGTAGATGGATAAAGTCTGCTATTAAGAATAGTGGAATAGATACCAACAAGTTCTCGGCGCATAGTACGAGACATGCTGCAGTTTCGGCAGCAAATAGAAAAGGTGTAGAAATTATCCGCAACACAGCAGGATGGACCAAAGATTCGGAAGTTTTTGCAAGATTCTATAATAGACCCTTAACAACTCAGGGAATTTTTGCAAATGCTATCTTAAACATTTAGTTTTTAAGTAAATTTTATTTTGTTAAGTTAATTTAGATTAAAGAGATTTATTTCGCAATAATGGCTTTAAATATCTACAGTAAGTGATCTTAAGGGCGAGATGGTAATATAATTGTAAGATTAAACGAACTTACCAAGTGAAGTTCAATCTTAATTATATGTACCATCTCGCCTGAAAAGATCACTCCCACCCTTTTAAAATTATGTAATATTTTTTTTCTACTACCTTACTAAAAAACTTATTTTTCCACCCCCGAGCGAGGGAGGAAAATGCCTCTTTTCCTCCCCGGAAGGAAAAAAAATTTCCTCCCTCTTTTTTTATATTGGCAAGAGTTTTTGTACCTTGTCTAGCTTTATTTGATTTTGTAGGAAAAAGATTTACTCCGCGCTTGTCCAACAAACTATATTCATATTCACTATTTTAGATTTTTAAGGAAGGAAATTAATTGCAACTATTAAATTTATGATAAACATTATGACAGCTCATAAAAACTGTTATGTTGGTATTACCAAAAATACCATATATTGCTATAGCAACAAAGCGTTGTCAACATAACGTCGGCGACGCAAAACCTATATTTTGTCCCCATACCGGGTAAGTAAAAGGAACCGGAACGCTTAAAATGTCTTAAAACCGTTAAAAGGTAATAGAAAAAACTATATACATACCTCAGGAGGAAAATGCATTTCCTCCCTTGAATATTTAATACCCTTCGCTTCGCGTCGTGCATCAAACTATTCGGGGGAGGAAATGCAATATTTTCCTACCATGGTATGTAAATAGCTATTCCCGGCCCGGATTTTTTCAGTTGCGAAATAATTTTTTTACTTTTAATAAATGTATTTTAATTATTAATATTTTAAGATCGTAGTAAAAAATAAATATATTATTTATTAAGAAACATACAAAAACAAACGCTTTATTACATTTAAATGGGATGTTTATTAACCCTATATGCAATAAAGCATTTATTAAATATAAATTAAAGTGCTTTATAAAAAATAAACTGTTTTCTCAGTGTGGAAACAAATCTGCTTTCTGGGTCGCAAATATTTTTGTTTTTCACACCGTCGTTTAGGCATAACAAACATCGTGCAGATTCATTATAATTATTAAGGCGATTTCGATGTTTTCTTATAACGCAGCACGTAAGAACAATCTTTCCGCCGACTGAAGTAGATATAGCCATTTCCATATTAAATGGAAAATTGACTATATCTCAAAAAGTGTTCTACTTTTTTAACTTTTGACGACATTTTGGGATACCATGGTATTCCATGGTTAACCATGATACAAGTGAAAAAGCAGCCACTTATAACTATTAAATTAGTAATTTTTGACTAATTCATTTTTAGAGAGGGCATTTAGTAAATAAAGGCACAAAATTAAATCTATTGGAGTCTTTAGAAATTAACAAACTTAAAAATACTGATAATATTCTCGATGATCAAATCGAAACAAATAATTCACCACTATTTTAATTAAGATACAATGGCATTAGGTACATAAAACAATCACATATTTAAAATATTGCCCCTTAAATAAAATTGTTAACAATAAATAGATTAGGTATTTCCCATAAGGAATTTCTGAATACTTTTTTGAATATTATGTAACACAGGTAGATTTAAAATAAAAATTATTACATCGAAAACAAATATTTTTGTTATATAAATTTTGCACTAAGTATTAGTTTTAATACATTCTGAAAAAGCTACTGTGTAGCAAAACAATTGTCAACATTCAAATAAATAACGTGAAACTTTCAAAACATACTTGTTTTTATATTTACATAGTTAATATGGAGTTTCATCAAGTAAAGGTCGAAACAATTAATAATACACATACATATCGCTAAATTTATGACAGTCAAAGTGGGGTGCAAACGCGGATCCGGCGGCCTGACAAAAGAAAATGACCGTCAAACGTTTGTTTAATAACACCGAGTGACGAAATATTTTCCTGCGAGACTCTCGCAGGAGACTTCAGAAGTCTCGCTCGAGACTCGAGACGAGACCAATAAAAGTATCGTCTCATCCGATCCAAATATCGTCTCGAGTCTCGTCTCGAAAACGAGACGAGACCATGCGAGACTCTCGAAAACGAGACTCTCGTGGGAATCACTGAGACTCTCAAAGATATCATAAACGTCCGAGTCCGACATCTTTAAGATATCTTTAAGATGTCTCTGTGCTATCTGGGATTATACAATATTTTTAACGTGTTTTAAAGGCAATTTAAAAAAATAAATACGTTCTTATTTTTGTCGTTGAATCACCTCCTTCTTCCACTCTGATAGGAACTGTAGATGTGTTCTTAAGAACTTTAACCGTTTTAAAAGTCACTTATATGTGCCTAAAAACAGTTTATTACTTCTTAATCATCATAAAAACAATAATATTTAGTAATAAAAAATACATGTAGTTTTTGCAGGTAAGTAAATATAAAGCTATTATCGTTTTTTAAATTTTCTTAACAACTTATATTAAATAAATTATCCTGAAAAAATATTTTGTTATTTCCTTACTAATCAATATTAAAAGTACTTATTTTGTGTCAAGAAAATTAAGCCATATATATATATATACATACATATACATATATATATATATATATATATATATATATATATTTAATATTTTCAGAGATATTTAACAATTTCTTAAATTTGTATCAACCTGAAAAATTGACGCTATTAAATTTTCAGCAATGACAGATTACGTGGTAACCATAGATACCTGTCACAGGGTTACTTGAAACAAAATTTTTAATTTAAAATTTTAGAAATTATTAAATATATCTTAAATTATGAACTTTAAGTATAGGAAATAGTAACATCAATCGTAAGGTTTTTTAATTTACTATTTGATTATGTAAAAACATACTGGGTATTAATTTAAAATAAGAAAGTTTTTAACTTTTCAAGTTAGCCTAATTTGCCTTGAGTTTTCTTAGGTTTTTTGTTAAAAAATGTAAAGAAATGACATGGAATCTTTTAAACAATATTTTAAGATTCCATAAATTCCACCGTCATATCCGCGAACATAATAACAAAAAAGTTATAAGATATTTATGATTGACAAATTTGTCAAATTTTAACGAAACAAATTAATAACGCGACAACTATTTGGTGGTGTTCTATTTAAAATAACAAAGTTAATGTCACTCGGTTAAACCAGAAGTGGCATTTTGTTTAAAATATTTTCCATATTCAAGATATTCATTATTTCAAATCGATATCTTTTTCCGTTCTCCAGAAACTTCTAATGGACCACGAATGTGAAACACCCTGTAAGGATTACAATTTAAGAGTGATTACATCTAAAAAAAAATTCAACAGAAATAAAACATGCCATTATGCTGTTTCTTTTTTTACTAATAAAACCTATTACAAAAAAATGTTTATAGGCTAAAAGACTTGTTTCAGCATGTGTGATATAAAAAAAATATTTCTAGGTTTTCTTTCTTTATAAAAGTAGTAAATACAAAATAGCTGTGATATTAATTTAAAGTACTTTATATGGCTTTGTCTGATTTTGAATAAACCCATCTCAATTATATTTTGGGTAAACGCATCTTAATTATAATGATCAATTCCAATCGGAGCAAATCCAAAATTGGATTAATTGTTGTTTCTAAGCTGCAGTGATGCGATATTGCATCTCCGTTATTCGATGCCCGATATCCGAATATACATTGAGAGGCGTTTGCTGGAAATATAATTGTTGACTTTGTCACAAACCGCCCAGTTTCATGGTCCCTAAACAATATCCTCCCGATACCGATCTCGATACCAATAATCTCATAATTGCAAATCGTGAAATTATGAAGATCTTCCGTTTCGATTAGCAATGCTCTGAGATTCGATTTTAAGAAAATATTATTGTAATAAGTAATCGATTTATTCTTTTGTAAGTGTACATGCAAAGCGTCAGAATAAGGAAGATTTATGGACCGGTCTAATATCTTGAAATAGCCGATATGTTAATTCTTTGCACAGGAAATGAATGATTTAGATCCATTTTACTTAAGCATTGATTCGTAAAGTTTTTATTCTATTTATACAATATATGCTAAATAAATCTCCGGTTTATAGAAACAATTAATTTTTACTAAAGTAGTATACTACTACTCACACTAGTCCAAATCTGACTGGACCTTAGCCAAAACCTTAAAAATAAGCCTAATAATTATGTAATTACTTAAATCCGCTTATAAAATATTTATAAACATAGAGTTCAGGTATAAAATCGTCCTACTCTCTAAAAATGAATTAGTCAAAAATGACTAATTTAATAGTTATTAGCCACCAAACCATGGCACAAGTAAAAAAGCAGCCACTAATATCTGTTAAATTAGTCATTTTTACATAATTCATTTTTAGAGAGTACCTACACTGAAAAAAATTATTACATTTAAATGTAAAGTTACAGGATTATTATACCATATAAATTCCTAATTTTTACGACAAATTGGAAAATTACCTTTATTTTCGTCTAATTTTTATATATTTCAAGTAAATAAACATTTTCGTTTGTAAAATTACTAATGTTATGTATTAATTAATTATTGAAACAACAAGCAAATTTAACGAACTAAATGTAAAAAATACAATTATAACGTCTTACTGCATTATTTCAAATGTAAATTCACTTTATTAGTCTTAATATTACAGGTTTAAATGTTTTTTTACATTCGAAGTGTAGTTAAAATCGCAAAATTACATTTCATATGTAACCGGAGAAGAAGCCTATTGGCTGGGAATTCGCGCATGCCTGCCCACGCATCGGCATGTTAATATTATCATGTATAAATACATTTCAAATAAAAAACATATTACATTAAAAATGTTATTTTACATAAAAAATATAAATGAGTTACACGTCAATTATGCTATTACATTTTACATGTAAAATAATAATGAAATGGAATATTTCAGTTATCAACAAGGCATCAAAATAACCAATCTCCGTTACCGGAAATTTACATGATTTTTTTTTTCAGTGTATACTTCCTTCGGCAATTCTATTTTAGCCCGTTTTTTAATAGGTTGGTGACAATTGATTTTAATTGTACAACAAAAGTGCTATTTTGCTAACGCTGCATTCAATTTTAACAGTTTTAAATAAAAAATTTAATTTTCGAAAACAAATAATTTTCTTTGTTAAAAGTTATATTAACATATAGGCCCGATTATTTTGATTATTTCACGATGAATAAGTTTAGTTCTGGTCCTTTGCGAAATATACGGGAAAACATTAATTGGACTGCCCGAAAATTAATAAAACCACAATAAACACGCCCGCGCCGGGATTTAAGACAGTATACTGTCCAATTAGTCCAATTACTGTTTTCCTAACTATAGTTGCGACTATTCGCTGTGACTCTTAGTAAATATATTTTTTAGATTTTATTACAGGATAACTAATTAGTTTAAAAGACGTACAGAAACAATTTTTTGCAAATGATTTGTTAATCTTTGCATTACATTTAAAAATCTTTTTACTGCTTATAAAATTTAAAAAAAAATGAACACAGAAAAAAGATGTTTTAATTCAAGAAATATTAATTGTTTGATTTTTTATTACATTTAAAAATAATTTAATTTAAAATAATAATAATTGACATGTAGAGAATCATTTAAATCTCACAAAAAAAAGTATTTTTGCAAAAAAGAAATTATATGCGAAAAAATAACTATTTTCATAATTACAATACAAGACATAAAAGTGAACTAAGTTTGACTTGGCACAAACATGAATTTTATAAAAAGTCTCCAGGCAATGCCGGATGTCGAATTTTTAACCTACTTCCATGCATAGGAAGTTAAATATTCTAAATCCCTTAATATATATATATATATATATATATATATATATATATTATATATATATATATATATATATATATATATACATCCCGCCTACAATGCTGCGTCAATACATTATGAAATTTGCATTCAATGCTGCGTCAGGTGTAATGCTGCGTCGTATATTGACGCAGCATTACATTTAAGGTTTATTTTACTGGTGACGTCACGACAATCCTACACACCGATTTTAAGGGTGACGCAGCATTGATGGTTTTTTGTAAAATACGTGTATATTGAAGTTTGGCAGTTTGCCGCAAGGGTGCGCTTTTAAATTTGGTGTATATTGAAAAAGTGAATATTTCTTTTAAACTTACGGTAAACCTGCATCAAGTGAAGCTGACAACAATGTACGACGCAGCAACGTCGATACAATGTACTTAATATTATTCGACAAATAAATAATTTAAGATCGTTAAACGAACGCAGCAATGCTGCGTCACATGTGTTAATGTGAATTTTAGAATAATTGTTTGGTAGCCAGTTTGTTTTATAAAATTATTATTGCCAAGTTCCTTTTAATAATTATATCTATAACTTTAAGAATAAAAAAGAGTAAAAATAGTATTATTTGTCCCGTTTGTAAGGCCTCCAGCCCAGGGATGGGAAACTGACGCAAAAATTGCGTTTATTAAATTTTATACATTGACTATTTAGTAAATGTAGTATGTAGTAAATCACAGAACATAGTAAATTATTGTGTAGTAAATGTAGTTGGTAAATTACGTGATTGGTATTTTGGTTGAAATCATGATTGTTAATGAGAATGTAAGATGATAAACATAATAACTAACATACATAATACTCAAAAAAACGTGGTTTTGTGTTATTCTGTGAGCTGTCTTCTAAGTTTTATCTGTCAAACTTAGAAGTGGGCTGTGGGCTCTTGTAACTTTGCAGGTTGATATAATTTGTTGTTTTGTCAAAAGAAATGACTAAATACTAATGAACTAATACAATTTTTTTTAAATAATATTTTTACTTATACAGGGTATTTGGTTTTCTCTGGGACGGTTCCAACTTTCTTATTTTTAATAAAAATATCCCTTTTATTTGCATTTTTGGATTCCACAGACTTTTTGAGACATGCTCTGTAAATATATTTTTTTAATCATATTAAAGAATTTGTACATTTCCTATACTTTTTCAATTAAGAAAGTGGCTCAGTCTTAAACTGCGGAGAAAATTGAACTCTTTCTCCACGGTATACCGCGGTAGTATTATAATAATCCTACTAGGATTTATCATTACTATGACGATTACACGGTGGTTCATTATTTTCTTAAAAATTACTTGACACTGACTTTTGTAGAAACTTTCCACACGCATGTAAAAAAAGATATAGATATAGCATATTTTTCGATATTTTTTTTTCAAAAAATATTCTAAATTAGCTAACTAGATAGAATTAGATAACTTTCAATCTTTAAAATGCTCTGTAAAATTGTTAAATTAAAGATACGCTACCATACGATTATTGGGACGATATGTGATGACAGCAACAATAATAATAATTATATTATCCAAAGACGAAAGTAAACATCTGATTACATTTTAGGACGAAAAGTAAACAGCTGTCCTAGTACAAAAATGTGACGTTTTCAAAATATTAAAAAGACATCATCCTTAGTTTTTTACATACAATTTGGCCCTTTATATTTTAAAAAGGCAAAAAGTTTAAACAAATTTAAATTATAAATATTCTTCACTCCTAAATTGATTAATATTGATAAAAAACTAAAATTGGAAAGTTTAAACCGTTTCGCCTTATTCTAAGACGTAATTAAATAAAGATTTAAAAATCCTTTAAAATAATCCCTTTTTTATTTATGGTTTTGGTAAAAACGCCTCCTTAGATTAAGAGCATTTTTTTAATTACAATTTAAAAAAACGCTTTGGCCCGTCAATATTTTTATTTTAGATACATTTTTTGACGTTTTACTTTCAAACACTTATACATATTATATTATAAACAATTTATATTAGGTATACCAACATTAGAGCGGCAAATTTTATTACCCACCCTGACTGAGAAAACGTTAGAAACGGTCCTTCGAATATCTAAGCCAAATTTGAAAATATTAGTTAATTTCTTAGCTAAATCTAATAAAATATTTAATACCAAAAATATCAATAAGGAACCTTATTGTCTACAATTATCATAATTGAATTATGCTATTATGCTATTAAAAATTAAAAATGTCAGTGGCACACATTTTGTATGTTAATTTAACATATCAAAAATGAATCCCGTAGGCTAGAATTTTTTCTGCACATCCTTTAAAGCTAAAAAATTGAATTTATCCAGACTACCTTAAACTATTAAATGACAACAAATTATACATAAAAAATTTATCATTTAATTTCTAAAGAACTTATATTATGCCTTTTATTTGTGAGCGTCGATATATATGCGCTAAAAACAAGTCTCAACGCACGACGAAATTATTGGGTATTATGATTTTAAATATTTATTTTAATAAATTTAATATTCAAATCCTAGTACAAAAGACAATCAATGATGCGTCGACAAGATCTGGCAACATAGGTGACGCAGAAAAGACGGGGGAGTTGAAAAAAATATTCACTTCTGTTGCAGCAATGATGGTTTAACAAATTCGATATACATCGACGCAGAAATGATAGCAAAATAAAAAGAAGCAGCAATGATAGTAACATGAATTTTTAGTTTAAAAAAGGGTTTATAAACATTTAACGTAAAATTCGGTCAATATTTTGTCTAATTAACACTTCTACAATGTTAAATCACGATATACTGCAGTATTTCTGGTAGACGCTATAATGACGGTACTTTGAAATGATGCAGCATTGTAAGCGGGATGTATATATATATATATATATATATATATATATATATATATATATATGCCTTCTTTGAATGTTCGTGGGACAGCCTGAGGGGGTCACAGAGAGACAAACAAATCGATTAGATATATATTATATACAGGGTGTCCCAGAACTCGCGCCACAGAGAAAAAGGGGGCGTGCCGATAGCAATGGAGATGCCAAATTTAAAAATAAAAAATTTCTAGGTAATAGTGTAATCGAATGAGAGCAAAAAAGCGGCAGCCAATACCGAGAGCTCTCGCCTATAGGCTAAACGTAAGAGCTTTAAAAATTGCTAGGAGACGATAGAACATTGTTGTATTAAAAACATTTAAAAATCTTTTGGCCAACTGTATTTACTAAGTTGTCAAAAGCTTTCAAAAATAAGGTTATTAATCTATGACTTATACTTCAGAACGCCAATGTTTTAAAATAACGATTAGGAAAGGGCTGGGAAAAAACTCGCGTTGTCTCCCTGGCGTTGCGCCCACACTAAATAAATAAATAATTATCATTTCAGTATAATCATCTAAGGAAAACATTATTTATAATAACTTAATTTATAACCTAATATAATATTAATGACTGGAGTTTGACAGCAGTGTCACAATGAATTGGATTCCAGTGGACCAAATATTTTACATATTTTTTATTATCAACAATGCAACCTAAGTATCCTAGCAATTTAAAGAATTCCCTATGGCCATCTATTGGGATTGGCTATCGTTTTTTATTCTTATCTCGCTTATCCTTTGCGTTAGACAATTTTAATTTTCAAATATGTGTTTCACGTTACTTTCGGCACGTTCCGGTTTTCTATGTGGCGCGAGTTCTGGGACACCCTGTATATATATATATATATATATTATTTATGTAAAAAAAAATTTTCGCAACTTTTTGTTTTATAAATCATTAAATATAACAGATACAAAAAATACCGTGATATGGTTTTGTAGGGAATTAAATTCCCTACAAAGATGACCTTTAACCAAATTTAAAGCTAAAAAGAGCTAATTTTTTTAAAAAAATTATATTTATACGTATTTATTGTTAAACAAATATCAAACAATAATTGTTAATAATAAATATTTTATAAAAAAAACTCATTAATTTTTTAAGGAAACCTTTTGATCCAAATAAATAGTCGAGTCGACATATAAGGAAATGGATGAACGGAAAAATAAGGGTGAAAATAATTTATATATAAAATATGAAAGAGGTGTTCCAAAAATTATGGTGAAAGCGGAAAACTAAATGCTCCCAACAATTTTCAATCCAATATTTCTTTAAATATATATTATCAAAATGTGCAAAGTTTAAGATCCAAGGCTGACGAATTTTATTCTGTTTGCTCAGTTTGTGATTATGACATTATTCTTCTAAGTGAAACATGGCTATCTCAAGATATATCAAGCTCGGAGTATTTTAATAACCAATATCGTGTTCTTAGAAAAGATAGGCAGTTCGATAAGGTAAATCTTACACGTGGAGGAGGTGTGTTATTTGCCTGCAAAGAATACATTAATGTAACCGAATTAGATCTAACCAATATAACAAATGAAATACCTAGGTATACTTGATATAATTGGTTGTAGAGTTAAAATCAATTCTGTAATAACTTATTTATTTATTGTATATATTGTACCTGATATGTCTGTTAATAGCTTTGAATTTTTTCTTGATGAACTTAGCAATCTATTGTCTAACCTTAATGAGGAAACTATTATTGTCGGTGATTTTAATGTAAATTCTAATTCAAAATTAAACTTATTTAATGACTTTATAAACTTTAATAATTATAAACAATTTAATGATATCCTAAATAACTATAACAGAACTCTAGACCTAGTTTGTAGTAATGTAAATGAAATATGTGTTACTCATGATGTACCATTCGTTCCTGAAAATTTGCATCATCCAGCATTAAACATATCTATATCTCTTAAAGCCAGCACTGTTCATGAGTTTACTGTAAATATTAATCAAGCCAAGACTTACAATTATAAAAGGGCTAATTTTGTTCAATTGTATAACGATTTCTTACAGGCAGACTGGAATTTTTTAAATAACGAAACAGAAATTAATGCAGCATGTGATAAATTTTATTCAAAAATATATTCGTTTCTTCCCACATTGGTATACCATTGAAATAAAGGAAATTCTAAAACTTAAAAACTACTACCATAAGCGGTACAAAAAACAAAAATCTGCTATAAATTACCAAAACTTTAAAAATGCGCGTTCAATACTAAAATCAAAAATAAACCTAGCTTATAAGCAATATATCTTAAATGTTCAAAATTCTGTCATACTAGAGCCTACTAGAGTAATTGTACCATGTTACTATTAGTTTAATTTTATTTCAATGTTTTTTTCATGGATAACTTGACAGAATAAATGATTGTAGTTATTATTATGCATTTTTCTACTTAAAATTGTTCAATAAAATTTGGTATAGGGTCGTTTTGAGAGGTGGTGAATCCAGTGCCGTGCTTAGATTTTGTTTAAAAAAATCGCTAATTTGGATTCTTAAAAATTTACTCTTAAAAACTGATATAGTAGGCCTTGTATTTTGTAAAAATATGGGGTGTCCAAAAATACAGTTTATCCAAGATCTACACAATCGGTTAAAATCACAAAATAAATAAAGATTTTATGGGGGTGAGTCGCAAACAAATGGGTGCCACGGTGAATATCTATATATAATTCCTTTAACTTTGAGTTATGGAAAACATATTAGACGTTTAATGGTGAGGTCGGTCAGGTCAGTAAAAAAAATAGATTTTATTTTAAATTTTATTTAATTGCCTAACAAGTGAATTGTGTAGTTCAACTTATTACATATACATATATGTATGTATATATATATATATAATATATATATATATATATATATAATATATATATAATATATATTATATATATATATATATACATGGTTTAATCGTAAACAACATTATTATAGTTACTAATTTATATATAATAAAAAATAAAAGTTACCAACAATCTAGATAGGTATTAATTACTTTTAGGAAAATAACTCTTCCCAAAAATTAATTAATTAATTTGTTAACAAAAAATATATAAATAATTTACATAATTACTCTTTTTTTCTCTCTATTATCAATTTTTTCTTTGTACTTAAAGAACTAGATTTTGCTAAAGTAATTTTAAGTTATGAACGGATAAATTAAATTTAAATACCAAACAAGTCAATTAAAAAACTTAAAGTTTAATTAAATCTACGTAAACCAACACTTGTTATCTAAACATCTTAATCATACTTACTGACCTTACAAATGGTTAAATCATGCAAATTCCTCCATTTAAGAGGAAAAACCCAAAAATTGATTCATAGAATTTTATATTAATATATATATTTTTTAATATCATGTAATAACAAACTACATACCAAAATTGTTCTTATGCTGTGATTTTAAATCAAAATTGAATTTCTGTGAAAAATTAATAAATATCAGTGACCATATAAAAGATATGGTTCTTCTTAATTCTATTTCACAATTTTTATTGACTTCCATTAAAAAATATTAATAGCCATTATTAAATTGAATTAAAAGTCCTGTATGGATCAGCCACATGTGTGGAAAATAGTTAAGATTGAATTAGGTGATTTTTAACAAAAAACTGCATACTAGCGTCCAGAAAGAAAGTAAAAATTAAAATATTTTTAGTGTTGTAATTATAAGTATAATAATATAAGGCATAATACAGATATTACATTTTATAATTGTATGGAATGTAGAATAAAACATAAAGCAAATTAAGTAGGTAATTATAAGTATAATAATATAAGGCATAATACAGATATTAAATTTTATAATTGTATGGAATGTAGAATAAAACATAAAGCAAATTAAGTAGGTATAAAACGGTATAAATAAATGTAAAACCTAATAAATGCTAGACATTAAAAGACAGACAAAACAAGTTAAAGCGATTTCTAATTACCTACATAGAGAGAAGTTAAATGTTAAATAGAATATAACAACGTTATAGAATTGTTCGCAAACAACAAATTGGCACTAGTAAAATATTGCAACTTATCACGTAAAAGGGATGAAATACTAATAACGGTAGCAGCTTTCGCCGCAATTTGGTGTTCCCTAGGTGGGCGCTGCCAGTTGGAAGTATCTAAACCCGTTTATCTGAAAAAAAAAACGGACTTTAAATTCATCTTTATTAAAGAGTATACAGCAACACCAAATTTTTGTAACGAATCTAAATTAGGAATTTTTTAAACCTGTCCATACCGACGATAGATTTGATGTTTACTTAATTACGAATTAAGAGGAGTGTTTGAAAAGTAACATATTTTTTAGGTTTTTTTATTTTGGAATTGGGGTTACGGTGTTATTTTCGGCCAAAATTTCACGAAAAAGAAACTAAGTGTGAGAAGGTATTATCGGGAGGTAAAAGAAATTAATTGTTTCGCTACAAAATCGTGTTTTTGTAATATTGATATACGAAAAAAAAACGGCGTTAAACTCGTGGGTAGCATTCCTTATTAATAGTTCATCTTTTTTCCTATGTTTTCACTATATCATCGTTTTTTATGTGTTAGGGGGTCCAGCATGCTCGTTATTTTCAACTGCTTTTAGCAGTGGCGGTCTTTCAGGTGAGGCAGGTGAAAATTAAACATAAGTTCAATATTTTACTTTCTAATATAAATTACATAGATTATATATTATTCAATAAATTAAATTGATTTTATACGTAGAAGAGCCCGCAACATTTAAATATTTACAGCCCGAAATTTGTACTTGCTTAATAGACTTCTTGGTCTGAGGCATGCCTCTGGGCTTGTGAATCAAGCGGTGTGATATATTCACTGCACTCTGTTGCCATATATGTAACATTCTAGTATACTAGAATGATACATACATACATACATGTATATGCGGCCGGAGGAGACAAAGAACGGTGTTCATTGGCAGAAGAGGCAAGCACGCCCAGTGGGCGCCCACATATCTTTATATCTTGATATCCTGCGCTCAGTGTTGCCAATGGGTAGAGAATTTTAATGTCTGCGTAGAATTGATTATGGATAAGAATTTGCGAAGAATTTAAACATAGAAAATATAATGATGCAAAAGACGTTTTAACAACACAATGAGTATGCTGTACAATTATGTTGTAATTCTGTGATTATTATTATTATCGTAACGGAGAACAGCTGTTCTACGCGCTGCAACAACATCGTCAACATGTGCTCCTTTTATAATTTAATTACTAATTCGTGTACATTCTTCCATTATGGATATAACCGTAAGATATCGTACTCATATTCAATACGGCATATTGTTGATTTCCTTTTGAATTTTCCATTTGGTTGTCTTTCTTTTAATGAAAAAATGCTTGTTTTAAAGGAATTGAAGTAATTTAATAATTAATCTTGGTAAAACTAGTCGTGCTTTTGTTAATATGTGGTATACTAAATATTCTTTCTGTCTGGGCTGCGACCTCGTCATGTTTTTTTTAAAAAAGTTAAGTTTACAAAAGTTTTACAGACTTCGGATAAGGACTAAACCTTGCCTCTGCCTCAACAAAACAAAATTTCACGGGCCGCCACTGCATTTTGAAAAGTCTTTTAACTCTTAAACAGTGGCGGCTCGTCAGGGTAGGCCTCTGAGGCCGCGCCTCACCCTTAAAATGAAGGAACGAACGACTTTTTGTATTTATATTTTTGCCTATTACAAGTGTATTTTTACAACAGTTCTATCCAATAAAAAGTAAAAACCAATCAATCATATTAAGCGTAAATAAAAATCCAGGCGCAAAGCGCGTCAAGTTAACGTGCATCGTTGAGACGCCAGACAGAGGCGAAATTTTCACAGCCTCGGAAGCTCCCATTTACGTCTTGAAAGAGAAAACGACTCACCAACAAAAATATCGCCGTAAGTTCGCGAATAAACACCGTAGATGAGGCGAAATTAAGTTAGCTTGGTTTGTTCTGATTGGTGGTCCGTTTATGGTGGGATGCCAGCGGAGACAAAGAAGGTTGCCAGTCTTCTCTTAGCGTTTGTAGAGCACGTTATTGTTTTGATTCAGATTAAATTATTTAAAACTTTTGGCTGATCTTTTATAGTTTTTGTCTCGATTAGTAAAATTTCTTATTTAATTATTGTAGGGTACACACTAAGGTAGATTTAGCAGTTTTTATTAAGCAAATTTTATATTTTGAAATAATAGATTGCATAATTCTTCAATTAGAGACGCGGTTTGAAAATTTAGAATTACTTTTAAATCTCACTGCAGACCCACAATTTTACGACCAAATAATAGATAAATTTTCAATCTTAAAAGATAGACGTATAGTATTTTATATTTTTTAATACTTAGGTAGGGGTCGACTTTTTAGTTTTATTTTTATTTTTTGATTTATTTATTTATTTTTAACTTTTTTAAGACTATTTTTTAAGTTTAAGATTAAAACTAGTCTTTGATGTGATATTTTGTTTGTTTTGTTTTTAAGAGTTTATTTTTTGGTTTAGTAGTGCTATCGGCTCCATTTTAAAAAAGGTCAACGCGTCGCAGAATAATACCTCCCGGGTGACGTGGAAATTTATTCGTATTTAGACAAAATTAACCTTATGTAGCCTCACCTTCCTGTACACCCACGAGCCGCCACTGCTCCTAAACCCTAGTTTTACTCACAGTTGATTCACCAAAAGGAACAATTAACATTAATCGACATTTATAAAACATTGTTAGGTACACTTTATAACATTTTTTTAATAAATCAATAATCAACGATGTCAGCCGACAACATTATGTTCTGTGGTCGAGAACATTCGACGTATTAACAAATCTAAATATACATGTTTATCAAGAAAACCACAAAAAATACCTTAATGGGACTAATACAAGCCGTACATACCCGTATATGGCAAATGAATAATAGGGGAGACCGGGGCGGTAGGGGGACTCTAACGTTTAAAAATTATTTTTAGTAGGGTAGAGACGTGGTACAAATTCAAAAAAAAGAAGAACGATTTATTAAAGTATTATAAACAAAATACAAAAAAAATATTAACATAAATGGTTAACAATTATTTTTTATTATCGTATTAAAAAAAAAGTGTCCTTTACTCCATTCCTACGGGGCAGAATGGGGTTATCGGGCTTACACAATTCACAGACAAGTTCTGCATCGTCGTCATCACTCTCTATCCCCGCACACGAATTTTAAGCCCGCTTTTGGCACTGTGTGCATAAAATCCAATCCTCAAATGAAGCTGAAAATGGGTATACCTATACAATATTTACATCGAAAAGATATAAAACACAATTTCACCACGTTTAGTCTAAAACACACTAAAACGTTTGTAGTAACCCATTTGTCATCACCAATTGACGTGTTAGCATTCTAGTAAATGATAACAAAGGACTATCGATCGTCTGCAGCGGGAAATTTAAATAAAACACCGTTCTGCCCCGGTACCCGGTTCTACCCCGGTCTCCCCTACTTGTATAAAAGTATATTGTAATGTAGGTACCATAATTTGTAGGTATAGGCACCCAATATTATTTGACATAATATTTTTTTTCTATTTGAATATCAACTAATAAACCAAAATATTGCATGCTAGAACTTATTTCCCACCAGTAAAGAAACATGATATAGCCGTATTACTATAGTATTGCTATAGCCCACTTACTTAGAAAGTAAATCTAGATAGCTTTATTTAATAATTTTAAACATGAGACACGGATTAATTCAAAAAAACTTTGTTAAAAATACAATTTTAAATTCTTGGTGAACTTATTTCTTAATATTTCTTAAGGCAGTTTTCCACCACACAGTGCCTGTGGTGTTTCTATTTTGTTTGTATTTTCTAAAACACAAAAAACAAAACCGTGACAAATTCGAAACTCTGTTTTTACCAAGCAGAAATTACACAGTGCAACAAGAGTTGCAGAGTTTTGTAATATTATCTCGCAATTTTTAAGGCCTCTTGAAATTCGCATTTTTTGTGGACAAACTGGTCAAAAAAAACAAAATTAGATATTTATTTATATTGGGTGAGAATTCGTGAAACGGATCACAGTTTTCCCGACTTTGGAAAATACAAAAAACAATTATTGGTTTTTGTAGTACTCATTGATAGTAAAATTTTCCCAAATTTAAATATATATATATATATATATATATTGTAACGTTTTTAACTGTTCGTAGTGTGAATTAAAACACGCACTGGTTAATTAACGAACTAAACTATTTATTTAATAACTTAACTACACTTAAAACACTATAAAACTAACTAAACACTTAACTACTAATTATTTATATCACTACTGGTTTATTTATTTGCACTTATATTTATTTATTTCTTCGCGCGTACCAAAGCTCAACTAACTGCTCTGTGTTGCTCCGTTTCTTATATATCCAGCGCCCAAGTATTCTGGAACATTCCAGCGAGCTCCACACTCTCGATTATTCGAGCGCTGAGTCACCGGCGATGACTCACCGGCAATGACTAATCGGCGATGAGTCATCACTCCGATATCCAGGGCGGTACTCGCTACATTGCCCCCGTCTTAAAACATTTTCGTCCCGAAAATGGTCCTCAGCTCCATGGCGATATTTGCATAGAGATCCAAACTTGCATTGTGACGTCCTATAGAAGTAGCAGTCTACGGTCTTCCTTCCGGTTGTGCTTTTAGGGTTGTAGCAACAGACAAGAATGTGTATGCCACTAAATCTGAAGATAACTTCCACCATACTTCTAATTATTCTCCAGTCCAAACCGTCAAGTCCACAAGCAATCTTTGGTATCGCCAGGTTCATGATGTCCTTGGACAAAAGGGTATCCCTCAATTTATTTAAGGCATTCCATACATCACGGTAGTTTGGCTTCTGATGGGAGAGCTGCTTTGTTACCAGATAGAAGATACTTCTGTTGCCTATCTGCTCATTATTCACAATTTCAAGCACCTCTCCAACTTTGGGATTCTGCCTTCGTAGCTCGTCGATCCGTCCAAACTTGTTTTTAAAAACAACCGCTATTCCCCTGGACATCCTTAGGTCTTCTGCAACACAGTGAGCCAAGGAGTAATCGGCCGAAACCGTGAATAGATCTTGTTGTTCTTCTCGAGTGACACCAAAGCGAGCTTTTTTACCGCTCGAATATAAATACATGAAGTCTTCAAAAAGCAACTCGTCTTCCGGAGGATTAACTCGCCTTACTCTAGCATGGTTCATTTCACTTTCGGCTTTACTCTTGGTTGTTTTCTGATCCTGTATATGATGTCATTTATTCGATCCATGACTTCGTATGGTCCTTCCCAAGAAGTCTGCAGCTTCGGTGAATAACCACGACGGCGTTGAGGGTTGTATAACCAAACTAGGTCTCCAGGTTGAAATCCTCCATTTTCCGCCTTGATGTCGTATGCCTCTTTCATTCTATCACTGGCACTCTGGATGTTTAAACGAACTCGGCTGTGAATGTCGATCATTTTCCTACGTAAATTGTTGACATAATCTTCTCCAGCAATATCTTCCCCTGGTAGGCAACCAAACCTCAGGTCACAAGGTAGACGAAGTTCACGTCCCATAACAATGCTAGCGGGTGTCTGGCCGGTTGTATCGTGGATAGAAGAACGGTACGCCAATAGAAACAGATGGAGGAAGCGGTCCCAGTCTCTTTGGTGATCAGAGACTACCTTGGACAAGTACCGGTTTATCGTTCGATTCATTCGTTCTACCATTCCATCAGACTGCGGATGTAATGCAGTCGTCCTCGTCTTCCGAATGTTAAGAATCTTACAGACATTCTGGAATAGTATAGATTCAAAGTTCCTGCCTTGGTCTGAATGAATCTCCATTGGCACACCAAAACGACAAATCCACTCCTTAATAAGAGCATCGGCCACTGTGGCAGCTTCCTGGTTTGGCAAGGCGTATGCTTCCGCCCACTTGCTAAAGTAGTCCATTACAACGATGATGTATTTATTTCCAGATTCTGTTTCCGGAAATGGACCCGCCACGTCGATTGCAATTCTCTCAAATGGGCTGCCCACATTGTACTGTCGCATTGGGGCTTTTGGGCGCTTCTGGGGTCCATTGCCTGCCGCGCAAACGGCGCACTTCTTGCACCATTCCTTCACATCTCGTTGGCTGTTGACCCAATAGAACCGTTCCCTAAGTCTTCCGAGCGTCCTGTTCACCCCAAGATGTCCTCCAGTAGTTCCATCATGGATTTCCTGCAGCACTTCTAGTATCCTGTTTCTGGGGATTATTATCTGCTTCCGGTCTTCCCCCCCTTCTGGCATCTCCAGAACGCGCTTTAGAAGCCCGTCACTTAAGATGATGGAATTCCATTGGGCCCAGTACGATTTCACATTCGGCGAATATTGGGCGACTTCCTGCCACGTTGGTTTACGGTCGTTCTTCTTCCAATCGATGATAAGCTTCAAATCCGGGTCCCTTTCCTGGTCTTGTTGAACCTCAGCGGATTGCCAATAATCATCCACGATTGTAGTCCTACGAATACATAAATCTTTTTCTTCAGTCCTATTTATTTTTCTAAATAAAGTCGGCGCCACCTGGCTTCCTCTGCAACGACTTTGTATATGTCCCAGCTTTCCACATCTCCAACACCGGATTTCCTTCTTTTCTGGTAGATTCTCTTTAAGAAGTCGCCTGATTTCTTCGATTATTCTGGGTTCCTCCTCTTTCTCTTCCTCGACTTATTCTATTCTTATTCTAGGCTGGCTCCTGCAGCTCTGCTTTGCCGCCTCGAATTCCAAAGCTCGAGCTAATGCATCAACCAGTTGGCTCGGACAAACCAACGTCAGTGCCTGTCTTGTTTCGTTGTCCCGAAGTCCATCCAAAAAGGCTTGAACCGCTAATCGTTCCATAACGGTCGTTGGAGTAGCTGGATATGCTAGCCGGACCAAGCGTGCAATATCAGCCTCAAATTCTTGCAAAGTCTCGTTAGATTTCTGGCAGCGATTCTTCAGTTGGGAATGGTACACATGTTCCAGATGTGTCTGGCCATATCGCAGTTCCAGATGTTTAACCAACGCTTCGTAATCTTCTTGTTCGTTGGGAGAGAGTGTCTGCAAGATGTCCGTTGCATCTCCGCGTAAAGCCAGAGTCAATGCTGTAGCTTTTTCTTCTGGTAGCCAGCCATTTGCTTTTGCTGCTGCCTCAAACTGACGGATGTAATTTGTCCAAGAAGTTTTTCCATCGAACTGAGGTGGTTTCATCCGTACTCGGCTCCCCTCCAGCATTGTTCCTGGTTCCGCCAGCATCATGGGTAGATTTACAGCTGTCAGTTTACTATTTATTTCTTTAATTTTGACTTCCAATTTATCATCCAATTCCATCCTTACGTCATTCAATTTCTGTCCTACTTTCTCTTCTAATTCATTTACATTATCTAGAATCTTCTGTTCCAAATATTCTTTTAAATTTTTAGAATTTTCCAGAATTTTCTGCTGTAGTTCGCTAGAATTTTCCAGCATTTTCTGTTGCAAATCGTCCTTTAAATCGTTGACATTTTCTAACATTTTCTGTTGCAACTCGTTGGAATTTTCCAGAATCTTTGTTTTAAATCGTTTAAATTTTGCAACATTAAATGCATATCACACGGGCCTTCAAATAAATACGTATCTGGATTTTCACCTTCCTGTTCCAACGCTTCTCGAAGCCGCTGCTGCAACACATTCTTTTTCCCAGTTGTATCACACTCCCTTTCTTCTAGCTCTCGTTTAAGGTCCGCCACTTTTAAGTCCATTAACGAAACCATTTTCGCGAAGTTTCACACTAACCGCACTCCTGACACCAATTGTAACGTTTTTAACTGTTCGTAGTGTGAATTAAAACACGCACTGGTTAATTAACGAACTAAACTATTTATTTAATAACTTAACTACACTTAAAACACTATTAAACTAACTAAACACTTAACTACTAACAATTTATATCACTACTAGTTTATTTATTTGCACTTATATTTATTTATTTCTTCGCGCGTACCAAAGCTCAACTAACTGCTCTGTGTTGCTCCGTTTCTTATATATCCAGCGCCCAAGTATTCTGGAACATTCCAGCGAGCTCCACACTCTCAATTATTCGAGCGCTGAGTCACCGGCGATGACTCACCGGCAATGACTAATCGGCGATGAGTCATCACTCCGATATCCAGGGCGGTACTCGCTACAATATATATTGGGGTGGCCCAAAAAAAAAGAATTTTTTTTTCTTCTCGTCTCTTGTAAAAATATGTTGGTTTGTCATGTTTTAAGAGCCCTGTTAAAAGATCAGCACCATTAAAAATTTTTTAGGGATCGCTCAAGATTTTTAAAAATTTTCAAAATCGTCAAAAATTGAATTTTTGTTTTATTTTAATTCTTTTTCTCGTCTCGATATTATTTTTTAGGTTGAAAATAATAAAAATTCTGTAAATTTCAAATCAATATTTTGATTTCTAAAGGTCGCTAAAAGTTCGTTGATATTTATATTCAGAGGTCGCTCGAAAACATTCAAAATACTCTACTTTGAAATTTAAAAAAATCTTGAGCGACCTTTAGAAATTAAAATATCGATTTGAAATTTTCAGTATCATTATTATTTTTAAATTAAAAAATAATATCGGAACGAGAAAAAAAATTAAAATAAAAAAAAAATCCAATTTTTGACGATTTTGGTAATTTTTAAAAATCTTGAGCGACCCCTAAAAATTTTTTAATGGTGCTGATCTTTTGACAGGGCTCTTAAAACATGACAAACCAACATATTTTCACAAGAGACGAGAAGAAAAAAAATATTCTTTTTTTTTGGGCCACCCTAATATATATATGGGGCGATCCACGCCAAATCGGCCAAGATTCACACTTCATGTTTCCGATTTACTTCAAATTTTCAGGGCCGACAGAGGAACATAAATAAAGGAGAAATCCAAAATTTTAATTTTTTTTATGCATTTTTGTGGATTTTATATAATAAATAAAAAAAAATGTCACGTTTCTTATTTTTCGAAAATTAAAAAACTGAAACGACTGAAAATTTCGAGATAAATTTAGATGTACATATTTTTGGGCGCTCTTTAAAAAAAAAAATTTTTTCAAAAATTTTAACCTAAAAATTCATTAAAAAAATCATTTTTTTTAAACAAATTCAATTATCCAAAAAATGCCATCTCAAAAATTTTTCAAAAAATTTATGGTGATAGCCCTGAATCTTGCGCAAATTTTGACTAGTTACTTTTTGGGGGGACTCAAAAATTGTAGAAGTTATGAATTTTTTTATGAAGCGATGCGTTTGAAATCGTTACTCCCAATGCAATGGCTCCGCGCGACTTTTAAGCGCGCTTAGTCAAACGGGGGATGGAATGGTTTCAGACCAAACAAACAAGTAATTTTATGTATTTTATCAAAAACCAAAATTCATTTATTTCATTCTTAATTAATTGCAAAAAATGCGATGTAATCTCCTGATTTAATATTATAACTGTTGAATTTGTAAAAAAATAACTTTTTCTATCTTTTATGGTAAAAATTTTATTAGGCAAATTCTGTGTTATATAATTAATTTACAAATACTAAAAAAGTCTTTGACAAATACTGTCCTAGTATCCATGACAACCTAAAATGTTGATTTTAATTTGTTATTAGATTGCCATGCATTTCTGACGTTAGTCTAAAAGTAAACCATAACATTATTTAAGGCGTTAAATTTGAAACACCCTGTTTGTTGTTAGTAGTTATTATTAGTTATTATTATTGTTATTATTGTTAGTTATTATTAGTTATTATTGTTATATTAGTTATTATAGTTATTATTAATTATTATTGTTAGTAGTTATTATTAGTTATAATTACTAATTAGTATAATAGTTTTGGCGCATTAACCCGAAGTTTATAATAATTATAGAATTGTTGAGTTTAGTAATTTCTTGAGTGAGTTTATTAAGGAAAGCTATCAACATGAGTCCATCACACAAAAAGCGTTGCTGTAATCCATTTAAGTATCCCAACCGTAAGTGATTATTAATTAATTTTATACTTTATTATTCAAATTATTGTAAATTAAGTAAAATTAACTTAAGTTTTCATAGAGTTTTTAAATAAATGTTTTTTGCAGATCCTAATTCAACTCAACTCAGAAAGTTTTTACGTTTTCATAGGCATAAGTTTGAAAATATTCCCAAAGATGCTTTGATCTGTAATTCATGTCGAGTAAAATTAACAATCCAAGAAACTCCTGAAAATGAAGATTTAGGTTCAGATTCAACTGATTCAAATGCGGAAGAATTTATTTCATCAAAATTAACAAAATTAAATTTAAACATCGCCTTAAATGCTTTAGGTGAAAAAGAAATTGATGATAAAAAGTATGTTAAACATTTTTGTTTTGTAAAAAAAAAATGATAATATGCGCTCGATATTCATGAAAGTGATGCATCACTTTCATGTATATAATATAATATAATCAAAGACAAAATTATATTTTTCATTATCATAACTGAATGTTTTACAGACTTAGATATAAAAATTATATTGTTGGTAAAGTTGAAGCAGCACAAGAAAGTATTAAAAAAAAATTTGAAGAAATAACATGTTTAAATATTGTTACTTCAGATGATGCTAAAACTGTGGCTCATAATAACATTATGTCTATGTTTATGGAGAAATTCAATGCTGAAGACACATCGAGGTTAAATATTATTTTCTCAATCAATTTAATTAAAAATTATTACAAAGAAAAATTTAAGTTCAATTTAAAATCGCATTGTTATTATCAATATTTATAATTAATTTTTATTTCAGAGATAATAAATATCGTATTTTAACTTCACTACCATCAACTTTAAGCACATGCAATATAACACGAACATTCAATTGCTCTAAGCATATGGTAAATGTTGCCAAAAAATTGCAAAAAGAAAAAGGCATTCTATCAGTACCCGGCGTCAAAAACGGACGAAATCTTTCGAGTGATAACATAGATTTAATAACCCAATATTACCGAAACGACGAAAATTCAAGGCAATTGCCTGGGATGAAGGATTACGTGACTATCAAAAAAGATGATGGAGCGAAAGAGAAAGTTCAAAAGAGACTTGTTTATTGTAATTTAAAAGAACTTTACCAATCTTTTAAATTAGAATTCCCGAATTGCCAAGTAGGTTTCTCTAAATTTGCCGAACTTCGTCCCAACGAATGTGTTCTGGCAGGAGCTAGCGGAACACATACAGTTTGTGTGTGTATCTTTCATCAAAATGTTAAACTTATGATCGAAGGTCAGAAAATAGAATTTGATTTCAGAAACCTTAATTAGTTTGATTTACACTTCTTAAGAATAAAAATTATCGTAATAATTATAATTATTCTAATATTTCTAATTATTATAATAATAATATATTATTATTATTATTATATTAATTAGAATTAATAAAATAAATATAATTATTAATAATAATTATAATCAATTATCTGTTTATAGGCTCGGATTTACAAAATTTAACCAAAACTTGGGAAATTCCAATAAAAGGAAAAAGTTCGTACAAGGAGCTCTTTAAATATCTGCTATGTCTAAATCCGATTATCAAATGTTACGAAGGTCAGTGTGCTTTATGTCCCAGCAATGATATTCTAAAAGAAAAACTAATCGACGCATTTAATAATGACTTAGTCGAGGAAGTGAATTACAAACAATGGATATCAACAGATAGGTAAATATTAAGTTATAGTGTAAATTTATGTTGGTTTTGATTTATTACTGTTTTTGAATTAGGTGCTCTCTGAAAACTTTGAACGAAACTATTGATGAATTTGTTCCATCTTTAATAGAAAAATTGACCAAACTACTTTTTCACGATTTTATCGCCACTAAACAGTCTCTGCATTTTAAAAATGTAAAGAAGAATTTAGAAGTTGGCGATTTCGTGGTAACTCTCGATTTTTCAGAAAATTTTGCATTTGTTGTTCAGGAAGCAGTCCAAGGATTTCACTGGAACAACAATCAGGCAACGGTTCATCCGATTGTCATATATTACAAAAATCGTGAAACAAATGAAATTGAACATGTTTCTTATGTTGGCATATCGGATTGCCTTAACCACGACACTATTGCGGTATATACGTCTCAGAAAAAATTAATCGATTTTCTGAAAAGAAATTTTTTAATCGTCAACAGAATTATATATTTTTCGGATGGAGCACCTCAACAATATAAAAATAAAAAGAATTTTGTTAATTTAACCCATCACTTGACAGATTTTGGAGTTGAAGCTGAATGGAATTTTTTCGCAACAGCTCATGGAAAAGGAGCCTGCGATGGCGTTGGAGGCACATTAAAACGAATAGCTCGAAGATACTGTTTACAAAGTGGAACCAGAAATGAAATTTTGACCGCGCAAAAACTTTATGAATGGGCAAAAGAAAATTTTAAAAATATAAACGTTTTTTTTTATTCAACGGCCGATTATGAACTTGCAGCTGAGTTTCTCACGTTAAGGCATAAAAAGTGCAAGACGATCAAAGGAACTCAGTCCATTCACTTTGCATCGCCAATTAATAAGAACACCCTTAAAATTAAATTGTTTTCGGAAAGTTTAACTTCTGATATTGTTTACACAGAGTAAAAAAATATTTGCTAATTTTAACCAAATATTAATAAGATTTTTTGTTAATCTAGATCTACATAACTTTTGTTACGTTTACAACAAACTATAATCTGTTAACTAAGTACACAGTTTTAAAAGTCATATTTATTGATATCAGTTTTTAGTTTTTTAATTTTATATTGTAAAAAGTTTAACATAATTCTTTGTAAACGTAACATAATTCTTGGTAAATGTAACATCACTCCAAAAGTTATTTGGACCTAGATTAATAAAAAAATATGTTATTAATTGGTTAAAATTAACAAATATTTTTACTGTGTAAATAAGTAGTTTATTAGCTATTTATGTATCAAGGGCATTACGTAGGCTTTAATGCCCAAAGGCGAAACTAGCCCGAGGGCCTTTGGCCCGAGGGATAGGATTTCGCGTGATGGGCATACAATGCTTTATTTTCTACTTAAAGATTTATGTTTTTATCAAAAATTTAAATAATAAATAAACTTGTCAAATTTCCTACTGTCACTGTACCAAATGTTGACTTATGTCAAACAAAAATTAATCAAAATTTTATTTAAGAAATTCCGCAAAATATTTTACAAAATGCAGCCAAGGCTACACAAAAGTTATTATTTATTATAGTCAGTGATTGAAAACAACAAATTTTCTGCAGCTTTGGCTGCATATTGTATGATGTTTTGTAGATTTAAATTTGCGGGCATTATGATAACGCCCGGCTATAACGCCCTGTGGTTGTTATAGATACGTTTACTTATTTGATTTGCAAGGTGTTATGGATCAATAATAGATAAGTAGAAAATAAAATAATTACATACATTACATATTCGGTAAAATGTTTTTCTTGTTAAAATTTTCACAAATCTGGACTGATATTAACAAATATTATTTATCTTACAGTGCACTGCTTGGCTTATCGCTTGTAAAATATTTTGTATTTTTTTAATAATAAAATAAATGTAATGCAATGAATTTAGTCTTTTAATAAAATATAATTAAAATAAATACTACATTTAACTCAATGAAACAATCTCTTTCTCCGTTTGGCGAAGCGAAGTCGCTCGGAGCCATTGATCGCGGGAGTAACGATTTCACGCATCGCATCACAAAAAAATTCATAACTTCTACAATTTTTGAGTCCCCCCAAAAAGTAACTAGTCAAAATTTGCGCAAGATTCAGGGCTATCACCATAAATTTTTTGAAAAATTTTTGAGATGGCATTTTTTGGATAATTGAATTTGTTTAAAAAAAAATGATTTTTTTAATGAATTTTTAGGTTAAAATTTTTGAAAATTTTTTTTTCTTAAAGAGCGCCCAAAAATATGTACATCTAAATTTATCTCGAAATTTTCAGTCGTTTCAGTTTTTTAATATTCGAAAAATAAGAAACGTGACATTTTTTTTTATTTATTATATAAAATCCACAAAAATGCATAAAAAAAATTAAAATTTTGGATTTCTCCTTTATTTATGTTCCTCTGTCGGCCCTGAAAATTTAAAGTAAATCGGAAACATGAAGTGTGAATCTTGGCCGATTTGGCGTGGATCGCCCCATATATATATATATATACAGGGTGTATCACGGTCGATGGTAGGTTAGACGTTTATAGATAACGGCAAAAGATATCGAATTAAATTTTTTATAGCAATTATAATAGGTGTTTTTGCGGTGCTAATCCCGAACTAGTTCGGACATCCTAGGCATGTGCATTTTAATATTTGTCATGCGCACTTTACATTTTTAACCCCAAATTTTAAAAAGCGCATGCCTAGGATGTCCGGAATTAGTTGGGGATTAGCTCCGCGAAAATAGCTAATATCATTTAAAATATTTTTCTTACTACCTCGACTGAAAATACGTTGTTTCGTCCCCGATTCCACGGCAGAAAGTTTACGTTTGATGCATTGGTCAAGCTATACGTATTTTCGGCCGAGGTAGTAAGAAAATGTAATTTTCTTACTACCTCGGTTGTTTCGTCCCCGATTCCACCTCCACCGCCCTCTATAATATCGCTCGTGCCGCAAATGTCGGGGCAGGCATCAATATGTTTCGATATACACATTTAATTTTATCCCGTATTTTCGGCCGGGTAGCAAGAAAAATAGTATACACTACACAGGCAGAAAGTGTGAGAGCCCTGAACTGCGCGCCATGATGCCCCAGTGCAGGAATCTCACACTTTCTGCCCTTGTAGTGTAATATACTATTTCTAAATTATTTTGAACAAAATTCCTCTTCCGGTTTTAACGGAAGCGATATCAACTTTGTTATTTTAAATGAATCATCACATTTTTTTTACATTTTTAAATTCTTATTCATACAAAAATTTTTCCATAAAGATCTCCATAAACGTCTAACCTACCATAATAAATATTTAATGGACGAACAAAATCACAAAAGTACTTGATAGTATAGTATAGCAGAGTTATTAATAAAGTACGCATCGCAATGGGACGGGTCGCGTCGGGAGCGCGCTCGAGCGCCAGGGCCAGAAAAGTCGCGCCGGCTCACAAAATCAAATGTCATTAATCGTTTAATTAAGAATCCATTTTTTTTTTTCGTTTTTCATTCGAAAGACTTTAACGAAAATATAAATTAACACAATTTTCAAAAAGAGCATTGAGAAAATTATAAAAATGCAAATTGTTTATTATAAATAATTTTTTTTATGAAAATCATTTTTTTTAATTTAATTATATTTTTTATGAAAATTTGATGGGTTTTGAAGAATTTTCAATTAAGGTAAAATTTTATTAAAATGCTTTATTTCCATGAGAGATTTTTGAAAAAAAATCGTCAAAAACGCTCTTTTTTAAAAAACTTTTATAATTGTTTATATATATATATTTTAATTTGGGAATATTTTACTATCAATGAGTACTACAAAAACCAATAATTGTTTTTTGTATTTTCCAAAGTCGGGAAAACAGTGATCCGTTTTACGAATTCTCACCCTATTATCATTATAATATCCAAAAAGCGCTAAAAGTTTTAACTCCCCCCTTTATAAAAGTCCTGGATCCGCCCCTGATCCCCATTTATACAAGGCGGATTCTGAAGTTTGAAACACAATTCCTTTCGATATTTTAAGACAAAAAGTTTATATAAAGGGTTTCATCAAAATTTAAGCATTTTGGGGCACAAGTTTAGATGCATTTTTTAAAGTCTTTAAGCTTTATAGCTAATTTCATTAATTACATATCCGACTTGTTTGGTGGTCTAATTGTTTTAAAATGCATTTTCTCTAAAACTATCTTAGACTTAGATCTTATAACACGACGCGCATAGTGTGTCAAAATCATCGATGATTGCGTTTGTTTGGCTCCAAGAAAATGTGTTGACTAAATACTTAAGTATTATAATTGTTATGAATTGATAAAATTTAAATTTATACTTACAAAATTGAATGTAATATTGGCTATCCAACATTTAATTATTAATAAAATAAAAACATGGACTAAAAGATAAATGTACATCTTTCTGTCGCATTTAGGCTGTATTTTTCACCACAGCTATGCACCTTTTAAACATTTTAGGTTGTTTTTGTAAAAAAAAACTCAAAACACCAAACAATGTATGTGGAAGATATATCTATGAAATTAACAATAAAACAAATAATTTTTGACACCCTGTATCCCAGTAAAGAATCATTTTAGGATATACGTTTGTATAAACTTTTTTATAAACCTATATATATTATAAATGAACCTTATACAGGGCAACAACATACTCATTAATTCAAAACAATCTGATTTATTCAAACTTAAGCAATTATTGCCAACCTATAAGTTGATAATAACCAAGATGGAGGGGGCAAAGTTTTCGAAATTTACTGACTTTTGGGAAGCTTTTTCGGGATCGGGACCACACTGTGCAGCGGTACAAAATTAGGAATTTGTCCAAAGTTTTTATTTTATGAGTAGAGGACGCCATCTACGTCATTTCATATTCCTTTTAAGCTTAGTATATCAATCTGACTATTAAGAAATCGATTAGTCTACTTTTTTAGTCAGGCACTAAATTTAGTGTACCTTATTGCCGCCAAAATAATCAGATTTTAAATTGCGGTTCGTGTGACAGTTTGAAATATCCTTATTAACTTTTTAAGTCTTATTTGACTACTATTTTTTGCATACTAGTCACTTTTACAATGAAAAAGAGACTTAATTTAGTTAGGAAAATAATATATTCCTAATATAAATGGGTTATAAGTTTAAACACCTACTTACAGTCATGTCATATTCAGTAATAAAAGCTGGAATTTCGAGCTGATCCGGAGCAATGACAGAGTACAATAATTCCACTCCTGCTAGGTTGTGCACTTTTTGCTTAATGGCACGTGCCATGAACGTGGTAAACCACCAGGTCATTATCTAAAAATAAAAATAAAAACATTAATACAAATTCAATTGTATCACTTTATTCGTCTTCAAACCTTGGTCCAGAATGTAGGGTGAATAACATAAAAAGCCTTTAAGTTTTTCTTGTACTTGTACGGCAGAACATTGTAAACCTCCTTGAGCCATGCAAATGTGGGATAATGTTCCCTTGTTGTCAGTGAATGGAAGTATGCAATCACGTAATCCCCACGTACGATAGGGTCGAGCAAATCAATTAAATACAAGAGCGCCTGAAAAAAAAGAAGAAAATTAAAAATAATTAAATAGAAAATATTAATAAATATTAGGCATATTTTTCACCTGCCACAATATATAAAAGTAAAGGCATATAAAGGCTTGTTTATGGTTTCAATATAACTTTCTTGCTTATACTTGCTACGCTTTAAAAACACATTTTTTAAGCTATGCATCGTTTTAAGAATGAAAACCAACTAACTTAGTGCGTAATTTTCGGGACACCCTGTATAAAATGCTTACAAAAATTTACAAAAACAAAGTTAAAGTTTACAAAAATCAGACATTTTGTTTTTGTAAATTTTGACCTGAAATTCCAATTTCTTGGCCCCAGAAACATGAAACCGCACACTGTGCTGTTCTGAGAGGTGATTTTTGGACTTTCTGTGTGTTCTTGTTAATTAGGTCATAACTAAAATTTTAAGAGCAAAATAAAAAAAATTTGAGGGTTTGAATTGTTTTAATTGGCTGTTTATTAAAAATATTATGCAGTCGTTCAATTATCCAATTAAAACTAGCGATTTAATTGAAATATTTAATATTTGCATAACTAAAAAAAAAGGTTTTTACAATTTTTTTTATATACTTTACTGTTTTGTTGCAATAAACGTTCTAACTTTTAATCTAACCTTTGACGTATACATTTATGTTCCCTTAATTAATATATCCTTAAAGGTTGCCAGGAAACTTAGATCTATTAAAAATTTATTTGACGTTTGAATTGTCATTTTCAGTATACGTATTCTATAATTTTTGTTTAGTTTTTTAAAGTGTTTTTTATAAACAAAAATGAAAAATTGTAGTAAAAGTTACGAAGAAATTCATGAAATTTAACTAAGGTTTATTCATCTTTAGTAAAGTTTATCGGGCCGATAACTTTCATGTCTTGGCAATATCTAGTATCCAAAGAAATTATTCGTCAAATAAATCAAAAATGAATAAATCGGCCCTAAATAAAATGTGGCACCCTTAGAATTATTGTTTAATTATTAAACTTTAATAAATGTATACTATACATTTAACCTTAAATTAAAACTTTAAACGTGTATTACAACAAAACAGTAAAAGATATAAAAAATGTATAGACCTTTTTTAAGGAAATTACCTAATCTTTAATCTGATTTAAAAAGTTATGATAATATTTAAATAAAATCGCAAGTTTTAATTGGAGAATTGAAAGTGTGCACACTTTAAATTCTCCAATTAAAACTTGCGATTTTATTTAAATATTATCATAACTTTTTATGTATGCATGCATACATATTTTTAATAAACATCCAATTAAAACAAAATTTACCGTCAATTTTTTTTTATTTTGCTCTTAAAATTTTAGTTATGACCTAATTAACAAGAATATAAAAAAAAATTAGGTTTCACAGAAAGTCCAAAAATCACCTCTCAGAACAGCACCGTGCGCAGGTTTTCAAGAATATTCGGTCACATTTTGGCAAACTTTTAGGGCGTGTAACAATTAAACAAATCTATTAATTAATAGATTTTTTTAATTGAGCCACACTGATTCACCCCAGTATTTCCACTTTTTAAGAAAAAAACTTTTCCATATATAATATTTATTTAATTTGTAGCACAACATGTATGAATTCTCAAAAAATCTATTAATAGATTTTATCTCCACGCGGTCTATAATTTAAACTTTATTTTTGTCAACATTCGATAAAGAAATACCTTGTTATGGCCTAGGCCGATAAAAAATTTTATGAGGCAAGTATATAGTTCGATTTTTTCTCGCTAGGGGTATTGTTTTGACAAATTAATCCTTTTCTAAGAAATTAACGTACTAAACTGGTTTAATTTATTTATAATAAGCATGCTTAGTGCACTAATTTATTTGTTTTACTGTTAATGTTTAATATTTTTCATTAAATTATTGTAAGTAAAATTAAATATGAATAAAACAAAAAGTGAGGTTAGGCAACCAAGAAAACGCACGATTTCTACGATTTATATTATCTTTAATTAATTTAATTAGTTTTAATTTGCTTTAAGTTTTCAGTGAAATTAAATGTTAAACAAAGCTTAAACATTCCTATTTTTTAAATAAAAATCCAAAAAATCGAAATTAGATACCTAGGTACCTATTTATTAAACAATTAATTGAATGCAATGTAATAGCAAAAATCCATTTCTACTTAAATCATGTAGCTAGGTCCCAGGTAGCACAACGTGACGAAACCGTGACGATTTGTGTCCATTGTGTCCAATTGGACACAAATCGTCACGGTTTCGTCACGTTGTGCTACCTGGGGTATTGTCAAACTATTACTGCTTCTAAAAGCAATAATAATTATTGTACATTTAATGTAATCTTTAGCTAATAAATAAATAAGATTCTAAAAAAGTGAGGTTAGGGCGCTTTGATGTTGAAATAAATTGACCCTTTTTATATATAAAGTGCTTTGAAGATAAAATGTTGTATGCCATTCGGCCAAGAAGTGTCTTTTTGTGCTTCGCTCAAAACCTTGAGCTTAGCACAAAAAGCCTTACTTCTTAACCTTATGACATAAATAACTATTTTGAGAATTCATACATGGTGTGCTACAAATTACATAAATATTATATGTGAAAAAGTTCGTATACTATTTTTTTTTCTTAAAAAGTGGAAATACTGGGGTGAATCAGTGTGGCTCAGTTTGTAGGTATAAATAAGTGTTGCGAGCAGTCAGTATTAATTTGACCGTAATCATATAAAAATGTACGATTTGGCGTCTATTTTTTCAGGCACCAATTTGGCAAAAACAAACATTAAATTCCTTATGAAAAAATGATCCAGAAATCATCAAAATGTTCAGATTTGGGTATACCCATATATGGGGCATCTGCGTATAACTTTGAACCGTTTTGAAGAGGGTAAGCCGGTTTTGAAAAGGTAGAGAGAAAGAGAGAGCGTGGAAGACAATAGGAGAGATTTTTCGTTCCAAAACCGTCGTTGATGAAAATTTAGAAAAAGTCCGTGATTAGTGCAGCTTGACTGACATACGAATAATGGCTATAGCCACCGTTCTTACCTATTCCTATAGGAATAAGTAAGAACGGTGTTTAAATAATTTTAACGTATAATTGAATATAAGGAAAATATGCGTTAAAGTTGTTCGGAAAATGTTCTCAGAACCTTATTCAAAGAATAATTTAAAATGCAAAATTAAAGATAAAAATCAGCCAAGGAGCCACAGAACTTCAAACTGTCGCTGGAGCCTCATGGCCCCACGCGACACTGGTTCGCTCCATTGCAGACAAAATTAGATTGGTCAAATTTTTATTGAATGCCTTGCAAAAATTATATGTACAAACTAAAACACGTAATAAGAAATAAATTAGTCCTATCATCCACACCGTGTATGTTGAGGTATTAATATAAAATAACCTTGATAATTGTATACAAAGTTACCATGGAGGTATTATTTTTTGGAAAATGTTGTTGTCAAATTAACTTTTTAATAAATGTTGTATATTTGGGTCTAATTACAGAAAAAGTCTTTTATTACCTAAGTTTAAGTAAATAGTTTTTAGATGGCTTGATTTATGATTTAAAAATAATCTTGTAACAAGCTTGTAAGCTAGCTATTTTTAAAATCGAGAACATTTTTTAAAATGAAAAGTCAAAACAATTAAGTAAGTTCCAATACAAACTGGTTTTGAATGTTATTTTAAAAATGTGTTTAATTTGGTTGGTATAAACTCGAACTTATTTTATCTACTCCTACATTGACGAGTTGTAACTTTATGGTGTTTTATTGACGGGCTGAAGTTAACAACAGTGGCTTTTCGACATTTTACGTCACGGGCTGAAGTTAGCTTTATTATAAATTGGGAAAAAGTGAGGTTAAATTCGGGTGACAGTTGACAGATGTCAAAATTTTAACAAATAAAATTGGCTTTAAATTCTGTTTTGTGTTCGTCGTAGATAAAGTATAGTATGCAACTCGTTTATAAACTTCTCTAGACACTCGTTTTTATTAAACACTCGCTCGCAAGCTTCGCTCGTGCTTAATTAAACTCGTAACTAAAATGGCGTTTATAAAACTTGATATATCAATAGAATAAAAAAACATATAATTACAAGAATAAAAAAACATATAATTACAAGTTGTAATAATTATTTAGAACCAATGCGTGTAAAAACATAAGTAAATAATAGTATATTATGTATACAAAATATACTATTATTTACTTATGTTTTTACACGCATTGGTTCTAAATAATTATTACAACTTGTAATTATATGTTTTTTATTCTATTAAAATTTTATTTTATAATAATTTATAATAATTAACCCAACAACTGATAAACTTTTATTATTTAATTATTATTATTTTATTAAAAAAAATAAATTTTATAAATTGAATTCTAGTAATTTCAAAAATATTTCAATCCTTTTAAAAAACTTGAATTGGTTTTATTTTATAGACAATAAATCCTTTAGGTTGGTGCTAATGACCAAAGCATTTGACGCACTTAAATTATATTTAAGTATTTCAGAAAAAAAACATTTAAAAAAGCTATGGCTAATTTAAAAAATATACAAAAATTACTATCCAAGCCAGCCGGGCAAAGTTTTTATTACTTAAACATGATTGTATTTTTGTCGAAAAATATTGCCTTTAAATATTTTTTTCTACTTCCATCTTTAAAACGCCTATTATCGTACACGTTCCCATGACACTAAGTGACCTTTTAAACACATTGACAAGTTGTAGCTTTGTGGCATTTTAGTCAAGTGCAGAAGTTAACAACAGGTTTTTAGTCACGGGCCGAAGTTAGTTTTAAGTTAGTTGACAGTAACTGTTGTCAAATGTCATACAATCGTTAAAAGAAATTGCCTTTCTTGTAAAATAATACTAAATGTGAAAATTATTTTATTATCTCAATACAAAAATGCAAAAGTATTAAATAGTTTCTCAACGCCAATATTTGAAAAGTGTAAATGAACATTGTACTGACCTTTTAATTTCGCCGGCAAGAAACTAGATTTAACCTAATTCCTGGTGGAGAGTCCACTGTGGACTGCTTCTATTTTGGATTAAACGGTCCATTTTCAAGGGATACATTTCGATTTACAGAAACAAATTTGACATTTGACATATTAGAAATTCCCAAATGGTTACTCTATTGTTTTAAAGATGGCGCTCTATACAAATATTTAATTTAACTCAATTTTAGATAATAATAAATATTTGTCGTACAAAGACATTTAATTAAGCACTCGTGCGCAAGCACGCTCGTGCCTAAATTAAATTCGTGTTTAAAATAGCGTTTATCAAACTTTATACATAATATAATATTTCTTAACAAGCTTTAATTTAATCAATTTAAAGGCCAAGCAAATAAAACAATAATAATTTAAAAGCATAAAATAAAATCTTAAAGAATATATTATTAAAAACTGAAACGTCATAGGTGACACGTTTTTAATGCATTATACTATAATTTAATCCTTAATTATGTCACAAATTATCTCAGTACGTTATTAAATATTTGCTTGATAAATATTTATATATGTTAAATTTATAATGTTAAAATTACAATTTAGGTGCTTACTAAATTTTATGTAATAAATATATATATATATATATATATATATATTTATAGGGTCATAATGATAAAGAATTAAACTAAACTTTATTAGCATGCAATGTTGCCATTTAAAAAAATACGCATCCCACGTATCTTTTTAAATAACGAACGCAGATATTTTTTAACAATTATTTGGAATTTTTTGGGGTCCGTAGATTATACACCTTCAAGGTGTCCAAGATTATCTGCTCACCATTCCCTGCTGAAAGAAACTGATCAAAACTTGATCTTTTTTATCATGAAAACATAATCGAGGTTCGATCATATCGTTAAGGTTCAATTATAATTGATAATTGATAATTGATAATTATCAATCAAACTTATTTGTTCAGAATCGATCCGATTTAAACTAGATCATATTTGATCATAAAAAACATGATCAAGTTTTATTTTCATTTTGTAAGTTTTGATAATAGAACCATAATAGTATATTCTGTAACAAGTTTGTAATACGGCATATTCCGCTCGATTAAAAAGTTTGTCACACGAGCCGAAGGCGAGTTTAACGGTTTCACGAGCCACCATTGCTTATTCCGTTATCCGGTGATAATAATTAATTCTGTAACACTTTAAGAAACATATGTAATTCTACATTAAAAGGTTATATTAGAATGGCCATATTCCCTAATAGGAGTAGAAAAATATATTTTTGTCGAGTGGTTAATAATGCGCCGATTGTATTCGCAATTGTAAATAATTAATGACATTCATTTCTCCCGCTGTGAACAATCTTATTCCTTCCCCTGTATATATTTTCATTCCCTTCTGCTAATCAGGTAAGAAAATTAAATGTTCCATTCCAGTCCGCTACCATGACGACGCTAAAGTGTGATTGACTTTAAATGTTAACGTCAGAATTAAATTAAACTTCAGATTTATACTTATTTTATTATATAATTTTGACACAAGTTTTTTTGCGGGTACCTACCCAAATTAAGTATTTTCATGCGAAAGTGAGCATTTATAGAGTTTAGCTTAAATAACTTGAAGTAGGTAAGCGTTAAGTTAATTGGAACGACTTTAGGAATGTAAACGTCAGTTTTTAATTAAACGTTACTTTTTTTAATTTTCTAAAAATTAATTAATAATTAGAACCACTTGACAAAAAGTATAGTGTTTAGGTACCTCGCGTGGAATCGCAATTAAATTCCATCACTCGCTTATCGGCTCGCTCGGAAACTTTCATCATCGGAAGTAATTGCTATGTTTCCTCGCTCGGTAAACAATATACTATTTCCAGACGTCAAATATAACAGATATTAAAAATAATCATTTTGTTTTGCGATCAAAAAGGATTAGGAGTGGATCCTTTGTTCATGATTAAATAGGATCAAGTTTTAAATCTCAATCCTTTTTGATCCCGAAAACAAGTGACAAAAACCGCATCGAAAAATGACCAAAAAGAATCGATCATTTGCCGATGAGTTTTTTTCAGCAGGGTTGGGTTGGGGAGTCAATTAAATTAGCAAATTGGTGGCATTTTTTCTTTTGATTAAAATGGTAAAAACAGAAAAACGGGTTTTTGAAATATTTACAAAAATAACATATTTAAAAAGACAATTTAATTTAAAACAAAAAATTATTAACAACCATAAACTTTTGGATTGCTGTAATAAATTAATAATTTGGTTATTTCAACAACCATCAGAAAGTTCAAGTGCCTATTACTGTATGTCTTTATTTTTGTTCCAAAATAAATTGTCTTTTAAAATATGTAAAAATAGGTATACAGGGTGTCCCATTTAAAAAATGTTATTTTTGTAAATATTTTGCAAACCCGACGTTTAATTGTTTTTCTGTTTTTACCACTTAACTCAGAAGAAAAAAAATACCACGAATTTGCTAATTTAATTGACATTGTAGCTCCAATAATAACGGAGTTAAAAAGGTAGACATGCTAAGCAGATAATATCTGCTTACCATGTCTACCTTTTTACCATATTATGGTAGATCATAAAAATGGTAGGCAAAAAAATGTTAGTTATCTAGCAATTAAAATTATCAATCTTAAGTTTATTTCCCGGTATTACTAATAAATAGAGACCGGAATATATGCACATGCATATCGTCATATTCCTGCCAAAAGTTACTAACTGACATTTTTGAAAATCTTAAACGCTATTGTTTATGTATGCAAATTTACCATATATGCTTAATATATATCTTTAAAATAAAAGTCTTAAATGCAAATATATTTGCAGTTATAACTTTTTTACCTTATGCCCGTATGCACCGTATGGACTTATAGGTCAATTCTGCGCACATCTGTAAGCATCTATAAGCAAATCTGTAACTTTCTATAAGCTTATAGACAATTTGCAATTCTGCGCTTCCTGTAGCTTACAGAAAATCTTATAGAATCGTAAATATTTACGATCGGGTGTTTCCCAATCGTTGCTAGTTACAGTTTGTTTTTGTTAGGTTATGTAAAGCTATTTTAAAGATTAAAAACATGAATATTTTTAATAATATCAATGTGGATATGATAATGGTAATATTTATCAATTGGGACAAGCAGCCTGAGCCAACTATATTGTTGAAGGCACATTAAAAAAAAAAAAATAATAATAAAATAATAAAATATTAAATAATTTAAATTTTGACTAAATAAAACAATAATTGTATTAATAGGTACAAAAACATTATATTTTTATTTTACATATGAAAATAAAATAAAATAATATTCTTAAAAAAATAAACTACAAACCTACTCGGTCAAAAAAGAAATAAATAACAAAATAAATAAATATTCTAATTAGTCAAAAATTAATAGGTCAAATATCAAAATTTGGATTTAAAAATTTAATTTTTTTCATTTCAAATCTTAATTGTTCTTTTTACAGCTTTATATAATTTTGTAAATAGTTTTTAATAAGCTCAAAATGTTTTTTTTTATTTTCTGGTCCTTGTTCAAATTTATTAAGTTCCTGCCATAATCTCCATCCATTGCATCCAAATATAGTTCAACTGTTGAGGAGTGGTGTTTTTTTATCTTTTTCTCTTGGTTGCTTTTGCGTTACCACTAACCATTGATTGACTTCTTTACTCAACGCACTAACAATTTTATTCATTATATATTATATGTTCTTTTAAATGTAAAATTATCTTACCTCATTTTATTCCTCAACCAGTTTAAATTTCTTACTTTTTGTATTATATTATATGCTGGTACATAAATGAAAACCGATAAACTGTTTATAAACCAAAGAATACATATAAAAATATAGGTTATGTTTGATCGTAAGTAAATAGGCGTGAAGTTGCAGTAGTTCGTTTATACTACTTTAAATTAGACATTTACAGATAACATCCCAGAATTGCCACTTTTAAGATTCTATAAGCATTATAGTTACAGATCATCGTAAGCTATAGATTAATGAATTTACAGAAATTTTACGAGAGAACCCAGAATTGACCTATTAATTTCTATAAGGAGTTTAATCTCGCTTAGTTCGAAAATTTATCATGCACCGCGCGAAAAATGTAGTTTAAGTGTTTGATTACGAGATCCACTGGCGAGGTTGGTTTAATCGCAGGATTAACTGATTTTCTAACCAAATTTTTAGTTTCAAACTACAAAAGTAGATTTCAAAAACTAGTAACAGTAGTAAAAAATATAATTAAATAATGGATTTAGAAGAAGAACTATTTGTAGAAGAGTATCAAGATATTCTGGACATAATTAATTTTGGATTTCCGCGAATAAATTATTAAAGGAGCGAATATTTTGACACCATGGACAATTTTTCGTTTTTTCGCCGATTTCGATTGACCCACCGTTCTAAACTTTCTTAATGAAATTGAATATTGAAGCCCAGTTCTGTTAGTTTTTTTTGTCTTCAAATATTTTAGAATACCTTAACAATCATCATTAGATTTTCTTTTTCCGCTGGTGAAAAGTTGGAATTCTGGTCTCCCATTTTGAAAACAGAAGAAGAATGATCCAAAAATTTTCTCCATATAAAAGTTATTGTATATTAGGCATATAACAAAATTTAAATTTTAGTTTGTCAACATAGTTTGTTTCTCTATGGTTGTCAATCGATTTGAATGTACGATTAACAGTTTTTTGTGGGTTTTTCACAAATAAAACAGCTTTGCCAAATCGCCAATCCAGATTGCACAATCCGCGTACGGTGCATTATGATGAAGAAAGATTAACATAATCGCGATTTTCTTACTAGGCTTAGGCTTTAAAACGGTGCATACGGGCATTCCCTTTACTTTCACTGTGAAAAACTGTCAATTTTCAAGATTCTATCGCTAACAAAAAAAACTCATACAGCTATATTGTGGCTGTGTGAATAAAACTTCTCCGTCAATGTCAAGCTGACATCGAGCTTTGTCACATCCATTATGACTTTTTTAACAACATTTTCAACCAAAAAATGCAGACGAACTCTGGCAAGCCATTGAAGCCATTTGGAACGAGATAAAGCAAGACGGCGACTTCCATGCTTTGCCGTTTGCGGGCAGTAATTGACGAAATATTATTTTTTTTTCAAACTTCAACCTAACTTTGTATTTAATTTTAGACCTTTCAAATGTGACGTATTATGTTAAAAGCCATAATTACTCCAACGAAATGATAGAAAATCAGGAACACTAGATTTTTAAGCTGTATGAGTTTTTTTGTTAGCGATAGTACATTTCGATTTATAACCTTTAAAATTGTGTTTATAAAATGTAAAAATGTGAATCTGAATGTGACATTTGACAGTTTCCCCTGTTGTTTCATAGATGGCGCTCTATACAAATTTTTGATTTAAATCATTTTAAGATAATAATATGTATTTGTCGTAGAAAAAGTATAGTATGCACCTCGTTTATAAACTTTTCTATACACTCATTAACTTAAGCACTCGCTCGCAAGCTCGCTCGTGCCTTAATTAAATTCGTGTATAAAATGGCGTTTATCAAACTTGATACATAATATACTATTAAACAATGACAGATTTAGTGGTAACCATGGATACTGTCACATTAACCCACATGTGTAATTTCACAGGTTTGTTGATACAAAATATTATTGAAAATATTAGAAATTGTTAAATGTCTCTGAAATTGTAACTTTAGAAAACAGTTATTATAATACCAATAAAAAGATTCTTTAATTTTCTATTTGATTATGTTAAAACATATGTACAGGGTTTTACATTTATAATAAAAAGGTTATTATTGTTTGAAGTTTGCCTAATTTCAAGTGGTTTTGCTCAAGCTATTTGTTGAAAAACCTTTAAAAAATTAAATTATTTAAACAATGTTTTAATATTCCAAAAATTCCAACCCCACGTCAGCAAACATAATAACAAACAAATTAGAGGCTGTATATTAACGTGCATTTAGCAAAATTTTAACGAAAAAAATTAATATCTTGAAAACTATAGTCTAAATCAAATTGTATATGCTATTAAAATTTCAAATCCATATCGATTGCGTTTCTCCAGAAACACCCTGTATGGCATTATATTAAATATAAAAAAATGTAAAATAACTAATTACAAAAAAGCAAAAAACAACTGAATAAAAAATATACATAGGTAAATCTAAATGGACGATTGCAACATAAAAAATATAGTCATTGAGTAAAGAAGTTTACTCAATGATATAGTCTTTAATCTAATTTATTTATTGGGTAAATATTACTTTCCTCAGTTTGGAATTAAAATTGAAGCTTGCTTATCGAGTAAGTGGTTGTGGAGCAAAAAATAAAATTAAAGTAGGTTATAATTTTTAACTTGCTGACACTGTCTATAATTATTATTTAGTTTATTCATTTTAATAAATTAATGTTTGAGTTTATAGTACACTTATAAATTGAAACGCAATGAGTCATTTGCAACTTATAAACTGAACTGTCAAATTATATTTCATGCTTCCAATGGTAGGTTACCATAGAGAAAAGTCTATGATCAAAATTAGTAAACTTGAAAAAATTTAAAATTTATAAATAATCTCCATCTATGGCGATTTTTTTAAATAAATATGTAATTGTATGTAATATATAATGTATAATATGTAATATACAATACATTATCTTATAAAACTAGATAAAAGAATACATACTTTGTAAAACACGTTTATGCCCTTTGAAGAACTAACTTAAAAATGGTGTCTCTCGTAGAAACATAATTTGCATGTAGAAGTTTATATATCAAATAATAGTAAATTATCAGTACTTTAACGTGATATACTCAAAATTATAAAACAACGTTGCTTCTTCGACTTTTTAACCCTTAAAAAATGGTAAAATTTTAAATTAAATTGTCCCCAGCGCCCCCTGTATGTTAAAATCTATACTTGGATTTATTGCCACTAAGGTCTACACTGTTCAAAATCAAGCCTTTTGAAATACCTAATCAGAATTAGTTAAGGAAAAATAAGGTAATATGCTTAAACGAGTAAAGCAATTTACCTTCTCGTTTATTAGGCAGAAACGAATGCCTTAGTTCTATGGTGTATTCACTAACTTCTTGATAAATATTCATACTTTACTTAATAAACTTGTCAAATTTAAAAAGATAGGCAGATTACCTAAATATTTAGTCAAAATCTCAATTACTTTTAGGTACGACAATTTTGCTTTTAATTAAGGTAATTCTTCTAAATTATTATGGCAAATTATTGAACTAATTTAGGTAAATTCCTTTAAATATTAGTGAATTACTTGCAATCGGCTACGATCGCTAATACCGACGTTTTACGATAAATTTTCGCGCCTATATTGTCCACCATAATGCCAAAATCAACGAAAGCTTAAAGACCGCGTTGTGTGCTATTGATATAACAACATAGTTAACAATTATTGTGATATAAGTGAACATTTTGTAGTGCTATAGTTAAGTAATCCAAACTAAATGGAATTTCCCATTGACCCTGCAGGGTTGGGATTATTTAAAGGGTTCCGGTACTACATGTAGTACCGAAACCGCAGTTTTTAATCCGCCTAGGACACAAAGATAAAGGAGTCCTAACCAGGGCCATATTACCCATTAGGCAGGCAAGGCAATTGCCTTAGGCGCCACGTAGAAATAGGCGCCTTGTCCCCAAGCAACTTAAAAAAAATAAAAATTGTTACCAAAATGTTTATTTTTTCAAAAAATAAAACAAATAAACAATATACAATTGTAATAACAGAATATTATTTACTGTTTTTATTATTTTATAAAAATTTAGCTTCCTTTGTAATAACGAGGTGTAAAGCCAACAAAAAAGCGTGCCGCAAATTCACTTCTGTTTGTATGCCAAATACATCTATGTATTTGGAATAAAAACAGAAGTGAATTTGCGGCACACCTGATTAATTTTATCTGAAATACATCTATCACATCACCATGCTTGATTACGAGGGCACTGCATTTTGAAGTAGAATAAGATATTTTATTATTAACTGTATAATTAACAAATAATAATAAATCTTAACGTTAAACTGCAAACAAAAACTTAAAAGATAATTTAATTTGTAAACTTTACCCTGTATAAACATATCTTTAGCACTCTTTAAACTATTTCAAAACCCCCGTATGCTCCAAGCACACGGATTCCTCTTGCATCGGGTACCCGCTGTGATGTGCTGCTCACCCCAGCGGGTACGCGATACTAGAGGAAACTGCTGCCGGAAGGACTTGGGTGTTTTCGCGTTTATTCAAGAGTGGCACTTCTATGTGTTGTGTGTTTGGTGATAGCAGTCTGTGTTCGATAGTTAAGGTTGATTTAGCCTGGCTTTTAAATTAAATTACGTTACGTTAGATTACGTTACACAAAATGCTGGCTAAATCCACATTTAGATAGTGTTAATTTTTCTGTTTGTTTTAAGGTATTTCTGAAATTTTAATATTAAACTAATTACAATAAACCAGCAGAAAATTAAAGTTGATTTAATTTTAATTAAAGTTGATTTAATTTTTTTTACTAATGACATCTTGCAGAAAAACGCACTTATAAGTCCTAACACTTTTTATTTACATTATATTTGTTATGTTTGTATGTTATTTATGTTTTTTTATGTATTTTTTTAATGATAAAAAGTATTCTAATTCATAGGGAATAATTAGGTTATAATGCTCGGGTGCCCTTAAGGTAACAGTTTGGGGTGGCTCTAATAAGCTTTTTTTAAAATTTGCCCCGGGCCCCGTAAGTATAGTATCTAGTTAGAGGAGCCAAATTTTTAAGTGCCTAAGGCGCTCAATTGCCTTAAGCCGGCTCTGGTCCTAACTTGGAAGAAAATTCCTCTGCTAGGATTTTTACTAAAAATATATATAATTTGCCTGAAAACTTAGCTAAAATCTACCTAAAAATTTAAGCAAATTGCCTTAGAAACAGGAAATTTATTCTTTTATTCTCAGGCAATATCCCTTACGATCTAAGGTGTATTATCTTTGAAACCTAAGTAATTTTGCTTAATTAATTGTATCATTTTCTTTAAAAATATCAGTTAAAAAATTCACTAATTTAAAAGGGGAATATTCCTCTGAATTCATTTTAAGCAGTTTGCCTTAAAAAATCAATGGTCCTATATAGTCTAATTTTTTAGGTAAAAATTAGCTAAAATTTTGAACAGTGTACATTTTAACTTAATTTCAAATCGATACGTTTTTAAATAAAAATGTTATTACAAAATATCGAAATTTATCTATTTTTAACACAGTAGAGTAACTTAAGGCCTAAAAACCACAGCGGTTAATGGATGAATTTTTTTTTGAAAATATTGCACCATTTAGATGTAGAAACAAGGTTAAAAAAATATATTCAATTCTGAAATCACTTGCAAACAAATGTCCAAAATTTGTTTTTTTACGCGAAACCATAGTTAAGTTCTGTGGACCCTCTAATGTTCCTTTTCATTAAAAAAAAAAATTGGATTTGGTTTTTAAAATAGATTGTTTATGGCAGTAAGAAACATACATGTTCAACTAAAATTGTTACCATACAATTTTACAAATTAAAATAGTAAAATTTGGAAAATCCGCTAATTTTAGTTTTAATTGGATTACAGACTATAAGTAATTATAATTAATTACCATGTTTGTAATATATAATACAGGGTGTTTTAAAAAACATGCGCCAACGATCGGCTGGAAATTCGTCATCCAAAAATAATAAAAATGCTATATAGACGTGGGTTCGGAAATGCTTAAGCATAATTAGTTTTTAAGATACCGGCCGGGTGTTAAACATTATTTTTTAAATACGGCTTTTTTAAATACCTTAAATATCCTTTTTCCGCTTTTGTTAAAATTTGGCAACGTTTTTATGCCAATAAGGAGCTAATTTTGCTCTTATAAATATTGCGCCACCAATTTATATGATTAAGCCACTAAAAATAAAACTTTTTCGTTTCTTGAGTTTTTTTCGTATTTTACCTTGTGAAGTAATAACTTTTAAAGTTTTTGCTATATACAAAAATCTGGATACTTGTTTTAATATTGCTGTTTGCATCAATTACCATGCACAAGTTTTATAAACTTTTATAAATTTAATTTGAAACATATATACTCAACAATTATTTAGTATACCTATATTAATATGACCATATTAACGCACTCTTCCAAATAATCTAAAATACTTCTTTATTTTGGTCAAAAAATGTTTCTAACTTTAAAATTACAAAATTAGATGATATTTTTTGTTATAATAAGTATATAAACCTACCTTTGAAACAGATATTCTTATTCCATAATAAAGAAGCTATAGCTATAGATAAATCATTTATTTTATAAATTTCATTAAATGCAGTATTTATATTCCTAAATTCTTAAACCAAACCATTGTTATTGTGATACTATAAAGATTTATAAATTTTTAACGCTTAAACATAAGCAGCAAAAGTATAAATATTATTTCTTTCATTGACTATACTTTGACAGATACATAACCTGAAAAGCCTTAAATGCCCAATTTTCAAAAGACTGCTTTCCGTACGTAGTCACGTGGTGGGACTTTGAGGTGTGGAGCTGCTCCACTGGAGCATAGCACGTTTGTATACTGTAGTAACCTGTGTATGTGCAAAATGCGCACACTGTGTGCCTATGAGTGTGTATTACCCAGCCATAAGAGGTGCGCATCTATAGTCTGCGCACGCTATTTTACATCACATGGTTTTATTTATTTAACATTTAAGTTCTTATTTAAATTATAAATGAACATCATGTTTAATTAAGTTTTCATATTTTAATTTAATGTTTATGAAAAATATATGTACTTTTTTAATTATCCTTTCAAAACTTTTATATATTTTTTTAATCTTTAATTATTTTATTAAATTTAGAAAATAAGATAAAATTAGCTTTAAACTCAAATAAAAACCTCAATAATTATTATTTGTATTCAAATGTCAAACTGGGACTTTTTAGGTGGAGCATATAATCCAAGAACACTATATATAATGTAGTGTTATAAAGTTAATACCCAAGTAGCACAACTGGTTAAATTAACGTTAAATTTACGTTCTGTCTGGTTAATTTACTTAAGTTATATTGTACTATAACGTTAAATTAACCTTACATTAACGCTATTTTGTAATAAGTGGGGAATAAAAATCATGGTTAATTTAACGTTATGTTAAGTAAATTTAACTTTGGTTAATTTTACCCTTTTTTGACTACTTTTTAACTCTTTAGTCAACTTAAACAAAAGTGAAAAAAACAACCATTTTAAGTTTATTTTAACTTAATATAATTATAATTTACCAAGGTATATTATACTACACCAACTATGCATAGATCTATGAGTCTTAAGATTTTAAATAAAATGTCTCCCCTGAATATTAATATCTTCATTTTAATATTTAAAAGAGGTAGTTCTAGGAGAAAAACCAATGGGGCATTTTTTTTCTGATGAAATGGCTCATAATACTTTTATATTTTAAACGCGCTCAAAAAAGAATAAGAAATAAAGAAAATAAAAATTTAAAAAAAATATTTTTTTTGCTTATTTATTTTTTATTTTACTTAAAATTGATTTGACCCTTTCGTACGCTTTGTCCACTGGAGTGGACATTTTTTTTAACACCATTTATATTTTTAAATATTAAATATTTTGTCTCAAAAACATGTTGTCCATTATAATGGACTAGACATAAAACACAGTAGATGACCGTATAATTACTTGACCTCTCTAAAGTAACTTTGTCCATTCCAGTGGACATGTCATATTTTGAAAAAAAAATAATGAAAATTATTTTTTTTTTCAAAAATACCTCAAAATAATACCAATGAATGCAACTATAACGAAAAAAAAATTTTTTTTTTAGTAATTTAAATTTGGCTCCCTAAGGGTTAAAATACTTTCAAACATAAAATAATTCTATTTTTTATTATTGGTTTATTTAAATTACCTTATTTATGAAACAAAAATCAAAAATAAAAATTAATGGCATTTCCTTTTGTAAAATGAACAGCAAGCAATATGGCGATTATAGGACGTTTTTACTAATTGGTTATTTAACCAATATAAATTAACCTGCAAGTTTATTTAAACCATTTAGTTATTTCCTTGTGTTTAAGTTAACTACTTTATTTACCCATCAGTAATTTATAACTCTTTGGTTTTGGTTTTAATTTGGTTACATTTAACACATTATAGTTAAAAATTACCAAAATTTAGTTAAGTTAAACTAACTTGATATTTTCAAAATAACTAACCTAAAATAAATTCCCGCCGAACGTTCTGGAAAACGTTGCAGTGTGTACTACATAGACAATCGTGTGGCGTTCAAAGTTTATTTATAAAGAGGCTTTATTTCTGGTACCTATTTAAGTTCCTAATATGTCAAGTATTCCTAACATAGTACATATTTTTCTATGTGGGTAACAATGAAAACTGCAAAACCATCACTGTTTTAACGAGTTGGTTGATTAACGTTAATTTACTAGCCTTATAAAAGTTTTTATCTGTTTAATGGTATGTGCGTATGCCAAAATTAATTAATTCAGTGTCAAAGTACAAAAACGACACTAAAGTTTAATTTATAGACCGCTTGAAGATAAAAATGTATACGTTTTAGTCTTAAACGTTTACATTTTTTTATAAACAGCGGTTTTAAATTAAGACTTAAATTTAAACTTACAATCGCATATTGTAACACAACGGCCAATGACTTAAAAAATAACAAAAACATTTTTTTGTTAAATGTATTTATTTTTTCAATTTATAAATGAAATCAGTTTTAAGTGGATAATAAAAATGTACATTAGTGAAGGGAGAATCGAATGATTTTAAGAATCGAATACTTTGCATTCGAATACTCTAAAGAATCGAATGATCATTCGAATGCAGAGAATCGAATAGTTTGTTCCGAATCGGAACCGATAATAGCCGAAACCATTTATTGAATGAATGAATGAATGTTGAACAAATTATTCGATTCTCTGTATTCGAATGGTCATTTTATTTATTGTTTACAATGGGGTAGTTAAATTTGTTCTGACCTATACTTTTAATAGTTTTATTCAAGGCGTTTTGTAATATTAAACATTTCTGTGAAATCAGAATTTCAATTGAGTTTACCGTTTTCGAGATATTTACAAAAAATATAAATTTTTATGACGTCACAAACCTCGCCATGTGACCAACATTCTAAGATTTCTATTGGTTGAAAATTACCCTGTTGTCAAGTTGTCTTGTTAATGATTTCATTCGGTTATGTCAGAAAATACCCGAAGAGGTTATGTACAAATACTGTCACTGTCAGTTGAGTGAAAGAAGAAGAAGAAGAGGTTAAAGAAAATTCTGAAATTAAAAGTTTTATTGATAGGTTTACACATTGAAACACCGTGTGAAACCTAATAAATAGTTATTTACGTGTCAAGCTTTGTAAATGAATCTTTACGGGCGAGCTGTAATTTTGTGTGGTGAGCGACGCAGGAGCGAACCCCATAATTCAGTGAGCCTAGTAAAGATTAATTGCAAAGCATGACACGTACAAACTTTTATTTTCACGTTTAGATAACGATTTTTAAATTTAAAATTTTAATTAATGTGTCAAATGTGTCATTTCATTTTATAAATTGCTTTTCTACAAGCCTGTAAAACTTTACAGGTCTTTTATACAAGCCCGTAAAATATTACAGGTCTGTTCCTATAATGTATCGTTTACTTGGATACAAAAACAACAACATAAACCTATAATGTGTCATTTACTAAGAAGGTGAAAATAAATGTAATAAATAGGTAGGTACCTAATAACTGTCTAAAGCAGAGTTTAATATATTTCATAAAAAAAAGTGGCAAAATAAAGCTGAAAATGAATGAAATAAATTTACAAAAAATAACAGTAAATGTAAACGTGTTAACAATGGTATTTATGATATTTGTGTATAGTTTTTATAAAACTTGCATGATGAGCAAAACATGATTATAATTATAGGTAGGTACTTACTTTATTTGTTAAAAAGCTCCAATGTTCAATGTAACCAACCATTCCACAAGATTCCTCTGCTTTGGAGTCCGTTATTAATAAATCACTAATCTAATATCAATTACAAATAACATAACAATAACATTGATTTTCAATAATCTAAATTTAAAAAAAACATAACCCGAAAAAAAGAAACGTCAAAAAATCAATTCTTCTTCTTCTTCGCAACTAAAATTATAGATCAAGTGGTTTTAAAACTAAAATATTATAACGTGGCGTAAGATCGTGCATCCGGGCGTATTTTGTGAACGCTCCCCTTGGGAGCGTTCACAAAATACGCCCGGATGCACACTTTTCACCCAAAGTCGTTTAGAAATGTGGAGTGAATTGCCTAGGTGAATCGATTTCTCCGTTCGTAAAATTCACTCGGTCGTTAAATATTTCACCCCGCTTTGTAGCGGTGTGTTTAGTGCGTACATGCGCATTGGCATATTTATTTAAAATATTTTTGAGGTTATGTTAACGGTAAAGTTTGCCGGGTAAACAGTTAATTTTACATAAGAAGAATACACAAACACTGTCAAACAGTGCAACAAAATGGAAAAAATAGATCCCGACAATTTTCTTGTGGTAAGAAGAGAAATCGGGAATTCATCATCACTACTATCCACTGCAGAGTTGTAATTAAAAAAGATGATATATGATATCGCATAGATAACAAAGCCTTTAAATTTATCGTAACTACAGATGCAACGGATCCCGCTGTGATATCCAATTAATTGTCATAAAGATAAAGGTAAACTATAAAAGTCTTTGAAAAGGTTAATTTTACTTTTATTTAAAAACGGTTTTAGACAAAAAAAAGAAATGGATATCACAGCGGGATCCGTTGCATCTGTAGTTACGATAAATTTAAGGTTAATTTTCAGTTTGACATTTTATATTTAAGCCGCAAAACACTCTAGTCCGTTCCAATATCGACAAAACGCTCTGGTTACCTGGGTAAATCACACCAATCAAAACACACTTTTTATCTGAACGCACTCCTTGAAAATCTTAAACTAAACACACTGGCAACCATAGAAAAAGCTGGCAACGTTGTCAATAGCCTAGTGACGTATTTAGGAGATTTTTTTTTGTAAATATCTCGAAAACGGTAAACTCAATTAAAATTCCGATTTCACAGAAATGTTTAAAATTACAAAACGCCTTGAATAAATCCATAAAAAGTATAGGTCAGAAAAAATTTAACTACCCCATTCGTTAAGGGCTGAGCGGGTTGGCTTCGCACTGGGTGCAATATAAATTCTAAACCGGCTGATATACCTACTAATTGATTTATGATATGCTTTCTTTATTTTTGACATAAAATATAAACTATATTATTTTTTATTTTTTTATTTTAAAAAACGTTTTATAGAATAATTATTAGTTACTCAATTTGTTACTTGTTTTTTTATATATTTTTTTCAGTTACTTTTTATATATTTTTTAAGTTATTGGTTATTAACCAATGGTTAAGCATGATTTACTTTTTATTATTTTGTTAACCATCAGAGGGATTACATAAATATATTTCTAGAGTATAGCATATGTGTTTTTATTTTATTATTTATTAATAGTGATTTGACCTATCATGCTATTGGCATGTATATAAATTATTGTATATAGTATGTAAAATTACTTTATTTTTACCTAGTCCATGTCCATGAATTTGTTTTTAATAAAAAACTATCCAAAAAATATATAAGTACTTTTAGCATATATGCTTAACTATAGTTAATTAAATTAATAATAATAATACTTCTTTTAATACATACAACATATAATGCAATATTGTCGCGTTCGACGATATAAATTTATTAAATAAAATCAAAATAAACTATGAATGGCGAATAGTTTATTAGGATTGTCGTCTCTGGTTCTTCCAATACTTGATTGAATCGAGCGGCTCAATCCGAGCCGATTCTCCATGCGATACAAAAAATCAACTTTGGCGTAAATTCGAATGCATTCATTTCTCTCGTCTTCCACGTTCCGCTCGATGACACGCAAGCGCTTTCGATTCGAAAGGTTCGAAGTATTCGAATACTTTGTTGAGAATCGAATGCATTCGAATGCACGCCAGAATCGAATACTTCGATTATTTGTATTCGAATAGTCCCTTCACTACACACAAAAAAATCTAATATCAATTTGAACAAATAAGTTATTTGAAATAACATATTTTCAAATAATTAGGTTTAGGTTAATACAAATAAGGTTTATCCACGACTACCTTATAATATATACATTATAAGAGAGTTTTCTAAAGCAAAATGATAGTCATATTTCACAGAGTGAATAATAGCAGTGAATAATCATTATTCACTGGTCTATAGTTCCTATAGGACACACGATATAGATTGTATCTGGCAAGCACTTATAAGTTCGTCTAGGCAATTATAGCCAGGCACTTTAATTAGCTAACTTTATACCAATCATAAAAGTCTTGTTAAAGTATTACTTTAATATGTTTTTTTAATGCAATTGAATACAAATTTAACATTAAGTAGACTATTTCAAGTAAGTAAGCCATTGACATGACAAGCTTAGCATAAATTGCTGTCAATTTGAAACGTCATAACTTCGATTCAGCACAAGATTTTTGTTACAAATTATTATTAAGCTTAAATTATACATAAAAAATCAAAGCGTGAAAGATGAAGAGATGTTACGCACTCAACAAAACATCACAGAAGTCACTTTTCGAAATACGAATTACCTAAAAAATCACATTCATTGGAAATAAAATACTGCACAATCTATAAATAATTGAATCATCAAGTAGGTAGTAACTGACAACTAATAATTATTTGAAACGTCAAATTTTAACGACGCGGTGGTGCAATAATAATTACTGTTAAAATTATAATTTGCTTTTAAAAATACGTTAACAATGGAAATTGATAGTGAGGAAGATATATTGTGTATACTCCACCGGAGATAACAGAAGCTGCAAAAGTCACTTCCCTGAATTTGTTGCCTGAGAAATCCCAAAATTTGTACGTATCTGTGTACAACACCTTTATGGACTGGAGAGCGACCAAGAAAATTAATTTATTCTCAAAGTCAGTTTTACTGGTATATTTTATATATATATTACAATTAATATAAATAAATAGTTTTAAAAATAGTCACAGGCATCTTTAATTTTTGGTTTTGTTAATGTCAAATAGGTTATAATAAATATAAATTTTTTTGCATTAAAATCCGTTGAAAGTTAATGGTAGTCGTGGACAAAGCATAGTATTCTACTCACATATAATGAGCTATTATTCACTCAGGTTAATTATGCCACTCGCTACGCTCGTGACATAAAATTAACCTTCGTGAATAATAGCCCTCATTATATGCTCGTATAATAATATACTATTATTCTGTTACCAAAATTAATTCATAGCAAGTATAATATATTGTTAAATATAATCATTAAATTGAATATAAAAATATATATTTTTATGTATATCAAAGATAACTAAATTTAGCTATAATAATAACAAAACATCCCTGTGAACACTTGCTTTATACTTAAAACATCCTTACATGTAATCATTCCAATAATAAAAAGTGACACTATCATTATTTTAATAATAAAATCGTACTCAATCTTCAAATTGAGCATAACAAAAGAACCGCGCAAAAATACGTTCTACAAAGAGGGCGGCATCAATCTTCTTTGGAATAATTAAGTAAACTTCCGATGCGCGTGGACCTGTTTTGTGTAATTATTGTGCCTGTGGTTTGTTCTGTGGTGGTGATTGTGTTATTTTTTAAAGAAATAGTATTTCTGAAATACCTATTATGGAGGAATTGCTTAGAACATGGGGTATCCTGACGAAGTAATAAATTCATTTCTACGTAAGTACCATAGTACCACAATTGTGCATAGTACAAAAAAATATTTGATATTTTTTCACATCATAAAGTCATTTGTATTGCTTTACCCTTTACAACAAAGCATAAATGACATTTGGTGGCTATACAAACATTTTGTTTACCTATTAGGTATTATCATTGTGTACTAAACATGTATAGTCTTATTTTGATGTATATTGCAGTAGGTAGTTTAGAGTATAAAATTTTATCTACTTATTATCAGAGACCCTATATAAATGTATTAAGAATTTGTGGTTTGAAACAACAGATTTAGTTAAATCAAACAAATAATAGTTGGGCTAACCAAACCTTTTTTTCTGTGTATGATAAGTGTTACACTTACAGTAAGTATAATTCAATTTAACCTAAAGCAAGATCTAATTTAAATATTAACATATAAGAATACAAGCCCAGCATATTCTTATTTAAACCTTAAACTACATATGTCTCAATTAAAAAATAGTTTTACTCCGATAAAAGACAAGCTATATATTAACATATATAATAATTATTTAATTTTAATTATTTTAAATTTGAACTTAAACTATATTTAATCTAAATAAAACCAATTCTAAATAGGCCCATAAGATAGTTTTAAATTGAAGTTAAGGCTAATATTAAATCGAGTTTAAATTTAAATTTACACCTATAACATAAGTACTCTCGAGTTAAATACAAAGTTGGTATACATTTGGTATAAAAGTTAAAGAAAAGGTAATTTTAACGTACACTCAGAGAAATATCATGTCATGAAAAGCATATGAAATGATATTAATTTAAATAATCGGGTAAATTTGATTCAAATAGAAAAAAATGTAGTTTTATATTCATTTACCAACAGTTTTACAATGTTTTTAAACACTTTTAAAGCGTACTCTCTTTAAAATATATATACAAAAAGAAATCTATTTATTTCATTGCCTTTCTCAACGTTATTTTAAAAATATATGTATTATACAATTGTTATACACCTTTTAATTTAATGAGAAACACCAATGACGCCAAACTATATTTGAATCCCTTTGAATTATTATCGTTTTGAATGATTCTACAACATTTTTTCTCTCAGTGTAAGCATACACTAATCTTGCTCCTATTCACGACTATGATAGTTTCATACTGATGCTAATAGTTTCAACTAGAGATTAGATTTTTTTGTGTGTAATGTACATAGTATTTTTAATAAACATTTAAAAAACCGACAGATATTTTTTAACTACATATTTTACAGTCCGAGTCCGAGAATGACCTCTCAAAAAATCCTCGAGAATAAAAAATATATACATTTTACACTAATAAACTTTTCACTTACATGCATACCGCATGCGGTAAAATAATATAGAAGTAAAAAGTGTATATTAAAGAATTTACCTTATCCAAATTGACATTGTTGAAGGGAAACCATTTCCCGATAAAAACGACGACCGGACGTCCCATCCTGTCAACTCCGCTCTGGTACAGACATCCGATTCCCGACACTTCGCTTAAATCTTCTGATCGAGCGCGTCTCAACAATTTCTCGTATCTAAAACAAAATTATTACATTGAATAAAAAGACGAATTGCTTTCTTAATTAAAAGCATAAGTTTTGTAATTTAACCCCAAATTACGGTTGTTATTTTCAGTGGCGGACCTAGGGGAGACGAAGGGGGTAGCCGAAGTCAAGAAATAAAAATTTGATTAATAGTTAATAATTATTAGTTTAAGGCATATATGCTAACATACAGTATAGCAATATACAAAATATATTACTAAAATTATTTAAAAAATTGTATTCTAAATAATAGAATGTGGTTTTCTTAATAGTAACCTGGGATAAGTTAAAGGCTATTGATTTAATGTTAGTGGATGTACTGTCTGTCCACTCTAAGTTGGCGGAACTAAGGAATTTTGTAGTTTAGATATTAAAGAATTGTCGTACTGTGTGCTTCTAAAACAGATTTTATATTATAAATAATACTAGCACATATTATATACTAGTATTATTTATAATATAAAATCTGTTTTAAAAGCACACAGTACGACAATTCTTTAATATCTAAACAACAAAATTCCTTAGTTCAGCCAACTTAGAGTGGACAGACAGTAGGTTTGTTGTTAATATACTCAGTTTGTTCCAAATATTTATGAAAATATTAGAAATTATAATATAAATTGGTAACTGTTATTTTATGATAAATAAACTTAAACCTTGGTATGCTGATATTAAGTTTAAGTTGCAATAATTATCAGCATTTGAATTTTATTGCAAAATATAATATTCTTTATAATATCAATCAAAAATTAACTTTTAGGAGATGAATTATAACTATCATTATAACCGAGTTGTGCGAAAAGTAAAAAGGTAACTATTAGCGAATGAGTTATTAACAGCTGATAGGCATGATGTACGCCTAAGTCAGTGCACTGAGAATACTCATGCGGTGAGGTTGATATAATGACAGGCCAGAATTAGAGAACTTTGGGGTTTGTACTTACTTATTATAAATATCTAGTTTTGCTTTTCCAAAAAATGTGCTATATAGGAGATATGTCATAATTAATACGCCGAAATCGTGTTTTTCCACCATGATAGAAATAACAAGCGTTTGAACCATGAGGTTTTTTGTTGCTGTTTGCATAATCATATGCTAACATAATACTTACTTTCATAGATTAACTATTAGCTGATGGAAAAATAATTGATAACTCAGAAAATGTGATTATTATAATAAAATACTAATAGAAAACCAAATAATATAACAGTTAGTAAATACAATATTTAAAATAATAAGGTAATTTTAATAGTTATTAAAGTGACTTAACTATTAATATTTCAAAACCTTTCTATTAATAAATACTTCTTTATACCTTGTAGTATTATGACTGTTAGTTCATATAGGTTTGGCAGAATACGAATCCACTAAAGGGTAACTATTACCTTGTAACAGTTAATGTTATTATTTCTTTTTCTCTGTACAACTAACTGCTGTCTCCGATAAACATGTCTATTGACATGCGAAATTTTCCCGCTGCATCACACATGTGAACCCAAAGCACAACTTTTTCGCATGTTACCGCGTAAAGCAAAGGGGGCGCTCGGATCGCCCAAACAAACTTTCCTCCTCGGTGGGATTGTATACGGCAAGTTGTATTTGTAAAAACTATTGTTCACTAGAGGTCGTTATTTCGATAACGTTATTTTGGAACGTTATTCATTAAGAACGGAACGGAACGTTACTGGAACTAAAATAACGCGTTACCAGTTATTTTGTATGTAGCAGTTAAGAGTTCCTATAACTTACGGTATACCGTTCCATCGTTCCGCTGAACAACATCGTTATTTATAACAATGGAACGGCATAACTTATACCGTTCCATCGTTCCGTTGTATAACATCGTTATTAATAATGATTTTGTTATTAATAACGATGTTGTACAACGGAACGGTATAAGTTACCTAACTTAATTATAAAAAATTAAGTAACGGTATTAGTTAACTTAATTATGTCCATATGTATAATAACTTTAAACTGTATAATGTCTTTTGCTTGAGTCACTTTGTTATTGACTGGATTTAGATTGAAATATAACATTTGTTATATTGCCTTAAGGCACATACTAATATCAAACTGTAATGTTTTGAGACAAATAGGTACTACAAGAAAACTAAATCTCAACTCTGAGGGTTATTTAGTAACTAATAAAAAAACTAATTTTAGACCTTTCAAATGTGACGTATCATGTTAAAAGCCATAATTACTCCAACGAAATGATAGAAAATCAGGAACACTAGATTTTTAAGCTGTATGAGTTTTTTTTGTTAGCGATAGTCTATCTCAAGCTTTGTTTCTTTTCACGGAATTCACCCACAAACAAACACACTTTTGCCACCATTTGGGTGTAATTTACTGACTATGGTGTAATTTGGCCGTTATTTTAAATGAACTGTGACAGTTTAAGGAATATATGTCATTCCAAATTAAAAATTAATATACATATATTAGAACGGTTATATTCCGCAATAGGAGTAGAAAATAGTTATTTATGTCATTAGGTTAAGAAGTAAGGCTTTTTGTGCTAAGCTCAAAGTTTGAAGGCCGACGCGTAGCGGAGGCCTACAATTGAGCGAAGCACAAAAAGACACTTCTTGGCCGAATGGCATACAACATTTTATCTTCAAAGCACTTTATATAGGTCAATTTAATTCAACATGAAAGCGGCCTAACCTCACTTTTTTAGAATCTCATTTTTTTATTAGCTAAAGATTATAATCTTTATGTATACATTAAATGTACAATAATTATTATTCCTTTTAGAAGCAGTAATAGTTTGACAATACCTAGCTACATGATTTAAGTAGAAATGGATTTTTGTAAGAAAATGGTTTACTTACCCTTACATTGAATTCAATTAATTGTTTAATAAATAGGTATCTAATTTCAATTTGTTTGCATTTTTATTAAAAAAAAATAGGTACTTTGGAATGTTTACGCTGTGTTTAACATTTAATTTCACTGAAAACTTAAAGCAAATTAAAACTTAAAGATAATTTAAATCGTAGAAAAAGAAAACACAACTGTGAAATCCACAGAAACGTCAAATTCAATGTCCTAACCTCACTTTTTGTTTTATTATTCATATTTAATTTTACAATTATTTAATGAAAAATAGTAAACATTAACAGTATAACAAACAAATTAGTGCTTTTTATAAATAAATTAAACCAGTTTAGTACGTTAATTTCTTAGAAAAGGATTAATTTGTCAAAACAATACCCCTAGCGAGAAAAAATCGAACTAATTACTTGCCTCATAAAATTTTTTATCCGCCTAGGCCATAACAAGTTATTTCTTTATCGAATGTTGACAACAATAAAGTTTAAATTATAGACCGCCTGGAGATAAATATAATTATTTACCTACTTAATTGTCGGTAGAATTATACACAATTTCTTTAGTTTACTATAACAAAAATAATCTAATAATATAAATAATAAATAATAACATAAAAATTAAATAGTAATTACTAATAGTTACTAATAAGAAACTTAATAAGAAATTTTTAATTCGTTGTAGCAGCAGGAACGAGAAAGATAACGCAAAAAACTATACCATCAATCATATAATCCTAACTAAACTTGTTCATTAAAATGTGACGGTACACTGTTCAAAATCAAGCCTTTTGAAATACCTAATCAGAATTAGTTAAGGAAAAATAAGGTAATATGCTTATACGAGTAAAGCAATTTACCTTCTCGTTTATTAGGCAGAAACGAATGTCTTAGTTCTATGGTGTATTCACTAACTTCTAGATAAATATTCATACTTTAATTAATAAACTTATCAAATTTAAAAAGATAGGCAGATTACCTAAATATTTAGTCAAAATCTCAATTACTTTTAGGTACGACAATTTTGATTTTAATTTAGGTAATTCTTTTAAATTATTATGGCAAATTATTGAACTAATTTAGGTAAATTCCCTTAAATATTAGTGACTTACTTACAATCGCTAATACCGACGTTTTACGATAAATATTCGCGCGTATATTGTCCACCAGAATGCCAAAATCAACGAAAGCTTAAAGACCGCGTTGTGTGCTATTGCTATAACAACAGTTAACAATTATTGTGCTATAAGTGAACATTTTGTATACAATAGTGCTATAGTTAAGTAATTCAAAGTAAATGGAATTTCCCATTGACCCCAATTTATTTTTAAATAATCCCAACCCTGCAGGGTTGGGATTATTTAAAGGGTTCCGGTACTACACACAAAAAAATCTAATATCAATTTGAACAAATAACATATTTTCAAATAATTAGGTTTAGGTTTATACAAATAAGGTTTATTCTGTTACCAAAATTAATTCATAGCAAGTATAATATATTATTAAATATAATCATTAAATTGATTATAAAAATTTATATTTTTATGTATATCAAAGATAACTAAATTTAGCTATAATAATAACAAAACATCCCTGTGAACACTTGCTTTATACTTAAAACATCCTTACATGTAATCATTCCAATAATAAAAAGTGACACTATCATTATTTTAATAATAAAAACGTACTCTATCTTCAAATTGAGCATAACGTTCTACAAAGAGGGCGGCATCAATCTTCTTTGGCATAATTAAGTAAACTTCCGATGCGCGTGGACCTGTTTTGTGTAATTATTGTGCCTGTGGTTTGTTCTGTGGTGGTGATTGTGTTATTTTTTAAAGAAATAGTATTTCTGAAATACCTATAGGTAATATATTATGGAGGAATTGCTTAGAACATGGGGGTATCCTGACGAAGTAATAAATTCATTTCTACGTAAGTACCATAGTACAAAAAAATATTTGATATTTTTTCACATCATAAAGTCATTTGTATTGCTTAACCCTTTACAACAAAGCATAAATGACATTTGGAGGCTTTACAAATATTTTGTTTACCTATTAGGTATTATCATTGTGTACTAAACATGTATAGTCTTATTTTGATGTATATTGCAGTAGGTAGTTTAGAGTGTATAAAATTTTACTTATTAGCAGAGACCCTATATAAATGTATTAAGAATTTGTGTTTTTATTTAGAAAATATTGTATTTTTATTTAGAAAATAAATCGTTCCATATTATTTTTTGTTAGTTTTCATTTAAAAATAAATATAGTAATCTAAAAATAAAGAAGTTTAAAAAAAAAGATAAGTATGATAAGTGTTACACTTACAGTAAGTATAATTCAATTTAACCTAAAGCAAGACCTAATTTCAATATTAACATATAAGAATACAAGCCAAGGCTGGGCTTGTATTCTTATATGTTAATATTGAAATTGGGCTGCCCAGCATATTCTTATTTAAACCTTAAACTACATATGTCTCAATTAAAAAATAGCTTTACTCCGATAAAAGACAAGCTATATTAACATATATAATAATTATTTTCAATTTGAACTTAAACTATATTTAATCTAAATAAAACCAATTCTAAATAGACCCATAAGATAGTTTTAAATTGAAGTTAAGGCTAATATTAAATCGAGTTTAAATTTAAATTTACACCTATAACATAAGTACTCTCAAGTTAAATACAAAGTAGGTATACATTTGGTATAAAAGTTAAAGATAAGGTAATTTTAACGTAAGCATACACTAATCTTGCTCCTATTCATGACTATGATAGTTTCATAATGATGCTAATAGTTTCAACTCGAGATTAGATTTTTTTGTGTGTACATGTAGTACCGGAACCGCCGTTGTTAATTCGCCTAGGACATAAAGATGAAGGAATCCTAACTTGGAAGAAAATTCCTATGCTAGGATTTTCACTAAAAATATATTTAATTTGCCTGAAAACTTAGCTAAAATCTACCTAAAAATTTAAGCAAATTGCCTTAGAAACAGGAAATTTATTCTTTTATTCTCAGGCAGGCCCGTAGCCAGAAATTTGGTTTGGGGGGGGCCCAAAACGTAGTAATAATTTTTTGGGTGGTAGCCCAAGTAACATTTTTTAAGAAAGGTAGTTTTAATAATGGTTTTAATATGGTTTTATTGTTGCACAAAAAAGAGACGCTGTTTTATTAAGGCAATATATTTTTCTAATGAGACTGCAGGATAAAATACTCTTAAAGAAATGTTTTATAGAATATTTTAAAACTATATGATAAAACTGTTTTGTTTTAAAATTGAGTTTGTTTTAATACGGTTTTATGTGCATTAATTAATATGCTATTTTAAAACTCTTTGGTTATATAGGGCTCTTAAGGAGTACATGGTTTTAAAGCAGCCATAAAAAAGGCTTATATCCTATGATTGTTTTTAAATTAAGTTTTATGAAGTGTTTTAGGATTACACTTTAAACCGTTTTACACTGAGAACCTTTTAGACAAATTTTTGGACCCTTTAAAACTGTTGGTCTGTAAAGTTACTAAACTTATAACAATTTTAAGGGTATGTATATAAAAAGGTACCTATAACTTTTTTAGCAAGGTAACCTTATTTTTTTGTTGTGTTGTTGGTTGGCATGCTTGTTTAATGTGCATGATGTCGATGTTGTTAGACAAAAATTAAAACAGTGGTAATTGGAATCACAGCGAGTGTTAAATAAAAACGAGGGTCTAGAGAAGTTTATAAAACGAGTTGCATACTACTTTATCTACGACGAACACAAAGAAGAATTTAAAGCCAATTTTTTCCGTAATTTATAATAAAGCTAACTTCAGCCCGTGCCTAAAATGCCCAAAAGTCACTATTGCCAACTTTATCCTGTGACTAAAACGCCATAAAGTCACATCAATTGTTTGAACAATTTTGAACGGCATTTTTGGAAAAACAAAACCGGCCGACACAAAATAAAACCCCCATTACATCATGCAATGCTGGTTGCCCATTTTGTAAGTTTTATGGAAGAAAATATTAAAGCCAAATTGTTTTAAAACATCTGTTTTTATTGCTATTAGGCATTAAAAATTTCAATGTTATCCTAAATATCGCCATTTTATACCAAAAACGTTTAATAGGTTTTATAAAACATTAAATCTATACCAAAGTGTTTTAAAGCGGATATTATTAGGATAAATCTGCCTTAAAGAAGTATTTTTTGGCGTAAAGAGGAGTACCATACGACAAAAAAGTTATAAGAAATGCAACTTGGTTTTATCCGGTTTTATTTACTAACCAGTGTTGCCAGATAAATTTCAGTAGTTTTCGACCAAAAATTACAAATTACCCGATTTTACCCACAAGAGTAAAAAAATAGTTTTCTTTTAAAAAATTTTGGCACATTCGCCCTATTTAAAAAAAATTACAATTTAAAAACTCTGCATAAGCCTATTTATCTCACAATAAAAAATATTGAGTAACACCTTTTTGAATTACGGACTTCAATTGCATGATGCACCAATCAAAATATTATAATCGTAATTAACGTAATCATCAAAATTTTTAATAATCAGATTAACTTCTTGGCAATACTACCGCAAGTATGACGAAATTTCCCGATTTTCTGGTAAAATACCCACAAGCGGCAACACTGCACTGGCAAAGAATTTTTCACCACGGGAACCATTTTAAATGTGGAAGTGTATAAGATACCAACGTTCATGAAGCCGAATATTAATTAATAAATATTAAAGTTTTACGTATTTATTCACAAGAAGTTTAACAAAATTACAATATTCGCACTTTCAAAATGTTTTTTGTTTTTTTTTATGACTCCATACCTATAGCATTATGATCCGCAATATTATCTATGTCCTTAGGTACGGTATCTTAACCACAATGGCATTTTCCTTATAAACTCATAAAAATATCTCTGTATTTCCATTAATAACAGCTTAAAACGTAATAAACATCATCTTATTTCTATTATGTTATTGGCTATGCAAGTAAAAACACATTTTTTTGTATATGTAGGTATATTATATTTTAGGTTAATTTTCCTTATTTTCATTTCACTTAAGTTTTTATGTGGCCTGTTTAAAATTAAGAGCTATCTCAGTTACCTTTAACAAAAAACTTTTGTTCGTTGGGAAATTATAAGCGTGAAACCCTGCACTAAAGCCAAATATATTTATCAATAACTCATTACGTATCGGAAAACATGGCGTTTGCATTTTTGCAGTTAGTGGGATCCATTTTTAATTCGGTAGACCCACTACCAATGTAAATATTATTAAAACTTTGTTAAAACAATATTAAAATAAATGACAATAAAAATTTACTCCTTTAAAACTATATTAAATCAATGAGTCTTATTGTTGACTTTGTGAGGACATTTCGGTCTTATTTAAAAATATTAAGGGTTATGTTATTTAGTTTTATGGATGGTTTAAAAATACTCACCGGACTGTTTTGCTTAAAGCCAAATTGTTTTAACTTATTCTTAAAATTTACTCCTAAGAACCTTCATAGGATTCTCCCTTTTATACTTAAAAGAGACTTAAAGCAGTCCTATGACTATCTTGCGGATAATTAGGTTTTATCAATATCCAGAAAAAAGGGTTTTAAAGCTTTCCTGTATTACCTAATAAAACCTAAATTGTTACTTGGGAGGGGGGGTGGAAATGGTTGATGGATAAATACCAGTAAAGCGTGAAGTCATAAAAAATATGTCTTGTAATCGATAGACATATTTTTAAAACATGATTCACATATTTAGGAAAATTTTAGGGTTCACTGAATTTCGGGGGGGGGGGCCGGGCCCGTCGGGCCCTACGGCTGGCTACGGGCCTGAGAATCTCAGGCAATATCCCTTACGATCTAAGGTGTATCATCTTTGAAACCTAAGTAATGTTGCTTAATTAATTGTATCATTTTCTTTAAAAATATCAGTTAAAGAATTCACTAATTTAAAAGGGGAATATTCCTCTGAATTCATTTCAAGCAGTTTGCCTTAAAAAATCAATGGTCCTATATAGTCTAATATTTTAGGTAAAAATTAGCTAAAATTTTGAACAGTGTAACGTTACTAATAACGTTATTTTGGAACGTTATTACATTGGAACGATAACGAGTAACGCGTTCCTAAAAATTACTCATTATTCCCAGCTCTAGAAGAATCTTCTATCATAGGACAGCAGTTAAATCCCCTTTTAGGCCTGGGCGCTAACAATCCCAGATCCGCCACTGTTTATTTTTATTTTATACTGTTATTTAAATTTAATAAACATTATATATATATATATATATATATATATATATATATATATATATATACAGCTTGTTCAAACTAAATCCGAATATATCTATATATATATGGGGCGTGGCCTCGCCTCCCTCCAACGCGCGACACAGTAACTAAGCAAATAGACTGCATCGCTAATGAGATTTTTTGCATTATTATCATTTAATTTACCTGCTCGACCTTTCGTCATGTCGTTTATTACACAAGCAACTGTGACGCGCCTTGGAGGGAGACGAGGCCACGCCCCATATATATATATATATATATATATATATATATATATATATATATATATATATATATATATATATATATATATATATATATATATATATATATATATATAGATATATTCGGTTTTAGTATAAACAAGCTGTATATATATATATATTAGGGTGGAGCGAAATTTTTTTTTTCCTTAGCCTGGGGGTGGAATTTGTAGCCTATAAAAAAAGAAAATTTTTGAAAAAAAAAAATTTTTACTCAACGTCTTGAGGTGGCCCACTGATTTTTTAAATTAAATTTAAGTTAAAATTCTTTTGAATAAAATTTTTTTGGCTTGTAATCTTCAAATTTATCTAAAAATAAACAAATTTGATTGTGTTCAACTCGAAATTCGCTCTATTGCCTCAGAAAAGCATTTTGGAATTTTTTTAAAAACAACAATAATGACCACAACATTTTTTTTAAGTTCATAACTGTTAATTAGCAAGAAAGAGGACACTCCGCAGTTTCCGGAACACTTTTGAATTTTTTTTTTATTCAAAAGAATTTTAACTTAAATTTAATTTAAAAAATCAGTGGGCCACCTCAACACGTTGAGTAAAAAATTTTTTTTTTATTTCAAAAATTTTCTTTTTTTATAGGCTACAAATTCCATCCCCAGGCTAAGGAAAAAAAAAGTTATTTTTTTTTTCGCTCCACCCTAATATATATATATATATATATTATATATATATATACATATGAAAGGAAATAATACAAATTTAAAATGATAAATAAGTAAAATTTGAAATTTGTCGAGAAACTATGGTAAATAATAAATTGTACCAATTAAATATATATTATCTTTATCGGGAGCGCCATGAGGCCGGTACGGCCGAGCAAAAAGCTATCTTGCTTGCGCAGAACTTGTTTATTTAATGTCATTATATTATAATGAGTGGCGGCTGGTGGATTTTAAGTATACCAATATCTCAGTTATTAGACATGGGACCCACACCAAATTTATAATAGTTTATATTGACATTAAATAAACAAGTTCGGCGCAAACAGAATTTAAATTGAAGTTTGCGAAAAAAAGTTAGTTTTTCCTGTCGCCTACCCTGCCTCCAGGCCCCCCTATTTGAGATAATTCAAATTAAAGTGGTGCAATTTATTATCTACTATAAATTATCGACAAATTTAAAATTTTATTCAAAAAATCCAAATATTACAGATTTTATTCGATTTTAAATTTTTATTATTTATTTTATTAAAATAAAAAAATATTTAAAATGGTATAAAAACTGTAATATTTGGATTTTTTAAATAAAATTTTAAATTTGTCGATAAATTATAGTAGATAATAAATTGCACCACTTTAATTTGAATTATCTCAAATAGGGGGGCCTGGAGGCAGGGTAGGCGACAGGAAAAACTAACTTTTTTTCGCAAACTTCAATTTAAATTCTGTTTGCGCCGAACTTGTTTATTTAATGTCAATATAAACCATTATAAATTTGGTGTGGGTCCCATGTCTAATAACTGAGATATTGGTATACTTAAAATCCACCAGCCGCCACATTAATAATGATTATTAATGATTATAAACTCATATAAATTTGGTGTGGGTCCCATATCTTATAATTGAGATATCGGTATACCCAAAATCCACCAGCCACCACTGTTCTTTACTTTTTTTTAATGTATTTATTGAATCCAAAAAAACAAACGTTTATAACAGGTTAACATAAATCGGCCATTTCAAGCGCGCGCAACGCACGATGTTCAAAACTGTTTTTATAAAAAAATTGTAGATTATTTATTATATAATATTTTGGCATCAAAATTGTCAAAAATATTCTTCTTTTATTAGGTTATACATTAAATAAAAAAAAGAAAAAATATTTTATAAAAGTAGAGATAATTTTAATCGGGCAAAAAAAGATTTATCTTGTCCCGTCCACACCTGTCATTGAAATTATCTTCACTTATATAAAATATTTCTTGCGTTTTTTTTTATTTAAAGTATAGTCTAAAAAAAGGAGAATATATTTGACAATTTTGATGCAAAAATAATATATAATAAATTACCTACAATTTTTTTTATATATAAAAACAGTTTTGTGATTTGTTCCGTCCGTCCGCTCGAAATATCAAATCAGGCTTTTGTATTTAACGGAAAAATAATATATATATATATATATATATATATATATATATATATATATATATACAGTGTGTATCAGCCAAATGGAATAAATTCGATAATACATAAATGGGGGCATGTTCCTAAAAATGCTCGGACACGTCGATTAGTATTTTTAGTTGCGCACTTTTTTCAACAAAATCTTTTTGTACGGGGTGTCTCATATTTCAGTGGCCAATACCAACTTTCAAATTTCAAATGGAACACCCTGTATTTTATTCAATTTTTGGGTTCTTCAGAAAATTATAGACATATTTCATGTACAATGTCCTATACCTATCTTCAACTGTTTTGGAAATATTGAAAATTAACATTAAAGAACGATAATTATTATAATTATAATTATTTAATTACATAAAATCGCTACAACACTAAAAAACGAATAAGTTATACTGTTTATTTTTTGATATTGTAAACAACAAAAAAGAACAATTGTCAATGTAGGAGATGTTCAAAATGCTCGCCGAGAACGCCTTGGCAACATCCTAATTTTAAATATAAATTACTTCTAACGTTACTCAACATCTGAGGTGTGACCGATCTAATCGCCAGCGTTATTCGTATTCTTAAGTCAGCTAAGTCGAGGGGTTTGGTTTTGTATACAATACTTTTGACATATCCCCATAGGAAGAAGTCTAATGGCGTCAGATCAGGGGATCGTGCTGGCCATTCCATCGATCCTCTTCTCCCTATCCACCGATTTGGAAATATTTGGTTGAGGTACTTACATTGATTTCATAATGGGGCGGTGCTCCATCTTGCTGAAACCAAATCATATTCGCTGGAACTTGTGGGTTTGCTGGATCAGGATTTAAGTTTGTTAGAGTAGGCATGATATTATTTTGGAGCAGTGCTAAATAATTATTGCCATTTAAATTGCCATCAATAAAAAAGGGACCTATGATATTATCTCTAACAATTCCTGCGCAAACATTAACCTTCTCAGGATATTGCGTATGTTCTTCTCTCATCAAGTGAGGATTATCCTTAGACCAATAGCGGCAATTTTGACGATTAACTTGACCGTGAAGTGTAAAGGTGGACTCATCAGAATACAAAACATGTGGTAATTGGATCACATTGTTATCTAACATTGTCATCATTTCTTCACAAAAATACGTTCTCCTATCAAAATCGTCTTCCGTGAGCTCCTGAGTTGGTATCATTTTATAGGGATGCATTTTATTTTCTTTTAAAGTTCGAAGAATTGATGAATGGCTAACATCAAACATTGGGGCTGCTTTTCGACTAGAAGTATGTGGGTTTTCCTCAAACTTAAGCATAATATCCAACTTGGTATCATCACTTATTACTTTTGCAGCTATTTTTTTCATCTGCTTTACATGTCCAAGCTCGCGAACTGCTTTTCTATTTTAATCATTGTCCCTTGGAATATAGGAGGTAAATTTGAAAATTTGTCTTGAAATAAGCGAACAACTTCCATTTGTGTCCGTGTTCTATCTCCATAACCAATGATCTGTAGAATTGTAATTTTGTGCATTTTAATTAAATGAACCATTTTTCTGATGTGCAGTTAACGAAATTCAAACACAAAACTATTTATAGCTTTTTTATTTCATATCAAGTCCACTGAAATGGTTTTTGCTTATTAAAACCTAAATGGTAAATAAATATTGAGTGTGTAATCAAATAATTATAATAATCGTTCTTTAACGTTAATTTTTTAATATTTCCGAAACACTTGAAGATAGGTATAGGACATTGTACATGAAATATGTCTATAATTTTCTGAAGAATCAAAAAATTTAATAAAATACAGGGTGTTCCATTTGAAATTTGAAAGTTGGTATTGGCCACTGATATATGAGACACCCTGTACAAAAAGATTTTGTTGAAAAAAGTGCGCAACTAAAAATACTAATCGACGTGTCCGAGCATTTTTAGGAACATGCCCCCATTTATGTATTATCGAATTTATTCCATTTGGCTGATACACACTGTATATATATATATATATATTACAAATTATAGTGTGTTATTTCTTTAATAATATTTGGTTCATTGTACCATTTCACAGCCGTAGTAGTTACTCTCTTCTTTCCAATGTTTCTTGCACTTGGTAAAATATAAAAGTTTTGGTTTGTACGAGTATTGTAATGGTAAATATCACAGTTTTGTTTTAGACCACAATTAACGTAACAGAGGAATCAACACTAGTGGCGACATCTCTGTGTTTAATATCTAACAACTTTAAGACCGATCCAACCGCACTTTGCCCCAAAGAATTTATTTTTCTATGTTAATTTTTGAAAACTGAAAAAACCGTATTCCAAACTTGTTATGCGTTAATAAAAATAATTGATTGTCCCAAAATTAGCCGCTAAACTTTACTATTAAATTATAGAACCGGAAATATTAGTAAAACTTCATATAATCATAGGCCTAAAAACCCTTGGTTTTCCAGATACTGCTAAAGTGTAGTGCTAAAGATGGTTTTTATTTAATATTTTTGAAACGCCGAAGGATTAATTAATTAAAACTTTGTATAAAACTTTTTATACCTAAAAAGATAAAGATACTTTTTTGGGCCGGTTTATCAATGTTCGGTTAAAGTTGCAGTTAGTTATCTGGCAGATAATCTCCATGGATACCATTGTTCTCACAACGATCGATATGGAATTTAACTGTCAGATAGACTAACTGGAACTAAACCAGAGATTGATAAACCGGCCCTCAGCGATATAAAATACATCCAGATAGGTAAATTGCTAACATAAAGGACGACATGTTAACGAGAACCATAGAAAATTTGCTAAAAAGAGCTCGTTCTTGCAACCCCATTGGATGTGGCAGTTTGGTTGACATCATCTTCAGCTACTAATGAGTATGAGTATGTGAATATATAAGAATGTATGGCAGGCCCCTTCGGCAACGCCTTATACTGATCTTCCAGGGTTATTTTAACCACTTTCGGTTCTACTACGTACCATTTTTACCCCGGCAGGTAAATCTTCCCTAGGAGATCGTGGATGACAGTGTCGATGGTTAAGGCCACTTACAATTTTGGTTTTTGAGGGCCTTGAACTGACCCAAAGCTAAGTACAATCCGGACCCCCCTCAACCAGGGTTTTATAATAAACCCATTCATTTGGGGTTAATGGATGGGGACTTACTGGTTTTGAAGTACTTCCTGTTCGTCTGTGTCCTTCTCTCTGTCCGGGTCATATTCCCAGCTTGTTGATTATTTATTACGTTGCACCCATATAAACAATACTATTCTTAGTAGTATATTTTTTATGTTTGCACCCCACTGTGCGGTTTCGATTGTTCATTTTCGTTTAGAACGTTTGAGGAGTCAGGCACTTCGGTTGGTTACCCAATTTATGGTCCCCTTAATGACTTAGTAATCTACAGATGTTTATTTCTTTAGGATGAGTTTTTTTGCTTAGTGTTTATCCAAACTTAAGTGATTAATGGCTTCATATGTGTGCCCTTGTTTTTATAGTTTTTTTACTATGATGCTTTTTTTAAACTGATTGCGACTAATTAATTTTACCTGGTGCATTCTTTGTTAGTTAAAGATTGCGAATATCGTATTAAAATTTAGTTTTAGTATTATTTGGGATTTACTAGCCCAGAATCATATGATTTGGCCCAGTCAATATTTTATTTTTTACATTATTTTAGACAACATTGGTAAACACAAAAGAAAAATCTATTGAACTCAACTATTATTATTGTAATTTAGGACATTTAAAAAATTTTTTTTTTTATAAAATTAATATTAGAAAACTATAGATATGCCCACTAAATTAAATAATATAACAATGAATCTTTTCGTTTGGCCCAATAATCATATTAGGGAATCGCTGATTTTACCACTGTGTAACATCTCCCTTTTGCTTTAGAACTGCTTGAATTTGTTTCGGCACAGTATTAACTAAATTTTTACAATTTTCAGCAGTAAACGAGTTCCAAATTTGAATAAGTCTCTCTTTTAATTCAGGAACTGTTCTAGCAGGTGTAGCACGTAATTTTTTTTCATATTATGCCAAAGTGTTTTAATTGGCGACAGATCGGGGCTACTGGATACCCAAGTCAACTTCAGAATATTTTTTTGCAACATCCATTCCTTTACTATTTTAGCAGTATGGCACGCAGCGCCATCTTGTTGGAATATGTACTCATTTTCTCTTGTTTTTAAGGTTTCAATGGATGGCATTAAACTGTCTTTAAGGATGTAAATATATCTAACAGCATTAACAGTCCCTTCTATGATGTGCAACTTTCCACCCCTTGGGCCGACGTGCATCCCCAAATCATTACAGAAGCCGGGAATTTTACTTTTCGGCGCAAACATTCTGGATGATACGGTTCATTTTTAGTCCTCAAAACCCTACTTCGGTAATCTCCAACACATACCTCAAATATTGCCTCGTCACTCTAAATAACACTATCCCATTGCATCTGCGACCAGTTCTGATGATTTTTTGGCCATTTTAGCCTATTTTTTTTCTATCTGACATTTAACAGAGGTTTTTTTTTAGCCTAAGAATTAAAAATTTCCCACTCATGAGTCTGTATAAAAAAATCTACAAAATAACTTACTTTGTAGAAATTATAGCCTAATCGTTTGATAGCTCTGAGACAGGTCGACCTTAAAAAATGTTTACGTGTTGCTCTATTCCACTCTACACTTAATTCGCCACAATTGGCACGACGGTTTTGTTTCAAAATACGGCTCTCATATTGGTCCGGTTTCATTTTGAATTTCTACCCAAATTTGCCTTTCTTGAACTGCTCCTGTCGTTTTATATAATTTAACAATATTTCGTACATACGCGTATGTGGTCCAAAATCAAAAAAAGCTGGCCAAAAGCCGAAAAATTTAATGAATAATTGTGATGTTTGTGTATGTAAAATGATAAATGGACCTATTCTACGTATTAAACTACAAGGAAAATTAGGTAGCTTCGGTACTCGAATCTGTAGGTCAGTTACAATTAAGCTCCGCCAGAGTAAGTATTTCGACGCGCCATATGTGTTAAAATAACTACAAGAGTAATTCACTGCAAACAAATTATCGCGGTGTCAGTTTCCAAATCGGTGTGACGGAGGGTGATCCTAAAGATATGTAAAATAATCTCACACTTGTAAAACCTAAATTAAGATATTTTATGAGATATAAAAATGACATTGAATAAGCAACTGTATAATATGAACATTTATCGATTCGTCCTATAAAAAGCATTGAAATAGTCATCATCCAACGAGATCTTATGCTTTTGTAGAATTTCAAGTTGAAATATTGATATAACAAATATAAATCGACAAAAATTTCTTGCGGATTTCTGCAGTTTTGGCTGTAGCATTACATTTTGTAGAGCCGCGCGTTTTTCTTTTAGTACATAACATAGGGTGGCTACTTACTGGAAAACCGAGAAATATCAGGGAATTTATTTTATCAGGAAATAATTAAGTAATGAAATTGTTATAAAATGTAATGTATTAAAAGAAATGTTTTGCCAAACGATTTAAATAAGTTACAGCCTATAGCAAAATAAAAACATATTTATTTTTCAAATAATTCTGAGAATTATTAGTGGTTCTTGGAAATATTAAACAAGTTTTTTTGAGAAGGGGTGGTCTTTTTTCTTAGTATTATTTATTTTATAATGAATATTTTGATGAAAATTAAATTAAATTATATTAAAATATACAGGGTGTCTCAGGTTTAATATTTATATCCCAGGTTTAATATCTATATAAAATGTTATAAAACCGTATTGATAATTTGTATGTATGGTAGTTATAAATAAAAAATATTTAGAAATGTTTCTTTTAACTTTCTAAACTTTTAAAAACTGTTTGATTAATTTATGTTTTTTAATCAAATTACTATTTTTAATGCAATAAACAATATACTAAAAAATATATAAAAAATCGCTGGAAAACCGAGAAATGTCAGGGAAATTTGGTTAAATCCTTATCATTATAATAGATTAGCCTACAATGGTTAGGCGCTTGTCCCCTTTATACCTAACGTTCTCTTAAAAAAGTTCTAAATCTATGTAGGTACAGGGTGTTTGTTTCTAAGGCATTAAGTGTTTATATTTTTAAATTCAAGAATGTATCTTAAACGAAGCTAGTTACTATGTATTAAATATGTTTGTATTACTTTTCACTACCCTGTACTGTGACGTACACTCGCAAGGAAATTTAGGAAGTGGTAAAAAGAAATTAGTGAGTATTGTATAATGTTTTTTTTATTTTAGATTTATACTCTAGATAAACTCCACATCAGATTTTGTGTTTTATCAAAAAATTAAGAAATCAGTAGTTAGACATTTTACAAATTAAATGTTTTACATTAAAAAATAGAGACAATTTCAATTAAATATTTATATATTAAAGTATACAAAATTGTCAATTATAACATTCAAATAATATTCATATTATGTATTTATAACACAAAATCAAAATATATAAATGTATAAATTTAAATTTTTTAAATTTTCAAATGTAAATGCAAGATTCAGGAATCATCTTTTTTTAAATTTCAAAGCGTTAAAGATTGTGATTTCGATTTTCTTAAAGCGAATATTGGAATTATATATTTACAAATTTCCTATTTTTTACATTAATCAAATCTCAAGTAGTTGAAAATAACTGTTAATTTGTAAGTTATGTGTGCAAATTGTGTACACATAATAAGTTATAAAAAAAATAGTTTTTTATTGCGTTGAATAAATATAATTTAAATCATTGAATAAATATTTATTTTGCATCGTTATTTTGTTTATCCATCTTAAATTCAATGTGTTTTCTAATCCCATAAACCAAAAAAAGTCTAAATTTATTTGAAAAATGTCGGCCATATTGGGTAAGCCATTTTGTTTTTGGAATTATAAACAAATTTGTTATCAGCTACCTCATAAAACACAGGTTGCTAAATTTGAGCGATATCAGAACATTTTTTTGAAAAAAAAATGTCCTCCATAATGGTCCGCCATTTTGTTTTTAAAAAAATAAATATAAAATTCGTAATTAGCGACCTCAAAAACCACACGTTGTTAAATGTAAGAGATATCAGGATATTTGTTAAAAAAATGTCCTCCATATTGGATCCGCCATTTAATTTTTGAAAAAAACGATATCAAATTCGTAATCAGTGACCCCAAAAATGTTTAAGTCCCTGTTTTGGTAAACATATAACTAAACCTTCATATTTTGACCATGTTTTTGGGCTTTTGGACCACTGTGATACGTGATAATTGCAGTTGGTTAGCAATTTTAGCACAAGAATTACCAGCATTGTATAAATTAACAATAGCTTTAGGTAAATCGTTAGATAAAGCTTTGACACGCACCATTTTTTTAAACTAAAATACTGACAATTAACTGATAATGTGTCACTAACAACAATCGACTCAAGGCTAATATGATGATCAAAAAGCTACGTTTATTACATGGGCCAAACCAAAAGATTCATTGTTATATTATTTAATTTAGTGTTCTAGGCATATTTTTAGTTTTCTAATATTAATTTTATAAAAAAATGTTTAAAAAAATATCTCAAATTATAATAATAATAGGTGTATTCAATAAATTTGTCTTTTGTGCTTACCATTGTTATAAAAAATAAAATATTGACTGGGCCAAATTTTGGTACATTATACTTATCTGATTTATAAAGACTTGGACTTCGGGTGAATTGCAAGGCAGGTGTGATGAAATTGTTCCTTATTAATTTTTTGATTTGAGTAACTTTAGCGGTGATCGCACTATGGAGTACGAGCGCGTTAAGAGAGATCTTACCCAAGCGACCGTTCGCCTCAAGGTGCAGAGCGTCAATGGCATCATCTTCAGCTACTGATGTAACATAAATTCGAAGCTTTTAATACACGTTTCCAACGTATTAAATTAAAGTTTTTTAATTGTTGTTACAATTATTCAAATTATAACCCTGATTCATATGAGTTTTGAGCCACCTTGTAAAGAATTTAGAAAAAACATTTAACAATATCGATTGTTATTTTAATTAAATATAGAGCAATTTTGGTGCAATTAACAATATAATGTGTGCATTGTTATTTTAATTAAATATATATAGAGCAATTTTAGTACCCCTGCCCACCCAACTTATCCCTTATCTATGGTCCATCGGACCTTAACTAAACAGGTTGAAAATCATTTAACACACGATCACCCAGCCGTTTCTTCCGCTATACAATTTTATTTCGTTAAATATTAATAATCAATCTGAATTGCACGATATTGATTGATTACATTCGAAGGCGTAGAAGGGCCAACAAAAATTTTACAAGTTTTAGCAAAAACTAACTTTGATTTTTGCAATTTCTATTCTATAATTGTAACTTGAACTTACAATTATTGTAACTTAAACTTACAATTGTAACTTGAACTTACAATAATTGTAAGGTAAAGTTACAATTGTAACTTGAATATACATTTGTAACTTTAACCTATAATAAATATTTTAGCTAATAATCTTCTAAATGTCTTACACTTTGAAGAATGCCATCTAAAGGATATATAGCTTCAGTTATAATAGCGACAAATCTGTCACAGGCGAAATACCCTCGTAAATGATAAAATGACCTACAAAAATGCTTCACCACGTTTTTAAGATAGTAACCTATTTTATTTTTTAAACCTAAAGATATAAAAAAATAAGATAATAATATATTAAAAAACGTTACATAACACTACAAAATCCAGAATTGACGCTCAGTATAAAGTTATTACAATATGTACATGGTTTTCTTTAAAACAGGGATAAAATAAAAAAAAGCCCTAAAGCATTAAAAAATATTTACATTGTTTTTAAAGTATAAAATTGTCCACTGTTAAGTTTTTTTTAATTAAATAATAGAAAATTCACTTGATAAAATAAAATATTCAAATACTATGGAACGCCGTTTTGGTTAATATTATTTGTTTTTTACATTTTTTAAATAAAAATCATTTTTATGATTCTTTATTTATTTTTATACAATTAATTGATTGTTTAAAAACCTTGCCCATTTAAATTGAATGATGAAAAAAATATTTCCTTATTTTTAAATTTTTGTTTTAAATTTTTAAATTTAAATAAGGAATTAAATTTATCATGTAACAAATTAATTCAACAATCATTTTAATTCAACTAACATAAAAATAGCCACCATTTAAATGAAAGAATTAAAATTATAAACAAACAATTTAATTCAAACATAATAATGTAGCGAATTATTTTGACTGATGAATTAAAATGTTACATGATTTAAAATGACTGTTGATAAATTTAATTCTTTCATTTTAATTCAGGAATTAAAATTATCAACAAACATTTTAATTGGGCGCTGGAGATGGCGGGCAATGTGAATACTACTTAAAAAGATTACTTGGCAACTTCGCATCTTTATTAAACCGCAGAAAAGTAACCTTAGGCAGTGCCTAATAGGCATATGCAACGTTAAAACCATTGATTATAATAATAATTATTATACCCCTTCACTAAACGGTCACGTCTTTTCGCGATTTTTAAGATGCAACATTGCCACGTGAACCTTTTAAGTAGTTCTCATATCGCCCGCTAGCTGCAGCGCCCAATTAAAATGTTTGTTGATAATTTTAATTCCTGAATTAAAATTAAAGAATTAAAATTATCAACAGTCATTTTAAATCATGTAACATATTAAATCAACTAACAAAAAAATAACAAACATTTAAATTAAGAAATTAAAATTATTAACAAACGTTTTAATTCCTGAATTGAAATGTTTGTTGTTTTTTTGCTTGTTGAATTATTATGTTACATGATTTAAAATGATTGTTGATAATTTAAATTCCTTACATTAAATTTAAAGCTTTTACGTGCCTGTTTGAAACTTAAAATAAAAATTTAAATATAAAGAAACATTTTATTTAACTAATCAATTTAAATGGCACAGTTTTTAAAACAATCAATTTAAATGTAACAAAATAAATAAGGAATCATAAAAATTATTTTTGGTTTAAATTATTTTAAAAAATATTTTTCAATTATAAATTAATTTAAATGATTGTCTATTTATTATGTTACAATTAATTGATTGTTTAAAAACCCTGTCCATTTAAATTGAATGATGAAAAAAATGTTTCTTTGTATTTAAATTTTTCTTTTAAGTTTTTATATTTAAATAATGAATTAAATTTATCATGTAACAAATTAATTCAACAATCATTTTAATTCAACTAACATAAAAATACCCACCATTTAAATGAAAGAATTAAAATTGTAAACAAACAATTTAATTCAAACATAATAATGTAGAGAATTATTTTGACTGATGAATTAAAATGATTGTTTATTTAAAATGTTTGTTGATAAAAAATGTTACATGATAATTTTAAATGGATTTAATATGATTGTTCAATTAAAACGATTGTTGCATTAAAATGTTACATGATAATTTTAATTGGGCGCTGAAGTTTTCGGACAGATTAGGTATTAAATTTGGGTCTACGCATCTAATGCCTATGGTTTTTGCAGCATATGCTGATAAAACAGGAATTACAGAGACTTAGTGATTGACTTCGCTTTAGACTCACAAAATCGACTACACTCTCATATACCTATAACTATAGTTATAGGTATATGTAAACTCTAGAAAGAGACAAAGCAATAATCTTGAAACAATTATAGACATTAGACGCGTAGACCTAAATTTAATACCTAAGCTGTCCGCAAACTTCAGCGCCCAATTAAAATTATCATGTAACATTTTAATACAACAATCGTTTTAATTAAACAATCATATTTATTCCATTTAAAATTATTATGTAACATTTTATTTCAACAAACATTTTAAATAAACAATCATTCTAATTCATCAATCAAAATAATTCGGTACATTATTATGTTTAAATTAAATTGTTTGTTTATAATTTATATTCTTTCATTTAAATGGTGGCTATTTTTATGTAAGTTGAATTAAAATGATTGTTGAATTAATTTGATACATCATAAATTTAATTCCTTATTTAAATTTAAAAATTTAAAACAAAAATTTAAAAATAAGAAAATATTTTTTTCATCGTTCAATTTAAATGTGCAAGGATTTTAAACAATCAATTAATTGAATAAAAATAAATAAAGAATCATAAAAATGATTTTTATTTAAAAAATGTAAAAAACAAATAATATTAACTAAAACGGCGTTCCATAAAATACTGGTTACAGAAACTTTGCTAAAAGTAAATGTTTATTTTAATATTATGTACATACATATATTACCTTAGATAAATTAATACATTTAATTTAAAAAAAAATTACGCTAATATTACTAATTAGCGGTATTTTACAATATTATATCAAACTTCTTTAATAGTTTTTTTAATTGCCTTATTTTCATATAAATTTAAAACTTGTTTTTATTAAAATTTCCATATAATTTATTCCAAATAAGACGAAAAACAAACATTATGGTTAATAGGGAATATTTAAACAATTAGCCAAATTTATCAGTCCACAAAAACGGTAAAAATCGTGGTTAAAAATACGATTAGGGAATAAGTAATGCAATAATTATTAAAATTCAATAAATAATTCGTAAAGCTGGATATAAAAGTAATATTAACTAGTTAACTTCCAAATTTATGTGAGTAAAAATCAAGTTAAAAATTAACGATAAACAATAGAACATGTTGCAAGGACAATTACCCAAGCAGCAACAACAACAAATGCAAACAAAACATTGAAAATATTTACCGACTTTCGTCGAATTCGTCGCTGGACGTACGAAAAAACTTGACCAAATTGGCAAACATATCGGTTTCTGGCAGCTCGACGCGCAACATCTTCGTTCGCTGCATATTCAACAAGTCAGAGATAAAGTGCAGCCGCTGCGAGCCGCGACTCCGAGTCGCGGCCCGCGAGTGCTCGGATATTCATTTATTTAATAAAGTGGTTTAAAAATTACGCCAAAATTTATTTTTAATATTTGTTTAAAATTATAATAATTATATGGTTTTAAGATCAATTTTTGATTATTAAAAATTATTAAACATAAAATATTTTGTGGTGGGAGAAGTTAATGATACTTATCGATAATTATCGATAATTATTTAAAAGTTATCGATAAGTATCGATTCCAGGAAGAGCGTATTTTTCGTTCTTGCGTTCGAAAATTTGTTTTCAGTTATATTATTATAATATACATTATTATATATAATTATTATTATTATATATAATTATTAATAATATATAATAATTATATTATAATATATATTTATATAATTATTATATTATTCTAGCGGGAATTTCAGGACTCTTGGATAAAACTTCATATTTCAACAACAGTTGAAGTTAGCGACTTCATTTTTTTTTTAAAAACTGTGTCAATGTTTTGACTACATTTGACTCGATATATATGTATAGAAATTTTCAATAATTCACATAGCTCGCCGCAGGGTAAAGTTTTTGATGCACGATTTTGATGATTCTATAATGCAACATTTTTTTTTCAAAATCTTTAAAAAATTTTAAAATTTCTGAATTGCTATTAGAAGCGCTCACATTTCAAGTATAAGTCTGCAAAAAATCATAATTTTAGATTGTATTCTATAGAATATTCTATATAGAATTAATACAACGGTTAATGTTACGAATCATCCAAAAATTCATATTTCAACAACCGTTAAAGTTAGCAAATTATTTTTTTTTTAATAACTTTATCAATGTTTTAACTACATTTGACTCGATATATATGTATAGAAATTTTCAATAATTCACATAGCTCGCCGCAGGGTAAAGTTTTTGATGCACAATTTTGATGATTCTATAATTCAAAATTTTTTTTTTCAAAATCTTTAGAAATTTTTAAAATTTCTGAATTGCTATTAGAAGCGCTCACATTTCAAGTATAAATCTGCAAAAAATCAGAATTTTATATTGTATTCTAGAATTAATACAACGATTAATTTTACGAATCACCCACCTCCCAGCGGAATAAAATCGCCGTGTGAATTTAAAATTCTTTTTAAATTTTATTATGCAAAATATTAAATTTTTCCAAAAAATTAGTAATTTTTAATGCCAAGAAATCAATTTGTTGCAGATACAATCTGTTGCAGATACAAACAAAGAAATAATAATAATAATATTTTTGGGACACATTTTTTTTCAAAAATTAATTAATTAATCATATAACTACAACAGAATGGTTAGTACAACTCAAAAAGATAAACTAAAAGTATACTGAACATAAATTTGCTAAAATATAAGGATGATATTTTTTAACAAAATTTGTTAATATTTAATATTTTTTGAATATTTTTTTAATATTTTGATTTGCTAATATTTAATATTTCTATTAAAAAAAATCAATAAAAATATTTTAACTCAATGATTTTTTGTTAGATTTTTGCTATATAATAAAAAATTAAATTAAAAGTTTAACCGTTAAGTAACCTCACGGATGTGTTTATATTTTAAATTGAAATTACTAATAAAAAAATTCATATTTCTGTAACCGTTCGGTATTAAATCTTCTCATTTGTACCTTGCTAAATATTTTTTTACCTCTTCGTAATTTAATACCGAATGTTTATTTTGGTCTTTCGGGATTAAATATGATCCCGAATGTTTATTTTGGTCAAAATAATTATTTTGTGTGGTTGTGAGGTTAGTTAACGGTTAAACTCTTAATTTAATTTTTTATTATATAGCAAAAATCTAACAAAAAATCATTGAGTTAAAATATTTTTACTGATTTTTTTTTAATAGAAATATTAAATATTAGCAAATCAAAATACTAAAAAATATTCAAAAAATATTAAATATTAACAAATTTTGTTAAAAAAAATATCATCCTTATATTTTAGCAAATTTATGTTCAGTATACTTTTAGTTTATCTTTTTGACTTGTACTAACCATTCTGTTGTAGTTATATGATTAATTAATTAATTAGTGATTTTTGAAAAAAAAGGTGTCCCAAAAATATTATTATTATTATTTCTTTGTTTGTATCTGCAACAGATTTTAGAAAAATTGATTTCTTGGCATTAAAAATTACTAATTTTTTGGAAAATTTTCATATTTTGCATAATAAAATTTAAAAAGAATTTTATTCCGCTGTGAGGTGGGTGATTCGTAAAATTAATCGTTGTATTAATTCTAGAATACAATATAAAATTTTGATTTTTTGCAGATTTATACTTGAAATGTAAGCGCTTCTAATAGCAATTCAGAAATTTTAAAAATTTCTAAAGATTAAAAAAAAAAAATTGAATTATAGAATCATCAAAATTGTGCATCAAAAACTTTACCCTGCAGCGAGCTATGTGAATTATTGAAAATTTCTATACATATATATCGATTTAAATGTAGTTAAAACATTGATAAAGTTATTAAAAAAAAAATAATTTGCTAACTTTAACGGTTGTTGAAATATGAATTTTTATGCAAGAGAAGCGATTGTATTCCACTATAAGAGTGTGGATGATTCGTAACATTAACCGTTGTATTAATTCTAGAATATTAATAATAATAATAATAGAAAAATTGATTTCTTGGCATTAAAAATTACTAATTTTTTGGAAAATTTTCATATTTTGCATAATAAAATTTAAAAAGAATTTTAAATTCACACGGCGATTTTATTCCGCTGTGAGGTGGGTGATTCGTAAAATTAATCGTTGTATTAATTCTAGAATACAATATAAAATTCTGATTTTTTGCAGATTTATACTTGAAATGTGAGCGCTTCTAATAGCAATTCAGAAATTTTAAAAATTTCTAAAGATTAAAAAAAAAATTGAATTATAGAATCATCAAAATTGTGCATCAAAAACTTTACCCTGCAGCGAGCTATGTGAATTATTGAAAATTTCTATACATATATATCGATTTAAATGTAGTTAAAACATTGATAAAGTTATTAAAAAAAAAATAATTTGCTAACTTTAACGGTTGTTGAAATATGAATTTTTATGCAAGAGAAGCGATTGTATTCCACTATAAGAGTGTGGATGATTCGTAACATTAACCGTTGTATTAATTCTAGAATATTAATAATAATAATAATAGAAAAATTGATTTCTTGGCATTAAAAATTACTAATTTTTTGGAAAATTTTCATATTTTGCATAATAAAATTTAAAAAGAATTTTAAATTCACACGGCGATTTTATTCCGCTGTGAGGTGGGTGATTCGTAAAATTAATCGTTGTATTAATTCTAGAATACAATATAAAATTCTGATTTTTTGCAGATTTATACTTGAAATGTGAGCGCTTCTAATAGCAATTCAGAAATTTTAAAAATTTCTAAAGATTTTGAAAAAAAATGTTGCATTATAGAATCATCAAAATCGTGCATCAAAAACTTTACCCTGCGGCGAGCTATGTGAATTATTGAAAATTTCTATACATATATATTGAGTCAAATGTAGTCCAAAACATTGACACAGTTTAAAAAAAATGAAGTCGCTAACTTCAACTGTTGTTGAAATATGAAGTTTTATCCAAGAGTCCTGAAATTCCCGCTAGAATAATATAATAATTATATAAATATATATTATAATATAATTATTATATATTATTAATAATTATATATAATAATATATATTATAATAATATAACTGAAAACAAATTTTCGAACGCAAGAACGAAAAATACGCTCTACCTGGAATGTCGTTAAAAACCCCGTATAGCATACGCCTCGCCCACTGACGGCGCGAGCAGAGCAAACAAGACAGAGAAAGCATGCTTATGCAAGACAGAGTAAGCCTATACAGGGTTTCAAATATCCGAGCACTGCTCGCTATACGGGGTTTTTAAGGACATTCCAGGTAGAGCGTATATACGAAAAATATTTTTCGTTCTTGCGTTCGAAAATTTGTTTCCAGTTATATTATTATATATAATTATTATTATTATATATAATTATTAATATTATATATATTTATATAATTATTATATTATTCTAGCGGGCATTTCAGGACTCTTGGATAAAACTTCATATTTCAACAACAGTTGAAGTTAGCAACTTCTTTTTTTTTTTAAAACTGTGTCAATGTTTGACTACATTGGACTCGATATATATGTATAGAAATTTTCAATAATTCACATAGCTCGCCGCAGGGTAAAATTTTTGATGCACGATTTTGATAATTCTATTTAAATTTTTTTTTTTCAAAATCTTTAGAAATTTTTAAAATTTTTGAATTGCTATTAGAAGGGGTCACATTTCAAGTATAAGTCTGCAAAAAATCAGAATTTTAGATTGTATTCTAGAATTAATACAACAGTTAATGTTACGAATCACCCACACTCATAGTGAAATGCAATCGCTTCTCCGTTTGAAATTAAAATTTTGCATAAAAATTCATATTTCAACAACCGTTAAAGTTAGCAAATTAATTTTTTTAATAACTTTATTAATGTTTTAACTACATTTGACTCGATATATATGTATAGAAATTTTCAATAATTCACATAGCTCGCCGCAGGGTAAAGTTTTTGATGCACGATTTTGATAATTCTGTAATGGAAATTTTTTTTTTCAAAATCTTTAGAAATTTTTAAAATTTCTGAAGTGCTATTAGAAGCGCTCACATTTCAAGTATAAGTCTGCAAAAAATCAGAATTTTAGATTGTGTTCTAGAATTAGTACAACAGTTAATGTTATACGAATACGTATACGAATCACCCACACTCATAGTGAAATGCAATCGCTTCTCCGTTTGAAATTAAAATTTTGCATTAAAATTCATATTTCAACAACCGTTAAAGTTAGCAAATTAATTTTTATTTAATAACTTTATCAATGTTTTGACTACATTTGACTCGATATATTTGTATAGAAATTTTCAATAATTCACATAGCTCGACGCAGGGTAAAATTTTTGATGCACGATTTTGATAATTCTATTTTAAAATTTTTTTTTTCAAAATCTTTAGAAATTTTTAAAATGTATGAATTGCTATTAGAAGCGCTCACATTTCAAGTATAAGTCTGCAAAAAATCAGAATTTTAGATTGTATTCTAGAATTAATACAACAGTTAATGTTACGAATCACCCACACTCAAAGTGAAATGCAATCGCTTCTCCGTTTGAAATTAAATTTTGCATTAAAATTCATATTTCAACAACCGTTAAAGTCAGCAAATTAATTTTTTTTAATAACTTTATCAATGTTTTAACTACTTTTGACTCGATATATATGTATAGAAATTTTCAATAATTCACATAGCTCGCCGCAGGGTAAAGTTTTTGATGCACGATTTTGATAATTCTGTAATGGAATTTTTTTTTTCAAAATCTTTAGAAATTTTTAAAATTTCTGAATTGCTATTAGAAGCGCTCACATTTCAAGTATATGTCTGCAAAAAATCAGAATTTTAGATTGTATTCTAAAATTAATACAACGATTAATGTTACGAATCACCCACCCTCACAGCGAAATACAATCGCCGTGTGAATTTAAAATTCTTTTTAAATTTTATTATGCAAAATATGAAAATTTTCCAAAAAATTAGTAATTTTTAATGCCAAGAAATCACTTTTTCTAAAACCTGTTGCAGATACAAACAAAGAAATAATAATAATAATATTTTTGGGTTGGGTTGGGTTGGGTTGGGTACATTTGCTAAAATATAAGGATGATATTTTTTAACAAAATTTGTTAATATTTAATATTTTTTGAATATTTTTTAATATTAATTAATTTCAATTTAAAATATAAACACATGCGTGAGGTTGGTTAACGGTTAAACTTTTAATTTAATTTTATATTACTAACTAACAAAAAATGATTGAGTTAAAATATTTTTATTGAATTTTTGTTTAATCACCTACAGAGTAGGAACAATCTGTCTACCCCAACTATTTATCAAAACTCGTTAGTTAATACGTTGCTTGAAAAAACTTAAATTTTTAATAATATCGATTAAAAACTAACGGAGTTATTTACTATTTTGCGCAGTAATAATTTCGCGGATCGAATGTGCAAAAATACGAAAATCGATTTGAGCGATCTCTAAATATTCATCGAATTTGGATTTTTTGGTATCAATCTTTTAGTTTTAATGTAAACTTTATAATTTAGGCCAGTGCGGGTTCATTTTTAAAAAAAGGCTTTTTTTGAATCACCCCAATATATATATATATATATATATATATATATATATGGCTAAAAAAATAATGATAAATAAGTCGTACAAGTATAAAAAGAAAACACCGTCAATTGAACAATCCCAAGTTATTTTTAATTAGATATTCCTTGAACCACGCTTTCCAATAAAATGTAAAACAACATATCACAACATCAAAAGAAGAGACTATTTTAACAACCACAAATTATCAAATAAAAAATTGTTTTTGGTTACTTATGAATTTAAATATAATTTCCAATTTTATAATTTTTGTTTGTTAAAATTATGTCTTCTTTTTAATGTTATAATATGTTGTGAATATAAAATTACATTGTGATTTTACTGAAAAAGGAATTTTACATTGTAAATTAACATGAAATCTAGTAACTTTACAATATGATTTTATTTGAACTAGGGCCATTCCAAGCGAAAAATAATATAATAGTAAAATATCATTTAATTGATTAGTATCTGTTTATTAATAATTTTTGTTTAGAATTAATTGTAGAATAATAACACATAAAAATTATAATAAAAAATTGCATGCATTAAAAAAAAAATATATCATAATTGTAACAAACATGCGAAAATAGTGCAATAATTCGTGGTATTTTGCAGAGTAGGCCGTGACCAAACAAAACGACTCCTGACCGCGTCGTTATTTTTTGACATTTACAAATTGCTTTAGGCGACAAGTGGTAGTGATTCTTTTATGAAAAGGTTAGTGTTTATATATAATTTTTAATAATTTTATAAGTACTATTATTTTGTCCCGTCCATGGGTCAAAAATACAAAAAAATGAAGTTTGGAGATGGAAAAAGGTGCTATATATTTAAAAACTATTTTAGTTGCGTCATTTTATCTAAAAACTGGATCCTAAGCAGGGCCAGATTAAGAGTTTTGAGGTCCTGGGGCCGACATTTCTAAAAATTTTGACAGTTGGGAAATTAAAACGCATGGTTCATTTTTAAGCTAGACGAACTTTACGTGATTTTTTATTATCTTTGAATCATTTATTATTTAATAAACCATATATATATATGGTTAAAACTTATAAGTTTTAATAAAATCGGCCAACGCGTTTTTAAGCTATAAATAAAAAACGAAACACCCTGTATCTAGATAGTGAAGCATTTTTGGACACGTGTTTATAGAAACTTTTTTTTCATATTTTGATGATAGGAATTTCCCCTGAGCTTTTGTCACCACAAGTCTGAATCACCCTGTATATTTTGAATAATACGAACATAACCTTATATACATTTTACCCAAGTCTGAGAAATTATAAATTCGTATGCAAAACTATAAAAACGTTAATAGTAGAATAGAATAGTGAATGAAAGTGTTTTTATATAATTTATATTTTATATATTTTTAATAATACGATCATATATGGTATACCCTTATACATTTTACTCAAGTAAAATATAAATTGATCTATGTTTTGTTTGTATTTTTAATACCGCAAAGGGAAAAAAGTTCATCAAAAGTCGTATTATTTGTCTGTTTTTCATACATAATCAAACAATAAAACAATCTTTTGTCCAAAGAAAAGCACGAAGCAGTATTTCGGAAACACCGGAAAATATTCCACAACACTCCAATGTACCAATAAAAATCTGGGACAAAAACTAACTTTAATATTAGATTATAAGTAATTGACTGTTTGCCTGTATTTACAAAAACGTTACTACAAGCACTAAAGGAGCAACTGCTTAAAATTGTTATGAGTCTTACGACTATACACTATATAAAAACGTCTTCGCGCGCCAAAACTTTGAGTATGATAATTTACATTCTGATTTGCAAGCGAATAAGCGATACAAAATCCGCGAAAAATTAGAGTTAGATCTACGAATAATTAATTGAAAATTACAGGATTCGCGCGGTATAACCGACCCAATTTTTTTTTTCGCCAATTTTTTTCATATTTGTTTCATTAAAAAGCTACATATTGCATTGGTGGGGGCCCCTAAATGGTGGGGGCCCTGGGGCCGTGGCCCCGCTGGCCCCATGCTAAATCCGGCCCTGCTCCTAAGTCATTATAGTTCGTTTTTCTTTTTTGCATAGGACAAATAAAATTAAAATATGTCCCGTCCATTGGTTTTACATATATGTATACTAGTGCAAAACATAACAAGAAATAATAAAATTGTACCTACCCTATACTTTGCAAATATAAAGCTTTTAAAGAAAAAGATGCGGAAAGAAAGAGACAGTTTCGGAAAAAGCAAAAGGAACTTGCTGAACAGGGATTTATAAGCGCTGCACAAATAGAGATAAAGAAAAGTTATGAGCGAAATTACAAAAAAATGTACCGGGAGAAAGTCAAATCTAAAACACAATTAAAGGAGAAAGAAAACAAACACCACAATCACTGGGGGTTCTACTGGACTACTAAACCCTAGGGTTCTCCCAAAAACTGAAGATAGACGTAAGAATATTGTAAGAAAATTACTACTTAAAACTTTTTAATGATAAATCTGCAAAAACAGAACCCTGGAATAAAGTTAGTGAATATGTCAATGAAAAAATCATCAATTTTTACAATCGTGATAACATCAGCTGGCAAGCGCCAGGAAAACGAGATGTAGTATCCATAAGAGAAACATCGGAAGAGAAAAATATATATGATGGTATCTTGTAAAGAAGCTTATTTTTTTTTAAAAGAATATCCTGAACTAAAATTTGGATATGCCTTATATCTAAATATAAGGCATATCCAAATTTTACGAACATCGACCAAGACATATTTTGTTAAGTTCGTTAATGCCACATAATGTTTGCGTGTGCATTTATCACGCAAATTTTAATTTTCTTGTTGAATCAATTCAAAAGGTGATTCTAACATTCCCTAAAACAACTAAGGATCTACTAACAGTAGGTTGCTGTGACATTAACAAAAGTCAATTTATGAATGGAGTTTGTTAAATATGTGAAGATGATATCGAGTATGCACTAATACCTTTACAAACTGATATGGATTTGCCTATTACCTGGAAAAGTTGGGAAAACGTGAGAAACCAGAAAGTTGTGGAAATTTCTGGATCATTATCAGCTGCTGTAGCGGCTCTAGAAAAATCTCTAAAACTATTTAAAATCCACTATTTCGTGAAACATGTACAGGAGCGTGAATTTGAGAATGAAAAGGCCAATATATCTCATCCAAAGGCGGTGCTGAAAGACGATTTTGCAGAAAATTATAGTTATATTAGCCAGGATGAGATACAAAGTCCTCACTGGGGTCATAACCAAGTTGCTGTGTTTACTGCTGTTGCATGGATTGAAGATCAATGCCACTCTTTTGCCATAATAATTGATAACCTTTCACACGACAAGTTATGCGCCTTTGTTTTTATAAAAAAATTGTTGAGTAGCTACTTACAAATTATCCCTCACTGAAAGATATTGTCTTCTTCTCGGATGGCTGTGCCTCACAATTTAAAAACAAATTTACCATGTTAAATTTACTTTATATGCCTCAATAGGGTGTTCAAAAAAAGTCGATAATTTTTTTTTTCGATCGCACGTGAAATTCTTATGCTATAAAAAAAATTCTGTAAAAATTTGAGCCCTTAATATCAACTTGAAGAACTCCATCATCGAATTTTAAGATTTTAACCTTCATTTCTTCTGCAAACTATGAAGAACATTATTTTTCGGAAAAACCATCACTGATCCTTCTTCAGCATTAAATTCTGTAAAAAAAAGTTCTTAGGGTCCAGTCTCTAACGTCAACCCTCTCGTTTTTATTTGCGTTGAAAAATATAGATTTTTTGAAATTTCGATTTTTTCCATTTAATGTGTAAAATTTTGATCTCAGACCATAAAGTTTGAGAAAATTTTAGTAGATCGTTCAATGTTTCACAAATCTGTGCCAAGAAAATTTTTTGTATCACTTTTGGCTCCAAAATTGTGAGTCTTGTATTATCTTTTTAAATGATTATTCGCTATCATAATAAATTTTACAAAAAATTTGAAAATCTATCAACAAAATATCAAAATTTCTTTATAACAGTCAACAAAACGCTGAATTTACAATTCTTTCAATTTTATTATTTTTTCCATTTAATATAACAGTTTTTGGCTGTAACATATAATTTACACACAATTTTTAAATTTTTTAAGAATTTTTCCAATTACAACAGTTAATAGAAAGAAAAAAAATTCCTTTATCTGCAATTCCTGTTATAAGCGGGTTACCCAAAAAACAAAAACAATTGTTTCAAATAAAATCTATGTGATAAATGACAAATTTTTATTTTGTAATTTTTTTTATTTGCATTCGAAGTCCAAATCAATATTATCCTATAACAATTGAGATATAACTCAATTAATTTTCAAATTTGAATTCGAATCTTTTTCAGAACTAAAATTTTTTCAAACTTTATGGTCTGAGATAAAAATTTTACACATTAAATGGAAAAAATCGAAATTTCAAAAAATCTATATTTTTCAACGCAAATAAAAACGAGAGGGTTGACGTTAGAGACTGGACCCTAAGAACTTTTTTTTACAGAATTTAATGCTGAAGAAGGATCAGTGATGGTTTTTCCGAAAAATAATGTTCTACATAGTTTGCAGGAGAAATGAAGGTTAAAAAATCATTTTTCCATGTTAAATCAATGGAAAATCTTAAAATTCGATGATGGAGTTCTTCAAGTTGATATTAAGGGCTCAAATTTTTACAGAATTTTTTTTATAGCATATATAACAATAATTTCACGTGCAATCGAAAAAAAAAATTATCGACTTTTTTGGAACACCCTAATGCCTCAAGATTTGGGAATTAATGGAATTTGGAATTTCTTTGCAACATCCCACGGCAAAGGTGCCGTAGACGGTGTGGGTGGTAAATTAAAGAGAATCGCTTGGGAATTGGTTAGGATCCAAAAGAGCAAGTATCAACGATGCAAGAGAATTCTACGAATGTGTATCTAAAAAAGTTCAAGCTATAAATTTGCTGTATATATCTTCAGACGAAATTGAATCATACAACAATACGATTACAAAACGTTGCAACGCGTTGGGAAAAAGTTTTACCAATCAAAGGCATTCAATGTAAGCTTTATTTCATGCCTGCAGGCCAAGCGAGAGAAACAATAATTATTCACTGGTAGGCCAAACTGCAAAAAATGACCACAATGAAGTTTTAGCTTTTAGAAATTAGAATTGTTAGTATTGTTAGACAAAAAGTTAATAAAACCGTTTAATTTATTTTTCAAATTTGTTTAATTTATTTTGTCCCGTCCATGGGTAAAATCACGGCGTTCTCTATACCAGGCGAGAGTGTGGTAGTGGGAGGCGTGACGTCAAGAGACTGACTGCAATATCAAATTAATGTAATTAATGTTATAATCGCGGTAATACGAGACAGTTTATTATAAATTATCTATTGCTTTGCTATTGATATCGCTCGATTTAACTTTATAAATAAATAAAAAATACAAAGAAAATGTTGCGTTCCAAAGAGGCAACAGGAAAATAAATATATTATCGCGGTAATTCAAGACAGTTTCATATGAATTATCGATTGTCAGAGCCGGCCCGAGGTTTTTTGACTTTCTGGGCAAAAAACACTTGCTACCCCTTTTTTTATTCAGCAGAAAAAAAATCCCTTGTCCCGTCCCCAACAGTCAATTATTAAAATTATGTCTACTTATTGCTATATTGCTTATGTTTCTTTTATGTTATGTTTCTATACATTAATAGCCCAATAAAAGAAGAATATATTAAACAATTTTGATGCCAAAATAGGTACTATAATAAACTACCTAGAATATTTTTTATAAAAACAGTTTTAAGATCCTTGCATATATGTAATAAGCTGTTATCCGACAGACTTGCAAAAATAACCAGTCATGTGTAACGTACAGTTGTCTAATTACAAGAAACTGGAAAATAATATCTGCAAGAAAACAAGATGTTAATGCGCCCCGAAAACTTTTTATTTTAAAGTTCTATGTTTGTTATAAATAAATTACATGAACATGAACATGAACATACACAAAAAATATTCATTTACATTAAATAACCAACACTATAAAAAAATATTATACTCTTAATTCAAATAAGTATAAGTTTACTTGTGTTTATTTCGAAATAAAATCTATTGTTTTCTTGAAAACTTCTTTTTTAAATGAATATATTAATGTATTTTAAGCAAACTTTAATATTTAAAAAAGTATAATTACTATGGGTAATAGATAAATTAAACAATTTTTTTGAAAAAAATTTAACTTAAAAAAATTATTATTTAATATTCCATATTATAAAAATTATAAACTTATTAATAAATTTCATTTATACAAATCCAAAACAATCGATATTTTAAAATTACAAAATTATTTTTTTTTGTGCAGTTCTCTTTGGTTTAAATAAATTACTATTTTAATAGCAGTTCTCTGTTTGTTTTCAATAAATTACTTAGTACATATTGTTCTGTTGATTTTGATTTGTTCTGTTGATTTTAATATGTTCTCATGCATTGTCCACTGCTTTAGTAAAAAATACTCCTTAAAAGCAAAATAATCCATAACTTTGGTTGCAAAGCAATGTAATACAATAGGCGTACGTTGATCCGATCGGCCTCCTGACGTCACAGTTTTGATGCAGGAGTGGAGGCTACACTCTCGCCTGGTATAGTGTGTATTAAAACGAATTAAAACGAATAGATACACTTAAATAAAACAAGTGTCAAACCCCGCCCACTAAAACAAAAAGTGAGGTTAGGCAACCAAGAAAACGCACGATTCTTTTTCTACAATTTAAATTATCTTTTTAATTTGCTTTAAGTTTTCAGTGAAATTAAATGTTAAACACAGCTTAAACATTCCAAACTATCTATATTTTAAATTAAAATTAGATACCTACCTATTTATTAAACAATTAATTGAATTCAATGTAGGTAATAGCAAAAATCCATTTCTACTTAAATCATGTTGCTAGGTATTGTCAAACTATTACAGCTTCTAAAAGCAATAATAATTATTGTAAGTACATTTGAGGAGCATCCGTGCAAAACCGGCTATATCCACTTTAATAAAATGTTGTGAAAATAGCAAAAACTCTCGGTTTCCTGGCCTTTACAGATAAAAGAAAAAGCAAACTTGAGTTTTGTGGGCTTTGTGGTACTTGATTTATAAGACATACATGCTAATAAATCAATGAGATTCTAAAAAAGTGAGGTTAGGCCGCTGTTGCCATATGCTATTATTGTTTCCAAAAAGGGTTCTTTTTCTTATTTTTTAATATTAAAAGTAAGAAAATTAACTAAATCAAAATATTTTTGATATATTATTTTTAAAGTTTCAAACAAATAAAATTGAACTTTTTATTAAATAATTATAATCGTTCTCTTCTGATTTAAAACAACCTGGCAACTATGTTCGTAATTACAAATGGCTTGGTTTAAACCACGCCCAATTAAAGTTTGTTTCTTTTTCTCTGATCAGAATATAATTTGTCATCCTTGTCTCCAGCCTTACTTGCTTGATTCTATACAGCCTGTAGAGAACGCCGCGGTAAAATATATACGATTTACAAAATTATTAAAAACTTGTTCATAATTTTAAATTTAAATTATATTAGATTTGTTATTACTATTTAAGATTTTTAACCTCAGTGATTAAGTTTTACACTAGTTTAGAGAAATATGACTATGCCATAAAATCAAAAAATAAAAATTTCTAGATGTCCCGTCCATGGACAGTTTTATCTGGCCTTATATCTAGTATGTTACTAAAGTTTGTTATTTCGATTTAATCAAAATACTTCTTCTGATTTCACTAATACTTCTCATAAATACTCGTAGAAAAAATAAGTAAACTTAAGGAAGTAACAAACATATATTTAGACATGTTTCTGATGTGTCCCGTCCATGGGCTTGGAATGGACGACAAGGACTTTTACTTTGTAAATTTAATTATATGGGTGTAAAATTACAATGTAATTTTAATACTGTTTTGTAAAATTACTTTTTTGTTGCAAATTTTCTGGATTATCGATGGTCACCAGTCGCCATCAATAATCGTGGTAAATTTTGGTCATTTTCAAGAAACACCCGCTTTTAGGAAAATTAAGTTCAAAATATTTTTTTTGCTTAAATTGACTTTTGGTTGGATTTTTATAAATGTTTAAAGTTTTGTTTACTTACACTTAAGACAGGCAGCGCACTTTTTAATTTTTTTTACGTTTTTTTTTCAGAAAAATGTGTTTAGCTAGCTTTATATATCTCCACTGTGTTACCAATTTGAAATCCAAAATTTAATTCAATAAAAATGATTTGAAATAAAATGTACTTAGTTCACAAACTTTTGACTCCAACAAATTGTATGCTTTTTTTAAATATGTATGTTCGTTAAGTTACTTTTTAAAAGAAACCATTCCGATTCTTTGTTAAAAAAACAATACCATTAATATTTTCTTTTAGTCACTGTATTAGTGAATTAAACTCTAATTTATAAACACGTATTACCAAGTGATAGTGTATAAAAATCATTTTTAACAAAAACTAAAAAAGTAACGAAATAGACATTGGTATCACAACGGACAGGGGTACACAAAGGACTTAATCATGATCTGTCTGCAGACAACGTAAAAAAGAAACTATATAGGGTGGTACGACTTTAGAGTTATGCATAAACAAAATCCCTTGTTACAGTAGTGGTGCTCACTTGCAGAATATCAACTTAGATTTCTAAATTGTAGACACCCTTTTTCTTTGACTATAAGCTGGTGAAGGTCCCTTTTAGTACTTTTATATTGCGTGGAATTTTTCCTTGGATGTAATCTATATCATGAGTTGTAATTACAAATAATTTTAAATTGGTTAATCATAAACTACTTTTAATAAAAGCGATGGTAAATATACACTTTGTTGTTGAAAAATTCTATTGCGTTACCATAAGGTAACATAGTGGACTCGGTAACGCAGTGGACAAAGTTTTGTAAAACCATATGGGGCAAAACACCTCAAGTGTTCCCACCTAAAAATTATGTTGTCTCCGATTTTAACAAAACTTTGCGAAATAATTGTCCTATTGGACTACCTTAATTTTCCAAATGGGGGGCAAAAAGGATTAGCTGGTTGCAGAGATACAGGGGCCTGAAAATTTATTTTTTTTCTCGTGCGCTTAAAAGACGTCGAAATATTTATGTATATAATAATTTTTTTTTAAATTTATAATCAACATATCGTATAGCATTTTTTCCACGCTTTACGATAAAAATGGTCTCGAAAGCGAGAAAAAAATTTTTGGTTATAAAAAAACGATTTTAAAAATATATTTATTTTTTTCTCGAAATGCGACACATTTGATTTTTTTAAAATTAATATCAAAAGAAAGCTTTTTCAATTCCCTAAATTTTGATGTAATATGAAGATGGGATCCCAAGAATAAGTCGAAAAAAATAAGGGTTGAAGCGCGTAGGGACCGTGCGGCGAGCAGCTACTATAGTATACCTATTTCAGCGGTGCTCGGTCTACTATAGTATACTACTAAGTATACTTAGTGGATTAATTGGAGAGGGTCAATACAACTTTTAAAATTATTTTTATATAGAAATAAATGTATTTTTCGATGGGTTTAAGTCAAAACAGCACAAGCGCCTAATTTTATTTTTTTTTAGAAGAAGGTCGATAGAGAGTTTAATTCTCTATCGACCTACATGTACTTCTAACAAATTTAAAATTTTTGGCGCTTGTGTCGTTTTGCCTTAAACTCATCGATTTTATTGCAATAGTTCAAATTAAAAGCAATTAAAACCCATGTTTTGGTTTTTGTAGTCGAAAAAGAAAAATGTAGAAAGTAATAAGTTGCTCTTACTCTGAATAAATTACACGTGCACGTAAATGTAAATAAGTTTTACTATTTAATGCAATTGAAAGTGTCTCACAATAATAATAAACATTTTTCATGTAAACTTTTTATTGAACATTTTACCTATTTTTTTGGGAAAAATATCATATTCGTTAGAAAACGATATTTTTTTTAAGTACAATTAAGAAAAAAAACAGCAAAAAACGATGAACTAAAACCGCAGAACATTATTCAGTTTTGACATATGTCAAGAAATATTTCTCTGCCCAGCATAAATAAAAAAGTCATGGCATACCTGATTTACAAGCAACCAATGAAAATATTTTTGTTATGTTACCAAAACCCCTAGTTACAAGTTGTAACTTACAACATTGCAAAAACAAGTACAACTTTAAAAATCTTATGCAATTTGAAACAGATTTTGGTATTTCAGCCGAGTGGCACTTTAATGCAACAGCACTCGGTAAAGGCCTCTGTGATGGCATTGGTGGGAATTTAAAAAGACTCGCTGCCCGCGCAAGTTTGTAGGCAAAATCAAAAAATCCAATTCTAGATGCCAAAGATTTGTATGAATAGGCTCAAAAAAGTTTGCCAGAAACAAAAGTATTTTTCAGTCCTGAAAAAAATCATATGAAAAGAAATTCTTAAAAAGCGATTTGATTCTGCAAAATCAATTCTTGGGACACAGAAATATCACTTATTTGTTTCTATCGGAAAAGGAATTTTGTACTTAAAAAAATATCGTTTGCTAACGAATATGATATTTTTCCCAAAAATAAAAAATAGGTAAAATGTTTAATAAAAAGTTTACATGAAAAATGTTTATTATTATTGTGAGACACTTGCAATTGCATTAAATAGTAGAAATTTTTTACATTTACGTGCACGTGTAATTTATTCAGAGTAAGAGCAACTTATTACTTTCTACATTTTTCTTTTTCGACTACAAAAACCAAAACATGGGTTTTAATTGCTTTTAATTTGAACTATTGCAATAAAATCGATGAGTTTAAGGCAAAACGACACAAGCGCCAAAAATTTTAAATTTGTTAGAAGTACATGTACCTGCAGGTCGATAGAGAATTAAATTAAATTAAGACCTTCTAAAAAAATAAAAAGTTGGCGCTTGTGCTGTTTTGACTTAAACCCATCGAAAAATACATTTATTTCTATATAAAAATAATTTTAAAAGTTGTATTGACCCTCTCCAATTATTCCACTAAGTAGTAGACCGAACACCGCTGCAATAGGTATACTATAGCTATAGCTGCTCGCCGCACGGTCCCTACGCGCTTCAACCCTTATTTTTTTCGACTTATTCTTGGGATCCCATCTTCATATTACATCAAAATTTAGGGAATTGAAAAAGCTTTCTTTTGATATTAATTTTAAAAAAATCAAATGTGTCGCATTTCGAGAAAAAAACAAATATATTTTTAAAATCGTTTTTTATAACCAAAAAATTGTTTCTCGCTTTCGAGACCATTTTTATCGTAAAGCGTGGAAAAAATGCTATACGATATGTTGATTATCAATTTAAAAAAAAATTATTATATAAACTGCGCACCACTCAATGTGTCGCGACCAAAAAGTTCGTTCTTTTTCAAAACGACATAACTTTTTTGTTTCTTAAAAATTTTTATTCTGGTCTGTGATGTCTGCTAGCCTCATCCTCTGCACTGTAAAAAAGGATTTCTTCAGCCAAGTTAAATTAACTTCATTCAAGATACTAAATGATTCCTATCTCTTCGAAACAATATTTTCTTGCCAGCAGTAAAAAATATTCTTGTGTTACATGTTTTCCTCGGAGAATATATTTTCTCCTTTTTAAGAACATAAGCAGTCTTAAACGAATGATAAAAACTCTTGTTATTAAAATTGTCACATTTTGGGTCGAGAATAAATATTCTTGAATAAAAAAAAAAAATTACTTGAGGAAAAAAAAACAAAAATAATTGAGTTTTGGTGGAGTAGTAATTATTCTTCATTCAAGACATTATTCTTCGCATTAATCAAAGGAATTTTTCAATGAAACCGTTCTTTTTTTATAGAAAGATTTTGTGTCTTGCGTTAATAAAATGTATTCTTGGTTAAAGATTATATTTATTTCATTTAAGACGAGTACTTCTTCAAACAAGTATTTGAAATTTTCTTCAGTATAGTTAATATTTAAGCTACATTCGGGATTTTTAAGAAGCAGAGGGGGGGGTAAACAATTTTGAACTTTTTTGACACAAAGATTTATTTACAAATAAATAAAAATGTACATGGTGTCAAAAAAAGTTAAAAAATGGTTAACCCCTACGTTCTGGAGTATTCCATTAAGTCAATAATGTCCTAATGTCTACGGCACTGTAATCGTTCGAATAATCACTCATTTTTAAACATTTAAGTAAACACAAGCACGGTTACTTTTCAAATGAGGGTGTAGGACGTATGAAACAAGTTTATTCCCTCCCCAACGGACAGCTCGTAAATACAAGAAATTATCTAATAATTATTCTTGAAACGAAGTCTATCAGATTTTCTTAATACAAGTCTATCAGATTTTCTTAATACAAGAACAATAAATTTTAATATTCTTCAAGTAAAATTTACAAGCCCTGATTCTCTTGTCCCAAGAAAAGGGTAATTTTTAGAAAATAAGAAATATTTTACTTGAATTAACGCAATGCGTTTCTTCAATGAAGAAAAATTCTTGAACCAAGAGTTTTTTTCAAGAAATATATTTACTATTTAAAAGAAATTGAACATTCTTGTAACAAAACATTCGTCTTAAATCAAATCAAATTAACTCTATTCAAATAAATATTTTTAAGAAAAATAAAATTCTATATCTAAGAAATCCTTTTTATCCGTGTGGCAATGCATGCTATAGATATAAAACTCACGGTTGGTCAAGTAAATTTCCTACAGGGTGATATGTTAAACGGTGAAAAATTTCAATAACTTCATCCAAGCCCCGTTTGTAAAAAAAATATTTTTTTCTCGTTTTTATTTTGAAATAATGCAGTATTATGTGTTACCTTGAAACGTTTTTCAAGTTTTTAGAATTGGAATCTTAGCAACGACGATATGATTTTTTTTTCGGATTTTATTAAGACATTTAACAGCCGGGAATTGTTTTCGAATTTTGATTCATGGTGATTTTGGTTTTATCTGAAACTTAAATTTGACATTTGAATCACAATCAGGAGGTAAAAATTATAAAGAAAACATGTCACGAACGTAAATATCGGTTCAGGTTTAGTTTTTGCAAATTTTTACCAAAATGTCATTTTGAAAAAGTGGTCTTTACTTAGGCCCCTTTAAAAATAATGGAAGTTTGTTGCTTGTCGCTTCTTCAGAATTATTCAAGGAACAATCTTTCACCATCTTATTTTCTTGTTCTTAAAAAAACTGAGTGTATTGCCTACCAAAAAGCCTTAAATGTACTCTTTTGTAAAAAAAAAATCAGATTTTCGTTGCTAATATTCCAATTCGAAAAATTTTAAAATCTTTTCAAGGTAAGACATAATTCTTCATTATTTCAAAGAAAAACCGAGAAAAAATGTTTCTTTTTTTAAACGGGGCTTGGATGAACTTATTAAAATTTTTCACCATTTTACATATCACCCTGTAGGAAATTTACTTGAAGAACCGTAGGTTTAATATCTATAGCATGAATTGCCAAAGGATGGGGTTAGCAGACATCACAGACCAAAATAAAATCGTTCAAGAAACAAAAAAGGTATGCCTTTTTGAGAAAGGACGAACTTTTTGGTTGCGACACATTGAGTGGTGCGCAGTTTAGATGAATATTTCGACGAGAAAAAAAATAAATTTTCAGGCCCCTGTATCTCTGCAACCCGCTAATCCTTTTTGCCCCCCATTTGGAAAATTAAGGTAGTCCAATAGCTGGCCATACACAGGCGTTATTTCGCGCGGTTTATCGTGGCGTGTTGGGATGTATAGCGGTTAGTATGCACGAAAGAACGGCATGGCAAAAAAAGCGTCATGTGTCCATACACTTGATAAAGTATTCAAATGATTTAGCAAGTGATTGCCCGTGGTATATCAGTTTCAAAGGAAAAATCGTATGTGAGTGGGCAAAAAGTGTCATTTATCGAGTCGTTTGAAACTGCATGTGATCATGTACAAATTTTCAACGTGAAATTTTGCCAAGCAAAGGTAAACCGTGACGCGGAATGTGGCGTGTGGACACGCCACACTCCAGAGAAAAGCACGTCTGAAATCCCTTCCCGTTCTATCATTTCGCGCAGCGAAACTCACTCACGTACATGATTTTCCATATGTTTTTGCAGATAACACGATAAACCGCGCGCAATAACGTCTGTGTATGGCCAGCTAATAGGACAATGATTTGGCAAAGTTTTGTTAAAATCGGAGAAAACATCATTTTTAGGTGGGAACACTTGAGGTGTTTTGCCCCATATTTAAAAAAAATAATTATACATTATAGTCATTAATTACTCTTAATGAGCTTTAGTGCCCTAAAATAAACATAAACATGAAAAATAGTATTTCTTCTTACCTTATTTTTATTTTTTTTTTGAGTAACTTAGCGGACAAACAATTATTACATTCGCATTTCTCGCACCTGTTTCAACCGATATCTTTTTTCTGATTGAATAAATAAATTCAGCTGGGTAATGTGTACGTCCGAACATTATTTGTGGATCACGTGAGTACCAAAAAGTTGCCATATGTATGTTTTTGTTAATATTCTATCGGTAACGCGACGGACGTAACGCAACGGAAAAAATGTCTGGGACATGAGTCAAATTTAAAAAAAGTAGATTAAAATTAATTATTTTATATATAAATTGTTTACTGTATTAACTAAATATGTTATGGATTGCTATAAAGCAACACAAAGTTCTGGTTATTCAATATTTAAAAAAAAAACATGTATGTAAGTTTTATAAAACGCTAATGGGACATGCGAAAATGTGTGTTTTACAAGTTTCAAAATTAAAAAGAAATTATTCTGAAATTACTAAACAAAAATTTTATGAAAGAGTCTAGGCTTGTTATATCTTATTGATTTAAAAACCAAGTGAAAGCCTATAGGCTTTCACTTGGTTTTTAAATCAATAAGATCCGATAATTTTTAACAAAGTTTGGAATCCAAACTTACGGACAGCGGAAGGCGGGTGTTTTTTGAAAACGACCCATTTAAAAAAAAAATTGCACTTATTTATAAAGACAAACTTACAGTTTTAAACGATATTTGATCAATTTATCGATTCCAATGGTCCATTTTATTGAATAACAATTTTATATCACTATTATTTTACAAGTTTGGCAGAAACAATCAACACTGTTGCCGATTTTTTTCAGTAATACCTATATGTCATTTAAAATTTAATAGTGATATTAGAACGGTCATATTCCGTAATAGAAGTAGAAAAATATATTTATACGCGTTACAGCTTAAACATGCAAATCCTGTATTCGTTTTTGCTTAACTTAGTTATTCACTAAAAGTGCAAGCCGAGGTTTGCTTAACTAACTTTATAAAAGCTTCCCTAATGAATATAAAAAATTCCTAAACCCATTTGATTTAACAGGATCTTCCTTTTTCGTAATACTGTTTATTTGATGTATTCATTTTTAAGCTTGCACATGTACAGTAGGGTGTCCGATGTCGCTTAAGCCTCCCTAATTGACGAAACTTTTCCCATTCATTTAACATAATGTTTTTGGAAATTAATTTTTTTCTTGTTTATTATATTCAATAACTTACCAAATATTGTTGATTCTGCTTCTATTATGATCCCTTTTGATAAAAAAAATTTGATATTGGCTCAAAAATTTATTCTGTAAATTTTGTCACAAATTCTTTTATACTGTTTTTTTTCTTCACTTTTTTGTTTAATTTACCGACCATTCAATATTTATTTTGTATTACATTGTTATATTTGTGTTCTTACTGTATATATTATAGTTTACTTATTCACTCTTCATTACTGATTTGAAGGTTCGTTGGGAAAAATGATAAGATAAGATAAACTCATTAATGTAAATGTTTATTTGGTAACTGTAGCCGTCCTCGCGTCAGGCCGCAATTACCTACAATACTACAATTACATTCTATGTTTCTTAACCTACTTAATATTAGAGAACTCTGACCCCGCAGACTTACAAATAGTTTTACCAGAGTAAATTTATTAACAATTCCTCAACGCTTTTCCCGTAACTTTCTATCGATCTATTTCCCTGTTTTACGTTACCTAACTGAACTGAAAGTGAAGTCGCGGATTTTTTGGATAGCAAATTTTTGTTAATGTCCGCAATTAATGCTGTATTCGAGCCGTAACTAGATTTTAACCTTAATTTCGCACTATCTGACAATCTGGTTTTTAGGACATAGTCCGTTAGAAAAACTTTACCAGCATCATTGAGCAAGGCATCATAAAACTTAATGGCATCAATAAGCTTTTTAACAGTCGCTTCCGTACCGTCCATACTTGGAACTAGGGTAGCTGCTGTTTTAATATCAAATTTGTCTGACATGGTGACAATTTGTTGTAAATTTAGACTAATACTATCGTTTAATTCTACCACTTCTGCAAGTTTGGATCTATCATCTAAAATGCTTCGAATTGTATCAATTTGACTTTTAATGAGAGTTACTATTCGTTTAACTTTATCTATATCGTCAGACGTATGGTCTTTCGAATTATAATCTTTTCTAAGACTGTCAAAGTTTTCATATATTATATCAATGTCTTTTGTTTTTCTAGCAGTAGTCTTTTTGCATTTGCGACGCTGCTGATTATCTTTATTAAGATTTGCTAAAAACTGTTCTAACTCTTGATGAATAGATCGAAACTCAGCATAAGCGGCACTCATTAATCTAATATATTTCTATTTTCTTAAAAAAATTACTGAGTAAATTATTATATATTTTAACACCTAAACATTTAATACTAAATCCATAAAATAACCAACAAATATAATATAAATTGCTAAAACTAACACTTACAATTTGTCCTTTATACTTTGTTTGCAAGCTCATCTACTTTCTTGCGTAAATCGGCTAACTCCTCAACGCTCTTGGCCATCTCTTTTCTGGCTGTGTGCTGCATTCTTCGTTGAATCCATCTTTTGATCCAAAAACCTAAGGCAAGGAGTACCATACCGGTGAACATACTTCCAGTTGTCAATCCTCCAATTTCGGCGGCGGTTAGGGTTGCTGTAGCTCCTCCACTGTTGCCTGCCTGAGCAATGATCACCTCTTCTTGCTTTACCACTTTGTTCCCCATATTTGACTACTTTTATTTTTAACACTAAACCAACTATGTGCACATTACGATGTGCCTTGGCAGGATCGCCATGTTATATTTGTGTTCTTACTGTATATATTATAGTTTACTTATTCACTCTTCATTACTGATTTGAAGGTTCGTTGGGAAAAATGATAAGATAAGATAAACTCATTAATGTAAATGTTTATTTGGTAACTGTAGCCGTCCTCGCGTCAGGCCGCAATTACCTACAATACTACAATTACATTCTATGTTTCTTAACCTACTTAATATTAGAGAACTCTGACCCCGCAGACTTACAAATAGTTTTACCAGAGTGCTGAGCAATCATAATTATTTGCAATATACAAATTTAATTTATAAAATATTATTTAAAATAATAAATTGAAAATATAAAAATTGTATACTTATTTCTTGGATACTACAACATGTTAAATTTTATTTTACTATTTAGGGATAATATAAAGTTCATTTTTTTATCTGGTCTGCGGCAACGTTGCAAATTTAGTGTTTTGGTTGGTAAATAAAGAACCAAAATTGGTCGTATTGATTAAAACAAACTAAGCTAGTTATAAATCTAATTGTGGTTATGTATGTTACATTGTACAGTTGTCAACTTGAGTTGTCGAAATTCGTAGTTAAAAATGCAATTAATTTGGCTTTGGTGGTGCTTGGATGAGTAAAATCATATAAAAAAGTAGTTAAATATAGATTGCTTTACGGCCCAGAAGAGAAAGTATTCATAGCGGATAATACTCTTCGATTTGAAAAGAATTTATATAAAAATAAATTGTCCACGTAAATGTTGTCCAATGGTGAATAGGTAATTTGTTAAAGCCAATAAGATTTATAATGTTTTCCCCTCCGAAAATGCCCCTTTAAGAACAATGAAAACCAATAAATTCATGTTTTAATGTATGGGTTTGAATCTGGTGCACCAGTGTATTGGTATCAATTGGTATCAATTGGGAATGGAATTGACTTTAATTGGTAATGGGTAATTCCTGAAAATAATGTGTGATGTAATATTTATAAAACCAAATTCGTTACTTTTTTAAAAGATACATACACCTTAAGATAGGATGGTGCGCATGTAAATACGTCACTTGATGAGTGTTTTAAAATATTTTCTTACTACCTCGGCTGAAAGTTTACGTTTGATGCATTGGTCAAGCTATACGTATTTTCGGCCGAGGTAGTAAGAAAATGTAATGGGCAGGAATCTCACACTTTCTGCCCTTGTAGTGTAATATACTATTAACGTGCTTTTTAATTATCTGCTGCTAAAATTCTTGCTTTTGTAATGATGGATGTTAACTTGCTCTATTTTTTGTTTAACTTGTTGTTTTTGCGTTCGGTAAGGTTCGAATTACTTTTCAGTGTTCAAATTATTGTTATTGCGTTGTGTTAACCTGTTCTTTTTTATTATTGTTTTGGTGTTGCGTTAACTTGTTTTGTTTTTGTTTTAGTTTGTGTCGTGCCATTTGCATTTATTAAAATGCGGTGTGGAATATTTGGATGCAATTCGGACAACCAGTCCAAGAAATAAAAACATTAAATTTAATCGATTCCCGAAAAACTTTGATTTGTGGAAACAGTGGTTAAATGCCACAAAAAGAATAGACAATATTAACGTTAAGACCGCTTCTGTTTCTTCTAAACATTTTCTGGACAGTGACTATAAGTTTAATTTAAAACACCAACGCTTAAACCATAGCCCTAAATGTTGTCAAGGACTGAAATCCATATTATAACACTTTCTAACACTGTCCAGATATTTCTCTATTTTCTTTGATAATATTAGTAATATTAGTAATATTATATTACTATTATTCGTGTATTCGCACGGCAACTACTCATCAAGTGACGTCATGCGCGGCAAGAACCAAAACTCGTACACGGGAGCATCCAGCCCTGCTTTTTTACTCCAAAAATGTCCATAAGGCGATGTACTTTTTCTTCCATTTGGCATATTTTTATCAAAATGAAGTTTTGCCCTCAAAAGGGCTTTTACATTCGAATTGGTTGCTATTATTTTTGGCAAAATTACTTTTTATTTATAATTGACAAGTAAATTATCAATAATAAATATGATTTGTTATGTCAGGACTTTATGGGAGAGTTAATATCTCTGCGATATTCCTATACCTACAAGATGAAGTTGGCGGTAGGTTTTTTGACATACAAAAAGATCTGACAGAACATAATCTGGTACGTGTACGTTAGGGTGTCCCTTATTTGTATTTTTTTACGCATACCCTCTAATTATATTTATTACTTGTTTATATACTCCCAGTAAAAATTTCAGCTCATTCTATAAACGAGAACCCGTGCCGACTTGCATCTAAACCCTCCGTTAGCCAACGTTATGCGCGCGCGGTATTTTTTAACACGAAACACTTTAAAAAGAAGATATACTTCATGACTGTATTTTTCTAATGATTTTATTAAATATGATTACTAATTAATATTATTGCTTTTGTTTCTATCATTTGTTTCACTAATTTAGTTGATTTTATCCCTTAAATATATTAATATACTAATTAGTATTGCCAAAATATACTGTTATATGAAATTTCAGCTTTTTATAAGCATTTCTTTTCTTGATGTCCTCCCAAAAAGACTCTTTTAGTTAGTTAGAGTAAAACCCATTAAGTTTATCAATTTCAGAGTTTACGGCCTATTCACCATACCCTTCCGGGTAACTAGCCACTCCCTGTGAAAATATACATTTTTATCAAAGTATACACATAAATAAAACTATATTTTAACATTTGTGAATAATTTATAATATAAGGGTCACATAATAACAAACACAAAATGACTTACGATCGAAGACCTCGTGACCAACCGTGTTACAAAATACCGCGCGCCTAACGTTCGCTAACGGAGGGTTCAGATGCAAGCCGGCACGGGTTCCCGTTTATAGAATGAGCTGAAATTTTTACTGGGAGTATATAAACACGTAATAAATATAATTAGAGGGTATGCGTAAAAAAAATAAAAATAAGGGACACCCTAGTGTACGTGTATTTAATAGTTATTTAATAGTTAGATTAAAGTTATATATCATAATAAAGCAAGTATACAGAAACCAGCATCTTATTTATATTAAAGAACCCAACATAACATTATTGTCAATTTGACATTGTCAAAGTATTTAATTAAATTCTTTAACAGAAGTACTATTTTTAAATACTAAAAAGTCAAACTGGCATAAGCCAGTGAATGAAGGTAAACGTAATTATCCAATTTATTTTATAAAATAACAGTTTTAAAAGAAAATTACTGCGTTGCATACGGCCCTTAGGGTGGGTACCAGTCCTAGTTAACTCGCGTGTTTATTAAACTACGATTAAAAATAACTCTAGATTATTCCAGTTGTACAAAACCATAACAACCCTGTTTTTGTTAATCCGAGGGCCCCCGTAATCCTAAAAATAGGATTGTTGATAGCACTGATATGTTATTTAAATGTCAAAGTGGCAACTTTTTTAATTTTTATTTGTTTAAATTTCAAAAAGAAAAAAGGTCCAATTTAATTGTCGCTACTTTTTCATCTTAAAAAATTTAAGTACAGGGTCCGGCAACAGAATTGAACGGTTTTAAAAATGCTGCTATGGAAATAGGTACTATTGATTTGATATATGTCAAATAGTGACAGACTTCCCAAGTAACAATTTAGGTTTTATTAGGTAATACAGGAAAGCTTTAAAACCCTTTTTTCTGGATATTGATAAAACCTAATTATCCGCAAGATAGTCATAGGACTGCTTTAAGTCTCTTTTAAGTATAAAAGGGAGAATCCTATGAAGGTTCTTAGGAGTAAATTTGAAGAATTAGTTAAAACAATTTGGCTTTAAGCAAAACAGTCCGGTGAGTATTTTTAAACCATCCATAAAACTAAATAACATAACCCTTAATATTTTTAAATAAGACCGAAATGTCCTCACAAAGTCAACAATAAGACTCATTGATTTAATATAGTTTTAAAGGAGTAAATTTTTATTGTCATTTATTTTAATATTGTTTTAACAAAGTTTTAATAATATTTACATTGGTAGTGGGTCTACCGAATTAAAAATGGATCCCACTAACTGCAAAAATGCAAACGCCATGTTTTCCGATACGTAATGAGTTATTGATAAATATATTTGGCTTTAGTGCAGGGTTTCACGCTTATAATTTCCCAACGAACACCGTTTTTTTGTTAAAGGTAACTGAGATAGCTCTTAATTTTTAACAGGCCACATAAAAACTTAAGTGAAATGAAAATAAGGAAAATTAACCTAAAATATAATATACCTACATATACAAAAAAATGCGTTTTTACTTGCATAGCCAATAACATAATAGAAATAAGATGATGTTTATTACGTTTTAAGCTGTTATTAATGGAAATACAGAGATATTTTTATGAGTTTATAAGGAAAATGCCATTGTGGTTAAGATACCGTACCTAAGGACATAGATAATATTGCGGATCATAATGCTATAGGTATGGAGTCATAAAAAAACAAAAAACATTTTGAAAGTGCGAATATTGTAATTTTGTTAAACTTCTTGTGAATAAATACGTAAAACTTTAATATTTATTAATTAATATTCGGCTTCATGAACGTTGGTATCTTATACACTTCCACATTTAAAATGGTTCCCGTCGTGAAAAATTCTTTGCCAGTGCAGTGTTGCCGCTTGTGGGTATTTTACCAGAAAATCGGGAATGTTCGTCATACTTGCGGCAGTATTGCCAAAAAGTTAATCTGATTATTAAAAATTTTGATGATTACGTTAATTACGATTAAAATATTTTGATTGGTGCATCATGCAATTGAAGTCCGTAATTCAAAAAGGTGTTACTCAATATTTTTTATTGTGAGATAAATAGGCTTAGGCAGAGTTTTTAAATTGTAGTTTTTTTTTAAATAGGGCGAATGTGCAAAAAATTTTTAAAAGAAAACTATTTTTTTACTCTTGTGGGTAAAATCGGGTAATTTGTAATTTTTGGTCGAAAACTACTGAAATTCATCTGGCAACACTGGTTAGTAAATAAAACCGGATAAAACCAAGTTGCATTTCTTATAACTTTTTTGTCGTATGGTACTCCTCTTTACGCCAAAAAATACTTCTTTAAGGCAGATTTATCCTAATAATATCCGCTTTAAAACACTTTGGTATAGATTTAATGTTTTATTAAACCTATTAAACGTTTTTGGTATAAAATGGCGATATTTAGGATAACATTGAAATTTTTAATGCCTAATAGCAATAAAAACAGATGTTTTAAAACAATTTGGCTTTAATATTTTCTTTTATAAAACTTACAAAATGGGCAACCAGCATTGCATGATGTAATGGGGGTTTTATTTTGTGTCGGCCGGTTTTGTTTTTCCAAAAATGCCGTTCAAAATTGTTCAAACAATTGATGTGACTGGCGTTTTAGTCACAGGATAAAGTTGGCAATAATGACTTTTGGGCATTTTAGGCACGGGATGAAGTTAGCTTTATTATAAATTACGGAAAAAATTGGCTTTAAATTCTTCTTTGTGTTCGTCGTAGATAAAGTATTATGCAACTCGTTTTATAAACTTCTCTAGACCCACGTTTTTATTTAACACTCGCTCGCAAGCTTCGCTCGTGCCTAATAAAACTTGATACATAATATACTATTAAATGTGATTCCAATTACCACTGTTTTAATTTTTGTCTAACAACATCGACATCATGCACATTGCACAAGCATGCGAACCAACAACACAATAAAAAAATAAGGTTACCTTGCTAAAAAAGTTATAGGTACCTATTTATATACATACCCTTAAAATTGTTATAAGTTTAGTAACTTTACAGATCAACAGTTTTAAAGGGCCCAAAAATTTGTCTAAAAGGTTCTCAGTGTAAAATGGTTTAAAGTGTAATCCTAAAACACTTCATAAAACTTAATTTAAAAACAATCATAGGATATAAGCCTTTTTTATGGCTGCTTTAAAACCATGTACTCCTTAAGAGCACTATAGAACCAAAGAGTTTTAAAATAGCATATTAATTAATGCACATAAAACCGTATTAAAACAAACTCAATTTTAAAACAAAACAGTTTTATCATATAGTTTTAAAATATTCTATAAAACATTTCTTTAAGAGTATTTTATCCTGCAGTCTCATTAGAAAAATATATTGCCTTAATAACACAGCGTCTCTTTTTTGTGTAACAATAAAACCATATTAAAACCATTATTAAAACTACCTTTCTTAAAAAATGTTACTTGGGTTGTACCTTATTGCCGAAAGTTTCGTGGCTGCTATGGAAATACTACATGGTGATTTGATATATGTCAAATAGTTAAGGATTTCTGCATTGTTGTTTATTGTCTCTAAAAATTGAGTGCTGAGAACGTCGTGGACTGCGCTCAAACGCTTCTCTGACTCTCCCAATATTTTCTTGTGTACGAGTTCCACCGGCGAATTTAAATTTTACACTACTTTTTTCGTTAAAATTTCTTACCCATCTCAAAATGGCATTTCTTGATGGGACTTCCGAGCGCACTGGCAAATTATATTTGCGTTTGTACGAAGGACTGGGTCAGGATACACGAATTTACAGCAGATCCCTTGATTAATCGGCCAGTTTGCCATTGCACATGAAACCTTCGAAAATAAGGTATAATTCTGTTACTATTTGACATATACCAAATCAATACTATTTCCATAGCAGCCTTTTCAACACCGTTCAATTCTGATGCCGGACCCTGTATAAACATGTTTTTATACAATGTAGTGTACTACCTATCATTATTTTGACTTCATAGATGTTGGACAAGACAAAATGTGCAAATAACTTTACGGAAAAGGAGGATGCAATACTGTTGTCCATTTGCGTCTGCAATACAAAGTAAGAAAACAGAGGCCGATAACAACAGAATTATAGCAGAAGCCTGGGAAAAAGTTGTGACCTTATAAAACCAACAAAGTGAACTATATAGATGTAAAAACATGACAAAACCTCTTTAAAAATTAAAAAAAAGCACAGGAAAAAACATGCTGCACAAAAAAGCATGCATATGGTACAGGCGGAGGGCCTCCGCAAGATTTGAAAGAATCAAATATTGAACGGGATATTTTAGAGATCACAGGCGCCCAGTTAACTGGTGATACATAAAAATATGATGATAATGTGGCTTCCCACATATAAGATAAGTTTCTAGCAGTCGCAGTCTTTCAGAGTCTTTCCATGCATTCATCAGTCTGTACAGTGTACACGTCGTTTCGAAATGCCCAGTAAACAAGTAGGTTTATTTATATAAAAAAGAATTAAAATTGTTGTTATATTGTTGCTCGAAGGACCATAAAACGATGCTTGTGTTTGTTTGATGTTGTTGTATTGTTAATTAAAACCACCATAGTGTATGGTTCTTAAGTAGATATTTATTTACACATAACTTAAACTAAAACTATTTAAACAAGTGTAATAAAAACTATATCATTGGAGATCAATTTGGGTAGTCGATACTGCCCATGTGTTTCAATGCTGCTTAATGAATTGAATTTTGCGATTGTCGTCCAACAGTTCGGGTGGTTTTAACCCCCCTCGCTACTAGACATATGATTGGCTTGCCTCTAAAGTGGGGGGGCAATATAAGCCTGCTTAAATTATACATTTACGTTATAAAGAATTAAAAATTGAAACTTTGCTTTAACATAAGCCGGCCACCTTGAAAGGTGTACCTTTCAAAATATGAAAGATTCAACTAAAGTATATCTAATCTTAATTACTGGTAAACATGAACAAAGAGACACAGTGCACAATTCCTAACACTAAATATGTCAAATTGTTGACGGTAAACTAATTACTTATAAACTACTTAAAGTTATAATAATATGTACCTATTTTAAATTAAATTTTATTATTTTACTGTGCGTGTCACTAAAGGCTAGACATTTATATATTGCTTTGAGTTCGTTATTGGCACCAGTGAAGTTGGTGCCGTTATCTGAAAAAATGTCTGAGGGTTTTCCTCGCCTTGCAATAAATTATTTAAGGGCATTCATAAATGCATCTGTTGACAAGTTCCATATAAACTGCCTTTGTTACGAAGCACATAAAGATACACAAATATGCTTTAACAAATATTGCCTTCCTTGTTGTCCCATCTTTAATTACACTGTGCGACAAATTTTGACCTTACAATTTGAACTGGGATGAAATGTGGAAAAATCGAATCTATGCAACCCCCAAAACTAATCTTTAAAGGGGTTTTGCTAGTTTAGCTCGAATAATGGAGATATACAGGGTGTTTCTTTTAACTTGAGACAGCTCAATATCTCGAGAAATACGCATTTCACGGAAAAATGTCTTAAATAAAAGGTTAATGTGACCAAAGGGGACATTATTTGGTGCTACCGCTAGCCACCCCCTACCCCTCCTTAAGGGTGAAACGGGGGGTAACTTTGGAAAGTCAAATGAAATGACCCGATTTTCACAGAGTTTGGTAGTACATAAAAAAATGAATAACTTTTATTTGAAAGTTTTTTTCAATTTATCAACAGATGGCGCTGTAATTCAAAATTTAAGAAAAAGGGGTTTCCTTGTAAAATGTATTATTTGAAACGTTTGAAAAACAAAAATTAACATTAAATCAACATTTGTTATAAATTGTTTTCATAGCCGACTATTGTTGTTAATGTTAATTTTTGTTTTTCAAACGTTTCAAATAATACATTTTACAAGGAAACTCATTTTTCTTAAATTTTGAATTACAGCGCCATCTGTTGATAAATTGAAAAAAGTTTTAAATAAAAGTTATTTATTTTTTTATGTACTACCAAACTCTGTGAAAAAAATTGGGTCATTCCATTTGACTTTCCAAAGTTACCCCCCGTTTCACCCTTAAGGAGGGGTAGGGGGTGGCTAGCGGTAGCACCAAATAATGTCCCCTTTAGTCACATTAACCTTTTATTTAAGACATTTTTCCGTGAAATGCGTATTTCTCGAGATATTGAGCTGTCTCAAGTTAAAAGAAACACCCTGTACATATATATATGTATATCTCCATTATTCGAGCTAAACTGGTAAAACCCCTTAAAGGATTTGTTTTGGGGGTTGCCTAGATTCCATTTTTTCAGATTTGATCCCAGTTCATTTTTTGTGTTGCACAGTGTTATAAATGGGCCAGAAAAATCTAGACCGGATTTTAGAAAGAGTCCACTTATTGTTACGCGTTCAATGGGTAAATCACCCATCTTTTGATTTATTGACCGAGGCTTGTTTAAAACACTTAACGCACTTTTGTATAACTCTTTTTACTGCTCTATTTCCGGACAGTGGTCAATATTGCAGCCTCACATTTGATAACATTAATTGACAACCGCTATGCAAATTTCTTTAATGAATTTGTGAGATTAATAGTTCTGTAAGTTTGTGTTTGGTGGGAACGATTATAGGATGCTTTTGATTGTAACTAATTTCTGCTTTTCTTAGTCTACCCCCAACTCGCAATTTACTGTCATTATCTAAAAACGGACTTAAATTTGATAATTGCAATGATGGTTTGATCGGGTGATTTTTCGTTAACTGCGAAATCTCCTCAGTAAATTGTTCATTTTGACAAAGTCAAATTAATGCCTTTGTGGCGTTGTCTAGCTCATTTACTGATAGATTTTTCGTAAGTGTGTGTTGTTTTTTACAATTATTTATGAATCTTAAGATATATGCTGTTACATTTCTTAATTTCGAAAATGTTGAATAATTATTAAATATCGAGATTTTTTCTGTAGAAATTGTAGCAATGGCTGTACGTTTAATTTCCGGAATGGCTATTGTCCTATTTTCTTGATTGTAAACCGGTATATCGCACCTTGCATGCAATATTTTAGGTTCGTACCACCACAAGTTGGAATTAATTAAAACATTTGGATTGACTCCACGCGAAATGATATCTGCTGGGTTGTTTTTCCCTCGTATATGATACCAATCAGTGCATTGCGTTATTTATGTAATTTTTGCGACACGGTTGGCTACAAAAGTTTTTAAATAAGAAGGTTGTATTCGGAGCCAAGCTAAAACAATTTCTGAATCGGACCAACAATAAATTTTGTCGATTTTAATTCTAATTGAGGAATTGATACTGTTTTTAAAGGAGCCACTTTGATTTCGCGCAAATTAAGTTTGTACTATAGTTAACTTGATTATTTATCGATCGCGCATATATGCAGCAGCTTTCATCCTAAAAGGCGTGTAATTCTATCGAAACAGAATTTTCGCAAAGTAAGGGCCTGTTTGTAATTATTGAATTAATTACTGGAAGCTGACTGATATAATTCAGCCATTCGCTATTTAATTCTTCAGAAATAATGTCATCCCAATTAATTTTTAATAGCCAGAGTTTTTGCAAAAAAAGTTTTGCTTTATTGATTATTGGGCCGACTAAACCTAAAGGATCAAAAATTTATAAAATTAAGGATAAGATTTGCCGTTTTGTACTCGTATATTGTGATTTTACATTTAATGTTGAATTGGAATGAAATGAAAAGTGAATTGTATCTGATCGTGAATTCCATATCAAACCTAACGTTTTCATTACTTTTAAATAAATCAGCTGTATTGTCCGTACACGAGTCTGTAATATTATTGTTGTTTGATGACCATTTGCTCAATTCAAAACCATATGACCGTAATAAAGTATTTAGTTCGTCTTTTAATTGTATTGCGTCTTCAATGCTGTTAGTCCCAGTTAGAAAATCGTCAAAATAAAAATCCCGTATTGCTAAAACTGGTGCACAAGATGTGCCGTACGTAACTGTATTTAAATTGTAAATTTGAATAGTCTCGTCTTGATTGTCTCGCCAAAAAATGCTTTGGTATTTTCTGTCTGACTGATCAACAAGGATCTGTCGGTACATTTTTTTGATGTAAGCAGTCATAACATACTTATGACTTCTAAATCGAACAACGATATCAAAGAGATCGTTCTGAATAGTTGGCCCTACACATAAACAATCGTTAATGTTTAGACCGTCGCTTAATTTTGCAGATCCGTCAAACACAACTCGAATTTTGTTGTCTTTGTAAACTGCATGGTGTGGTGTAATGGCATTATCAATGCCCATATGTTGGAATGAAATATATTCGTCCATAAATTCAATATGAAAGGCTTTTAACTTGTAATCGTTTACAAATTTTGTCTCTAATGACTTAAAACGCTTAAGACCTATGGTTTTTGAATCACCAAGATTTATGAAGGAGTCTTTAAAGGGCAATTTAACAATAAATCTCATGTTGACGTCACGTGTTGTGGTATATTTAAAATAATCTTCGCAATATTGTTCTTCAAATGATAAGGGTTTCTTTATGTTAATTTCCTCTAATTCCCAAAATTTCGCTAATTATTTATTTAGACTTATACCGCAAATATTGTTGCTTTGATTGAAGTTTAATTGTATTGATCCTGCAACTACCCATCCGAGTTTGGTTAATTGTAACATTGGTTTACTGTCACCTAATTGTATAGTTTGTGACTAATAGATTATAGTATATACCTGCGCCTAATAAAAGATCAATCTGTCCAGGTTTATTGAAAGTTGGGTCAGCTAATTGAATGTCTTGACCTATATTTAAATTGTGTGTGTGAAATGGAATTGTCGGAATTTTGTTTGTAATAGTCGGTAGTACTAAACAACGTAATTTAGTGTTAAAGTCATTATATTTAGATTTGATATGAATTTCAGTAGATGCGTGAACCATTGTTAATTTCTGATTAATGCCAGTAATTGATAATTTGAAATCTTGTAATGGAATACCTAACCCTTTTACCAAATCTGCCGTAATAAAGTTACTACCTGAGTCCAAAAGAGCCCGACAGCGTTGAAGTTGACCGTAAGAATCGTAAATGTCCACAATGACGGTGGATAATAAAACTAAGTTGTCATTGATAGCGGTATGACAATTGGCTTTTGTACCTTTTATTGGCATTATACTTAAAGATTGATGACTGCTCTGTGTTGCATTTGGCATATTATCAATTTTAGATGTAGATGGTAAAATTGTAATTGAATCGTTTTGGGAATTTACATTATTTGATTTGTCGGTAAGAAAGTGTAAAATCGAATTGTGTTTATTTTGGCACTTTCTGCAGTTGCTTGATGTACACTTGTTTGTGACATGACCCGGCCTTAGGCAATTAATGCACAATTTAAGTTTTTTGACCTCTTCGATCTTCGGGTAAGAGGTTTAAGAATTGTTGACAATGATAGACTGCATGCGATTGTTTACAAAAGTAGCACACAGGTGAACTATGATTTACTGTAAATGAATGTTCCGTTCGTTTCTGAAACGGTTTTATAAATTTGGATTGATTGTTGCTAATATTATTAGTGAGTAACCTTTTATCGGTTCTTGCAGCGGAATTGTTTAATACCTTGCTATAATCTACTATAAATTATTTTAATTGCAAATATGACGGTAATTCGACTGACTTACATTGTAATTGAAATGCTTTACGAGTTTCTACATCGAGTTTTTGCAACAAAATATTGAATAAAGGAAAATCATTGATCTGTCGGAAACTTTAACAATTTAAGGGCTCCAATATTTTCATCAAATTTATTGACTAATGTTTTTAGATTTTGATTTGTAGCAAACGGTAATTTTGTAAACGTAGCAACCTTCTCCCAATAGGCAGTTGCGAGCTGTCTTTTATTGTTGTACTCGTCCATTAACTTATTATATGCAATAATGTAATGATCATCAGCTACTGGTATAGATTTTATAAATGCCCTTGGTTTAGAGCCTAAATATTTGTCAATATTTGACAACTAAAGATTGTTGTGAATGAGGCTATTGTACAAATCGCGAAAATTCAGCCACGATTGAAAACTGCCTTCAAACTTTGGTAATTGAAGTTTTGTTTATCAATGAAATTGTTACTGTTGCTATGTATTGATGGCGAAATACACTCACTTATTTTTGGAGGAAATAAGCTTTGATATGACGTTTTACTGGCATAAAATGTATTGTCAAAGTCTGATCTTATTTTTTCTTCAGCTGCAAAGTCTAATGTTTTAAGTTCCAATGATTTGGAAATAATTTGCCCATGCAAGTCTTGAAATTCCTTGAATAAAACGTGCACTTGTTCATATATCGAACTTGGAAAGCGCCTTTTTGAATTTCATCTTTTTCGGCTTTAACTGCCATCTTTTTGATATCTTTTAAACGATTTATTACAATGTCACGAGTAAATTGTAGATTTTCTAGTTCCATTATAATTGAAATGTGTAACGAGTCTTATTGATTTGGAAAATGCACCGTATTACATGAAATAATAAATCGTAGTACATGTAGAAAACACTCTGATATGAATAGAAAGGATAGTAAAAGGAATGAAACTTACTGCTTTGTCGTAATGGGCGACCAGGTTTTGTCCCAATCTGAAGACTATAGGCCTGAAGACGGTGGCTTGGATGATCTTCCTATAAATGTCCAGTTCTTATAGAAATGCTGATTGTGTCGTCTTCTAGGATAAGATAAAGTTAATATCCATAGATCAAAGTTTCCTGTATCCGGTTCGGACGACCAAAAAATGTTTATTGTTTGGTATTGTTGCTCGAAGGACCATAAAACGATGCTTGTGTTTGTTTGATGTTGTTGTATTGTTGATTAAAACCACAATAGTGTATGATTCTTAAGTAGATATTTATTTACACATAACTTAAACTAAAACTATTTAAACAAGTGAAATAAAAACTAGATCATTGGCAAAATCGGTTTTACTTTTATAACTTTTGACGACAATTTTACATAGGAGTTGACTGCTAAATGCCCGGGATACAATAAATAATAAATATCTACATTTATTAACCCAAAAAACACAATTTGTTTTACAGAGGGAACTCTAATTAAATAAACACCAATTTACATATAAATACAAACAAAACTATTTTCACTTATTAAGTATTTAAAACACAAATATATTCTGTACATATTGTTACGTTTGTTTACTGTTCGTAGTGTGAATTTAAACACGCACTGGTTTATTAACGAACTAAACAATTTATTTTATGACTTAATTACACTTAAAACACTAAGAAACTATAAAACTAACTAAACATGTTCAAAAGTCTATTTATTTGCACGTATTTTAATTTATTTCGTAGCGAGTACCAAAACTTGACTGACTCGATGATGCGTCGTTCCTTATACATTCAGTGCCTACGTTCCCGAATGTTCCAGCGAGCTCCACACAGCTCTCGATCGCTCGAGCGCTGACTCACCGGCGATGAGTCATCATTCCGAGATCCAGAGCCATACTTGCTAGTAGCAAGCAGAGCTGCAACAAGTCAGTTTTAAAAAGACTTAAATCTTAAGTCTTAAGTCAATTCTAAAATCAAAATGATTTAAATCTTAAGTCAATTCTAAGATAAAGTTCAAATGATTTAAGTATTAAGTCTTTGAATTAAATCATTTTCTTTCAATTTCATTTTCGCAAATTCTTAAATCAATATAAAGTGATTTAAGTCATCTTATGACTTAATTCCTTTAGTAAGTCGTTTTTATGACTTAAGTCTATATTTTTTATTTAAATCGTGATCTAAGAGTTAAGTCAATAAAATGACTTGAATCAAAAATTGTGATTTAAATCAAAATAATTACAATACAACGATTTTTTAAATGTTAATAAAAATTTTATGGTATTAATGATACTAATTAATATTATCTATTATATTATCTATTATCTATTGTAGATACAGATGATAATAAACCACTATGTTAAGAATTTAAAACGATTTATTTTCAGAACACTTACAAACAAAATATAAACTTAAAACACATGTTTTGAGTATATATTAGACAATAAAAATAAAAACTTAAACCACCTTTTTTAGTAGAGTAGACATACAGGGAGGCTACTTCTTTATATACATAAATGGGTAACTTCTAAACGGTAATAGATTCAAACTCTGTTAAAATAGATAAAAGTTGAAGCATTTTTCTTAAAATCGCTGTATTTCAAAAACTGATAACTTGTTGTTTTGTTAACTTTTGTTAGCTGGTTCAACATCCATCTAGAAAAAAAATATTCCTCCCTTAAAGGATCCCTTACTTAATTACTCGAGGTAATGATAGGAAGTTCCAAACTCTCGATTCACGACCGCTCAGATTGTTTTCACTTTGCACTAATAATCACAAATTACTAATTTGAAATTAGACATAACTACGCACGAACATGACGAATGTTGGCAAACAAAATAACAAAATTATAAATCCCCACTTTTTTTAATTCATTTTAGACAGGACATTCAAACGGCCCCTGGCAGTTCAAAAGAAAATGCCGCTGTTAAAAATTTATAAAAAAAATATATGAAAAATCTGATTTAAATGTTTTCTAAAAAGACTTAAATCTTTTTCAAAAAGACTTAAATCTTTTTTTGACTTAAATCGTATGTATTGATTTATAAATGACTTAAGTTTTTTTTATTTTGAAAAAAATATTTAAGTCACAAATCATTTTGAAAATTACTTAAATTTTAAGTCTTAAGTCAGTTTTAGAGAAATGACTTATTACCAAAGGACTTAAGTCATTAAAACGATTTAAATCAAAAAAACGATTTAAGTTTTCTGAGAGCTTGCAGCAAGTTGCTACAATATAAACAATGCATAAGTTAGCTTGGCCCAAAATGTTTTTTATTTCAATTATATTCAATACATCTTATATGACTAACTAAAAAGTACACTTTTTAGTACACTTTTTAGTTAGTTATATTTATCGGCTCCTTTATACAAAATAGACGATTTTCCAAAATTGGAGGTAAAAGGATAAAAATCTAATAAATTATTGTTACGAGTAACATAAGAGTGTATGTTACTATTTATTGTAAAAGTTAGATTGCAATGTTTTTTTTGTTAAGATTATTAAAAATAAAGCCAGTTGTCTGAAAACAATAAATATTTTCAATTGGCGTTATGTAACAAATATAAATATACAAATTGCTGTTTTAGAGAGTAAGCCCGTTACCAAGTCATCCACTGTGTAAACACCTGTTAAACTTTGCTACCGTCAACTGCAACTATTAAAAAAATACCATAGCTTTTTGTGTATTAAGAGCGCAAAGTGATGAAGGGAGACAATACCTCATGAGCAGTGTTGACAACCTCTTCGAACATTTTATCGGTAGATTCTTTGGAAATTTTCGGCAGATGATGATAAAATTTCGGTAAATTTAAATATATGTGTAATTTTTAGTTAAAAAATACAAGTAATAGAAAAATATTTATTAAAATTAAAAAATCTAATAAAAACAATAACATATTTAACTTAAGTTAACAAATGTTATTTGTTAACATAAGTTATATTCAACTTATGTTAACAAATGTTATTTGTTAACATAAGTTACCAAAAATAAAACTGTTAAAAATAGATGTGGCTTGAGAATTAAAACTTAATTTAGAACAATATATTATAGAACAATATATATATATAGTGGCAAAACCGTATATATACGGTTTTGCTACTCTATAGAGTGTCTTAAACTTATGGTAAAAAACATCAATTTTTTAGTAATTTTTTAATATGTCAGCGAATCTTCATTAATTTATCTACAATATTCTTTAATATGTGTTTAAATCAGACATCAAATAAAAAAGTTATTTGCGATTAAAATTCATCGAAAATATTTGTAAATCGCTTATTTTGTCTGTGAGTGTAGTTTAAGAAACAAAAAAGTTATGTCGTTTTAAAAAAAAACTTTTTGGTCGCGACACATTGAGTGGTGCACAGTTTAGTTTAATTAAACGTAAGAGTTAAAAACTAGTTAAAAAAGGGTAAAATAAACTAGAAACTACCAAATAATAACTTCTTGTTAACCAAAAGGTACATTAATCAAGAAGTTACATTTAACTAACATAAAGTTAATTTTACCATAATTGAATTGTCTTTATTACACAATACTTATTACAAAATAACGTTAATTAACGTTGTAGTACAATATTAATTAAATAAATTAACCAGGCATAATATAAATTTAACGTTAATTTAACCAGTCGTGCTACTTGGGCATGATTAGGAAGTTTGCGCATATTGACATTTATTCTCCCTACCACCTCGCCCCCATGATCCTTGTGTCAGGCCCCCTACGATAAATCTGGCGTCAAAGTGCCATAGCGCATTGACCTCGTATTTCCGACGCGCCTAGTTCAACAGGTCTACATTATCTTTTATCTGATAAGGGATTAAAAGCTCGTCAGTTTTGGTCTGGATCACGGCGTTCTCTATAGAGAACGCCCTGTCTGGATACGTTTGGTATACCTATATCTTTCTATAGATTTACAGACGCTCGTAACTAGGCAAAATTAAAAATTTGAATGTTTACCCGATAAAAAAAGATTTTATATAGTTGTATATCATTGTATAAAATGTATATAGAGTTATATATAATTCATATATAATTATATAAAGTTTATATATAATGATATACAATAATTGTAATTATTATACATAATTCTATATAAAATATGTTTTTAAAAATATGGAATTTATATAATTATATAAAATTATATATACTAATTTCCAATTATATATAATTATAAATGAGACCCTATTGAAGTGTCTATATAATAATATAGTATAATATACAATTCTATATAATTATATACAATTCTACAAATTATATATAGGTCTCTATTAAGGTATTTTAAATTGTTTATAATTTTATATGATTATATAATTGTAATTCTATATAATTATATATAAGTCTCTTTTAAGGTATGTAAAATTGTATATAATTCTATACAATTTTATATAAATATATATAAGTTTTTTTCAATTGACCTTAAGGTATATAAAATTGTTTATAATTATATACAATTCTATATAATTATATATAATTTAAGAAAATTAGGTACCTGGATAATGAATATATATAAATATTTTCAATTGGTTAAGGATTTTGATTACAAAAAAGGATTATTAAATATTATGTGGGTAAGTGATAATGATTCTTATAAATCGATTTATTTTTGGTGAAGATTCGCAAGTAGAATTTTAATTAAAATTTCAGCCCTTGACTAAAACGTCATAAAGTAACAGCTTGTCAATGTGTATTTAAAATATTTTGGAAACATGAACGATACTGGGAGTGGAAGTGGGAGTAGAAAAACAAGATTAAATTTTGTGTATTTGTTATATGACCACAAAATACAACTTAATACGCATGCGCAGAAATCACGGCTGGTAATTAATAATTGTTCAAACACCTTAAGCAACAATTGTTTGTGAGGTATTAACATATTTAGAGGTCTCTAAACAATAAATAGGGTAGTAAGCGTCAGTTAACCTTAAAAATTTAATTACAAAGGCAATCTGTACTCATTTAATAGTTTGTGTTAATTTGCCGCCATACGTTATGGTTATTGTAACACTGAGAAAAAGCTCAGATGGCGTGTTTTGGTGTTCTTTGTCGCCTTTTGTTAGCGTGGCGTAAATCTAGATATCGTATTCTTCATAAAGTGTGTTTGTTATATTATAGTTAAAGCTTAAAACTAATTTGCTTGAGTGATTGTTATAATTTGGATATTTCAACAACCATTAGAAAGTTCCAGTGCTTATTAATTGTCTATGCTATAATAATTTTTTGTTTCATATTAAATTGTCTTTCAAAATATATAAAAATATACGAAGTTCAATTATTTTTCTGTAAAAATACCACTAATTTGCTAATTTAACCGACTTTGTAGCTCCAATAATAATGGTGAGGAGGTTTTGATAACATTATATTTTTATATTCCTGCATAAAGTCACTAACTGTCATTTTGTGAAAAACTTAAAAAACATAGTTGTGTGGATTGTTGTTTATATATCCAAATAACCATATCTTTAATGTATAAGTCATATATGCATATAATGCCTAAAGCACTTACTGACTTTTATACATTAAAGATAAGGTAAATTTGGTTAGTAAATTTGAACTTTAAGATTTTACAAAATTTCAGTTGGTTACTTTTTGCAGGAATATAATAATATATGATTATATATAATTATATATAATTGTATAGAATTGTATACAATTATATCGGGTCGGTTTTCTTATATAATTATATATACTTCTATATAATTGTATAGAATTCTATCCAATTATATCGGGCCATTTTTTTTGCAATATAAAAATAAATTAAATGAAAAGACAGTTTTTACAACATTATTGAAACATCGCGATGTTTCAATAATGTTGTAAAAACGATGCATCGTTTATATAAGGTTTGTATAACATAAAGTCTAACAATATTTTCACCTACTTTAAAATACTTACACCCTATTTTTCTTTTAGAAGTGACCTCATGGAAATAAAAAAATGTAAGTATATTTTTTTTTACCTATACTTATATTAAACAATCACATTTTTTTTATAAATCATAAAAATTACAAAAAATAAAGTTGCGATTAAGCATCAATTTTTAGTCGGTTGTCCATGAGCGCCGGCTTGAAATAATCCAGGCAAAAAAAATTACGTGCAATATGAAGTCACTATTTTTAAATATTTAAATGATCTTTATATTCGGTTTTGTTTAGTATTTTAATTTTACATTTGATTTTCTAAGGTCATCAATCTCGCTTGGTGTAGGTCAGTAATGGATATCAGAAAGCGTTAAATGTATTTCAGAGCGTGTACCTATTTCAGAAAGAAATTTAAAAAAAATCGCTGTAGATTCTACATATCCAAGACACATATTATTATTTATTGGATATAGCCGGGTTTGCTATAAAAACGTGGATTTGGCCGGTTTTGCTCCTAAAGCTACCTTTTAAATGTGTTAACATGGATATAATCGGATTTAAACAGAATTATCTTGGTTGTCGATAGAAATGAACCCAAAGATGCGAAATCAAAAAAAAAACCAAAAACTGAATAAAATGGATTTAGCCGGTTTTGCACGGATGCTCCTCATTTGTGCCCCTCCGTGTTACCAGTACATCTAGGAAAGGTAGGTCACCATTATTTTCTTTTTCTATGGTAAATTTAATTGACGGTCTAATGGAATTTATGTGCTGAAGAAAATTCTGTCTCGTCACCATGGTTCCAGATCAGAAAAGTGTCATCAACGTATCGTAGCCACATTTTTGGTTTATGCGTGAACGTGTTGATTGCCATTTCCTCAAAAAAATCCATGTAAAGGTTTGCAACTATAGGTGATAGTGGTGATCCCATTGGTAATCCTTCAGTCTGTTTGTAAAACTTATCCGTTACTTGGAAATATGTTGCTCGTAAGCAACAACCGAGTAGATCTACTATAGCTTCCACGGGTAAATTCGTTCTTTGGACCAGAGTTTCATCTTCGTTCAGCTTCTTGTAAATAATCTCTAGTGACTCTTCAATTGGAACATTCGTGTATAGGCTTTCAACGTCGAAACTGACTAATTGGTCTAGTATTTCTAATTTAGTGTCCATGTTGAAATTCTGAAGGACACCAGGATGGACGGTCACTAAGGTGAGCCAAAAAAACTAAAGCCGGGTCTACAATTGTCGCAGGGGTCCGATCGCAGAACATAAGCTTGCGCAAAGCACCCTGCGACGTGGCGATAAAGCAAGGTTCTTTTGTCAGCTGGGTGCTTTGCGCAAGCTTATGTACTGCGATCTGCGTCCTGCGACAATTGTAGACCCGGCTTAACCTATTGAATTTATGGGTTAAAATGAACCTATATACCGAGAAAAAAATGTCCCCGCAAGGCAGGATTTTTAGCTCAATTTTAAAAGGTGTCGGTGAGCATTTAAAGTTTCCCAATTAAATAACACGTCAAAAAATCTTCTTTCATTATAAATACCATAACTTTTGAACCTTTTACGATAAAACTTTTTACGTCGCGGATTCTTGTAGAGCATAAAATTTCTAAAAAAATCTACCCCAGGACTATGTTTTCAATTAAAAAAATTGTATATTTGAAAGCTTTGAAAAGTGAAAAAAATCAAAATACCTATTCAGTTTTACTGATTTTTTACACTTTTCAAAACTTTTAAACATACGAATTTTTGAATTGAAAAAAATAATCCTGGGATAGATTCTTTGGAAAATTTTATGCTCTACAAGAATCCACGACGTAAAAATTTTTTTCTACTACCTTACTGGAAAACTTAATTTTCCACCCCCGAGCGAGGGAGGAAAAAAAATTTCCTCCATCTCTTTTTTTAACAATTTTACATAAGCAAGAGTTTTGTACCTTGTCTATCCCTATTTGATTTTGTATTTTCATATCGCTCTTTCGATTTTTAAGGAAATATTCTTGCCTTTTTAGCAAGATTTTGCGGCAGGTCTTCTTCGCTAGAACTCATTTTCAAAACGTAGGAAGAATTTCAAATTTATGATAAACATTTTGACAGCTGTTATGTTTGTATTTTCAAAAATACCATAGCATGCAACAAAGCGTTGTCAACATCGGCAACGCAACAACTACTTAATATTTTGTCAAAATTTTATAGCCCCATACCGGGTTAGTAAAAGGAACCGGAACGCTTAATAGTTATTTACGTGTCAAGCTTTGTAAATGAATCTTCACGGGCGAGCTGGAAGTTTGTGGGGTGAGCGACGCAGGAGCGAACCACATAATCCAGTGAGCCTAGTAAAGGTAATGGTAAAAAACATATTTTTGTTTAAACCTGTATATTATAAACGTACGTAAAATGTGAGCGATTGTCCATTAATTTATCTACAATATTCTTTAATATTCGTTTAAATCCGACATCAAATAAAAGCGTTATTTGCGATTGAAATTCATCGAAAATTTGTGTGGATCGATTATTTTGCCTGTGAGTTTATTTGAATTAGTACCAGCATTTTTTACTAATAAAATAGTCGTTTCACTTATAAATAGTTATTTTTTACTGCATAAAAAGTTAAAGTTTGACTAATTTAAGATTAGTCACCATCTTTGACTATTTCTGAGAGTTAAAAGTAACTATTTTCTTATCGTTTTCGGCCAATAACAAAGTATTATTTGAATTAAATGCGTATTTCTAGACTCCATGGTTAAATGGCCCATAAAAACAAACAAAGATGCAAAAAGTTTAGCTCAAAACAGCAACACAAATAATATATTCGACTTTAAAATATTATGAACAATATTTATTGACAATTAAAATTGATTTTTATAAGAGCGGCTGATGGCCGAATGAGTTATGACAGTAGCTTGACAGACCTGAGTTCAATCCATGGCTGGGTCAAAACTTTTTTTTAAATTTAAATCTACTAATTTGACTATTTCATTCAGTAGAATTTGACTAATTATTAGTGACTGCTTTTTCGCTATAAAAATTAGTCAAATATGACTAATTAGTTATTTTTGACTAATTCATTTTAAAAGATAAAAAATAATTCGACTAGGGGGGTAAAAAAAATTAAATTAAATGATAAAGCTATAGATAAAAAAATTAGACGCCTATTAATTCAACTCATTTCAAATCACTGTGAATTACTGTGAATTTTGATATAATAAAAAAAGTATACTATAGGTGTAGTTGGTTTGCTTTTAAAAGCCTTTTATTTATCGAAGATAGGGATCAGTCAAGAGTTACCATAAATACAGAAACGACCATAATAGACGTAAGTAATTATAAATTATTTTTAATTTATAGAAGGATAAATTGAAACTTATTATATTGCAAGTTTGTCTTTTCTAAGCATTCATAAATTGCCATGAAACTGAACCATTTGTAAAAAAATATACCGTAAATTCCTCCCTTATTTCTTTCGCAAGAATTGGTGCTCGACGTGGTAGGTACATTTTTTAATGGCAGAAGTGCAAAAAATTGTGCAGGTGCAGTATTGCCATAATAATAATTTCCGCCTTACCTACTTGGTTCCAACAACAAAGGTTTCCTTAATAGCCAGAAAACTAATGCCATTATCCCGAATACATTTTCTACTACTCTACGAGCACGGCTTAGTCGATAATTAAATATTCTTTCTTTAGATCCTTTTGGATGCACTCCTGAGTATGGTTTCATTATGTTTTCGGTAAGAGGAAAAGCCTCATCAGCTATAAAGACATAGGGTACTTTTTCTCCTTTTTTCAAAGGTGTTGTAAAAGCTTTGCCTGCATAGGACGATAAATTTCAGTATTCCTAAAAACACCGCCGCACAGTGTTTCAATTCTTGAAATTTTCGGCAAAATATCAAGGAGTAGTCAGATTCTCCTAAAAATCCGTATAGAGAGGTTTTTGGGGTCGCTGATAACGAATCAGAATCAGAATTCCAAAATTCAAAATGGCAGATCCAAAATGGCGAACATATTTATCAAAAAATTGACGGAATAAATTGAAAATCACCATACAGGGGTGTTTGTGGTCGCTGATAAGGAATCAGAACTTTAAAATTCAAAATGGTAGATCCAAAATGGCGGACATATTTGTCAAAACATTGCCGGAATAAATTGAAAATCACCATACAGGGGTTTAATCTGGAATCAGAATTCCAAAATACAAAATGGTGGACCTCAAATGGCGGACATTTTTATCAAAAAATTGTCGAAATTAATTAAAAACCCATACTTATGGGTTTTTAATTAATTTCGACAATTTTTTGATAAAAATGTCTTCTTAAGAGGTCCTTTTTTAAATGTAAATAAAACATATTTTTATAAAATAGCTTAATTTAGTTTATTATAATTACATTTATATGATATTATTAAAAGAATTATTATAATAATATATTTACATATTCTAAACGCCATTGGCGGCTGGTGAATTTGGGTACACCGCGATATATCAGTTATTAGACATGGGACCCAAACCAAATTTATATTAGTTCATAATGACAAGTTCTGCGCAAGCAGAATTTGAATTAAAGTTTGCAAAAAAGTTAGTTTTTTATCCTCCGGTCCCCCAAATTAAGATAAATCATATTAAAGTGGTGCAATATTTAATTCACTGCAGTTTATCGACAAATTTCAAAATTTATTTATACAATTTAAATATAACAGATTTTATACTTATAAGTATGTTATTATTTCTTTTACTTTATATTTCTTAATTCGCTAAAAAAATTGTCAACACAAATAACCACAATTCAAATTTGATATTAACACACTACAATGCGCAACGAACCTACAAGAGGTGCGTTAAATATGTAAAATCGGTGTTAAATATCTTAGTAGTCACGAACGATTTACGCAAGTGAAAGTCTAGACCCCGCTGTTGTAATAAACGTTTTGAGTTAGATCCGAGTGAATCGAGTAAACGTCATGAACGCAACCAAGAAATAAAAAAAAATATTTTGTAAAGCAAAAACACAGATACGCGCGCGATATAGGCTTAAAATCGCGAGGTTTTTTTACCACAACCGTGCCTGTAGTTTTAAAGAGCCGGGGGCGAGTTGGGGCAGACAAAACTCTAAGCTATTCAACGGATCTTGAACTCGTGCCTTACAATAGCTATAGCTCCATTGTTCTAAGAGCTCGATTCAAAGTTTGCGATTTTAACAGACCGATCTTGTCGGTTACAATAACCCGTTGTACCAGCAAAATCTACGAAAAACAAATACATATCTGAATTTTACATTGCTTAAAGATCACCCTTCAATCAATCCGCATATCAATCGGACACACCAAACACAAGTTATTCACTTTTAAACAATAAACAATTCAATAGCATTATATACATAAAACAATCACATATTTAAAATATTGCCCCTTAAATAAAATTGTTAACAATAAATAGATTAGGTATTTCCCATAAGGAATTTCTTATTACTTTTTTGAATATTATGTAACACAGGTAGATTTAAAATAAAAATTATTACAAAGAAAACCAATATTTTTGTTATATATAACAAAAATATTGGTTTTTTATATATAAATTTTGCACTACTTAGTATTAGTTTTAATACATTCTGAAAAAGCTACTGTGTAGCAAAACAATTGTCAACATTCAAATAAACTACTTGAAACTTTCAAAACATAGTTGTTTTTATATTTACATAGTTAATATGGAGTTTCATCAAGTAAAAGTCGAAACAATTAATAATCGTCTTTATTTACTTACACATACATATCGCTAAATTTATGACAGTCAAAGTGGGGTGCAAAGGCGGATCCGGCTGCCTGACAAAAAAAATGACCGTCAAACGTTTGTTTAATAACACCCAGTGACGATCAAGTCCGTGCGCAGAAATATTTTCCTGCAAGACTCTCGCACGAGACTTCAGAAGTCTCGCGCGAGACTCGAGACGAGCCCAATAAAAGTATCGTCTCGTCCGGTCCAAATATCGTCTCAAGTCTCGTCTCGAAAACGAGACGAGACCATGCGAGACTCTCGAAAACGAGACTCTCGTGGGAATCACTACCTTCAACTGAAAGCGTCCAGTTGAAACTGATGTACAAGACAAAATATACTTATTTTATATAATTTTTTTCAAAACAGGATGGAGACAGGTATTAACTACTCATCTAACTCAAAATTTACCTGAAAAAAAAAGTCAATTTTTGAGGTTTTGCCGATATTTTCGAGAATTGAAACACTGTGCGCCGTCAGAAATTCTTCCTTCACAGCCCACGTCAGCAAAGATTATATTATAATTAGCATCAACCACTGCAAATAACACAGATTGTAGTATAATGTGTTTTCTGTCCATTGAACCACGCAGTGTGGAAAATTCCAGATTGTTTCAAATTGCTTAGCAATACTTGACCATTCCTATGGCGTTAAAGGCATCTAAAAAAAAATATTTTTTTCAGGACGAAGTCAGCGAGGAAACTAGTACTAATGCTAATAAAACCGAAAACCATGAATGTGCATTTGAGCAAGCATTTCAGCCTATCGAAATCAGGGAAGAGAACGATGACAATTTTGAAAATCCTACACAAATTGAAGAAAATAGTTGCGCAACCAGTAACGCGTCAGATTCCAAAAAAGAAAAGGAAAAGTTTATGAAACCACAAACACCGAAGCGTAAAAAACAATCTAAAACCGATAGCGTGAATGATAGTCAATTACAGGCCGCCTTAAATTTTCCACAACAACCAGATGATCCAACTTTGCTATATACCCAACATTTGGCTAATAAACTAAGGCAGTTTTCAGGAAGAACAAGAGCTATGATTAAACACACTATTAATCAAATTGTTTTTGAGGCAGAGATGGGACACTATGATAACTCTCACTTCAGAACACAAGTACCAACTCCTGCTTTTTTTTCAAATGCAGCGCAAGGGTCTCCTTGGTCAGCTCACAGTAATAGTTCCTCGAAATCTGCTCAACCAGATGAACAAGCACAGGAGGAAGACAACCTACCTACTGTGCTGCAGCCTTTTATTACATTGTAGCGTAGTGTCGTGTTCAGAAAAATAAAAAATAATAATCGGAACAAGATTCTTAGTTTTTTTATTCCTAGTAATAGCTAACTATTTTTTAAAAGCTTACCTTTACGTAATTTTTTAAAGAATCAATAAGTGCAGTGCAAACTTCTGGCACTATTTCTAAAATAGCTTGTTTAGAGATTTTAAACAGATACTGCAAACTTGAGTAAAAATCTCCCGTGGCCAAAAATCGTAAAGTGGCCTTTATTCATCTGATATAGCCTTTCTAAAATTTGTGTCCATTTTCTTCCAACCAACTTAAGTAAAATTTGAAAATCGGGTGGGGACATTTGTACAAAATTTCTAAATTGCCTCGTTGTCTCATCGAATGCTAACGTTTTTAATAGGTTTTCACCATCACTCTGGCTTCTACACTGGAAAAGTTTTGTTGTCCAATAACGTCTATGTTTTTCATTTTCTTTCTTCTTATTATTATTTTGTTATAGGTAATTTAGTATTATAAAAACCGCGCACTTGTTTTTACTAATAAGTTGGCATGATGGCACCCAAAATAATAACTATATATAGGTAGACGCTACCAAAGATAATCCTACTTATTTATCTTTTTTGACGCTACTAGGCACTCATATTTCAAAAACAAACTAAAAAAATATTCAAGTCCACATTAAAACAAGCACTCGAGGGTTGTTTGACGCAAATCTCTTTGAAGTTGGCAGAGAAACCGACAGACCGGTGGTTAGCGTGTGTTGTATCTGGCGAAAATATTTGCGTGTTTTTTGTGCAGTCTACAGTCTATCTATAATTATTCTAACGAACACGAGCAAATTTGCGTCAAATACAACGAACAACGTAAATATATATTGATGTGGAACGGCTTAATAAATATAGGACTACAGGTTTACACTTTAAAATTACACATAACAAAATACAATCATGAAGACTTACACAGAGGGAAAGGAGTGGTTGTAAACACCGTAATAGGTTTATATTCACCTTAACGTAACATTGTATTTTGCCGACCTCATATGGGTTTATAGTAAACACATCTTAAAGTATATCATATTTATTTGTTAATAAGAGTTAGTTCAGTAACAGTTAAAACATTAGTTAGTTACTATTAATAAAAAAAACGCTATGTTAAAAAAATATTCTTATAGTAATTGGTCTTCACTTAATAGTTAATCCACAGGCGCTTTATATTAGAAAAGCCTATTTATAGTAAATGAACTTAAGGTAATACATCATCCACAAGAGCTTTGTATTAAAAAGGCAATAGGTGTTTATTATAATGCGAGAAATAATAATAAATATTTTTATTAATTGCAATTATCAATTCATATTTTAACTATTAGAAATGTATGATTATTAGTATAGCATGTATTTATATCAGTGCGATTGTTTAAGGTAATAAATAAAAGTGTGTATTTATAAGAAAATTTATTTTTAAAAAAAGTTTAAAAATATTTATAGTGTAACAGAACAAAAAAAAAGAAAGTGGCGTCTGGGGGGTTTTGGGTATACCGATACTAGTTATAAGACATGGGGCCACACCAACTAAGATATCGGCATAGGCAAAATCCACCAGCCGCTATTAAAAAATGAATACATTTAGAGTAAGCTTACACCTATGAGTACATAAAAATAATAATAATTAAAGTAGTAAAATATTTTTAGAAAAAAGAATGTAGTGATATTTTGTTACCGAAAGCTCATAAAAATGAGTGGTAACTTCTGATTTCAAATCAGTGATTTATAGTTAGAACTATAATAGTTCTAAAAGAATTTAATTTTATTTTTTTAATGCTTTATGTGGTGATACACCTTTAATATTTCTACAATTATTTTATAATTTCAATGTTTTTATACTCTTTATACTTAAACTCTTTATACTTATACTCTTTATACTTATTTTTATTCGCTTCATTTTGTAAATTCAAATATTATTTAAGGTTTTTAAGTTTTAAGTTGTATGTAGCAAGATATACATAATGTCATTTCTTTTTATACCTGGACCTCGACACTTGACTCCCCGGTTCTTATTCAACAAAGAAGTCAAGTGCCTTGCTATTTTTGTAGAATCCCAAAACTACCTACTTTCCCTTTTAAACTTTGTAAAAGGGACAGATCGGTTTTTGACCTCTCCGCGACAACATCTTTGTTACAATAATTTTTAGTATCTTTATTTTTAAATAAATCAGTTAAAGTTTTTATAAATACGGTCGTGCTTTTATTTACTCCTCTTAGTACCTAACGTACCCACAAATTGGTGACCCCGACGTGATCTATTTTTTGAGAGTAGTCGCATTACGTACGTTGTGTTTTCGGTGTTGTGTGTGTTCTCGCTATTCAACCGCGCGTTATCTTTGGTTTTTTAAAATGCCAGACCAACATCAGGACCAGGCCAATGCTAACCGCCAACAGGCCATAGAAAGGGTTGCAGTGCGAATCCCACCATTCTGGGCTGCTGATCCTGAAACATGGTTCGTTCAAGTGGAGAATCAGTTTATTATCTCCGGCATCGTAAGTGAGGACACTCGTTTTAGTTACGTAGCAGCGAACCTTGACTGTAAGTACGCTATGGAAGTGCGTGATGTGCTAAGTCGACCGCCAGAGACCAACAAATACACATATTTAAAAAATGAGCTTATCAAGCGGCTAAGTTCATCCCAAGAGCAGAAAACGAAGCGGCTCTTGGAGCACGAGGAGATAGGCGACAGGAAACCGTCGCAGTTTTTACGCCATCTCCAAAACTTGGCAGGCTCGGTTGTACCGGACAACATTGTAAGGTCATTATGGGTAAGCCGGTTACCCATTTCCATGCAAGCCATTTTGGCTACACAAGCCAACGCCAGCTTGACGTCAGTCGCCGATCTCGCAGACGCCGTCGCAGAAACCACAGCTCGCCCGCAAGTTCATGAGGCTGCCGATGGGGGTTTAACGACGCGAGCCCTGCTGGAGCAACTCTCTGCGCAAATCGCTGCTTTGACAACAAACCACCGGCCGTCCAGGTCAAACGGGTATCGGCAACGTTCCCGCTCCCGAAGCAAAAGCCGGCAACAAGGCGCGGGCAAAGACAGTAATTTGTGTTGGTACCACTCTATATTCGGCGCCAAGGCAAGAAAGTGCAATCAACCGTGCGCGTTTAGTTCGGAAAACGACCAGGGCAATCGTTAATGGCGGCTAACGAATTCTGCCTTAACACGCGCCGCCTATTTGTGACAGATCGCGACACAAAAGTGACATTTCTCGTTGACACTGGTGCTGACCTCTGTGTTTACCCGCGTTCGCGTATACGAGGGTATGTTACGAAATCCTCCTATGAACTCTATGCAGCAAATAACACCGTGATTTCAACGTACGGTTCTGTGACGCTGACTTTAAATTTAGGTTTGCGCCGTTCGTTCGTGTGGCGTTTCGTCATCGCCGAAGTGACAAAACCTATCATAGGAGTGGACTTTCTCGAGCATTTTAACCTCCTAGTGGATATCCGCAACCAGCGTCTTATCGACAATGTTACGTCATTAACTGCCAACGGCAAATCCGTCACCGTGGCAACGCCGCAAATAAAATCAGTTTGCGGAAATTCTAAGTATCATGCCGTCCTAGAGTGTTTTCCGGAAATAACTAGGCCGGCCGGAATACCTGCGTCAGTCAAACACTCTACCTGTCATCATATTCGCACGACGCCCGGACCACCGATCGCCTGCAAACCGCGACGTTTAGCACCGGATAAACTTCAAATCGCGAAAAAGGAGTTCAAAACAATGCTCCAACTCGGACTCGCGCGGCCGTCCGAGAGCAGCTGGTCTTCACCGCTACATTTGGTCCCAAAAAAATCAAATTTCGAGTGGCGGCCTTGCGGAGATTATCGCGGTTTAAACGCAAGAACTTTACCGGATCGATACCCCGTTCCGCACATTGAAGATTTCGCGCAATCTCTTAGTCGAAAGCGGATATTTTCGACGATAGATTTGGTGCGGGCGTATAATCAAGTTCCGGTAGCAATAGACGATATCCCGAAAACCGCGATTACAACTCCGTTTGGGTTGTATGAATTTCCTTTCATGACGTTCGGACTTAGAAATGCGGCACAGACATTTCAACGTTTTATAGATGAAGTTCTACGCGGGCTCGATTTTTGTTATGTGTATATAGACGATATTTTAGTGGCCTCTAGTTCGGAAAACGAACACGTCGAACACCTCAGAACCCTGTTTACTCGCCTCAGAGAGTACGGTGTTGTAATTAACCCGTCCAAATGCGTTTTCGGTTCTAGTGAAGTAAAATTTCTCGGCTACAGCGTCTCGCAGGATGGAACGCGTCCTCTACCGGAGAAAGTCGAAGCAATCGAAAAATTCACCAAACCCGACACTGCGAAACAGCTACGACGTTTCTTGGGAATGATTAATTTTTACAGACGGTTCATTCCTGGCGCCTCTAAAATCCAAGCCCCGCTTAACGATCTTCTAAAAGGCAACATTAAAGGAAATACCAAGTTAAAATGGTGTACTAGCGCAGAAGAAGCATATGAAGCGTGCAAACACGCCCTGGCGCAAGCAGCTCTATTGGCACACCCAGACGTCGAGGCGCCGCTGGCGCTCGTCACCGATGCTTCAGACAACTCCGCCGGGGCCGCCCTTCAACAACTAGTCAGTGGTCAGTGGCAGCCGCTCGCTTTCTTTTCAAAGAAGCTCAGCCCAGCAGAACAAAAATACGGCGCATATGATAGGGAACTTTTGGCTATCTACCTGGCGATAAAACATTTTAGGTACATGGTTGAGGGCAGGTTATTCATGGTACTTACAGACCATAAGCCAATAACTTTTGCTTTCAACCAAAAACCGGAGAAATGCTCTCCCCGACAATTTCGGTACCTAGACTTTATCGGTCAGTTCACTACAGACATACGTCACATTTCCGGGAAAGACAATGTAGTCGCAGATGCCCTCTCAAGGGTCGAGGAACTCGCAAGGGCGATCGATTTTCACGCACTTGCGAAAGCACAGGAAGATGACACTGACCTACAAAAGTACCTGCGTTCGGAGACTGGCTTGCGGCTAAAAAAGGTTCAATTGCCGGGCACAGATGTCAACGTGTTTTGCGATTTATCGACGCCGACAGCACGTCCTTTCGTTCCGCCAGCATACAGAAAAATGGTTTTTGATTCCCTGCACAGCTTGGCGCATCCAGGAATAAATGCTTCCACGAAATTAATCACGCAGCGCTACGTATGGCCTTCAATAAAATCGGACTGCAGGAGATGGGCACGCGCGTGCCTAGAGTGCCAGCGATCAAAAATCTCGAGACATGTGTCAGCTCCTAGGGGTTCGTTTGCTCCGCCCTCTAGTCGGTTTGAACACATTCATATCGATTTGGTTGGACCACTGCCCTTTTGTAGAAACTTCAGGTACCTGTTAACGTGCGTCGATCGTTTTACACGCTGGCCAGAAGCGATCCCGCTAGAAAACATCGAGGCCGACACGGTTGCCAGGTCATTTCTCGAAGGGTGGGTCGCACGTTTTGGTGTACCGTTACGAATCACTACGGACCAGGGACGCCAGTTCGAGTCGCAATTGTTTAACCGACTCAGCAATTTAATTGGTGCTACACATCTACGCACAACTGCTTTTCACCCATGTTCCAATGGTTTAGTGGAACGATTTCACCGGCAGTTAAAAGCAGCGTTTAAATGCCACGATGGAGAAAATTGGGTCGAAATCCTGCCAGCAGTCCTGCTAGGTATTAGAGCGGCTTGGCGAGAGGACTTATCAGCAACTTCTGCAGACCTCGTTTATGGCGAAACACTTCGACTTCCTGGAGAATTCTTGGTAGCGCAAGCAACAAACGACGATTTAGAACCAGAAACGTACGCCAAACAAATAAAACAGCATTTCCGGGCCCTGCGTCCTGTTAGCAACACAAGCCACGGAAAACAACGTACTTTCGTTTTCAAAGACCTGAAATCAACTTCCCACGTGTTCGTTAGACATGGCGCTCAGCAAGGAAAACTACAACAAGTTTATGACGGACCCTTCAAAGTTGTAGCGAGAAACGATAAGACGTTTACGGTTCAACTACGAAAAGGAAACACAAAAATTTCCATTGACCGATTAAAACCAGCCTACTTCGCAGCCGAAGACCACCCGCCGGCCGTTGCATCAAAAATAAATGAGGAACCGACAACATTGCCCTGTAGTAAAAGACCCGAAAACCAAGACCAACCGGCGCCAACCATTACAAGAGCGGGAAGACACGTGCGTTTTCCAAATCGTTGGCAAGGGACATTTACGTAATATTCCTCACCTCACCTTCACGTGATCATACTCTGATCACTGGTAGGGGGGTGATGTGGTGATACACCTTTAATATTTCTACAATTATTTTATAATTTCAATGTTTTTATACTCTTTATACTTAAACTCTTTATACTTATACTCTTTATACTTATTTTTATTCGCTTCATTTTGTAAATTCAAATATTATTTAAGGTTTTTAAGTTTTAAGTTGTATGTAGCAAGATATACATAATGTCATTTCTTTTTATACCTGGACCTCGACACTTGACTCCCCGGTTCTTATTCAACAAAGAAGTCAAGTGCCTTGCTATTTTTGTAGAATCCCAAAACTACCTACTTTCCCTTTTAAACTTTGTAAAAGGGACAGATCGGTTTTTGACCTCTCCGCGACAACATCTTTGTTACAATAATTTTTAGTATCTTTATTTTTAAATAAATCAGTTAAAGTTTTTATAAATACGGTCGTGCTTTTATTTACTCCTCTTAGTACCTAACGTACCCACACTTTATATTTCCTGTTTTATTTCAATTTACCCGGCTCACTATATACCTATATATCCGTAGGTATATACCGAGCCCGGTATATAAAAATAAAAAAATTCCTTTAAGAACTTTCTAAAAATCCGAAGTTACCACTTATCTATAATGAGCTTCCGGTAACAAAATATGATTTCATTATTTTTCATAAAAATATTACTTTTAGTATTTTTTTTACCAAGAAAACATAACTGCCGTTTCTGTGCAATGCCACTGGAGTGATATTCGGTAGTTAGTTAGTTGTAGTTAGTTAAGTGTATACACTTGGTTCCTGACAATCTGCCTTGGAATTTTCCATAATTTGTACACAAAAAAACTTTTCCACTTAATGATGCAACTATTACTATTATATGATGGAAATCGACTAAATCTCTTAAGAGTCTTAACTGAACTAGTCGAAACTCGCATAGCCTATGCGGCATGGGTACTTTTTTATCCCCACTCCAGTGGTTTATTGGGTATAAATGAATCTTATTACTAAATAGTAATAAGATATATCATATAACACCATGCTATAGCAATAAATAATATATAATAATAAGTATTAAGAAATCTGTTTGGATAATAATAATAAAAACGTCTACGAGTCATCTATTCGTAGATTTATTATTACCCGATAAGTTAACTATATATTACCTCATAGTGTATATATTATAATATTGTGTAAATATTGTAAGATTACTGATATTAAACCAGTGTAATACATTTAAACCATGACAGCTAACTATTATTTATATAACTTTTTAAATAACCGCCAAATTATTACCTAATACTCTTTTTTTTGTTAATAACCAAAACATCAACCAGCAAAACACCTTTGTGTGTTTAAAATCTATTCTATATTATTTATTAAAAAATTAGAGATCTTATCTTGAGGCAATAATTAAGTTCTAGGAATTCATCATGTTTTACCAATTAAACAAAAAGTTTATTTATTATATTTCAAAATTTAAAAATTATAACTTTATGGTACTTATAAAGAAATGTGTTCGTAACTTATATTTTTAATAATAAATGAGTGTTTTCTCTCTGTGTATTAATATATTATGACATGAAATATGTGCTCCTGTATTCTTTTTATTTGATTTTTAGGTTTTGTAAGTTAACTAACTGTAACTTAAGTATCGAGAATGATCACAAAACACTAAATCTGAATAAACTGATTTTTTGGCTAAAAGTTGCAAATGTCCAGTAATAATTATTACAAAAAAATAGAAACCGTCAATATATGAACGTGACTCATCCGACACATTCGTAAGAAGCAATCTATCGAAGGTCACGGTCCAGTGCAGTCTCGTTTGTAAAAAAATTTGAGTGTAATGTTGGTTGCTATACTTATGATATATTTGCTTTTAAAGTTAAATAATTAACATCTAACATAATTAACATCTACGATAATTAAATAAACTGTAATTTTCTTAGAAACTAATTAATAAATAAACTTTTCTTTTAACTTTAATGAAATATTCTATCATCTGATTACAGAACGTACACTTGTGGCGACATCTCTGATTTTAATAACAAATTTTTAGACCGACCCAACCCCACTTTCTTCCAATTAAATTCTTAGTATAGTCTGAAACACGTTTGGAATTGCATATTCCCCTCTCGTGAAACCGTCAAACTTGTTACAGAATATACTATTCTTTTAACTGTAAACGCAAATATTTCAGAATTGGTGACAAAAAACAAAAATGTTTACGCAGGTCAGGTACAAAGTGAAAGATATTTAAATTGTGTGGATATAAAAACAACTTGCGTTAGTTTCACGAAATTTATTAAATATTGACAATTGTTTCGCTACACAGTAGCTTCTTCAGAATGTATTAAACTAATACTAGTACAAAATTTATATGTATAATAAAAATATTTTTGTATTCTAGCCTAGAATTTCTAGGTAAGGATTTTTATACGACATCTACCTGTGTTACATAATATAAACCACTGCCTCTACAACGTTTAAAACGATTATTAATCCGTAAACACACAGTAGAAACAAGATATGCAAAAACAAAGATCATATGACATATAAAAACAAATGGCCGACGGTAAAGTTGGTTGCCTTACTATGTAATAAAATAAAATAAATTCCTAAAACACGAACTCTACTGACTTCCAATAAAATTAAGTAACAAGCTAGGACACAAGCGTCATATGTCCATCTTTGTCCAACACCTAGGCAGTTTTACATCACAGATGGCGCATTTTAAACCGGATGCTTAAAAACCTACGTGTGAGTACATTTACCGCTGCATCGAATGTACAAGACAAGTAAAACATTACTGCTAGCATGTCTGAGATATGTTCGGCACCCGATGAGTCACGTTCATATATTGACGGTTTCTACTGTACCTAATGTTAATAAATATACATAAATAAGTAAGCAAACATGCAAAAACCGATAAATCCATTTTTAAATTTTAAGAGTAAAGTACCTACCAATTCTTACTAATTTTGGTAAACTCTTTTGACTTAGCACAGCATTTTAAGAAAAAACCAAAACAGAGACAACTCAACAGGAGCAACATCCCCTTTAAAAGTTTTAAAAAAAATAATTTATCGTATTGATCAGGGTATTGATTAACCTTAAAACACAAAGCATTGACATTAAAAAAATATCCGTTAAAACGTCACCAATCGTCCTAATCTCGCGCTCCATCTAACGCTCAAGGAACGAAGTACTTACTTATGTGGACGCTGCTTTTGTACTTTAGAGATAGAAGCTATATCACCTTCTTCCACCCTGACTACAACCCAAGTTTGTATATTTTTGGTACGTCGTTGTGGTAAACTTATTCGCAAGTTGTGTGAAAAATGTGTGCAAGTGTGGTAGTTTTAAATCAAGCTGTTTATAGTAAAACAAATCCTTCTCTGATTGGTTGATTCAAGGTTATTTATTAGTGTGTTTTGTCTTGACATACCAAAACAACGTCCCTCTGGCCGGTGTACTGTATAAAAATATAATTGCAGTTGAGTTCCTAAATCTAAGTTTGAGTGTAGGTAGCCGTCAGAACTACTTACCCTAGGTAGGTGTACCACTTTTGGCCACTTTAAGGGAATTTTTCACTTTGAATTTGTACTGCAAGCTTATCCTTAAAATTTAATTTGCGCAACTGGTTTTATCAGATTCGTGTTTATTTTAGGAAATAAATTGCATGTAAAAATGTTTTGACAAATTTAAATCTATTAAAAAAAAAATTGTTTTTGCATTATTGCACTCTGTACCGGTTATGGCCACTGAACCACTAGATTTGGCCATCTGCACGATATAGTTATGGCCACTTGTACAACCCTGATTTGGCCATGCCCGACTTTTTATTAAAAAAAAACACCAAGCACCAAAAAATATATTTAAAGTTTAAAAATTAGGTATTAAAATTTTCTATATTAAATACAGTGTGAAACTCACTTATGGAATAAAATTCGTTATTCGCTGAGAAAAGATTTTTATAAAAAACGCTCGGACAAGTAAACTTTAGTTTTTTATTTCAAATCTTATAATAATAATTTTAAATTTGATGCCCCCACCATTTTCCCCCCCGCACATTAGGCACCCTTATCTTAAATAACAACCCCACTTTTTTTCATCGAAAATTGATAGTGCACATTTTTTTGAGTATGACGATACCATATAAGTAGGGTTTAGTAAACAGTTTAAATTCAGGGTGGAAATATAATGACAAATTAAAAAACTAAACTTTTTATTTTAAAATTAATTAAAAATTCAAAAATAAACTGTTCTTCAATCTTATAAATGTTCAAAATGTCCCCCGTCCACTTCCTGACACTTTAGTAATCTACTGTGAAATTGTTCCCGCACTCTGTTTAAAACCTCCGGTGTTATGTTCCTAATTTATCTAGTAATTCTGTTTCTTAATTCATCTAAATTAGCAGGTTGTGTTTTAAACACCCTTGTTTTTTTAGATATCCCCATAGAAAAAAGTCTAGAGGTGTTAGATCCGGTGATCTTGCTGGCCATTCTATAAAACCTCTTCTTCCGATCCACCTGTGTGGAAAGGTGTCATTTAAATAATTCCGTACAGGAAGAGCATAGTGGGGTGGGGCACCGTCTTGTTGAAGCCATATCCTTTCATTGGGAAGATTAGGTTCCAATGGATTTGGAAACAACTCTGCTAAAGTTGGGAACTTGTTCTCTTAGCATATCCAGATATCTTGCCCCGTTAAGATTTTCAATGAAAATTGGTCCCACCACATGATCACCAACAATACCAGCAAAACGTTGATTTTCTGAGGACGTTGGGTATGACTTTGTCGCATCCAGTGGGGATTTTCTTCTGCCCAGTACCTGCAATTTTGTCTATTTACCTCGCCATTTAATAGAAATGTTGATTCATCAGAAAAAAGAATATCTGCAGAAGAAATAACATTCCTGTTTAACATATGCAGCATTTGCTCGTAAAATTGGAATCTTCTATCAGAATCACCATCAATCAATTCTTGTACGTGTTGTAGTTTATATGGATGCATTTTTTCGGCTTTTACACATCTTAAAACGGTCGATTGACTAACGTCGTTTTCATGTGCAACCTGACGCGTAGAAGTTGTTGGACCTTCTTGAAAAGCTAATAAAATATTAACTTTCACATTTTCATCAATAAAATGAGGCGTCCTGCGTAATGGTTTAACGTGTCCATATTCACGAAATTGTGCATGTATTTTAGACACAGTGGCCTGAGAAAGTGGTGGTAAATCTGGGTATTTTCCATTAAAAAGGTTTGCAACTTGCTGTTGTGATCTGCACATATCACCGTAACCAATCATCATTAATATTTCTATTCGCAGAGTTTCTGTCAAGTGTCGCATTTTTTAACTAAAATATTAACTGATACTTGGATCTAACAAAATACTTCAATAAGTAAAACGCAAAATGTTTCATTATTAATAAAAATTTAAACAATGCAAAAAGGTCAAACGCAAAAAATGCCATTATCAAAAAACAATAATTTAGGTAATCGAAGCAACTGCTAGTGAACCTATAGTATTTGAAGATGTCGGAACCAAAACAATGGAGCATATATTTTTTAAATGGAACACCAGATAATATATTATATTATATTATATTTGTACACCTTTAAATAGAGCAATATAAGGGCGTTCCAAAACACCCATATGTGTAATATTTATTTTTTATTCGTCAATGAAATAGGCTTTTATTTTAAAGCTGTAAGACATGCATACTGTATTTTTAGCATAAAGTTTATTTTTAAGACTAAAATGTTAATTTTTATACCAGTCAACCTGTATTATTTTACAGTGCTTTTGGCTTTTTTATCCCCTCATCCAACCTACCAAAACTAGATCGACAAACTGCTACAATTTGTATGAACAAATTTATTTAGTTGAAATAAAAAATGCCACAACATTTTTATAGCCATATAATATGCTACAATTTGCAGAAGTGAATTTTGGTCGATGCTTGAATAATTACTACAATATTGTGTTATTTTTGACGGCAGTGTTTAACACTTCTTTTATTTTTACGACAATTTGGAAAAATTGTTGTAAAAAAAACTCTACAAAGTTTTGTCATCTTTCTAAATTATTTGAAACAAGAATAATTAAATGAATAGACCCTTGATCATAATAAAGAAAATTTTAAAATACAGCTGGCTAAATCCCGGAAGGATAATGCCAAAACATTCAGAGAAGAAGAATAATAAGAAGAAGAAGGCCATTTTTGGTTTGTTATTATGTAATTACTAATTTATATTATTGCGTTTGTTTCTATTTTTTATTTTCCTAATTTAGTCGATTTTTTGTTATTATATTCTATACCTACCCAAATTTAAAAGTAAATTTCAAAACAAAACTTTGAAGTCAAGTAGGTTCTAATGCTTATAAAACACTGTAATTTAGTGTAAACATAAAATAAATACACACAATTTTTATTTTACAATTAAAATTATGACTAATTCAAATTATATAGGTATAAGTGACATTCGGCGCTGCGAAAGTGCGGCAGAAAGTGGCAACTGCAGAAGCCTTCTGCCAGTAGGTCATAATGTGACCTACCCACCCAGTTGCCACTTTCTGTTGCATGCATGAGAAACAAAATTCCAAATAAGCCGCTAATTGTCAATATACATAATCTACATCAGATTGAATAAGTTACAAAGGAATTTTCACTAGGGATGGTTGAAATGTATATGCATATATGATATTGGCAGGTTAAATAAATACACAGAATTTTTATTTTACAATTAAAATTATGACTTAACATAATACAAATTAAATATAATTGACATTAGGCGCTGCGGAAGTGCGGCAGAAAGTGGCAACTGCAGAAGCCTTCTGCCAGTAGGTCATAATGTGACCTACCCACCTCTATATAAAAGAGTGTGAAAATAATTGACTTATTAAAGCATGGTTCACACTCTTTTATACCTATAGAGGTGAGTAGGTCACATTATGACCTACTGCAGTTGCCACTTTTTGCCGCATGCATGAGAAACAAAATTTCAAATAAGCTTCTAATTGTCAATATAATAATAACATAATCTACATCAGATTGAATAAGTTACAAAGGAATTTTCCCTACGGATGGTTGAAATATATATGGATATATGATATTGGCAGGTACAAATCAAATGAATCCACATAAAATATAAAAATAAAAAATCATATAAAAATTCACTAGATATCAAAACATAAAATATTTAAAAATAAGATAAAACAAAGGCATAAAAGTTAATCACATTAAAACTTAAGTATAAGTTCTTAAAATAAAATTAAAAATATTAAGAAGTGGCTCCCGTCCCTACTGACGTCACACACTGTAAATCCGTTTTTATTCCCCGAGCGTTATAAAATTAATGCTAAGCTGGATGGCTCAGATGGTAGGGCGGTCGCTTTGCATGAGAGAAGTACCGGATTCGATACTACTAGAAGTTGTCGAACTTTTTTTATTTTATTAATTTGTTGTTCCTTTGTTAAAAAGTGTTGAGTTGGTTGGTTTGTTTTAGTTTTATCGTAACATAACAAATCTTGAAATTATAACGTCACTCGGAACTGAACTTAAGTCCCGCCTCGGGACGGGAGCCACAGCGTTAATTAATACTATGGTAGACAAAGTGTACGTCCTAGAAAAACAACATCTTCTAGCGATGAACCTGTTTCTTAAAAAATACAGAACATCAGGAAATGATTTCAACAAAATCAACGAGCTAAGGGACTATTTATTTACAGAAATAAAGAGGGTTGAAAAAGAAAACGAAGAAAAAGAACGACCTACTGATTTATTCCAAGATTTACTTCGACCTAGTTGATAAAGATATTTTAGTTGTAACTAGAGATAATGCCCATAGAAAACTCTAAATGATTTGAGGTAGCATTTAAATAAAAATCGATCCGGACCTGTGCCTGTGATGAGCCATCAGAAATATTTATTTTAGGTGCCGACTCCCAGCCCAGTCAAACATATTTGGAGAAAAGATTGCATTACATTTTAGTCCAAGGATTTTCGAAATCGAACATGTGGTTATAGAGTTTTCCCGACATAAGGAAATGCATTTCCAGTAGCTTTTTTGCCCGTGAACCGATTTTTTTCTATAGAAATAACAAATAAACACTCGGCGAACTACCTTTGGAAGCAAATTATAATAGATTTAATAAAGTTAGGAAATTGAATATTTCAGTTGTGAATACTTACAAGGAATTTTTAATATAACATAAATAAGCATAAAACTCGACGGAAAATATAATTATTTTTATTAATACGAGTTCAATAGAAAATATGTTTTCAAAGCCTTTCAAATTTTTCTGACGAGTGCTAAAAATCCGTATAAAAACGTTTTATGTTCAATTTATTATTATAAATGTTTAATTAAAATTCCTTATTCACTTTTGACCAGTTTAGTTGACATTATAAAGCTTTGTTTATTTTTTTAAAATTAGCCAATACTGTTTGTATAACTTTTAAATTTTTAAAATGTTTGACTTGTCAATGTTTTTTATAGAAATATTGTTTACAAAACACTTAATTAGTCAACAAATTGTTTATAACAAGGTGAAAAATTGACGCCATTAAATTTTAAACAATAGCAGGTTACGTGGTAACCAGAGACAAGGGAGAGACAGCCAGTTTTAACAAATACGTTGGAAACTATAGTCCATTCCATTTAAGAATAAAGCAGATGTCGCTGCAAAACGAGACAGGTTTACACAGGAGTACGCGGCAAATTTAAATATAATGGCAGATGTCGTTGATAGAATATTAGTATACTAAATGTCTATATTTGTTAAAACATACTTATAAGTATGTTTTAACAAATATAGACAAATCATAGCAACCTTGAATGTATTATACCATGAAAAAATAATTTACTATACCAATTAAGACCTTTAGACACAAAAAAATACATGTATTATATTATTTTCAGAAAATAAGAAGAAATAAACATTAATTTGAGCAACATAACCTCAATTATTTAACTGCATTCCTTATTTAAATGTCAGTTAATTTTATTGATGTGGAAAATAGTACATATTTTAATGTTTTAATAAATTTTTATGATTTTATAATATAAAAATTTTGTTACATATGTCAAGTCTATCAAGTCCCTACTTACCACACTGAAAAAAAAATCTATTTATTTTTTTATTATTTATTTATTGTAAGGCTTAAATAAAATACAAATGCAATTAATGAAGGTTTTATTAAAAAAAAAACAAAATTTTACAGAGACGAATCACGTCAAAATGACCTCCCAATTTCAACTTGGTTATAGAATTTAAATTTAATACACCAATCGTAATAATTAATATTCCCTTAGAATATATTTTTTAATTCAAAAAAAAATATTTGTTATAAAGATGTAGCCTTTCCGTCATGTTCCATTTGTTTAATGGTGGACCAAATGTTACTTTTTGAAATACCACTTTCTTCAGATGTTAATATTACACTGGCACTTTTTGATTTTCCCTCATCGATATGTTTTTTTACCATATTAAAAAGTATTATTCTTTGACCTCGTCCTATATATTGGCCAGATTTGTTTTTTAGGACAGAGGGTTGGTTTTCCACATTGTCCTCATTGTTTATATTGTCCATATTATCAACATTGTCTCTTTAATTGTCTCTTAAAAAAATAAAAATATTTTTCTTTGGTTATGTTAAGCGATTTTAATGTAATACATTATGCATTTTTACTAAAGCAGTGGACATGCATTATGAATGAGTACATATTCTATAAAAATCAACAGAACAATATGTACTAAGTAATTTATTGAAAACAAACAGGGAACTGCTATTAAAATGGTAATTTATTTAAAACAAACAGAACTGCACACAAAAAATAATTCTTTAATTTTGATATAACGATTGTTTTGGATTTGTATATTTTAAATTAGTATAGTCTAATTTTTACAATATGGAATATTACTTAAATGATAATTTTGTTTAATTTTATAAAAAAATTAGTTTAATTTGTCTATTAAGAATAATTACTAAATTTTCTTGTATTTAACTATAGAAATTATACTCTTTAAAATATAAATATATTATATATAATATAAGAAATGTTGTAGGTTATTTATTATATAGTGTTTCGGCTAGGGATGTTATGGATATGAAATTTCGGATACGGATTGGTTACGGATGTAGGAGTGATTATATTATACCGGATACGGATATGAAATTATTTCGGATTATCCGTTAGTTTCGGATAATTTCGGTTACGGATATTAAATTTTAGTTAGTTACGAGTATGATAAGACGTCATCAGAAGAAAACAAACAATTACTAAATTTTCTTGTATTTAACTATAGAAATTATACTCTTTAAAATATAAATATATTATACAGGGTGTTTCATAATATATGCGCAGGACTTTAGGATGTGATAGCTCATCCAAAAAGATGATATGCACAATTTTCGAGATACAGGGTGTTGAAATTTTAGAAAAAAAATCGTTTTTTTCGATTATCTCTGGAACCGTTTATCGTACAAAAAACAGCTTTTGTAAGCATTTTCTACTCATAATAAGCTATGTTTTGTGCCAGAAAAAAATTTTTTTTACTCATAATTGGTGGAGATTTTGAAGGGGTAGCGGGTGTTTTTCTCCTCAACTTCAACGCCCCTGAAAAAAGTACGGTTTTGAGAGACCCATTCGAACCGCCAATGTTTTCTACACAAAAAAGGTACTCTTGGTCATAAGCTCTAAAATTAACCGTTTTCAAGAAAAATGAACTTTTATGTTTAAAAACATGGTCAATTTTTTGAAAAAAAAAATTTATTACTAATTAAACAAAATTTATTTTAACGTTAGAAAAAATAACAAAACCAAACGATAATTGCAAAATAAAAAAAAATAATAAAAAATGATTTTTTACACAAATGCTGAAATGTGCGAAATGCGTTACCTTTACGGTTTGGAGAATTTAGCAAAGACAACTTTTGAATCATTTTTTATTTTGCAATTATGGTTTGGTTTTGTTACTTGTTCTAACGTTAAAATAAATTTTGTTTAATTAGTAAAAAAAAATATTTTTTTTTAAATTGACCATGTTTTTAAACATAAAAGTTGATTTTTCTCGAAAACGGTCAACTTTAGAGCTTGTGACCAGGAGTACCTTTTTTGTCTAGAAAACATTAGCGGTTTGAATGAGCTTCTCAAAACCGTACTTTTTTCAGGGGCGTAGAAGTTGAGGAGAAAAACACCCGCTACCCCTTCAAAATCTCCACCAATTATGAGGAAAAAAAATTTTTTTCTGGCACAAAACATAGCTTATTTTGAGTAGAAAATGCTTACAAAATCTGTTTTTTTTTACGGTAAACGGTTCCGGAGATATTCGAAAAAAACGATTTTTTTTCTAAAATTTCAACACCCTGTATCTCGAAAATTGTGCATTTTAGAGCGTAAGTTAATAGCGACTTTTTTCATCTTTTTGGATGAGCTATCACATCCTGAAGTCCTGCGCATATATTATGAAACACCCTGTATAAATATAATATAAAAAATGTTGTAGGTTATTTATTATATAGTTTTTCGGCTAGGGATGTTATGGATATGAAATTTCGGATACGGATTGGTTACGGATGTAGGAGTGATTATATTATACCGGATACGGATATGAAATTATTTCGGATTATCCGTTAGTTTCGGATAATTTCGGTTACGGATATTAAATTTTAGTTAGTTACGAGTATGATAAGACGTCATCAGAAGAAAACAAACAATTACTAAATTTTCTTGTATTTAACTATAGAAATTATACTTTTTAAAATATAAATATATTATATAAATATAATATAAAAAATGTTGTAGGTTATTTATTATATAGTTTTTCGGCTAGGGATGTTATGGATATGAAATTTCGGATACGGATTGGTTACGGATGTAGGAGTGATTATATTATACCGGATACAGATACGGATATGAAATTATTTCGGATTATCCGTTAGTTTCGGATAATTTCGGTTACGGATATTAAATTTTAGTTAGTTACAAGTATGATAAGACGTCATCAGAAGAAAACAAACAATGCGCGCGGCTTGTGTGTCGCCTGCGCCCGGCCGATCAAAACAACTCGTCATAACGTGTCACAATTAGGCTCCGCCCCTATCCGATATTATCCAAAACTTTTATTTCGGATTCGGTTACGGTTACGGATAATTTTTTATATCTGATATCCGATAGTTTCGGTTACGGTTACGGAGCTCCCTAACATCCCTGATTTTGGCATTAAAATTGTTAAATATTTTATTAGGTACATTAAATAAAAGAAACATAATTAATATATTATAAAAATAGACATAATTTTAATAATTGACTGTTGGGGACAAAACAAGAGATTTTTTTGGCTGAATAAAAAAAGGGTCAGCAAGTGTTTTTTGCTGAGGCAAAAACCTCGGGCCGGCTCTGACAATCGATAATTCATTTAAAACTGTCTTGAATTACCGCGATAATACATTAATTTTCCTGTTTCCTGTTAGGAATGCAATATTTTCTTGGTATTTTTTATTTATTTATAGTGTTATAAAAGCAGTAAACTAATGCAATGGTTAAAATCGAGCGATATAAATAGAGAAGCAATAGATAATTTAATAATTTAATTTATATGAAACTATCTTGTATTACCTATCTTGTATTACCGCGATTGCAGTCGGCCTCCTGACGTCACGCCTCCCACTACCACACTCCCGCCTGGGTGTCGATTCTCGACTTGAGAGAACGTCGTTCTCATGAAAAAAGTGGGCGTGGTTCTCTCAAGTTTTGATAGGATGTATTCTCGAAAATTGGCGACTATTCCTCTCGTCTAAAACTTAAGAGAACTGGCTTCTCTCGGAATTTTGTAGGAGAACAGACCAAAGTTAATGGAAGCATGCGCTGTTTGAATATTTTGAGCAAAAACCTGCCAAAAATTTCTTGTTTACTTTTATTATAATACATATTTAATATTTAATGGATTACGACGAAGCTGCAGTTGCACTGCATATTATTAACGATGTCGTGGAGGCTGAGGAACAAGTTGAAGAAGCCGCTGGTGGTCGTCGATTTTACTTAAGGGAGGATGCCTTCCAATTGTCGGATAAGGCGTTCATTAAAAACTTTCGACTTAGTAAGGTTCCCACTCGTGAACTTATTGAATTAATCAGGCCTTACATGCAACCCCCTTCGAGAAGGACAGCGCTTACTGTCGATACGAAGGTAGGTGATAATTGTTCCTAGAAATTTGTTTATTATTTTATTGTGTTTTTAATTTGTTATGTAGGTTCTTGTCAGCTTAATTTTTTTTGGCCATGGTCATTATCAAGAAGGAGTAGCAAAGAACATTTTCACAGCGTTGAGTCAGTCCAGTGTAAGTAGGTGTCTCCATGAGGTTGTCAACGCGCTTAATCGGCATGAAATAATGGAACGATTCATTAGATTTCCTCAAAATATCCGCGAGTTGCGTGAACGTAGGGCCCGTTTTTTTAGAAAATATGCATTTCCTGGAGCAGTGGGGTGCATTGATGGGACCCACATCGCCATAGTTCCTCCAAATGTTGATGAGTATGTTTTCGTGAACCGGAAGCATTACCACTCCCTGAATGTGCAATTGGTATGTGATGAAGATCTTCGAATTATGAATGTGAATGCAAGATTTCCCGGCAGCTGTCACGACGCATTCATTTGGCGGCAATCGCAGATGTCTCATGTCATGGAACAGATTTATCGCAATATGCCAAATGAATCCTTCTTCCTAATGGGCGATTCAGGGTACCCCTTACGACCTTGGCTGCAAACGCCTTTGTCGGACCCTCTTCCAGACAGCCCCGAAGAGCGGTATAATAATCGTTTTAAGATGATCCGAAGTACTGTGGAACGCTGCAACGGTGTGCTTAAAAATCGGTTTAGGTGTTTGCTGCGCCATCGTGTTTTGCACTACGCACCAGAAACAGCAGCAGCCATAGTTAATGCATGTACTGTCTTACATAATATCTGCTTGGAACATGGAATTCCCGAGCCGGAGGATGATTTGCCTGACGCAGATTTCGGCATGTACGACAATGATGACGACGATCCTGATAATAACGGCCAAATCCGGGCGGTTAATGCAGATTTGGCAGCGGGCCGCAACTTACAAGCAAGGATTATTGCTAATCACTTTAATTAAAATTTATGTCAGCACCTAGGTATATTCGTTCTTCATTAATAAATGCAATTGAGCAAGTAGTACTTTATTACTTAGAATGATAATATTATAATATATAAACATAATGGTAACTCGAAACAATAACAAAAAAAGCCTAATACTAAGTAACAGTAATAAACCATATTGCAAGAATACTCTAAATAAAAGTCTTTATTCCAAAACAAAAATGAGATCCAATTTTTTGGCAAAAAACAAACAAAAAAGGTACTCGTTCAGCAGCCGCGGCAGCCATGGCACTATAGAAACTTCCAAAGTAGATGTTTAATCATTGTTTTCCATCCATCCAGCTACAGCGTTCCCAATTGAGGACAATGACTCATTTTTTCCTTCCATAAGCCGTAATTTTTCTTTTTCATATTGCATTCTATGCTGCATGTACTTTATTTTTGTTGCATAATAATCGTGCAACATATCGGTCTTTTTATCCAAACCCTTAATTAACTCTTGCGATAATTTTAGTGAACTCTCTAAACGACGGGTTTTGGTTAATTTAGTTGGCACCTTTTTAAATTTAGTAGAGGATACGTTTGGATGGGCAAAGTTGTAGTTGTGATCCACTTGTACATTTTCCTTGTCTGCTTCGGATTCTGTTTCTGCTATGAACCCGTTGTCCTTTACAACAAGCTCTTCACTTATGGCTGGAGGGCCGTCATCTGTCTCAAAATCAAAAGCAATTTCCGACTCTGCAATATTGTTTATACCCTCGACCGACACTGGGGCTATAATGTCTAACATTTTTAAATCAGTGGTATTCAGTTCGTCGTCAATTGCTTCTCCGCCGCCAGTTTTATTAGCATGGTGCTTATTTTTTGATACTTTGGACTTGGTGTTTTTCTTTAGGTCTTGCCAGGTCTAGAAACAAATTTAAATGTGACCATTTGCTGTTTTATAGGGCCCCAAATATTGTTTGCTTGGGTAAGAATATTTTCAATCTGCTTACATACCTTTCTCCACTGACGCCAGTCCTTATTTGCGCCTCCCGCAACAGCATTCACTTGTTCACTGATTTTTTCCCATAACTGTTGCGCTTTTTTAAATGTGAACTGGCTTGTAAACTTGCCACTTTGCAGCTGCGGGTTGCACGCCATAAACTCAATTAACATGTCCTTCTGCACTTGAATTAAAGGAGCCTTCCTTTTTTTATCCACTTCTTCTGCGATGCCCTTTTGCCTTGATGGCGTTGATAAGCCCCTTTTATCCATTATAATTTAAGTATGCAACACTTGTTGACTGTTAAATGACAACTGACACAACCGTAGGTCGAACGCACCAACTTTTAGTTCCAACATACCATGAAGCAACTAGGCAACAATGTAACTAAAGCTTCTCATGACTTTTGCGAACACATATTTTAGAGAATACGACATACATCTACTAAGAGAACAAGGCTGTGATGTGATCACTCCTTTCTCATGAGGGAGCTATCACTTCTCATGAGTTCGAGAATCGATGTCCTGGAATAGAGAACGCCGTGAACTAACCCATTTTCACCTTTCGTAACCTTTTATACCTTCTTTATCCTTTATTCAACACAACCAAGTTTATTCTTTAACATACAATCATTACCATCAACCACAGAACATCCACCATAACCTTTGGTTCCTTCTTTAATGCAAGTTTATGCTTTAACATAAGTTCATCCCTTAACACACGTTCATTATCAGAAACCAGAAATTATGATTATCACATAAACCTAAAAAAATAGTTGTACTTTTAACTTGGTTAAAAATGACAACAAAAACATGAACAAATTTGATGATTTGTGATATTATGTATAATCTTGTAGTCAGCCATTTCATGATGACGGACGCTACCATTTGACCAAAATCTTGTCAAATATTAAAAAAAAAATGCCCAAAAACTAAAACTGATTTTAAAGCTAATATTAAAAATTGAAAGTGGAGATGAGGTAAAAAAAAATATCTTATAAAATAATTATCTGACATTTAGGGATTCCAAGATTTTACTTTTTAAACTTAGATGACGGTCGCTACAAAAAATTGAAGTGGAATAAATTTATTTTATGTTTCGTGAATATTAGCAAATTGATAAGGGATTAAATTTAAACTTTATTATAATATATTAAGCATTGGACTAGATAAATATTTTTTATTTTTATTTTGTATTTAGTTTAATAGATAATATATAAGTACATGAAATATGTGATGATGGACGCTACATGACGGACGCTACAAAAGTTCCACCAAAATGCTAATCTTTTATTATTCAATTTAATTCAAATAAACAACCAAAAACTTCACTAAACAAATAAACTCTACATTTAACAGTAAAATATGCCACTACTTAAATACAACACACGATTCGTAACTGGAATTTCTTGTTTGAGCGGTTTGCAACGAATTGGAGCTTAATTTCATAAAAAAGTGTTTTGATTGGAATCCTCTTAACATTAGCCCACCTTTTATCCAGCATCTCTTTAATATTTTCAACATCCTCAGCACAAACATATATTAAGTTGATAGTAGATAATTGCCCTTAGGCACATTCAAAGAACTCTTGGGCATTTGACAGCTCAATATTTTTACTTCTTACCTCTCGCCAAACCGTCCTTTTTAACACGCCTCCCAGTGCATTTACAGCACCCTTTTCGTGACTACTGGCAAAAAAGTTTCATTCAACACTATAGTATTGAATGAAACTTTTTTATAGGCAGGTTGAACTCTACATCATAGTAACACAAATTTGAAAGAGTATATTTATTTTTAAATTGGGCAGCGCAGCCGTCTGAAAAGATTACTGTTTTGCATAAATGTTGTAATAGTTCAAATGAATTTTCTTAAAAATTTCTTGAAGAAATACATAAACTGCGTACTTGTCTTGTCCCATGTAGTCGGTTATAATGGCAATAAAAAAGGTCTGCTGTGGTGTCCAGACAACACAAGTAATAGTTATTTATGTCATTAGGTTAAGAAGTAAGGCTTTTTGTGCTAAGCTCAAAGTTTGAAGGCCGACGCGTAGCGGAGGCCTACAATTGAGCGAAGCACAAAAAGACACTTCTTGGCCGAATGGCATACAACATTTTATCTTCAAAGCACTTTATATAGGTCAATTTAATTCAACATGAAAGCGCCCTAACCTCACTTTTTTTAATCTCATTTATTTATTAGCTAAAGATTACATTAAATGTACAATAATTATTATTCCTTTTAGAAGCAGTAATAGTTTGACAATACCTAACTACATGATTTAAGTAGAAATGGATTTTTGTAAGAAAATGGTTTACTTACCCTCTTGCTATTACATTGAATTCAATTAATTGTTTAATAAATAGGTATCTAATTTCAATTTGTTTGCATTTTTATTAAAAAAATAGGTAGTTTGGAATGTTTACGCTGTGTTTAACATTTAATTTTACTGAAAACTTAAAGCAAATTAAAATTTAAAGATAATTTAAATCGTAGAAAAAGAAAACACAACTGTGAAACGTCAAATTGCAATGTCCTAACCTCACTTTTTGTCTTATTATTCATATTTAATTTTACAATAATTTAATGAAAAATATTAAACATTAAAATGTTATAACAGTAAAACAAACAAATTAGTGCTTATTATAAATAAATTAAACCAGTTTAGTACGTTAATTTCTTAGAAAAGGATTAATTTGTCAAAACAATACCCCTAGCGAGAAAAAATCGAACTAATTACTTGCCTCATAAAAATTTTTATCGGCCTAGGCCATAACAAGGTATTTCTTTATCGAATGTTGACAACAATAAAGTTTAAATTATAGACCGCGTGGAGATAAATATTGTTACTTGTTTGTGAGACCAGTGTGCCGATTGCATTTCATTTTGAGGCACTAGCGAGTAGTTCTCAGCAAAGTCAATTTGCACTACAAGAACTTTATCTACGGCAAGATGAACCTTGTGTTCATCAAAATACCGTTTTTGCACCCTTTTAACAAAACATTGTGTTTTAAACACTTTAAGTTGGCTCTCTAGCGTTTTGATCACTGAAAAAAGCGTAGCTTCTGTAACTTGGACCTCATTATCTTTCCACTGCTTGTACTTAATAAGTATACTTATATGTCGTCCAAATCAAACATATATTTAACTGGAATCAAAGCATGTGAAATGTCATAATCGCAATTCTCACAAGTTCTTGTCATACACTGTTCTTCATCTATATTGCAACACATTTGTTTCAGGAAATCAGTGCTGCTTTTCGGAAACTTCAAAATATTATTTTATATTGCCTCAATTAAAAAATTAAAATTCGCGTGATAGCGACATACACAGTGTGTATTACACACACGTTATGCGGCATTTGTGATGATAACAGAACGTGCTTGGGGCGCAACTGGTAAAATTTAGCAATCTGAATATTTGTATCTGGGAATTCTTGCTTAAATAGTGCAAATGCCTCCTTAATCGTCATTATAATATGTCTTTTTTGTAAAGATTCTCTCTTACCAGTATACTGGTAATTATAATTGGATTTTTGACACTTTTTTTGTCTCTCTTTCCTGTGGCCTGTCTGCTAACATCATCACGTAGGTAAAAAATATTGACAAGTCTAACATCTTCAGTAGATGTAGTAAGTCCATGAATTATTGTGGGCTTCTCGTCACGCAACTTTTCGGGGATAGTTTGTAAAGCTAACTTCTGCACTACAATTTTTCTTTTACGAGGACTTCCTGGTAACATATTTTTAACTTTTTTTAAAGCTTTACCCAACATTTGAGGACATCTGTAAGGACTATAAGACTGCTCAATATTTTGTCTCATTTGTTTAATCTTTGATCTGTAACGCCTCATTCTTTCAGTAACTTTTAATTTCTCAATTTTTCGTAAATGACTATCAAACTGCAACTTTTCTTTTTTCTTTACTCTTTCAACTTTTTTTTTCGGCATCTTTTTTTAAAAGTGCAATTCTTGTAATTTCGTCACTTTTAATTTTTTCTAGATAACGTTGCGCGGCAATTCTGTTTTGTTTAATGCGCTTCTCCTTTTGATCTGTAAAAAATATTCCACCGGTATAAAAATCTCTCGAAAAATCTTTAAACAAGGTTAGAATAAGAATTTGTGTGTTTTTAATTTAGTCTAATTTAACCGTAAAACAAGATAAATGAAAAATCTAAAAAAATATTTTGCAAAGCATGCTTACGGACGCTACATAAAAGTGTAATTAAAAAAAAATAGATTCTTGACATAATATAATTTTTGACTGAATTATTTATTTTTAAAAACACACATTTTGCCTCTTGTCAGTATATTAAGCTTTTTTAGATATTATCTTCATTAAGAAATATTAAGTATTACATCTTTTTGATGACGGACGCTAAACTAACAACATAAAATAAATAAAGTTAATAAAAAAATACTACTTACCCATTTTGATTTACAAAATCGTCACCAAACACTCTGATAATTAATATTTTAATAAAATAAAATAATGACAGTTGTATAATAAATCATAATCATTAAATAATCACTAAACAATAGCCTGCTAAATAACTTATGTTTTGATTCATTTTGTTAGGATGCGTTCGCATTAAGTAAAATATTGTTTTAAGGGCCTAATAATGGAAAATTTATTATTTTTATATTAGATATGTAAAATTTAGACTACGTGCACAATATTTCATATTAAAGGTATTGCATATAAAGAATTTTAAATTGTGCTCCTTAGTTTCAAATTCTCTAGAATTGCTGAATACACTAATTTTAACAATAAAATAAATGTTAGAATATATGTACAAACAGTGCATCTGTATTTTGAATGGGTTCAGAAGTAAAAGAAGGTATAAAACTTCCCTCCTGCATAGGTTTTGGCCCTAAAAAAACATACATGCATTAAAACAATTTCTTCCACCAGGGAAATCAGTACGCTTAACTAAAAAATAGTTCTATTTAAGCAAATGTCCCAATATTATTATTAATAATTTATTAAGTAGTATTGGTTTTTGCAAAAAAAAACTAATCGTTATAAATTACATAAAAATTAATTATTTATTAGGTATGACAATCTCTAAAAAAACATTATAAAAGCAACTGATTCATTGTATATACTTACTGTAACTTCAAGGGAAAGCAATACAGATGAAAAAACTCAAAAAATATTTAAAAGCTTAGAAATAGATCTTTACCGTTATCAATATTCTTTCTATTGTTGTCAAAAATCAAAACTGACAATTAAAATAATTATTAAATAAGGTTACTTAAGCCACAAAAAGAAAATATGGCAACGTTGCTATGGAGGCGCTTGTTGCGTATATTCCTGCACCCCCCTGCAACACACATTTGCATTGAATTTCATAGTCAGGTACGCGCATTTTACTTTGTTGACTAAATTGGCAATTTAAAAAACCGTCTCTCTTTCCCTTGTCTCTGCTGGTAACCATAGATACCGTCATCACCTGCAGGCTGCAGGTGTAACATCAATCTAAAGGTTTTTTAATTTACTATTTAATTATTGTTCTGCTTTAGGTTTCCACGGGCGTTATATTAATCACCGAACAGTCCGCTTATACCAGTGACGGCTCGTGCCTTCCGCGCTGGGGTAGGCGACACCCACTAGTGTCAGTGGAGCAGCGTTGCCAGATGATCAAAATGAAATTACCGTACCTGCTTGGTAAAAATTACCGTATTTAAGAAAAAATTACCGTACATTTGAAAATAATATATTTAAAATATAAAAGCAACAAAATTAAAAAATATTTTTTATTGAAAACTTAAAATAAATAAAAGTTAATTTAAATAAAAAACATTTAACAAAACAACTCAAAAATGCAGCCCATAATTTTCTCCAAGAATTTCATTCTAATCCTAGATATGGGGCAAAATTTGCCAAGTGTACCAGGTGAAAAAAATTTTGTCACCGATTTTGTTTAAACTTTACTTATTTGTTGTTCTTATAACGAAGAATCATGGCATACAATTTTTTTGCTCTAGGATTGTTCATTCAAGAGTTATGGATTATTGAAATTTATCGATTTTTTACTTTTTGGTGAAATCGCTTTTTATTTAAAAATTCATAACTTCTGTTCATCTCTTTATTAAATATTTCAATTTCACCACCTTAAATGATTTTTTCCGTACTTTTCAATGAGCTATACCGTTTTTGCAAAAAAATAAAAATTGCAATTTTTTTTTGAAATTTTGCAAAATTTTGCATTTTTTGAAACAATGTGTATTTTTTAATTTTTTTTTAAATAGCATAAAATCCAAGTTTATTATGTTACCTTTGAATAAAAAAAAAATTTAGAGTGGGCCCGACATGTAGAAGGGAAGTTTTTCATATTTGAATGCCGCACGGTCTAGCCATCGCACACTGCCGTATGCGTTTATACCCAGTAGATGCGAGTAAACGAATACAAAATGATAATTTAAAATGTAAAATTATGTTTGAGTAGTCAATGATGTATTTTAAATATTTACACTGCCGCACGATATAGTTTTTAACTGTATTTTTTTGCACAAATTGTTTAAGCATGGGTCTACATAGAGTTCGCAAGGAGGATCGATGATATTAAATAAAAAATGTATAGTTATAACCGTAACGGCTTGCCTGTAAGCTGAATGGCGCCTTTACGGTTATAACAATACATTTTTTATCTAATATCATCGACCCTCCTTGCGAAATCTATGTAGACCCATGCTTAAACAATTTGTGCAAAAAAATACAGTTTATATACAAAAGTGCTCTTTTAGTTCCACCCTTACTTCTTAAGAAGTCCCATAAGCCAACTTAATGGCTTGTGCGGGTTAGGGGTAGGAACGGACCGCGGGCTTAAAGTCCCTTCCGAAAGACTAATACACAATAAAAAAACTATATCGTGCGGCAGTATAAATATTTAAAATACATCATTGACTACTCAAACATAATTTTACATTTTAAATTATCATTTTGTATTCGTTTACTCGCATCTACTGGGTATAAACGCATACGGCAGTGTAGTAGCTAATCGATGGCTAGACCGTGCGGCATTCAAATATGAAAAACTTCCCTTCTACATGTCGGGCCCACTCTAAATTTTTTTTTTATTCAAAGGTAACATAATAAACTTGGATTTTATGCTATTTTAAAAAAAATTAAAAAATACACATTGTTTCAAAAAATGCAAAATTTTGCAAAATTTCAAAAAAAAATTACAATTTTTATTTTTTTGCAAAAACGGTATAGCTCATTGAAAAGTACGGAAAAAATCATTTAAGGTGGTTAAATTGAAATATTTAATAAAGAGATGAACAGAAGTTATGAATTTTTAAATAAAAAGCGATTTCACCAAAAAGTAAAAAATCGATAAATTTCAATAATCCATAACTCTTGAATGAACAATCCTAGAGCAAAAAAATTTTATGCTATGATTCTTCGTTATAAGAACAACAAATAAGTAAAGTTTAAACAAAATCGGTGACAAAAATTTTTTCACCTGGTACACTTGGCAAATTTTGCCCCATATATGAGCTGGACTTTTGGAATATCGATTACTTTCTGCCAAAGTATCGCAAGCCACATAACTCAAATTTCTGTAATTGAAATTTTGTTTTGTTTTAAAGTCTGTTTTAAACCATATATAACGTATTATACGTTATAATAGGTTTTATAACAAGTAAATAGCCATAATTATAAGCTATTTAATTGTTATAAAACCTTTGGGCTATATTTAATTTAAAACAGACTTTAAAAGAAAAAATGTTTTCAATTCCAGAAATTTCCCAGCAAACACAACCGTAAAGGTTCTGTAATGGCCCTTTAAACGCGTGCCTTTAATAAACTAAAGGCCCTATAAAGGCTGACTTTAATGGACCTCTACATATTATGTCGCGTCACCTTTTATGGGCATGTGACGGCAGTCGATAAAGACACTTACAAGAACCGGTAAAGGTTCCGATATGGCAGGTTAAAGGTACAAATGTGGCAAGCTAAAGGTTCTTATATGGGGTGTTAAAGATTCTATAGTGGTTAGTTAAATAATATTTAATGGATAAGTAAAGTACCCATTATGTCGGATTAAATGTGGTACGTATATATTTACTAGGTACGGATATTCCATGATAATTGAAATATTTTATCCCGACCGATTTTTGACGGTAGGGATAAAAATTCCCGATTATCGTGTAATATCCGACCTAATAAATATATACACAGAGAAAAAGAAATAATAATATTAACTGTTACAAGGTAATAGTTACCCTTTAGTGGATTCGTATTCTGCCAAACCTATATGAACTAACAGTTATAATACTACAAGGTATAAAGAAGTACTTAATCTTACCTTTCATTTATTAATAGAAAGGTTTTGAAATATTAATAGTTAAATCACTTTAATAACTATTAAATTTACCTTATTATTTTAAATATTGTATATATTATTTGGTTTTCTATTAGAATTTTATTATAATAATTACATTTTCTGAGTTAACAGTTATTTTTCCATCAGCTAATAGTTAATATATGAAAGTAAGAATTATTTTAGCCTGGTTCACATGCTTAAAAAGTATAAATACGAATTTTAATTTAACAAATAATACTTATGTACATCCACCAGCATTAAAACAATTAATATAATAATAAGTATTAATACTAATATGAACTATTACCTAATTGTTTAGAAAACAACAACAAAAAACCCCATGGTTCAAACGCTTGTTACTTCTATCATGGTGGCAAAAAGATTTTGGCGTATTAATTATGGTATATCTCTTATAAAGCATAGTTTTTGGAAAAGCAAAAGTATATATTTATAATAAGTATACTTATATACTTATACTTATAAGTACAAACCCCACAATTCTAATAATTATTTGATGTTCTGTCATTGTATCAACCTCACCGCATGAGTATTCTCACTGAATTAGGCGTACGCGGTGTACATCATGCCTATCAGCTGTTAATAACTCATTTGCTAATAGTTACCTTTTTACTTTTCGCACAACTCGGTTATAATGATAGTTATAATTTATCTCCTAAAAGTTAATTTTTGATTAATATTATAAAGAATATTATATTTTGCAATAACATTCAAATGCTGATAATTATTGCAACTTATACTTGATATCAGCATAACAAGGTATAAGTTTATTTATCATAAAATAACAGTTACCCATTTATATTATAATTTATAATATTTTCCTAAATATTTGGAACAAACTGAGTATATTAACAACAAACCTACATCCACTAACATTAAATCAATAGCCTTTAACTTATCCCAGGTTACTTTTAAGAAAACCACATTCTGTTATTTAGAATACAATTTTTAAAATAATTTTAGTAATATATTTAGTATATTGCTTTACTGTATGTTAGCATATATGCCTTAAACTTATATTTATTAACTATTAATCAAATTTTTCTTTCTGTGTACCTACCAAATTTAATCCACCATAATAGATAGGTACTTTACTATATTACAAAAATTTCGTTATCATGGAATTCCATTAATGTCCCTAAAACTTTCAAAAAATTAAAAAATACAAAGTGTTTAATGTGTTATAAAATACATGTAATTTAATAGTTATTTATAAATAAATAATACATATATGTATGCCCTTAATACATATATGTAATATTTATTTATAAATAACTATTAAATTACATGTATTTTATAACACATTAAACACTTTGTATTTTTTAATTTTTTGAAAGTTTTAGGGACATTAATGGAATTCCATATATATATATATATATATATATATATATATATGTACACAGAGAAAAAGAAATAATAATATTAACTGTTACAAGGTAATAGTTACCCTTTAGTGGATTCGTATTCTGCCAAACCTATATGAACTAACAGTTATAATACTACAAGGTATAAAGAAGTACTTAATCTTACCTTTCATTTATTAATAGAAAGGTTTTGAAATATTAATAGTTAAATCACTTTAATAACTATTAAATTTACCTTATTATTTTAAATATTCTATTTACTAACTGTTATATTATTTGGTTTTCTATTAGAATTTTATTATAATAATTACATTTTCTGAGTTATCAGTTATTTTTCTATCAGCTAATAGTTAATATATGAAAGTAAGTATTATTTTAGCATATGATTATGCAAACAACATGGTTCACATACTTAAAAAGTATAAATACGAAATTAATTTAACAAATAATACTTATGTACATCCACCAGCATTAAAACAGTTCATATAATAATAAGTATTAACACTAATATAAACTATTACCTAACCTCATGGTTCAAACGCTTGTTACTTCTACCATGGTGGCAAAAACAAGATTTTGGCGTATTAATTATGGTATATCTCTTATAAAGCATCGTTTTTGGAAAAGCACAAGTAGATATTTATAACAACTAAGTACAAACCCCACTATTCTAATAATTATTTGATGTTCTGTCATTGTATCAACCTCACCGCATGAGTATTCTCACTGAATTAGGCGTACGCTGTGTACATCATGCATATCAGCTGCTAATATCTCATTCGCTAATAGTTACCTTTTTACTTTTCGCACAACTCGGTTATAATGATAGTTATAATTTATCTCCTAAAAGTTAATTTTTGATTAATATTATAAAGAATATTATATTTTGCAATAACATTCAAATGCTGATAATTATTGCAACTTATACTTGATATCAGCATACCAAGGTATACGTTTATTTATCATAAAATAACAGTTACCCATTTATATTATAATTTATAATATTTTCCTAAATATTTGTAACAAACTGAGTATATTAACAACAAACCTACATCCACTAACATTAAATCAATAGCCTTTAACTTATCCCAGGTTACTATTAAGAAAACCACATTCTATTATTTAGAATACAATTTTTAAAATAATTTTAGTAATATATTTAGTATATTGATTTACTGTATGTTAGCATATATGCCTTAAACTTATATTTATTAACTATTAATCAAATTTTTCTTTCTGTGTATATGACAATTATAACAAAAATTCTTTGACGTAAACGTCTTTAAAAAACAATAATATATTAAAAATAATAATATATATTATTATTTTTAATATATTATTGTTTTTAAAGACGTTTACGTCAAAGTATTTTTGTTATAATTGTCATATTATAATGTCATCGTGCATGAAGACGTATTGTTAATAATATGAAAATATGTCAGTTAGTAAATTTACCGTACATTTGTGTACGGTATTGAGGTTTGTACCGTATACCGTATTTTGATTCAAATTACCGTACAAATACGGTAATTACCGTACGAATGGCAACGCTGCAGTGGAGTGGCTACAGCCACATATATGTATATACATAAAGTAATGATTAATTAGGTAATGGAACAAAACTAGCGCTTTAAAAAAGTGTCGATTTTTTCTTACATTTTCGTTATATATTTTTAATGACATGGATGATTGAAACATGAAAGCATTTTGAATGGCACTACCGCATTTTTTCAAACGTTTTAAATTAAGAAAGCTAACCATGTGTTCTTGAGATTTCTCATGTTTTTTATGCTCGTTGATAATGTTTTTAAATCTAAACCCCTGCAAGACCCACACATTCTTTCTACCTTTAGCTAGCAATAAACACGGCCAACAAAACAAACTCTGGGGGTTAAGGGTTAAAAGAACTACCACATAACCATCGATAATTCTTATACCATTGCTTTTTAAACGATCAAGAAAAAGTTGAACCATGTTTTTTATCAGGTTTTAAAAGATTTAGATGTGGAATAGGGCGATCATTAATCATAACATCTTTTCGAATAATAATAATAATAAGTCGAGAAAATGGATTTTCAAGTAATGAGCAAATAATGTCATGAAATGGGCCCTCCATTATTGCAAAATAGTACCCTTGTTTATTAAACAAGAGTAATAATCAACGCTAATACTTCCTACCTATTAGGTAGTACCTAATTCTAACAAACTAATACTACCTACCTAATTATAATACTAACAAATAATAATAAATTATGATACAGTAATACTTAGCGGGTAATTAATTTCCTGACAGTCACAAAAATAAAGTGAATTTGGCTTAAAACAATAATTATTATTGTTTAAGTTAAACAGTTTAACTCAAAAACATCTAATTGACAGAACTAAAATTTAAAAGAAATCTGCTTAAAAGCCCTTTATCGTTCGAATTTATCTCAACAGATGTCACTATTTTAAATTAATTATTTATTATATTAGTATATTCTTGCAAATGATGTTATTTACAGGACTTTTAATATTAAATTCATATTATATTCTGAACCTCTTGCATTGAGATCGATCATTTTATCGGTTACCGACTTAAAAAAATAACTTACTGGCAAAAACAAGTCGGAAGCCGAATCGGCTTTCGGATTAGCCGAAGGCGAACAATCGTGTCGCCTACCCATCGCAATTTTACCATACGTCAACGGCGTTTCTATTGGTCAGCGGTGTAGCGTTCTTCACTTGTTGACGTGCAAGAATCAAATAAACAGGCGGTTGGGATAGTCGCCTTTGCTTGCTTTAGATGCTGATTTAGAGCATAGAAAAAGGTGTGAACTAGCTACTTTCGTCATGACACATCACTAAACAATTCAATAAAAGGTTTTATTTGCGATAAATAAGATTTATGAATGCAAAAAAAATAATTTAATTGAATTTGGTAATTTTATTAATGTTAAATTTCTTATATTTATTATTTTACATCCATATTTCCAGGGTAGGCGGCGCCTACCTTGCCTACCCCGACGAGCCGCCACTGGCTTATACACATATGCGTAAGCCAACTTGCATTTCTTTCCCTCTCGCAGTTGACATATGGTTAGTTCTTCTTCTTCTTCTTCCAGCCACAACATTTGGACTGCGTTGTCAAACTTCTTTTATTTTGGGTCACATTATTAAATAAGTGATCGAAAAAAAGTGTAATCCAGGTATAACGTGGGCCTTTTAAAAATAAATATAAGAAATTCCCTAATTTTAACGATTTTTACTAAAAAATTCTCTTTTCCCTTTTTGGTACCGAAATTCCCTAAAAAGGGAAAATTCCCTGCAGTTGGGAACACTGGTTGAACCAACATTGGTTGTATCATGGTAAAAGAAAACAAGGTATGTTCTTCAGTAGGACGAATTTTGGTTTACTTTGCCCACCACCCACTAGCCGCCATTTTAGTTCATTCCCGCCTTTGAATTTAAACGATGTTTAAAATTTAAATAATAATATCTTACAAATTTCATTAAAATCCCTAGAAAGTTTTTTAATTTTCAGATTAAATTCTTGAATAATTCGAAGACCACGCGGAAAACAATCCAAGTCACAATATTAACATTGCCATAAAAATTAAATTTTAGTTGTTAGGTTAATGTTTTAAATAATGATATTAAAATGAAATATCATTATTTAAAAATTCCACATGGGTTTTCAATCAAATAAAATTAAATAAGGTCTTAATTAAATAAAATAAAGCAAATGTCTATAGATTTTTATAAAAGCCATTTAAAAAACATTAACATTGAGAGGAATATGACTTTTTAGTTTTTAGTCTATGTTCATAAAAAATGCTTTAAATTAATAATTTAAAATTATAGAAAATATATTCTGTATATGATTTTTATAAAATATGCCATTATAAAATAACATAAAAGGTATCAGATAAAATAAAATTAATTAACAAATCCAGTCAATATTGATTGTTTAAATCGTTTGAATAGTGCTTGTTATTTTCAAAAATACCCAATTAAAAATATATACTGAAATTTTTTATAGTTATATGTTAATTATAAAATTAATTAATTAATGGTGTTTCTTAAATTATTTCATTAGGCATAAAATTAATGAGAAAATGTAAACACTAAATATACATAAATTTGATTTACAAACTTGCATGCTTATAAACATATAGAACGTACATTATATTAATCTTATTATTTTTATTTTAAATCTTAAAAATAATTTCAAATTATTATTATTTCGTACCAGTTTTTTCACTTGGATTTTAAAAATTTTAATAAAATGTCAAAACATGTTAAGCTCTAATTAAAAAAAATACAAAATTGAAAAAATTATTTTATATTAAAATTAAAATTATAATATCATTTATTAAATTTAAAAAGTAACCATTCATTAAATTTAAAAAGTAACCATTTGTAACTTGTAAGTTTTTTGTTTTTTTTTTAAGGTAAACTTCTTCCTTTAATTTCTCGTTAAACCTTTTAACTCTAAACCATGCACATGGCAACTTCCTCAGAAATGGTATTTTCTCCCATTGAGATAAGGGATTGGTTTTTAATCTATGAAAAACACCAGGTTTTCTATCGAAAGTGTTGCCATGCATTTTGTTAAATTCTTTGGACATTTGGGTTTCCAGGATGACAAGTTCAGTCGAGGGCTTCGTTAGATTTCCTCTAGAAATGAGGGAAATTCAATTTGGGGTGGAGTCCTGACTATACTTGTAACGGGGTTTTTTCGTCGTGTTTTATACTTTTATTTCTTATCCCTTGGTTGGCCCATGGGAGCTCGTGGGTTTTGCTGTTCTCGTATGAGTTACAAATGACTAATCTAATCTGACCTTTAATCCGGTGAAGATTGTAGCGGCTTCAGTTACATGTCGGATGTCCGAGCAGAGGCTAAGCACTACCGATATGGATATCAACAAACAAAACTCACTCGCGTGGAATCACCCGGAAAACTTCACACACGATTACCTTTCACTACATACTTATACTTACTTTCGGGGGCTATTTCTTATAAAACAGACAGAGCAATAAAGCGATATTTCTAATCATATAATACATACCATGGGAGGAAAATAGTGCTTTTCCTCCCGCGAATAATTTAATGCGAAGGGCATTAAATATTCAAGGGAGGAAACGCATTTTCCTCCTGAGGTATGTATACATATAGTTTTTTCTATTACCTTTAACGGTTTTAAGACATTTTAAGCGTTCCGGTTCCTTTTACTAACCCGGGGCTATAAAATTATGACAAAACATTAAGTAGGTGTTGCGTAGACGTTGTGTTTACAACGCTTTGTTGCTAAGGTATTTTTGGTAATACAAACATAACAGTTTTTTTAAGCTGTCAGAATGTTTATCATAAATTTGAAATTTTTCCTTCGTTTTGAAAATGAGTTCTAGCGAAGAAGACCTGACGCAAGATCTTGCTAAAGAGGCAAGAATAGTTGCAATTAATTTCCTTCCTTAAAAATCGAAAGAGCGATATGAAAATGAATACCTAGGTATAGCTATAGACTAGTTTGTTAAAAGAATGGTTGAACAAGCGCGAAGTAAATCTTTTTCCTACAAAATCAAATAGGGCTAGACAAGGACAAAAACTCTTGCTAATGTAAAATTGTTAAAAAAAAAATTTCTCCCGGGGAGGAAAAGTAGCATTTTCCTCCCTTGCTCGGGAGTGTATACATACATTAACAAACAAAAAATTAACAACAAAGGTGAAAAGAGAAAACAAGGAAAATTAAGTAAAGTTAAATTAAAAATAGGTATTTAAAGATTTAATCAAAGAGAACAAAATTTTAAAACATACTAGAACTCTAGATTAAGAAAGTAAACTAAAAGAAAATGTAACAAATAATTAAACTAATCAAATGAGTTGTGCGATTTTCTCTATACAGTAAATAACTATAATTAAACAAAACTATCGGAGTGAATCTAATCTAAACAAATTGGTTTGAAATACAACAACCACTATATGTAGATACCTTACACTGAATCATGTAAAGCTAGCTAATAGGGACTGGCGAGGATCTGCGAACGATTTGGAAAGCGCGATAAAATTTAGATAAAGACTATCAAATCAAGGGTCGCGTTGGTTTTTTATAGACTATTTTTAAGGAAAAATTTTAAGGGATTAATTCTTAAAGACCATTGGTCAAAATAGAAAATAGAAAATTGACTGGTTGGAAACTTGGCTATTTAAAATGTCTGGAACAAACCTAGTGGGAATGTTACTAGGCATTGGGCAGAGTTTCAGCCATTGTAGCCAACTTCAAGATATACTATAATTCACTAGATTTGATAAATATTGATAGCTCTCGCGAGCCTGTCTGGAGTAACAATGGTTGCCTAGTGATTAAATCCAGTATTTTCCTGGTTATTAAATCGTATTAACTGAGTTTGATTTTATTGGGCAGTCCTTTGCGTCAAGAGAGTTTTATCAATCTACACTTAATTTACATTGGCTGATCGAGACTTATCTTTTAAAAAATAGCAGCGCTTTCCTATTTACAAAACAATAGAATATACCTAATCTTATTTCTAATCTATAATCTCTATTTCTCTAGGTTTAGTTTTAAACTGGATTAATTTGTTATTCTTTCAATTATATTAATTTTAGTATACTTTTAACGCTCTTCATTTAGATTTAAAATTCTTGGCTTACAGAACGTATGTTTGCCATATGCTTGGCGGCTTTTGACCATTCGGATACCCTGTTGTAAAATACTAAATTTCCTTAAAAAACAATAAATTTATTTTTGACGTTATATTTCAAGTACCCTTTTCAAAATTACTTATTTTGCACATGTTGAGGATTTCTAAACCTTTTTAAGAAACTTCTAATTTCAGCTCTTTCCAAGAATTATTTTAACCGTCTTTTTCCAACTTTCTCCGTATTATAATACGGAGAAAGTTGGAAAAAGTATACATACTCATCACCCTGGAAACTTTGATTTTGGGATCCTAATGAGGAATATTTTTTTTAATCGGTGGGCCACATATCCAAACACAAATTTTAGGGCCTCTGTTTAGTTAGATACTTAGTTTAATTATTATTTTAAGTTCATTATTTGTTATAAGGCGCAGGTGCGTCCCTTCTTTAATTGGTTTAATTATGGTAGGGTAAAAATTTCATGTCTATTACTTACATTCATTCCGATTTTGTAAAGCAAGAGAATAAGAAGACAAATAAAACATAATTAACAAATCTAAGCGTTTATTTAAATATAACACAATAAGAGAAAAAACAAATACTCTCCTATAAAGTAAATCAAACATTGGTCCTTTTCGATCCAGGGCATCATTTTTTGGAAAAACATCATCAACCACGAGGTCCATCCACGAGTTCCACGTGCCAGCCAAAAAGTAAGTCCATCCTTTCTATCCTTTCCAATTAATTAATTTGTGTAACAATTAATAATAATAATAATAATAATAATAATAATAATAATAATAGTTTATTTACCAAAAATTACAATAATGAAATACACAAAAGAATATAATAATATTATGTAAATAAACGATACCTCCTTAAGCATAGCTTGTCTGGAGTCAAAAAAATATTTAAACTTATTGATACAATAAAGATTATAATAAAATACTAATAAAAATATAAATATTTACAAGTAATAAAATAAAATGCAACGACATAATAAAACAGTAAAATGTACACACATGTTAAAATACAAACTTAAGAACTAACAAGAGTCAAAAAAAAATATTTAAAACTTATTGATACAATAAAGATTATAATAAAATACTTATAAAAATATAAATATTTACAAGTAATAAAATAAAATGCAACGACATAATAAAACAGTAAAATGTACACATATTACAAATATTTAATTTAATTAAACAATTTTTCATTTATAATTTTACGAATTATACGTAGTATTCATTGAAGATAAATATTACGGCATGCAGCCTTTGCTAGTAAATTAATTAGTGATGCCAATACTTTAAATTCAAGATCAGAAACCAATTTAAAGGAAGTAAACGTTAAATTGCCACGTATAAATTTACCTGAACTTTCTGGCCAATATGAAAATTGGTTGAGTTTTCACGACACCTTTAATGCATTAATCCACACAAACAATTCACTTTCTAATATCCAACATTCTCTATTAAGGGCGAAGCATCAGGAGTCATGCAGGCTCTTGAATCATCAGAGGAATTATGCCACTGCGTGGAATTTGCTTAAGGATAGGTTCGAAAACAAGAAAAAAATAGGCTACTTATACATATAGGAATTTGTAAAAGGCTTTTGAGTTCTAACCAACCATGAAAAATCCATTTTGCCAACTATTGGTTTTTTAATTCATAATTAACAAACAGTATTTTTACGCTAGAGCGGTACTGCCGTGCTTATAAATTATAGCGCTTTATTGTTTTTCTTTAAGATACGTTCAATTTAATTAGAAATTTTTAGAAGCTATAGTCAAAGATAACACTATAGTACTTAAAAATGTATGTATAGTTAAAATGCGTCTTTTTTTCTAAGAGAATAATTTAATAATAACGAGATGTCTTTTTGGCTTAGGACGGCAGAATAGTCAATACTTACAAATTGGTTACATTTTCGCGCCCAACAACAATACATTTCACAAACATTAACACATTTTATCACTTAAGGCACAAAAATGTATTTAATAATTCAAAAATTATGATCGACATCAATAATTATGATTGACATTGACATTTGCAAATAGAGTTTGTACAGATGTCTGCAATTTACAAATAGATATAGTTCAGGTATTGCAGCTCTAGAGGACAGTGATGGAAGAGTTTCCAATCTATGGGGTGTATTATCTTTGCTTTGAATCCTTAAAGCAGCCATTTAAAAGTTGGGACACTTCATTAATTTATTTACTTTATACTAAGTTAAATACAGAAAGAGTGGGAATTAGAATCCACAGATTTTGAACTCCCCACCCTAGATAAATTTACCAAATTTTTAAACGATAGATGCCAATTTTTAAAAACAATTGAGAATAAAAATAATAAAGTCCAACCAAAATTTAAAAAATGATACACACATTTATCAACTTATAACTATAACCATTTAAATCATAATGGTAAATTTTGTAGACACACATGTGATTTTTTTTATCAAAATTTATTAAAACTATATCTACAACAGCGCTTTAATGAAGTTGAAAAATTAAACCTTTGTATAAATTGTTTAAAATCAGGTCATTCAACTAATTCTTGTTTTTATGGTACATGCAAAAATGCGGAAAAAACATAATACAATTCTACATATAGAAAATGCCCAAAACTTAAATCAAAATTCTAATGTCTATATACAATCAAATCAAAATCATAATTCTAACATGAAAAAACGAAACAAATCATTATAACATGCAAAATCAACAAAATAATTCCAATTCCCAAAATTTACAAGAAACCATTACCTCTCATTGTAATTACCGAATTTGTTTTCAAATTCTGTTGCAACAGCAATAATTAAAATTTTCAATTCAAATGGACAACCAGTCTTGTGTAGAGCCCTTTTGGAGTCTGGAAGTCAAGCTAATTTTATGACACAAGAATTATTTAATAAATTAAATTTAAATTCTCAAAATATAAACAATTCAAATTTTAACATTTCACAGATATCAAACACAACAATACAGTTCACTTTTAACTCATACAAAAACAATATTAGTTTTCTTATTCTTAATAAAATCACAGGTAATATTCCATCATTTTTATATGATAAATCATTTATTTAAGTTCCCAAAAATATTACAATTGCAGATCCACAATTTAACATCCCAGGCAATGTAGACATTCTACTAGGCTCAGGCATATTTTTTGACCTGCTATGTATAGGTCAGATAAAATTAAATAATAACATAATTTTGCAAAAATCAAATTTAGGAGGGCTTGTGTCACTCTTAACTTCAAGGTCAGGCATACACTCTTAAATTGAAAGGTTTTGGGCTACTCGAAGAGTGCGAAATAAAACAAAACTTATATATTCTAAGGAAGAATTAAAGGTAGAAAATTATTTCACAAATAATAATTATGTCTTTAAATGGCAATTTAACAATGAAACGTCCAGACAGATCCCTTGATTAATTATTATTCATTGTTAAATTGCCATTTAAAGACAATTACAAAAAATTCGATTCAATTTAGAAAATTCAACTAAAAGGTTATTCTCAATTGAAAGAAAATTATGCATGCAGGAATACCTGGACTTAGGTCATATGATTAGGGTAGATCCCAGACAAGACTCAAATCACAACAAAGTTACGGTGTGTTTTTGACGCATCCTGCGAGTCTGAGTCTGGCATCTCTCTTAATAGTGTACTAAAAACAGATCCAGTTATACAGAATGATATATTTTCAATTTTAATTAGGTTTTTCAATTTTAATTAGGTTTAGGCAATATATATAACTATGTTATCACGTCGGATATTGCAAAAGGGTATAGACAGATACTGGTAAATGCAGATCACCAACCTTTCCAACGAATTGTTTAGAGATTTGACTCTAATTCTCCTATAGAACACTACCAATTAAAAACTATTACCTATGGTACAGCTAGCGCCTCGTTTTTAGCTACAAGGTGTCTTCAGCAATCTGCTGAATCCTTTAAGGATAGTCACCCAATAATCAAAGATTTTTATGTTGATGATCTAATAACTTGATCAAATGATTTTAAATCAACAACAAAATTAAAGTATGAAATATCAAGGATTTTAATAAAATCAGGTTTTCCACTCATAAAGTGAAATTCCAATTCAAAAAAATTATTACAAGGTTTCTCATTAAAAACTGGAATCCAAGATTTTGGGTATTTCTTGGAACTCACAGAAGGATTCATTTAAATATTTTATTTTAAAAAATCAATTTATTACTCAAAAAGTAACAAAACGTATAATTTTATCTTTAATATCGCAAATTTTTGACCCATTGGGCCTTATACAATAATATTAAAGGTAAAATTAATTAGTTTATATACTAGATGGAAACAATTTCAAAATGACATATTTGACTTAAACCATTTAAAAATCCCACGACATGTTATGTTATTTGACACAGTTGAGGTAAAGTTGCATGGATTTTGTGATGCCAGTCAAAAATCATATGGGGCTGCAATAAGTGCACTCTGAAAACTTAAATGGCATAGTTTCAGTGCCTTTGTTATGTGCAAAATCAAAGGTAGCGCTGTTAATAGGTATTTACGTGTCAAGCTTTGTAAATGAATGTTTAGGAGCTGGAAGTTTGTTTGGTGAGCGACGCAGGAACAAACCTCATAATCAAGTTAGTCTAGTAAAGATTAATTGCAAAGCGTGGCACGTACAAACTTTTATTTTTAACTTAAGATAACGATTTTCAAATTTGAAATTTTAATTAATATGTCCAACGTAACATTTCATTTCATAAATTGCTTTTCTACAAGACTTTATAGGTCTTATATACCATAATTTATCGTTTACTTGGATACAAAAACAACAAAATTAACCTATAAAATGTAATTTACTAAGAAGGTGAAAATAAAAACCATTTCAATCCCTAGGCTTGAATTATGTGAAGCAGTTCTACTTGTTAAACTTATGACAAAGGTGTCAAAAGCATTAAATGTTAAAATTTCAAACAAATTTTATTGGACAGATTCCACATTTTGCCTTGCTTGGGTTTCTGCAGAGCCCAGTAACTGGAAATTATTTGTATCAAATCGTGTCTCAGAAATCCAACAGCAGTCAAAAATAGAACAATGGAATCATGTCAGGTCGGAAAATAATCCAGATGACATGATTTCCAGAACTGCCAAAATAATTAATTCTCGGTTGTGGTTCCATGGTCCTACTTTTCTAATGCTAAATTGCGAGCATTGGAATTTAAAACATTGTTAAAAGGTACCTTCAGATATACCAGAACAAAAATCATTATTATGTTTAAATTTACAAATTTCAGAAGACTTTATTTTTTATAGATTTTCATCTTTCTCAAAGCCTTTAAAAGTAATGGCGTATATCTTGCGTTTTATTCATAATTGTCAACCAAAAATCAGAATCTGTTGCTAAAAACAATAAATTAATATGTCTTACTCCATTTTTGGATTCAAATGGCTTGAATTGAGTAGGAGGCAGATTAAAAAATTCAAATTTGTCATATAACCAAACTCGTCCAATAGTTTTGCCCAGTAATCAAAAATTTACAAATTTGATTATTAAACACCTTAAAAACATGCATGCAGGATCACAGTTTATTTTATCAAATATTAGGCAAGAATTTATGCCATTAAATGGCAAATCTAAAATAAGAAATGTGTTAAGAAAATGCATTACTTTTTTTCGATATAAACTAGCATAACTAGCATTTTTCCGCAAATGGGCAATTTGCCTTCTAAAAGAGTCACCCCAGCTAGACCCTTCAGTAGCGGTAGTGTGGATTGTACAGGGCCAATTTTAATAAAAAAAAATGCAGCATTTAGATACAAATCATCAAAGCATATATGTGCATTTTTGTATGCTCTATTACAAAGGCAACGCATATCGAAGTGGCTGTTAATTTAACTTCGGATTCATTTTTAAATGTTTGAAAGCGTTTTGTTTCTGGACGAGGGCTCCCTGAACATATTTTTAGTGACAATCCAACACATTTTACAGGGGCAAATAATATTTTACTTGATATAATGTTTAAAACAACAAACTTTAACAATTTTATTTTGGAAAATAGATGACATGGCATTTTATACCTGCAAGAAGTCCTTACTTCAACGGTTTAGCTGAGGCTGCAGTAAAATCAGCAAAAATACATTTATTTCATGTAATCGGTACCACAAAATTAACTTTTGAAGGTCTTTGTACGGTTGTTACACAAATTGAAGCCATACTTAATTACCGACCTTTATTTATATGCTCCAATGATCCAAATGATTTCTCTCCTTTAACCCCTGGACACTTTTTGATCGGTGACAAGTTAACATTGTTACCACAGCTCAATGTTGAAGCCACAGCAGTCAATACACGGTGTCCCTGAACAACTTTTAATTGAAAGGTTCAGACGTATCCGATTTTTTTTCATATTTTGATAAAAAATCACTTACAAGACAATTTTTTTTCAGAATAAACTCAATTCGCTTGGCACTTTTTTAGAAAAATCAATTTTTATAAAAACATTAATGATTTTCAATCAATTTTTTGAGATTTTTAATTAGTGAACTCCAAATAATGACTAACAGCTTTTAATGTATTTGTTACATAAAATGTGCAATTCATTAGACTAGTGAACTATTGACATATGTCACTTGTCACATTTCACATGTCGAAATCGTGATTGAAAATACCGTTGCGTTATTTTACCGTTTTTTTTTAATTTGTCGCAGATCTATTTATAAATTAGATATAAATAATTAAATTTTCATTGATTATAGTATATAGTACAATGAAGCTAATAAAAAACCATGCATGGACTCACTCGGATAATCGCGAGAGAATTTGTTTGTTTTGTCTTAAAAAAATGGATAAATTGGCATATAATCGTAGTAAACCTCGATATTCACAAAATCTCTAAAACTACTTACGAATATTAAGGATACCCCTCCTATCAAACTCAACTGCCTCATGAATGGGAATAACTTGAAATTTCGGAAAAAATACATCTCTTCGTTTCACACCATGTAGTATAATGCTATGTGCAAAATATCGTATTCCCAAAATTGGACATATATAAGAGTTATAAGAGTCAAAGAATTAGCTATTCAGAATTTCCAAAGATTTTCAAAATCGATTTAGTAATTTTTCAATAACGAGCTTTCAAATATTTTCCAAAAAACTAGGTGCGTCGATTTTTATGACGAGCAGTTTATATCCCGGAGGGGAAACATCAAATGGTGAAGTAAAGCGTGTCATTCAACGAGTTTGCATTTTACCTACCTGTGACGATGACAGTGTTGTTTGAAACTTACAAACATTTTGTTTTAAACACAAGCCATTTATTATTATTTGTGCTTATAAGACTTATTTTTATTTAGTGTTTCTTGAAACCCGCTCGTTTCAAGGTGGGCGGTATGTTTAGTTAGGTAGTTAGTTTAATAATTATTTTAAGTTCATTATTTGTTATAAGGCGCAGGTGTGTCCCTTCTTTAATTGGTTTAATTATGGTAGGGTAAAAATTTCATGTCTATTACTTACATTCAATCCAATTTTGTAACGCAAGAGAATAAAAAGACAAATAAAACATAATTAACAAATCAAAGCGTTTATTTAAATATAACACAATAAGAGAAAAAACAAAAACTCTCCTATAGAGTAAATCAAACAGCCTCATCATAAAGTATTTGCCCTGCAGGGCATACCATTTTATTTTCAAAAATTCTAACAGAAGGTTTTCTTCATTAGTATTATTAAAAGTTTGTAAGCTTATTGTCCTATAAAAATAATAAAAATTAAAATAAGTAATTAGATTTCTTATTATATTGCCTCTTCATTGTCCATGACGTTTTTGAAAATGCAGTGGTGTAATAGTTCATTTCCATCTAGATCATTTCCATTCAATTCGTCATCATTGTTCATTTCCAAAATTAACTGCATTATACGTTTGGAGAACTTTTTTCTAAAATCAAGTTATTGAAATATATAAACATTTTACACAAGTAAACCAGGTAAGGTAACCCATATATTTTTCTTTAATACAAAAAATGTGTATATGTATGTATATGTATATAGAACTAATAAAAAAATTAAATATTATTTTCTTATTTAAACAGGGTGTTCGGTTTTCCCTGAATGATAACAACTTTTTTATTTTCAATTTTCAATTTTTTGCACTTTTTTAGTTATACTGTGTAAATACATAAATTAAAAAAATATTTTACTTCCAAGCAACATTCAAACATCATAAATTTTAACATGATAGAACCAAGGATATACAAAACACATTTGAATACTAAACCAAATAGGAAATACCAAAATAAATCAATACTAAAGCAATAGACAGAAGAGACAACAATAAGGAAAAATATTTCATTAAAAGTTTACATTTTCATAATATTTATCAAGTCTTTTACGTCCACCTAAAATATTGTTCCTATTTAGGTAGGAAAAGTCACCTTATTCTTTAAATTTTTAAGGTATAAGTAACTTAACATCAATAAACTCTGGCTGTGTTTTTCAATTATTTTCAGCCTCAAAATATAATTCACAATTGAAAAACGAAACTTTTTGGTTAACTTTTAATTAAAGATAATTCATATTAAACTACATATTGAAAAACCGGCCCTTAATGTATTTTGTTATGTTTTTAATATTTTAAAATAAATGTTTTTAACCAAAATAAAAAATTACTTTTTATGAGTACATCCTATAAATTACAGGCTATAATATCTAATAATAATTATAAAATATTAATTCTCTGTTCATAAATCGATTTTTGTTTTGTTTTTATTATATTATTATTTATATATTGTTAAGTACCTGTGGGTGGCAAAAATTGATATATTAAAATTTTCCGCTCAAAAATTATTTGGCGATTTTGGCTACTTTGACAGACCCATCTGGAGACACAAGGATAAAATATTCTTACCACCCTGTATGCAGTGCGTGTGTGACTTTATTTGTAGATGTATGCATACATCTACAAATAAAGTCACACACGCATGCCGGCAGGGTCGGCTACAGAAATTTCGGTGCCCCTTGCAGAAGTTAATTTTACCTACTTTGTGGTGCTTATTTAGCTATTGATAAATTTTGAACCAAACTACCCCAAAAAATCTAAATACGTATAAAACTATTCACACAGGGTGTCTGAGGTGAAGGTCATTAAATGTGGAGTTCCTCAGGGATCACTACTAGGTCTATTGCTATTCATAATTTACATAAACGATATACCAACACTGAGGGAAAAGAATATTTTTAACGTTGAAATTGTTTGAGCCTGATTGCTTTGAATCAAACTGAAATTTAATTCAAAATTAGTGCTTTTGCTTAGAATGGGTGAACTGCTTTGCCAGAAATGGATGATTCGTTTAGGCTGCTGTGTTTGCTTGGAATATTAGTAAGTTCTATGCAAACTTTGTACTGATGGTCAATAATATTAGGTTTTTTACGTTTGAATTAAATTTATGTGAGTTTTCATAAAACGTGCAATATTTTCCACTAAAATTTATTAATGGGTTAAATGAAATAGATAAAACTTATAATAAATCTGCTACAATTTTTACGAAAAGCTCAGCATTTGCAACAAATATAATAAGTTTGTGGCAAACATATCAAAGTTAATGGGCAATTGTGCTAAGTTTGGAAAGCGCCATTTTTGGAGTGGGGGAACGCCTCTTAAAACGCGTCTTCTCGTGCACTTACAGTGTCTTTTAAAGTTTTAAATTTGCCTCCACTGTATACATACGGTTCTTACAAAATAATTTGCTTCCATGAAAACATTTGTATGAAATGGCATAACGTTTAAGAATATTGTATAAATAGTCGGCCTTATCGCGAAGTGGCCTAACCCACAAAATTGAAAACAGTCGCATTTTGCGAGAGTTAACTTACGGTGGTCTATTCTATTACTCCAAGTGGTGGCCCATAGTACAAAGTCTGTGCTGTAAAAATGCATAGGCCATTTCGTGAGAATAGAATAGACCATCGTAAGTTAATCTGCGAAAAATCTCATTTTGTTTTTCAATTTTGTGGGTTAGGCCACTTCGTGATAAGGCCGACGATTTATACAATATTCTTAAGCATTATGGCGTTTCATCCAAAGAAACAGGAATTTCTTTAGAAATGCAGGTACGGTTAATGGAAATGAACTTTATTGGTAACAAGCAGATACCAATTATTCCTAAACTTACTTGCCAAGAAATTCAAAATTAGTAAGTTTGAGGCAAACTTACATCGATTCATACAAAATCGACTATACTGGTATCAAGCAATTACCAATTCATCAGAAAAGTATTCAACAAAGAATTCAAATTTAGCAAATTTGACACAAATCTACATGCGTTTCGTTCAAAAGCAGTTTTCCGGAAGTTCCAAAGTGATGGTTTTTTACCATTAAACCTTGGTACACTCCGCCGTATTTAAATATGTCATACGTTTGAAACAAACGTTATGCCTTTCGCTGAAATAAAACCTTCTCTCAGTGAACAATCACACCAAATGCTCTGATTTTGTATGCAGATGATACCACCGTAACAATTTCTTCAAGGAACTTAGTTGGCGTAAGATCTAGTCTAAATATCGATATGCAAAATGCCAGTTGGTTCACTGCCAACTGCTAAAATCTGAACGTTCAAAAAGCCGAACAAGTTATTTTATCGCTTGGAAGAAATCAGGATCTGGCTTTGTGTGAAATTAAATTTCTAGGAATTAAATTGATACAGAGTTAAGATTTGAAGCCCATGTCAATTTTATTTCCCCTTAAATATGCAAAAACATTTTCCTTTTAAAAATATTATACAATAATGTAAATATAAAACTGTGTAAAACAGCATATTATTCTTTATCTACGCCAGTGAGATAAGAACTTCTAAACCCACTCATTTTGAGTGAGATAAGAAGTTCATTAACGCACGCGTTTTTCTCTGCTTTTAACCAATCAAATAAAAAAGTCAAAATGTCAAAATGTCAAAATAACCCTAAATTAAGTCTTAGACAAAAATAATCACCGTTTATTTTTTCATTTAGAGGCGTACATAAAAATTTGTACAATATACGTGTGATAACGCTTTATTAACGTACTTTTGCGATTGCCCACTTATATCGTAAATAACTATTAATACACTCAGTATGCACTTATTCAATATTAAGTTGGGGGCATAGTACTCATACAAATAGGGTCTTGGGACTTCAGAGGGGAGCAGTTAGGATTTTAGCCAATGTGTCTTAAGAACCAATGCCAAACAGGCATTTATAGACAATAATATACTTACTCTGCCATGGCATGCATGTTGCTATATATTGGAATGCCTTATATATGCAAGAGTAAATCAGTATACATATTATACAAGAAGCCAAGTTCACAGCCATAACACAAGACATAATAATAATCTAAACATTAAATTTTTGCGTTTGAAAAGATCGTGGAATGCCACTCTTTACTATGTAACTACTTTTTACAATAAGTTACCTGACAGAATTAAAATCTTCTAAAAAATGCTTTTTATAGTATTCAGGAGTTTTTAAATAGTGATTTGTGTAATGCGTTTTTTTAATTATTCCTTTTTTGATTGTATCGTTTAATAACATATTACGGAATACAATTTTTAATGTGTAATATTTGTACTAACATAATATGTCAGAAAAATACAAAATAGATTTAAATAAAACATCAAAATAACAATAAAATTCAAGATATTATCCTGTAAATATGGTCTGTATGTCTCTATGTGGGTTCTTATGTGGTAATTTAGTATTTGTATAATTCGTGTGTACTTCCTATTGTTGACCTAGTCAGGCTATTGTCTGGTGTGCCAAGCTGGCCACTAAGCAATTTCCGTCGGATGGAATTTCAATTATGCCCACTGAGTGATCAATCGTATTGATATTGTTTGTTATGGTTTGGGTTTAATAAGATTTATGGCGTTTATTTATAAGTTTAGTCGAATGTTTATTTGGGAAATGGAGCTAATGTCTTATGCCTGCCTTTTTCTGTTTTGTTTATGTATTGATTTATGGGTTGTCTATCCCTATAGGGGTTTATTTTCTGATGCCAGCTGTGTTCTTGGAAATTTACGTTGCGAAATATATTACGTTTTACGTTTAGATTTTTTGGAATAGAATTGATATTGTTATTAAAACATGCAATTAGAAAAAAATACTTAGCTGGATTAATTAGCCTTGAAATCCTGATGCTTTTTTTAACGGGCTGTCCGTTGTTCCCTGACCACACCTGCAAGTTTTTGGCACGCGTTGATTTTGGCAATCTCCCAGGTATCCAGGTAGCCCGGTTGGCTAATCGTTGTGACCTAGCCTTAATCACTTATTCACTCGCACACTTTTACGACGTTGTCGCACTTTGTGGCTTAACCGGGGACCACCCGCACTTTTCGCACTTTTTGCACTTTTCGCACTTATTGTTTTTTATTTATTTATTAATTTTTATTATTTGTTTCATTGGTTTTTGATTCGCTTGTATCCGATATTACCGATATTGCCGCCGGATTCTTAGATTCGATTTTGGTACTTTCGTTTGTATAGTTTACACTGCTTAGGAGGGATCTCGTTAACGACCTTAGTGCGTCCTCTCACTTCAAGTGCTAAAACGTGACTGTATTTTAATTTTAAATAAGTATAAATTAAATAAAACATCAAAAATATTATTCACATTAAATTTTATAAATTCGCAAAATAATCTTGTATTAATTGATTTTGAAACATAATGGGATCTTGTGGATGAGGAATAACAGGGTACTCCAGTCCATTGGCATTAATATCAGCCGGCAATGGTGGCTCTGGTTTATTCATGACTCTAGCAATATTATGTAGTACAGTTGCAGCTGGAACAATGAACAAAACTGTATCTAGTTTTAATCTTAAGCCATATGCCAACACTGGAAACCTTCTTTTCCAAATTTCAAATACTCTTCCTATTATATTTCTGGTTCTCACACAGTAAAAAAAGTAGTGGAAGAATAGTTTTTGCTAAACTTCGCCCATTTTCTATTAATAAACGCAATTTTATTATTATTAATATTATTATTATTTAACTCTAGTAAACTCTTAAAACATTCTAAATATATGCGACGACTTTTTTTAGAGTTATATATTCACACTGATGATAGTGTAATAATTTATGTTTTTATATTATAACGTTATTTAGTGTTACATTTAATTTACTAGTGCATAAATTTAACACTACTAAGAGTAAAGATTACTCTTGGTGGTGACCCGGAAAAAATATTTTTGTTAATTAGAGTACAATTATACAGTATTTTTATAACACTCTTATTAATGAAATATTTAATATTTAAGAGTAAGAAAACTACTCTATTTTTAGTTAATATGCATACCTTTTTTACTCTGATTAGTAAACTTTACTTTCAAATCGACTAAAAATTACTCCATCCTTAGTTGTTATAAAGAGAGGAGAATTAAAGAAATAAATTATATTTAAATTTAAAACGTATATTTTGTGAAAAATAACAAGAATAGAAAATCCTATAACTAACGTTAACATAAAAATAAAAACAATCATAATCATAACCGCCCTCGGTGGTGTAGTAGTCAGCACTGCGGGCCTCCAACAAGGTTTGTTATAAAAAATTTCCTGGATTTTTAACAAAAAATTAAATTTTCCAAAAAATATTTATTTCTAACAAATTTTCCATTTCTTTGTATTAAACATGCACCTATTTGGGATAAACGCATGTGCTCTATTGCAACGCAACAATAATTTCGTCACAACAAAACCAACTGGTTATCACAACAGAAATAATTTGCCCAAAACGAAGATTTTATTGTCGTAAGTAATATCATAATGGCATTTAATTTTTCCGAAAAGAATCGAAAAAACACGTTACTAAGTGATATTTTAACAAAAAGCATGAGTGCTGGTGGCAACAAAAATCCGAGTCGAAGAGGAGGATTTTTGCACCTGCACGAATGCTTTTTGTTAAAAAATATTACTTAGCATTGAGTTTTTTCGATTTTTTTCACAGGAAAAATTAGATGCCCGAATGATATTTGACAAGACTATTTCATGAGTAACATTTAACAATTAAAATATAAATTGCAATTTTTGTTGACAATAGCTGTCAAGTTTTGCAGCGGGTAAACTCGAAAAAACTGCTGACAGGTGCTGTCACACAGTTTTTTCACCTAGAAACCATTTGTAATTCAAAATTGCACGTTTGTGATTGGTGGAAATTAAGACGAGGGAAATAGTCAGGAATAAGCCCTTTATTAGGAGAGGCTGGTAATTGAAAATCTAAATAAATTCAATAAAACAATTTTAATTTATAATATTAAAACAAAATACAGAGTATAATATAGAGTATAATATGTATTTTAAACAAAAATTATTTAAAAAGTTATCTCATACTTCAGTAATCATGTACCAACCTAAACATAAAATATAAAAAGGTAACAAAAGTCAATAAATTAGTCCTGATTAAAAAGAATAATAGTTTTATGTCCTCCTGTAATTGAATGAATTTTACTTAAATATAATTTTATTATAAATGGGATAATTACACATGTAGTTATAGTTAATAAAAATTGTGGCAATATTTTTCGATGGTTAAAAACAATAAAAGATCTTTTGTCCTTTTTGCCAATTTTTATATAGATAAAGGGGGCCTTCGTACTTTTCTTAAAATTATATGAACATGTGACATTTAAATAAATAAGTACTTACCATTAATAGTTCACTTAACACACACTGCATTTTTATCTGCATAAAATTATGCACTGCATGTATTTCATACACTTGTTTTCTGGTTCGTAACAAAGAACAGTTATTTGGTTCATAATGTCTGCCTTGCGTTTGCTAGAATCCCTAACAAAAAATATTTTAAACAAATAAATATTTGGTAAAAACTGATTTCTTTGTGTCAAAATGATATATTTTAATAATCTTATATTTAATTTGATAAGATGTTTACAACTTAATTTCATTTAAATTAATGGCAAAGTAACAACTAATTGACCAATATTGTCACAGAAAATTGTCTTATTTCTAACCAATTTACGTAAGTTGTGGCAAATACATAATATAGAAGACCCATGTTTGTAATGACCAAACTGTTTTATCGGTGTACCCTTGTATTGCCAAAATTGTAAACAATCTGTTATATTAATTACGAAATAAATATTTTTGATTTGATTTGATTTGACTGCGGACTACCAAGCTGAGAGGTCATGGGTTCGAATCCCACCAGGGGTATGGCTGTTTATTTGTGTGGGTACTTCTGTAATTGGGCCTGGTGCCTGTTGGAAGCACATTAAAATAATAAAATTAAAATAATATGCTTGTATTTATGCTTTAGTCCTTACTTAAATTAAATTAAACTATCGCAAAGTAAGAGAGTAACGACAAAAAAATTCAACAGGGTTTTTCTATTTAAAAATATACTTTCAGGAAAAAACAATTAAATACGATGGTTTAAAATTTTAATGATGTACATTTTAATTGGCGTGATTAAAAATATTCGTATTGTATAATTGAAAAATTTAAATTAACTCGAACAAAAGTTTATTTTAAATCAATGGATTGTTTGAATGGGATTTGTATAATTGGCTCGTTTCTGTTATAACGTTATTATGGGTTTTAGACATAATGCCTATTCACATTCCAAGTTTTTACAATAAAATATACCTATTTAATATAAATGATAATAAATAATGTACTTATAAGTAGGTATACCTATTTTATACGTATTATGCGGCGACACCCACGCACAAGGGAACCATTAAACACCCCTTGAAAACCGCACTAAACTAGTTAAGACGAAAATCTAAATTAATATTTTTCCTAATTAGGTAGGTATGTTTAAAAGATACAGGGTGATAAAGTGTTACTTATCATATCAGTTTTTTAATATAACTTTCACTTTGGTAGACTTGGAAAGTTGATATTTTGCAAACAGTCACTTACTACCAAAACACATATTCACACATAATTACAATTGTTCGAGTGAACGCAGTGTCGTAGAATCAGGGGTTGCTTAAGCTTATTGTCCCATACAAACTTTGAGGTTAGGTTTTTATACCATTTGATGCAATTTTTCGATTACTCAGTTTGGCTAATATTAAAAAGGTGTACCTTTCAAACTCCGATAAAATAAACCGTTTCCGAGATTACAATAATTGTTATATCGCATTAAAGGATAAAAGGTATACTTATGATAACAAATTTTTTAATTGAAAAAACTACATTTTTTTTATGTGACGGTCAGGGCAAAAAGTCTCGAGGCTCATGGAATAACCTTTTTAGTTTTTTCAATTAAAAAATAAAATTTGTTATCATAATATGATAACCTTTTAATCCGCAGTCAGGTTCCAGCTCTTGACAAGGCATGACGCGTAGTGCAGCGAGAGCTCTTAAAACATAAAAGTTTAAAACCCACAAATAATTTTTTAAAAGTGCAAACCAATTATAGTGAAACAAACAATTTTCCTAAAGTACAAACTAAAATAGTGTAATGGTCAATAAAGAGTGAAGTGTTAAGTGATATGAAAGTGACAAATTTCAGCTTCTGGTCCTATAGGTTTACCACCTGTCATTGGACGCTTTTCACTAGACAAACAAAATAGGGGAAGTGGCCATCCGCAAAAAATTGATAAGTAGGTATCCTTAAGCATATGCATGACCTAACACATAATTTGCAAATTAAACATGACAGATATCTTTAAAACCCTAAGAAAGACACACTGCTTAAACTCTAGGAAAAAGACAATAAACATCAGTAACAATAGAAACATTAGAAAGACAATACTAACCAAACACCATAAAATAATAAAGAAAAAAGACAAACAATAAAAAAAAAACTTCCCAATCGGACTTTCGCGGTGATACACCAAAGCTGGGTAGGACAATAAATCTGTCAACATCAAATGCGTAACGCATGAAACCCAAACGAGACCAATAATAAACATTTGAAACACAGAATAAACTTACACTCAATAAATCATTATAACCCGAACATAGTAAAATAATAAGCATAATAATCAAACTCTATTGGATTTGTAAACACATTAGATTATAACAGATTAATTGCGCTTGACATTTGTTTAACTAATAAATAAATGCAATACTTAATTTTGGAATTTAAGAAAAACAATACAAAACTCTACCACAAAACGTGCATGGGCAGCACAATAACTAAAAAACATTGTTAGAAATTTCGCACTATAGTATATATACGCACTATAGTGCGGCAAAAAAATTATCAAAAGCTACAAGTTACTGTATACAGTAATCCCAAATGATTGAAGTAATACTAACTGCCTGGTCTAGAGGGGTACTTAGATTTAAGTCGGCGTAATTGTCCCCCAAACACCAAACTGTCTATCCCTCCCGTCCTACCTCCTTCATTACCCTACTGGACGTATTGATCAAAATTGGTAAAAATATTATCCAGCAAAGAGGCAGTTGACTTTGTGACTCTTGTGGGTTGAAATATTCTTTGCTCGAAATTAAAATTATGGAGAATGTCCATAAATTGAACTTTATCATTACTTTCCAGCAAAAGATTCACATTAAAATCTCCACAAATTGTGGTCTTAAAATCCAGGTATTTTACACTTATAAAATTCAAAATTGCTTCAAGTTGCTGAATAAAGATATCAAAACTGCCTAAACACGTTCTATATATTGATAATATTAACATTCTTTCTTTCTTGTTTGCCACACATGAGACTTCTAGTTGACCTTCGATGCTGCATTGTTTAACCTCATCTACTTCATGAAAGTCTTGTATATCTTCCCTTATGAGTATGCATGATCCTCCATGTATCATACTTTTCCTTGAATAGCAGGACACCATTTTAAAATGGTTAAGTACTATTGAATCAACCTCCTCTTCTCGTAGCCAGTGCTCAGTAAGACATATTAAATCAGGCACCATGTTAAGTGTGTTTAAAGTTATTTCAATGTCCAAGGTTTTATTTCTTAGACATTGAATGTTTTGGTGTAGTATTTTGAAACTTTTTGATTTGTTTATAGGATTTTCTACCCTCTATTACATCCTCGGTATCTCTCATCGGGTTGTTTTGTCCCACTTGGGGCTCTAGTCTCCTCAAGTTTAAAAACTTGTTTATCAAAGCTCCCTTGGGCCAGAAATTGGCATCCAAAATTGTGGTTTCAACTTCTGTAGGCACTCCTAATTTAAAACAACTATATTTGAGTGGTTTTTTGGTTGTAATCTTGATGCATTCGTGTTCTGGAATCCCATTTATTTTTAGGTAATCTTCGACCTCGCTTGCCTTAGTTTCCTTGGACAATTGGGATAGGAAGATCCAAGAATACTTTTTTGGTATGGCAATTTTCAGGTTTCCAACATTTTCCTTAGTGCCACTTATGGCGGTGGGTCGGGCTTTGGTATCAACTTTGATTTTCTTCTTGTTGTGCTGGACAACCTTCCAAGCTTGGTCTTTCTCCATATGCAGCTCAGACATTGCACTTTTTATGGCTTGATTTACTTGGCTGGCAGTAATATTTTGAGTTTTACCCTTGGTATTATTTTCGACAACGCTTGACAAGTTGTTGACAGTTGACTGTTTCTTCTGGCCTTTACTCCCAGCGGCTAACTTCACATGGGTGTCTTGCTCATTTGAAGTATTGGCAACACTGCTCTTAGTACTAACTTCTGCAGCCTCGTTGGTTTTGTTATCAACGTTGGCGGGAAATTTATTGCAATTACTAACCTTATGAGGGATATTTATTATCTGGCCCTCAAGAAGGCTTATTTTTTCTTTTAGTAGTACGACATTTTCCTTCAATATTGTGTTTTTGTCTTGAAGTTCCTCGACTAGTTTCCTTAACAATGCTTTCTCAATGTCATTTTCTTCACAGGTTAGGTTTTCATTGTTAATGTCTTGATTTGATTCATGCACGCAAACGGCCGATTTTCGAGAGGCTGATTGCCTCAAACATGCTGGGTGAAAAGATTCACTGCACTTAACACATTTCACTGCATTTTCCACTTTTTTGTTACAATGATTGCATATTTTTTCGATTTTTCTTTGATCCGTAAATTCGTCTGGCGGTTTCGACGGCGCCATCTTGATATTCACACTATGTGTGGGCCAGGTGCAGGCAAGCTCAAGGTTTTATACCATTTAAATTTTATGCAATTCTTTGCGAATTTACAAAAAAAATAATGATTTAGTGAACGCATGTAAAAGCAAAAATTAACATATCACATGGATATTTCACCAGAGATATATCAAGATCTGCACTGAACTACACGTTTTTGTTGATGCTCTTAAAGTCTCCAGTACTTAAGCTTTATTATCGAAAAAAAACTTTTGCCGAATTTTGCCTATCCAGGAGAAAACGCAAGATTTTCTGTGTGGTCTTTTACAATTTGATTCAAAATTAAGCTCTATTCGGGTACCGTCAAGTGGGGTAACTTCGGACGAGTTTTGAAGTTTTTTTTCAGGATATTAAAAAGTGGGAGGAGTAATAATTGGAAAGAAAAAATATATGTTCATTGATACTATGGAGTTGTGGTGTAATTGTAACACGATGCTGATTGCAATACTGTATTTATTTACAAATAAACTATTTACAATAAGATGGTAGCTGTTGTCTTCTATGATGTCGATTGTTGTGTTGTATGATGCAGACTGTGTCTTTGATGATGGTGTGCCTGGTTTTTATATGCAGAAACAGTAATACCCAAAAATACCAAAGCTTAAGCCAGGTAGGTTCTACAGTAGACGCTTGTTTACAAACTATAAACTTAAAATTTACAGGTAATAGTATTTACATAAGATATCTATTAAACAATAAAACAATTATTGTTGTGATTTAAATTTAATGTTGGGGAAGTTGAAATTTAATAGTGAGCAGATAACATATTTGCGTATTTACGATTATTGGGATTATAGGACTATTTAAATTTGGAATTTAATGGTGAGCTTAAAATATTAAATTTCGTGTTTGCCTTGGTTGATACCTGAGTACGGGCGAAATTGCCGCTACAGTACCCCCCTACCAGTAATTGCCGGAAATTAATTGATTCCTGCTTGGAGGCGCTCGGGAAATCGGACACGTCTTCCGTAACGTGTGACGTTCCTCGAGGTGAACGGTCCAGGCGTCTGAGTGGGTGGATGGTTCTGGGCATCCAGCGTTGGGATGTCTGCTTGGGGCATCTTGTGTTGAGTCATCTCGCGTTGAGGCATCTTGTGTTGAGGCATCTCGTGTTGAGGCATCTCGCGTTGAGTCATCTCGTGTTGAGGAGGATTAAAGCAGTTGTACGTTAGAGCTGTTGAACGTTAGAGCTGTTGAACGATAGAGCTATTGAACGATATAGCTGTTGAACGTTAGAGCTGTAGTTGTGGCCGTCATCCAGTGTTTGGATGATTGAGCTGTGACCGTCATCCAGCGTTTGGATGGTTGGTTAGTGGTATCCAACATTGTCAACTGTGGTTGACCTTAGTGCTGGAACCAGTGTGGACCGTGGCTGTGGATATTGGCCTCCAGTCTTGTCATACTGAGGCAGATATTAGTGCTGGACATCAGTGTGGACCGTGTTGTGCACCGCAGCGTAGTGGAGTGCTACGAAGCCCGCTACGTTTGCGAATGATTGCCGTAGGCCGGAAGCTTTGGTCTTCGTCATGTTGGTAGCACTGATTTCTTCTTCCACAAATACTTGCATGTTCGAATCACGTCGGGGTCACCAATTTATGGAGTTGTGGTGTAATTGTAACACGATGCTGAATGCAATACTGTATTTATTTACAAATAAACTATTTACAATAAGATGGTAGCTGTTGTCTTCTATGATGTCGATTGTTGTGTTGTATGATGCAGACTGTGTCTTTGATGATGGTGTGCCTGGTTTTTATATGCAGAAACAGTAATACCCAAAAATACCAAAGCTTAAGCCAGGTAGGTTCTACAGTAGACGCTTGTTTACAAACTATAAACTTAAAATTTACAGGTAATAGTATTTACATAAGATATCTATTAAACAATTGTTGTGATTTAAATTTAATGTTGGGGAAGTTGAAATTTAATAGTGAGCAGATAACATATTTGCGTATTTACGATTATTGGGATTATAAGACTATTTAAATTTGGAATTTAATGGTGAGCTTAAAATAATAAATTTCGTGTTTGCCTTGGTTGATACCTGAGTACGGGCGAAATTACCGCTACAATACCTTCTTTATACATATTTCAGATATAAATATTTTTTTAATAAAGGCATGTATTTTTTTTATTTAAACAAAAAGTGTCCGATTTTCCCCTCCCAGGTGGGGTAATTTCGGACATCACATATGCAGGTAAATCGAAGTAACCCCGTGCATTTGGCAAATTCGGACGCCAAAAATATTAAAATTTAATTAAAAAAAATTAATTAAAAAAAAAATACACGACATTTAAATAAAAACGTTTATTGACCATAACAAACTTTTTTAAGCAAATGGAAAACAAAATAAACAATATCAAAACATATACATAAAATATATATACTTTAAAAATATATATATTTCTTCTTAAATTCTTGGTTGTGTTATAGATGTGGATATAGAAATGGACTATCTCCATAATATCTTTTATATGAAGGGGAAACCCCCACTCCACCATTTTTTTATTCCCTCATCAAAAATATTTTTTCTTCATATACTTAAAGCCTTAGAACGTCCAGAATAACTAGTGTGTTTATTATTAATTTTGTCGGAAATGGTTGATTTTGGCACCCCATACTTTTCGACCGCCCGTATACTTAACTTTTGCCTTTTAACGTCGCTAACCACTGAATATATTTTTTTTGGCATTATAGCTTAGAACAAAAAACAACAGGAAGGAGCATTTAATAAATGACCTTGGGTCCAAAGTGGAGCTTCAATATGGCGGATAGTTGTTTCCGTTTGACAGTGGCGTAGTAAATACAATTGAAGTTTAATTTTTATAATAATTAGGTTAGTATCAGAAAATATGATACGCCTATGGTTTTTTCTATGATGGTTACGTTCTTAGGTTATGGTTATGTTCTAAGGTTACGTTATTTGACATTGATTTATGTTTAATATTTACAACTAATTATTTTAAAATATACCTACAATCAGGCCAATTCACTAACATGAGTCGTTAACGTTAACCACTAGAATCAGTGGTTATCAGGCAATCCGGCCAATCGGGCAGTTTAAATATAACGATAACCACTGATTCTAGTGGCTAACGTTAACAACTTATGTTAGTGAATTGGCCTGATTAAGTAAATAAATTAAACGTTAACCAAAATACTCACCTATGAAATGTAAATGAATATTTTTAATTTTTTGTGCTCAAGGAGCAACCACAAGCTGCACAACTAACCATAATTTGTTTTTACACATTAAACACTAATATTTATATCTTAAACTTTAAATATTTACACTTAAACGAGAATATCAAATACAATATTGTCTAGAAACAATGAAACGCTTATTTAAAGTTAATTTAACCAGAAAAACAATATAAAACACCGACAAACACATAAAACATTCAACTTTGACAAATATAGCATCACAAATGTGTCATAATTTGGAGCTTGCAAATGGCCGACTTCCGTCGCAATTTTAGTACGGCTAAAGAATGACAAGACTCCTTCCTGTTGTTTTTTGTTCTAAGCATTATAGTACTTATATGGCCTTCCCCTCAATATTTTTTTGTAGTTTCTTACCATTTTTAGGTGTCCGAATTTACCCTACAGTACAACTACCTATTATAATAATAACATATATAAAATTGTTTGCAAACAAAACTTTGCAAACAAAACTTTGCAAACAACACTTTGCAAACAAAACTTTGCAAACAAAACTCAAATTTGGCCAAAAGTTATGTTATACCTCAGTTTAGAATAACAAATGCCTATTTTAATCCATGTTATTACTGTTAAAGATATACACTAGTTATAAATCGTGATTTCTATGAATAATTCATAGAAATCATTTATAATTTATGTTTATTTATAAACTTACCTTTATGACAAAATTACACCACTATAACAACGAATTGCCACCCTAATTTAAAGTTTGTACTACAGTGATCAGATTTACAATGATAAAAAGTTCAGATGCTCATCACGAGTGCAAGTAAATTTGATTTTACGCCCGGTTGTCCGAAGTTACCCCACTTGACGGTATTAGTTGAAAGGTTATTAGGCCTAGATTGTAAAAGACTTTTTGAATATGTGATCTGTCATTTTGAGGCAATTTGAGTGGTTTTAATGGATTTTTAAAAATTTCTTTTCTTTAATCATTTAAGCTGTGATTCCTATAAATTGGAAGAGTAATTTTAAAATACCCTGAAAACAAGAAACATTTATTATTAAAAATCAAATTAGTTCAGTTTTTTTACATATACAGTGTGACTGTGCGATGTTTGCGACTCACCCTGTAAAATCTTTATTAATTGTGCAATTATTATATAATATATTATATATATATATATATATATATATATATATATACAGTGTGTCCCGCTTAAGACCTTACCACCCTCGTAAAATTTGCATTTTTTAACCGATCTTCGTTAACTTTTTTTTTGTTGGATAGATCTCTGAAAAAGGCTTTAATCACATATGTTACTTGTTTTGACCACTAAACTCATGGCCAACTGAGATCTCTTTAGGGGGTCGAAATTTCGAAAAGTACTATTAGGGATTTTTTCAGAGAAAAAGTGACTACGGATTATTGCTCGGGACCACTTATAACCCCACTATACCAATTTTTATCGTTCTTAAATACAGGGTGTTCCAGATGGATGTTTTTTAATTTTTTGATAAAAACCTCGTAAAATTTGCATTTAGCGATTTTCTTAAACTTTTTTTGTTGAAAAAGGATTATTCGGGACCACTTAAAACCCCACTACACCAATTTTTATCGCTTTTAGATACAGGGTGTTCAAGCTGGACATGTTTTAATTTTTTGATAAAACCCTCGTAAAATTTGCATTTTTCAACGGATTTTCTTTAACTTTTTTTGTTGAAAAGGGCTTATTCGGGACCACTTAAAACCCCACTCTACAAATTTTTATCGCTATTAGATACAGGATGTTTTTTGATAACAAAAACAATGACGCGAATTAAACACATAATGTGTTTAATTCGCGTCATTGTTTTTGTTATCAAAAAACATGTGTTACACATTTAGTGGATATTTTAGTAATTCCGAATGCTCCCAAAGCAACAACTAAATTTACTATAGAGTAGTACCTACAAAGAAACGTACACCAAAATTAATAAAAAATTTAATTTTAAATGGAAAATTAGCTGTAGGTATACGAATTAAACACGTTTTTATTGTATTATAGAGCAACTCAAAAACAAACAATTAAAAAATAAAACAACTAACGATAATTAAATAGTAGTCATTTCAATTAGTCCACCATTTTGCATTTTGCATTTGTCTATGCGTCGTCTACAGTTGTTTACCATGCTTCTTAGCTGTTGCCTGGTTATACTATGGCAAGCCTCCCGAATGCGATCGCAAAGTTCTTCTCGTGTTTGGAGTCTTGATTTATACACCTTATTTTTTAAAGTCCCCTATAAGAAGAAGTCAAGTGGGGTGAGGTTTGGAGCCCTAGGTGGCCAATTAATTACAGGGCTATTTCGCCCAATCCAACGATTGGGAAAATTCTCATTTAGCCATCTCCTCACTTCAACATAGTTATGGATGGGTGCCCCGTCCAGCTGCAGATGTAAATTGAGGCGAACATTAAGGGGCAGTTCATCGATTTCATTATTAATTTCATTCTGCAGAAATCTAAGAAAATTAGCTCCGTTCAAATTTCCGTCAAAAAAGAAAGGTCCAATTAATCTTTCGTTCAATATTCCACACCAAACGTTTACCTTAGATGAGTATTGCCTTTTGCATTCTATCACCCAGTTTGGATTTTCCTCCCTCCACATTCTGGTATTTTGTGACGATACAATACCGTTTGTTGTAAATGTAGCTTCATCGGTGTATAAAATATTTTTGAGGAATGTAGGATTTTCTAAATACATACCTTGCAACCATAAACAGAATTCGATTCTTCTTTCAGGGTCGCTAGCTTCGAGTGTATGGATAAATTTAAAGGGTTTCTTACCATTTTTTTTTTCAAGCATTTCCAGATAGTGTTTTTTCCTATATTTAAAACTCTACTTGCCCCTCTAATGCTTGAGCGAGGATTCTCATTAAAATAATCAAGAATTATTTGATTTGCTGGAACCTCACGGTTATGATGCTGATTGGAGAGTTTGTTTACATTTCCGTGTTCGTTAAAAAATAAATTAATTCTCCTAACTGTAACATGGTTAATGTTCCGTCCAGGATGTCTTCTATTAAATTCATTAGCAGCTTCATGAAAACTACGCATTTGGTCGCCTACTAATCGTACAATTTTCACTTTTTCTTGTAAAGAATAAGCCATATTACTTATGTTAAGCACTGCAACACTCAGAGAAATCCTTCCCTAGATTTTTTTAAGATTACATGCATTAAATGAAGCATAGAGCAAAATCTCAATTTAAGCTATAATATTTTCGTTTTTAGTTTTTAGGTCTTAATTTGACTATATATTATTCTTAGTTTAAGAATAAATAGATTAAAACATGCTATTAAAAAAATAAGAATAAGTTTAACCTGAGGTCTTACATTAAAAACATCTTATTCTGAAATTAATAAACAGCGTTTTTGAATTAAGAAAGCAGTTTTTAATTAAGAACTTTAAGAATTGTGAGAATTATTGTTCTTACTTTTAAGAACGTCTTATTTTAAAACTATCATTCAACAAGTTTTAAATTAAAAATGCATTCTTTATTAAAGAACTTAAGAATTGTGAGAATGCTTGTTCTCAGTATTAAGAACGCTTAGTTTTAAAACTATTTCACAACAACTTTGAAATTAAGAATGCATTCTTCAATGAAAAACTTCAAGAATTGCGAGAATGTTTATTCTTATTTTAAAAAGGTATCATTTTAAAACTATCATACAACAAGTTTTGAATTAAGAATGCATTCTTCAATAGAGAACTTCAATTGTTCAAGAATGTTCATTCTTAATTTGTGTATGGACAGTTTTAAAACAAGTATGGCATTCTTTATTTAAAAATAGATTTTCTAGTTTTTAAGAATTTTATTTTCAAATAAAGTGTAAAAATCTTTTTAATGAAACAGCCGGTAATAACTCACTAAAGCTTTTAGTGTTTATTGAGCGCATTTTCAGTTGTGATGTGTTGGTGAGTGTTAAAACCATAGAGAAACACACAAGCCTCTGCGATTGCCTACTAGAAATCATTATAGATATTTAAATTGGAATGTACCGCGCTTCGGGCTAGTTTTTCCAGAAAATACTAGAGTCAAGACCCTAATTATGTTCACTTCTAATAGGGAATTGTTAACACGTGAAGTGATAACTTAGTGAATAGTGAAATACCTACTGCCAATATGAAAAATTTAACAAACTCCACTTTGATAGTTAAAGAACTGTTATTTTTTGATAATCAAGCTTTTGCAGTGTTATGGACCTATAAAATAGAAAAGTACGACAAAAACAGGTGTCATGTAGGTGTGAAAGAAGAGCTTCGTTATAAAATCTCTAAGGTATTTTAAGTGTAATCCGTTTAATTACATTTGTTACCAAATAATTGTATAGTATTTAAATGTAGAAAACTTAGCTATGTTTTTATAACAAATGTGAACCATTTTTTATTTGTTGTTTTATGTCTAACGGACATATATCAAATTTTTGTTTAATACATATACATATACTATACCCATGGGTATGGAAAATTTACGAAATGCATCACAAATTAAGATAGTCCATAGACTATCTTAATTTGCGTTCTGTATATAGTCATATATTACTACTTTAAATAGGATTGTTAGGATGCTCATTAGTTATTAAGTTTTTACGTAAGTGTATGTACGTTTATTTTAAAGTTAATTTGTTTTATTGTGAATATGTATAAAGCATTAAATAAACTTACTTTTAAATGAAAGCATAGTTTTAAGCATTGTTACCAAACTATATATACACCTTCAATAAAAAATATAAGAAATACAAAATTTAGGAAGATTAGGTCCAGGATTATGCAGAAGTTAATTTAGTTTAGTTAAATTTTTAGAAATAATGAAATATGAAGTTCAAATGGGTTTATGCATGTTAATACAAAATACATAACCGCAATCACCAAAGATCTTATTATCAACTTGTATAAATGAGATCTTAAAAATGTTCCTTTTAAAATTAGGAAATCAAAAGCTTAAAATAAAGAAGGTTTTATTTTTAAATTAAGAAGTAAGTATGCTTACATAAAAAAAAATCATCATTCTTAATTTGAAAATTTTAAAATGTAAAATTAAGAACGATTTTTTCTAATTTAAGCAGTATTAAATCTTGAAATATAAGACTGTTCTTAAATGAAGTAGATCTCCATTCTTAAATTAAAATCTTTAAAGTCTAAAATTAAGAACCTTTTATTTTCAAATTAAATATTTATTCTCAAAATTTAAGAATGTGTTAATTAAATGAAGAAAATCCCCATTCTTAAAATAAACATTTTCATTCTAAAGTTAATAATTACTTAGTCTAAAATTAAGAACGCTATTCTTTAAATTTAAGATTGTGTTCAGTAAATCAAGAATGTATGAAATGTTAACCTTTAAGCAGTTAATTCTAAAAGCTAGCATTTGTAATTCGTCTTTTAAGAATGATGTGTTAATTTAAACTTTTCATTCTTTACTTCAGAATAAGAAAAAACATTCTTCAATTATTCTCAAAATAAGAATAATTTGTGCTTGGGCCATTTTGAAGAACGACTTGTTTTAATTTAAATGTCATTTTTCTTGTTTTTAAGCATTTATTTTTTTAAGGCAAGTAAATCAGAGACAGTGACAGTAGTTGTTGATTTCTTGTCAATTTATTGTTTCCATGGTATACTTTGCTTAATTAATAGAATATATTGTGCATAAGGAGATGGTTAAATGATAATTTTCCCTTTCGGATTTTAATTAAGAGTACCTACATTACAATGCGAGACGGAAAGTGTTTCATTACGTATCTCGATAAACTAAAATATTTCCCCATTTAAATAACACAGTTGGTCATGAGTTTAGTCGCCAAAACATATGCATTTAAAGCCTTTTTCAGGAAAATATCGAACAAAAAAAGTTAAAGAAAATCGGTTGAAAAATTCAAATTTTACGAGGGTTTTATCAAAAAATTAAAACATGTCCAGCTGGAACACCCTGTATCTAATAGCGATAAAAATTGGTATAGTGGGGTTTTATGTGGTCCCGAATATGCCTTTTTCAACAAAAAGTTTAAGAAAATCAGTTGAAAAATGCAAATTTTACGAGGGTTTTATCAAAAAATTAAAACATGTCCAGCTGGAACACCCTGTATCTAATAGCGATAAAAATTGGTATAGTGAGGTTTTAAGTGGTCCCGAATAAGCCTTTTTCAACAAAAAAAGTTAAAGAAAATCCGTTGAAAATGCAAATTTTACGAGGGTTTATTCAAAAAATTAAAACATGTCCAGCTGGAACACCCTGTATCTACAAGCGATAAAAATTGGTGAAGTGGGGTTTTAAGTGGTCCCGAATAAGCCTTTTTCAACAAAAAAAGTTTAAGAAAATCAGTTGAAAAATTCAAATTTTACGAGGTTTTTATCAAAAAATTAAAAAACGTCCATCTGGAACACCCTGTATTTAAGAACGGTAAAAATTGATATAATGGTGGTGGCCCCGAACAATAATCCGTGGTCACTTTTTCTCTAAAAAAAACCCTAATAGTACTTTTCGAAATTTCGACCCCAAAAAGAGATCATAGTTGGCCATGAGTTTAGTCGTCAAAACAATTGACATATGTGATTAAAGCCTTTTTCAGAGATCTATCCAACAAAAAAAAGTTTACGAAAATCGGTTGAAAAATGCAAATTTTACGAGGGTGGTAAGGTCTTAACTTAAGACTCTTAAGCGGGACACACTGTATATATATATTAGGGTGTTTCAAAAAAATCGACTTTTTCTTTTTCTTCAAATGGTCAGCAAATTTTTTCAGAGGATGTCAAAACAAAGACCTCGTTAAAATTTGAGCTTTTAATTTGAAGATTTAGAGGTCGCGGATCGCAATTTTCTATTTCCCATTTAAATAACATAGGAAATTTTTTTTTTTAACTTTGGAATTTTATACTTCTATATCGAATCAACTTATGGCAAGGAACATCTTAGATTTTTATAGTAAATTTAACGCTCTATAAAAAATGTCTCTTATAATTTTTCTATAAATTGATTTCTTCCAGAGTTATTCGAGGCAAAGTTTGATTTACATCGAATTTTCTCGTTTTTTCAACTTTTAGCATCATGTAGTAAAAAAATCACATATTTATATCTAAAACATAGGAAGTGTTGTAAAAAAAACAAAAAAACAAAAAAACGTCACTTTTTTCCAAAGCCTACTACAAAGTTTTAATGAAAATATGAGATGTGTATAATATGCAGAGTAATTTATTTATAAATGCATTTTTCTCGAAAATGGTGCATCTGAGCAATTCAAATCAAGAGTACCTATTTTTCGTAAAAAACTGTAAATTCTCATAATTTCATAAAAAAAATTAAATTATTAACCCAGAAAAAAGTTGGGGCTATTTTTGTAACTTTGCCCCCTCCAAATGTTACGCCTATGATTAAATTTTAATATTTTTGATCATAGATCTAGATTCAGCATGTCAAAATTACCAAAGTACCAAAAATTCATTTGTTCATGTTCAACCCTCTAGGAATAGTTTAAAAAAAATTATCCTCTTAGGCTCCTATTCAGGGGGCCGTAGCTCCTTTAGGGGGCATTTTTTGATACATGTTTATTAAACAAAAAAAGTGTTATTTTTATACGAATAATGCACTGTTTAAGTTTGGCCCCCAGATTTCTGGACACCCGTATAATGATAATTGTACCATAAATGTTAAAAAAACGCGAAAATTCGATGGAAATCAAACTTTGGCCTCGAATAACTCTGGAAGGAATCAATTTATAGAAAAATGATAGGAGACCTTTTTTGTAGAGCGTTAAATTTACTATGAAAATCTAAGATGATCCTTGACATAAGTTGATTTGATTTAGACGTATAAAATTTTAAAGTTAAAAAAAAAAATTCCCATGTTATTTAAATGGGAAATAGAAAATTGCGATCCGCGACCTCTAAATCTTCAAATTAAAAGCTCAAATTTTGACGAGGTCTTTATATTGACATCCTCTGAAAGAATTTGCCGACCATTTGAAGAAAAACAAAAAGTCGATTTTTTTGAAACACCCTAATATATATAGGGTGATTCAAAAAAAGCCTTTTTTTAAAAATGAACCCGCACTGGCCTAAATTATAAAGATTACATTAAAACTAAAAGATTGATACCAAAAAATCCAAATTCGATGAATATTTAGAGGTCGCTCAAATCGATTTTCGTATTTTTGCACATTCGAGCCGCGAAATTATTACTGCGCAAAATAGTAAATAACTCCGTTAGTTTTTAATCGATATTATTAAAAATTTAAGGGATACCTAGTTTTTTAATACTCTCTGAGACAGTGAATTGAAGTTTACGGAAAAAAAATTTTTTTCATGAAAAAAAAAATAATTTGTTAATAAAAACGTATCATCTTATAAAATAAGCAACAATTGGAATCGCACTATGATGGTACCGTAAAAAAACTAAGAAAATAACACTTAAATTATTTAGCATACATAAAACCTGCCGAAAGAAATATTTTATTTAATTTATGTAAAACATAACCTAAAAATAATTAAGTTATTCAAATTTTTCCCATTTTCATACGATTTTATAAATAATTTATATCCGTTTTATTAATTATGACGTATTTTTATAAAATTTCTTTATTTTTAATACCATATTTAATTAATTACAGTAAGTAGTTATTAATTTATGTCCTTTTTATAACTGAAATAAAAAAATCCACTGCTCTACATCTTTTTCTTTGCAATGATTGTTTCTAATGTTAATTTTTTCAACCATTTTTGTTTTGTTTCAGTAGGTACTCTTTTATTAAAAAATGACAAACAAATTAGCTCTTCTATTTGCAAATCTACATTTTTGTAAACATGAAGTTCATGAAGTGTTTTCAAATCATTTTTGGGCGCGCAAGTTGCATTTGGAGCTTGGAACCAGGCAAATATGTAAACCGAAATAATAAAAATACAAATTCTACGCAATGACTTATTTTCATTGTTAGTGAGTTTAAATTGATCCCGAAATAAGAAAATCTTTAGAGAGTATATAGCTTGGTTCATCCATCGGGCACGCTCTCTATCTCCACCAAGGTATAAGATGTTTTTATTTAATTTCTCAACAAATTAGTTTTGGTACTTAGACGCTTTTGAATTAAGTAAATAATATATATATATATATATATTAGGGTGTCCCAAAAAAAATGAATATTTTTGTTCTTCTCGTCTCTTGTGAAATTATGTGGGTTTGTCATGTTTTAAGAGCCCTGTCAAAAGATCAGCACCATTAAAAAAATTTTAGGGGTCGCTCAAGATTTTTAAAAATTACCAAAATCGTCAAAAATTGGATTTTTTTTAATTTTAATTTTTTTTCTCGTTCCGATATTATTTTTTAATTTAAAAATAAAAATGATTCTGAAAATTTCAAATCGATATTTTAATTTCTAAAGGTCGATCAAGATTTTTTTAACTTTCAAAGTAGAGTATTTTGAATGTTTTCGAGCGACCTCTGAATATAAATATCAACGAACTTTTAGCGACCTTTAAAAATCAAAATATTGATTTGAAATTCACAGAATTTTTAATATTTTCAACCTAAAAAATAATATCGAGACGAGAAAAAGAATTAAAATAAAACAAAAATTCAATTTTTGACGATTTTGAAAATTTTTAAAAATCTTGAGCGACCCCTACAAAATTTTTAATCGAGCTGATATTTTGAAAGGGCTCTTACAGCATGATAAACTAACATATTTTTACAAGAGACAAGAAAAAAAATATATTATTTTTTTTTGGGACACCCTTATATATATATATATATATATATATATATATATATATATATATATATATATATATATATAAATTTTTTTTTTCTTCCTGACACATAATAATTTTATTTTTTAGGTTGAAACAAAAATTCCCTGAAAATTTGAGCCCTTAATATTGATTAAGTACTTCCTTTTTAATTTTGTAGTTTTTCCATATAAAAATCATGTATTTTTAATCATTTTTACTTTAAATTTCTATATTTTGGCCGGGTTTTGAATTATAATTTTTATCACCATAATTTCCTGCATAGTATTCACGGTTTTTGAAAGGCCCTGCATCAATTTTGTTTTTGATTTATTTATTATTTGCGTTTATTGTAGTAGCTCCAAAAGTCGTTTTTTCACTTTTTCTCACATATTTTTGAGAAAATCGAGCGAATGACTGGTTTTGCCGAAAAAGTTCAAATAAAAAAGTTGTAGAAAATTTAATTTTTGACAAAAAAGATTCTTCTTAAGCCATATCAATGCAGTGAATAATTTTGAAGTTAACGTTGTTTTATTTTAGTTGTAAAAAGGATCTAATTTAATAACTACCTAGTTTAATTAATTAAATATGGTATGAAAATAAAGAAATATTATAAAAATAAGTTATAATTAATAAAACGGATATAATTTATTTATAAAATCGTTTGAAAATGGAAAAAATCTAAATTACTTAATTATTTTTAGGTTATATTTTATATAAATCAAATAAAATATTTCTTTCGGCAGGTTTTCTGTATACTAAATAATTTAAGTGTTATTTTCTTAGTTTTTTTACGGTACCATCATAGTGCAATTCCAATTGTTGCTTATTTTATAAGATGATACGTTTTTATTTACAATTTATTTTTTTTCATGAAAAAAAAATTTTTTTTCGTAAAGTTTAATACACTGTCTCAGAGGGTATTAAAAAACTAGGTAACCCTTAAATTTTTAATAATATCGATTAAAAACTAACGGAGTTATTTACTATTCTGGGCAGTAATAATTTCGCGGCTCGAATGTGCAAAAATAAGAAAATCGATTTGAGCGACCTCTAAATATTCATCGAATTTGGATTTTTTGGTATCAATATTTTAGATTTAATGTAATCTTTATAATTTAGGCCAGTGCGGGTTCATTTTTAAAAAAAGGCTTTTTTTGAATCACCCTAATATATATATATATATATATATATATATATATATATAATTAGGGGGCCAAACTTAAACAGTGCATTCTTCATAGAAAAATAACACTTTTTTGTTTAACCCGTAACCGGTACGGTACGACTTTCAGGTCATAAACGGTACTAAGGGGTCTGAGAGACACCTGCCTTTTAAAATTATAATTTATATTATTTTTTTTATCTGAGGCTTTGGGGATACTAGGAACTATATATAAAGTTGGAATATCACCAAAAATACTACCTAAATAAAAGAAAAATTTAAACAAATAGGTTTTAATCAAAACATGTACAAAAAGTGCAGTAGTGCAAACTTTGTGATTAAACTATAAAAAATATTAAACCAAACAAAATAAAACGATCTTTATTTTGAAGAATATAGAATACCTTAAAAAATAACATAAACAAAAAAATTAAAATATATCTTTTTTTAACAGCAAAAATAACTGCTTCAAACTATAACTGATTTTTACAATTATTTTTTCCATTGTAACTTTTTTGTTTTTTTTAAATTATTAAAAAATTTCAAATTCTTCTCTATCTGACCCTATAAAATTATTTTCTATAGACTCTTCACAGACAAGTCCTAAATCGCTGGTGTGATTATCTTCAACGACACAATCACTATAATGGTTATGTAGTATACTACAGTCATCTATATCACTTATATCGCTGTCGATTTCATAAAACCACTACATTACAGTTTCCTTGAAGCCTTTCTTATCACTTTGGACACTTTTAGAAAGCCCTTGTTGCGAATCCATAAGGAATTAATTGTTTTATAAAAATTAAGTAAACGGTACTCAGTGGTCTACTAGACACCTCAACACTTTGACTCGTAATAATTTGTCCGTTTGACAATCCAACTCATTCAAAGTCTGAGAGCATATTGATAACTGCTTAACTTAAAAGTATTGGAAGCGACAGATTTTTAAAACTAAAGGTGAGGGTGTGACAGCGCTTTGTTCGTTGATGAGTGTCTCCCAGACACCACAGTACCGGTTACGGGTTAATAAACATATCTCAAGAAATGCCCCCTAACGGAGCTAGAGCCCCTTGAATAGGAGCCTAAAAGGACAATTTATTTAAAACTATTCCTAAAGGGTTTAACATAAAGAAATGAATTTTCGGTACTTTGGTAATTTTGACATGCTGAATCTAGATCTATGATCAAAACGGTTAAAACTAAATCATAGGCGTTTCATTTGGGGGGGCAAAATTACAAAAATAGCCCCAACTTTTTTTTAGGTAAATATTTTAATTTTTTTTATGAAATTTATAAAAATGTATAGTTTTTTACGAAAAATAGGTACTCTTGATTTGAATCACTCAGATGCACTATTTTCGAGAAAAATGCATTTATAAATTACTTTGCATAGCATACACATCTCATATTTTCATTAAAACTTTGAAGTAGGCTTTGGGACAAAAGTTACGTTTGGGTTATTTGCTGACTTTACATTTATTGTAATACTTTAGTTAACATATTCTGGCTTAATGTTCGTTATTTTTTTATTATGAAGCGATTTTCCAAAAGGAATTCAGCTGATTTAATTTATAAACGTTATTTTGTAAAAATAATTTTTAAGGTCTCCCTTCTTTTCGACATAACTACATGTGGAATGGCTAATATTATTGTAAAATTTTTGTTGAATGCACATTCTGGACCTTTTTTGATATTTTGGGTCGATCGAAGAATTTCGAACCGGTTTTCTTTAATTTAATTTCCAGCAGCATTAATCCTTCTTAGAAGCTCTTCTGGGCTATCTACTTCTGTTGAGTAAATAATATTGCACATATTACCCCACATATAATAATCCGAAGGTACAGTTACGGAAAGAAGTAATGTCCATTTGAATGCTCCATTGTAATTGTTCGGAGGCATTCGGAAATAGTCAACATCTGCCTCTTAGGGATTTACTACCTGCTCGTATTGAATTAATTATTTTGGGTATTTTACATATTTAACTGTATTTTTATTAAATCGTTAATTTTTTGTATAGTTTTATAAACATTTATTCTTATTTTTTCATATTAATATTTTAAATTTTCATATTAATATTTTAAATGTAGGACAAATTTTTAAATATTTGATAAAAAATATTATACAAGGTGTCCCTAAACTTAGTGGCATAAATTTAGGGGCAGTTAAGCAAGTCAAAATAAGACGAAAATCTAAATAAATATTTTTCCTAATTACGTATGTAATAATAATAAGATACAGGGTGATAAAGTGTTACTTAAGTAACAGTTTTTTTAATATAACTTTTACTACGGTACACTTGGAAAGGTGATATTTTGCGAACAGTCACTTACTACCAAAACACATATTCACACATAATTACAATTGTTCGAGTGAACACAGTGTCGTAGAAACAGGGGTTACTTAAGCTTATTGTCCAATACAAACTTTGAGGTTAGGTTTTTATACCATTTGATGCAATTTATCGATTACTCAGTTCGGCTACTATTAAAAAGGTGTACTTCTCAAACTGCGATAAAATTAACCGTTATATTCGAGATTACAATAATTGTTATATCGCTTTAAAGAACTAAAAGGTATATGTAATTGAAAAAACTACATTTTTTTTAATGTGACGGTCAGGGCAAAAAGTCCCGAGGCTCATGGAATGCCCTTTTAGTTTATTCAATTAAAAAATAATGCGATATAACAATTATTGTAATCTCGAATATCTCGGGAACGGTTTATTTTATCGAAGTTTGAGAGGTACACCTTTTTAATGGTAGCCGAACTGTTTAATCGAAAAATTGCATCAAATGTTACAAAAACATAACCTCAAAGTTTGTATGGGACAATAAGCTTAAAGCAACCCCCGTTTCTACGACACTGTGTTCACTCAAACAATTGTAATTATGTGTGAATATGTGTTTGGTAGTAAGTGACTGTTCGCAAAATATCACCTTTCCAAGTCTACCATAGTAGAAGTTATATTTAAAAACTGATATGATAAGTAACACTTTATTACCCTGTATCTTTTAAACATACGTAATTAAGAAAAATATTTATTTAGATTTTCGTCTTATTTTGACTTGCTTAATCTGCTCCTAAATTTATGCCACTAAGTTTAGGGACACCTTGTATAATTATTAGACTTATACAAAAAAATTGAATATTTATTTTTAAAGCACCTCAAAAATATTGTTCAGAATCTCAAAAAAATGGTCCTGTTAAAATGTAAGCCCTTAATATTACATTTACGGGTCCTTCATCGGGAATTTTTATTTCCCATTAAAATAATATGAGATTTTTTTAAAATACTTTAAAATAGTTTAACTCGGATTAGTAAAACTGAAACAAATTTTGGTAGGGCTCTTTTAAAAGGTATTCAAGGTAAAAGTTGAATTTATATATATTTTCAAGATTTTCAAACTTTTTTAGCGAAACAAAATTTATGGTAAAATTTAGTAGGACCCTTTTTTAGGAAAATATTATCTAAAACCATGAGCAAAGAATGCCTTTTTATTTAAAAAGAAATGGTAAATAATTACATTAATAATTGAGGAGAATCCGTGCAAAACCGGCTATATCCACTTTAATAAAATGTTGGGAAAATGGCAAAAACTCTCGGTTTCCTGGCCTTTACAGATAAAAAAAAGCAAACTTGAGTTTTGTGGGCTTTGTGGTACTTGATTTATAAGACATACTTTCGTTTTCAAAAACTTTATATTAAGGCCAAAATTTCCTAAAATGTTTTGCTCAAAAACCGAATAAAATGTGAAAAAAACCTTTATTATTCAAAAATATTAACAAAATAAATTTAGTGCAAGCATGAAAAAACAGAACAAATTTTATTAGTAGTATCGACATATCGAAGCCACATGCTCATCATCATTATTATTTATTGGATATAGCCGGGTTTGCTATAAAAACGTGGATTTGGCCGGTTTTGCTCCTAAAGCTACCTTTTAAATGTGATTTTAACATGGATATAGTCGGATTTAAACAGAATTATATTGGTTGTCGATAGAAATGAACCCAAAGATGCGAAATCAAAAAAAAAACAGAATAAAATGGATTTAGCCGGTTTTGCACGGATGCTCCTCAATTATAGTTGAAGCATGGCATTCCCAAAGGGTTTGGACCAAATTTGGTCAAATATTATATTATAATTTAAAAATAGTCTATGTGCCATGCAAAACGACTAAAAAAAATTTCTCCATATTATTTTTGTATTATAAAGATGAATGGATTTTCATTGATTTCTCACAATTTTATTTTTGACACTTAGAACCTTTGGGAATACCAAGTGAAATTATTATAATAATTATAAATTTATGCCGTTTCCATATTTTATTGGAATTTTGAAATAAGTTGGTATTGGGCAGATATTTCATAAAACAAGTAATGAAAACTAAAATGTTGATGATAGTATATTATTATTTATTATATATACGTATACGAGAGATAATGCAGGCTATTATTCAAAAGGATAAGGTTTGCATGTCGAGCCGTCAGGCGAGATACGTAATTCATCCGAGTAAATAATGCGCATTATTTCGAGTGTAATACTATGTTTTTCTACTCCAATTAAGTAATTTTCATTGATAACAAAATTTATTATACCCTCACTGTTCTCCTATTTTAAAGATCATTATAGTCGCCCCTCGGATATATAAATAAATCTGACATCTGCCAACCTTACTTTTTTCTAATTTAAAACCCGATTGGTTCAAATAACAGTGAATATTAAAATAAGCAAATCACTGATACCTAACAACGTGAATATAATAATAATATAATATAATTCACTTTGATAGGCCGGGCGGTTATATTGGTTACCATTATTTACGCAAAAAAAACAAAAAATTTCAATAATATGCAATAGAAGTAGAAAAACGTATTAATAGTGCACACAATGCATTTTAGTTTAATTTATAATTATTTTAGTATTAAATGTCTATATTTCATTTAAATATATTATTTTATCAATAACAACTTATTAAATAATATATAGTTTATTTAATAAGTTATAGATCATATATTTTATTTAAATTATTTCAGAATCAATGTTATTCCTTAAATATTTAATTATTGCATAAAAGCTTAAAAGTCAAATGAAATGTGCTAAGAAAGAATGGTAAATAGCAGGTAGGTAGAATTATTGAGTTTAAAAATAGATATGTTAATTTTATTAGCAAATCCCGAATGCCTCCTAACAATTACAAAGGAGCAATCAAATGGACATTACTTCTTTCCGTAACTGTACATCAAACAATAATTTGTATTTACATTCATATAATTTATTTATAACTGTTTAAAATTCAATAAAACAAAAATTAAAAACATTAAAATAAAAGAATTTATTATAATAAATTATTTAAAAAATATCAATTCTAAAAAACAAAACAAAATCTATCACAAAAACTTGAATAAACCATATAACTAAAGTGTTGAAATTCAATAATTTAATATTCATATGTATTCAGTCAAATAACAAGCAAAACCAATTGATTTTAGAACACTACAACATAAAGTTTATATTTATATGCTCCGCGGCGTTCGAAAATAACAAGGAGGTCAGGTATAATGTAAAGTCACTTGATTATATACCTATCCTTATACCATATCCAAAGTGTACACTCTCATTTCGAACGCACTCCAGGACAGTGTCGTGTCGACACTGATCATCAGTGACTGATGATACCCAATATAGGTCAAAACACCTGTCTGTCGGTATTTGAAGTTGATGGAACGCACTCAAAACAAAAAACTTTGGCGAGGTGTAGGTTCAATTCTTTCTCATAACATTTTTGTATATTAAAAAGTACAATAATTATGTTACAATTTTTAATTGTTAACATATAAAAATATTCGATTTTAAAATATTTTTTCTACTCCAACCTTTAAAACGCCCTTTATTGTACATGTTTCTATGACACTAAGTGACCTTTTAAATACACATTGACAAGTTGTGGCTTTATGGCGCTTTAGTCACGGGCTGAAGTTAGCAACAGGTTTTAAGTCACGGGCTAAAGTTAGTTTTAAGTTAGTTGACAGTTGTCAAATGTCATACAATTGTTAAAATAAAATGCCTTTCTTGTAAAATAATACTAAATGTGAAAATTATTTTATTATCTCAATACAAAAGTTTATCAACGCCAATATTTAAAAAGTTTATATGAACATTGACCTTTTAATTTCGCCGGCAATAAACTATAACTTAAATTTGGGCACGGACTCCACTGTAAAGTGCTCATAAAACATTTTCTTTACTTTTACTGTGAAAAACTGTCAATTTTCATGAAATACATTTTGATTTATAACCTTTATAATTGTGTTTATAAAATTTAAAAATTTAATATTTGACGGTGACACACAGATTCCCCTATTTTTTCATACATGGCGCTCTATACAAATATTTTATTTAAATCTATACAAATATTTTATTTAAATCATTTTAAGATAATAAGTATTTGTCGTAGAAAAAGTATAGTATGCACCTCGTTTATAAACTTTTCTATACACTTATTAATTTAAGCACTCGCTCGCAAGCTCGCTCGTGCCTAAATTAAATTGGTGTATAAAATGGCGTTTATCAAACTTGATACATAATATACTATTATCTACTCCTACATTGACGAGCTGTCACTTTATGGCGTTTTATTGACGGGCTGAAGTTAACAACAGTGGCTTTTCGACATTTTACGTCACGGGCTTTATTATAAATTGGGAAAAAGTGAGGTTAAATTCGGGTGACAGTTGACAGATGTCAAAATTTTAACAAATAAAATTGGCTTTAAATTCTGTTTTGTGTTCGTCGTAGATAAAGTATAGTATGCAACTCGTTTTTATTAAACACTCGCTCGCAAGCTTCGCTCGTGCTTAATTAAACTCGTAACTAAAATGGCGTTTATAAAACTTGATACATAATATACTATTATATAAATGGCAACATAATATTTTAAAATTTAATATACTTAAGTATAATTATTAGTAATGGGAAAAATAAGAATTGAAAACAAAATTGGTTGAGAATAATAATTTTTACCTTAAGGTAATTTTTACCTTAAGGCAATATACAAGATAGTTGTCCCAAATAGTAATATAAATTATAGTAAAGGGTATTATAATTAATAATTATTAATTATGGTAATCAGCATTATACTTTTCTCTCCGTGTATATATTTATACGTATTTCTGCGTAAAGCTGTAAATCCTGTATTTGTTTTTGCCTAAGTTAGTTAGCCACTTTTTAATGGCAAGCCGAGAAGTTTGCTTAACTAAGTTTATAAAAGCTTGCCTAATGAATATAAAAACCTAACCCCATTTTATTTAACAGGATCCCCATTTTAAAAAAAAAATAGTATAGTTAATTTACTTAATTTATAAAAATTGGGATACCTATGTATACGTTTGTGTATTTACAACATTACAAAATGGTCAGATTTAGTGAAACATTTAATTTATACAAAGACCCTGTTGAGTCAGACTTTTGCTTTTTTGTTCTTTTTTTATATGTAGGTATTGTTTTATTTTAAATTTTTTGCCAAATTTACAAAATTTCCGAATTCTGTTTTTTTGCGGTGTTGCCAAATTTCTAAAAAATCCCAGAACTCGGTAATTTTTTGAAATCTTTAGCGGTGTTACCAAATGTATACATTATTTTTTTGCTTTTTTCATTTTTATACTTTTTTTGGATTAATTTTTTTTTTATTCCAAGAGCTCATTTTGCAATATTAAGGGCAAATGCCAAATACTTTTATTTTGCACTATTTAGTGGTGTTGCCAATTTAATATTAGTAGAAATTTGCAAGGTGAGCCCATGATTTTCAACGTGGTCATAAAAATTAAAAATAAATATTTATACATAATTTACTATGTGGTAGAAACGGGTAGAAAGTTACCACATAAAATTTGTTGAAAAAACTTTTGTTTGTTTTTTCACAATGTATGATTAAAAAACAAAGTTTAAACTAATTAGAAGGGCCAACACTGGACACCCGCCTTTTCTATTCCAAGACCCAGATTTAGAGGCCTATTCCCTTTCGCTAAACCTAATAAATTATAATTATAAATTATTTATAAATGAGAATAGGACAAATCATATAAGGTTTCACACCAAACAAATAAAAATATATTTATTGGTAATTTTAAAAATATGTTTATGATTTGTTTTTTAATTATTAAAATGTATTTCCTAATTATAATAACAGAATACAAATTTTGCTTTAATATATAAAATAATAAATATTTATTTAAAAAAAAAGAAAATTAAAAAAATCTGAGTGTGAAGAGAGAATTTGGGAGGTCAAGACTTATATGTTACAAGGGGGGCAGAGTGTCTAAAAATGACCTCTAAAACTATATATATTGGTAGAATAAAAATTAACTTGAAAAAAATTATTTTATTAAAAAAATACAGCAAATATAAATTATAAAATACCTATGTAATATTATTACTCAAAAATATAGACAAAATATTAGTCAAAGAAAAGTATAACCAATAAAATACCTAAAAATATGCATCTAAAAACTTTTTATTCACATGGGAGCTAAAACTTCTTGGTTTAATTTTAAAATCTTTTAGGTTTTATCAATACCTTTAGGGCTAGTAATTTATCCTTAAAGTCATTAAGTTGTTTTACTGGCTCCCCGACATTGCCAGTCTCCATGAGAGAAATGCATAGTTTTCTTGCCATTTTCAATACACTAAAAGTGTGTAAAAATAAGTAACAAATAATTATTTTAAGATATTTTATGATTACCCTTTTCCATATAAGGATGGCCCCGCCAGAAGGTCTGTGCTTTGGCTAGTTCAGCATAAAACGTTTTTCCCAAGTATTTTTAGAATTTGTGTATTTGTTGTTAAGTTCATTTAAATTAAATATCACCAATGATTTTTAAAATAATTATCCAACACAATTTTAGTTTACGATTTGCCACTTTTAGGTTATAAAACCAAGATACTCTCTGTCCTAGAAACATTTATCGCTGTTCAGAAAGATTCAAGGTCAACACTCTCAACATATGAGAAACGGAATAGCCTTAAACATAGGTGATGTTTGGGTTATCGTTAGGTGAACATACATGTTAAGAAATCGATGTTTACGAACAGCAAGAAAGGGAATAGGCCTCTTAAGGACCTCAAACGAAGTTTTTGGACCCTGTATAATAGACCAACTAAGCTATATTCGTAGTGTTGTGGGTAAATTTTGTAACACATGCTGAGTGCACTTATTTTTTCAAAAATGACATTACCGGGCAATGATTATTTCTTCGCATTGATCTGGGCAATATGTGGTTTCAGTTTGGAGCAAATATAAAACTACAGTAGAAACCGTCAATATATGAACGTGACTCATCGGGTGCCGAACATATCTCAGACATGCTAGCAGTAATGTTTTACTTGTCTTGTACATTCGATGCAGCGGTAAATGTACTCACACGTAGGTTTTTAAGCATCCGGTCTAAAATGCGCCATCTGTGATGTAAAACTGCCTAGGTGTTGGACAAAGATGGACATATGACGCTTGTGTCCTAGCTTGTTACTTAATTTTATTGGAAGTCAGTAGAGTTCGTGTTTTAGGAATTTATTTTATTTTATTACATAGTAAGGCAACCAACTTTACTGTCGGCCATTTGTTTTTATATGTCATATGATCTTTGTTTTTGCATATCTTGTTTCTACTGTGTGTTTACGGATTAATAATCGTTTTAAACGTTGTAGTGGCAGTGGTTTATATTATGTAACACAGGTAGATGTCGTATAAAAATCCTTACCTAGAAATTCTAGGCTAGAATACAAAAATATTTTTATTATACATATAAATTTTGTACTAGTATTAGTTTAATACATTCTGAAGAAGCTACTGTGTAGCGAAACAATTGTCAATATTTAATAAATTTCGTGAAACTAACGCAAGTTGTTTTTATATCCACACAATTTAAATATCTTTCACTTTGTACCTGACCTGCGTAAACATTTTTGTTTTTTGTCACCAATTCTGAAATATTTGCATTTACAGTTAAAAGAATAGTATATTCTGTAACAAGTTTGACGGTTTCACGAGAGGGGAATATGCAATTCCAAACGTGTTTCAGACTATACTAAGAATTTAATTGGAAGAAAGTGAGGTTGGGTCGGTCTAAAAATTTGTTATTAAAATCAGAGATGTCGCCACGAGTGTATGTTCTGTAATCAGATGATAGAATATTTCATTAAAGTTAAAAGAAAAGTTTATTTATTAATTAGTTTCTAAGAAAATTACAGTTTATTTAATTATCGTAGATGTTAATTATGTTAGATGTTAATTATTTAACTTTAAAAGCAAATATATCATAAGTATAGCAACCAACATTACACTCAAATTTTTTTACAAACGAGACTGCACTGGACCGTGACCTTCGAGAGATTGCTTCGTACGAATGTGTCGGATGAGTCACGTTCATATATTAGTGGTTTCTACTGTAGTGCAGATATATGGATAACTGGATAACTTTAGCCCATATTAAGTCTATACAAAAAATGAATTGCAGGTAAAGCTTGCAAATTATCCAGATAATTTAGAACTAAAAAAATTTATAACCAATATAGAAACTTCCTGACTAACCTCATTCGCGAAACTAAAAATAATAATTACAAACAAAAAATAAATCAAAACACATCAAATACAAACAAATTGTGGGAGCTGGTTCGTGAAATAATTTGCGAGTCGGAAGTTGCGACACCAACAAAATAAAATCAATTAAAAAAAATGATGATAAATTAATATATTACTCTTATGAAATTTCACATTTGAGTTCATTAGATTCAAAAGTCGGTTTTTGCAAATTTTTAAAAAATATATATTTTATCCTATTTATGTTCATAACTGCACTGCCCACAGCATACGTAAGTAAACCAGATGCATAAGTTAATATTTGTAGAATAAAATACATTTATGAACTTACCGCAGATGCAAAACTGGGTATTTGTTTCTTCCTGTCGGATGCAAAACTCAGTATTTGCTGTAGACCAATCACGTCACTAGTATACCCATTAAGTGACGACATAACAATCACCTGATTAATTGTTATTTTTTGGTATTTGCACTTTTCACTTGCAAAACTTGGTCTTTGAACGAGGAAGATGCAAAACTATATTTTTAAATCTTTTGATTTAAATTATTTACTAAACTACTTAATTTTAAAGGATTTTTTTTACTTTTTTGAATAAGAAATGATGCAAAAGCATGTTTATACAATTTTTGCATTTTTTTTTTAAAAATGACCTTATGAGTGGTGTTTCGTGTTTTTCTTAAAATCACTTATCCTGCAAATACAGAGTTGTAATTAGGTACTACATTAATGTTTGTGAATCATTAGCATCAAAAATTAAACAAAACAAAAATTATATTTCAGCTGTAAAACCAGCACAAAACAACTCAATTTATTTACAAGAAACAAATCCAGAAGAAATACAAAAAATTAAAAACATATATCTATATCAACAACATATCTACCCCACTTACTGATATTATTAATAAAATAATAGAAACCAGGTTCTGTCCATCAGCATTTAAAACATCCATTATAATAATTATTGTACCGGTTTTTAAAAATGGTGACGCAAGTGATATTTTAAATTATAGGTCTCTATATATTTAGTGACATGTTTTGCCAAGGTTTTTGAAAAGGTAATAAAAATTAGATTGGATAACTATCTAAAAAAAAATAACCTAATATCACCATGTCAGTTTGGATTTCAAGTAAAACAATCAACCCAAGATGCTATAGAGTTACTATTTACATTTATAATAGCCTAGATGAAGGAAGTCCATCCATTTTTGGACCTATCTAAAGCATTTGACACAGTTAGCCACCCGAATTTATTGAAAATTATATACAATCATATCATATCAGGGGAACTCCATATAAACTTTTTGAAAGCTACTTAAACTATAAATAACAATGTGTTAAAATTAAGGACTCCCTTAGTAGCTTCAAGGAGATAAAATATGGTGTTCCTTAGGGAACTGTTCTGGCCCAGAACTTCTGGGTCCAATTTTATTTACCTTGTATATGGATCGACTCTTCTCAGTGCCTAGTGCTGCAAAAATAGTTTGTAGATGATACAGCACTATTTTATAAAGCAAGTAATTGGGAAAATTTAAAAAACATAGTGGAAAATAGCTAAATGGACATTAAAAACTGGTTTGATGGTATGCTACTTTCACATGCCATAATTACAATCTTCCGTTGTTTAATAAAATTAAAATTAAGGAAACTGACGTTGAAATTATTTAAGAAAGTTTAATTTAATATTTAGGAATTGTGATTAATCAACATTTAAAATGGGAAGCGCATATCCAACATGTTCTAAAAAAATTCGAATTTTAATATACAAATTTAAATATCTAAAACAAATACTCTTGTAGAAAATCATCTGTTTTATGATATTATTGGATGGGGGGAGTATTTGACGCTCATTTGGATTCTTTACAAAAAAATCAAAAAAGAATTCTTAAAATAATGCATGATAAAGACTTAACCTATCCGTCTGATTTGCTTTTTTCCAAAACACGAATATTAAGTGTAAGAAAGTTGTATTGCTTTAATATATGTCAAAATCAATTAAAAAAAAAGATAGCTTAAGGTAATTACCTCTGTTGGAACATCCTTATGAGACCCGCCGCATAAATAAGTATATATACTGTATACAGTTCCAAAAATGAAGAAAGTAGTTGGTCAAAGATCTGCTTTCTATCTGGGTCCAAAATTTCTTAACTATATCCCAAATAATATAACAGTAACGAAACGCTTTTATTCTGTTGTTTAACTTTTGTGTACCTATTTATATAATTTTTTGTTTGTATATTTTTTGTATAATTTACTATTGTTAATGTTATTTACGTTGTTTTAGCTACCATAATTGAAATTCTTATTTTTTTGTTTAAACTTTACTTACGTTTAAATATATTTGTATTTTCTGTATTTATTTTCCAAGACAAGTTGTAACTTGTAACTACTATGTATTTATTTTACCAATTATTTTATTCCATTTTATATTTAATTTTGTAAGATTTAGGTGGTGAATAAATATTATTATTATTATATCTGGACGTTTCCTCACAAATTATCGAAAATTGGACCAAATCTGGCTTTAATTTATTCAAAAATAAAAAGAAACTCTATTTAGGGTCATATAGTGTAGTCAACTTTTAAATGAAGCGGTAATCCAACACCGCAGCTCGCTACATCGAGGCAAATCTGCAAGACAGTAGATTTGAGTATCGATGAATTAATTTCAATAAATAGAGGACATTCGATTATAGCTTCTTGTGGTGTAAACACACTTATTGTAAAATAAGTTAATATTGTTTTATGTTTCAAAAATTGTGCATTCTTATACCACTAACCCCAATTTAAAGACTTTATATTAGAAGTGGGATTATTAAAATCCAAATAAACGCCCCTAATTATAGACTAGACAATTAAAAACCCTTTTCGTGTGTGTTGCTAATTAAAGCAAAATAAACAGAAGTGAAAGTGACACTGATCCTGGTGACCCCGGAGAGGGAAGCAGCTTACGGTCCGAAACACCCCCTAATTTCGCATATAAAGTAGAAACCACCAATATATGAACGTGACTCATCGGGTGCCGAACATATCTCAGACATGCTAGCAGTAATGTTTTACTTGTCTTGTACATTCGATGCAGCGGTAAATGTACTCACACGTAGGTTTTTAAGCATCCGGTCTAAAATGCGCCATCTGTGATGTAAAACTGCCTAGGTGTTGGGCAAAGATGGACATATGACGCGTGTCCTTGCTTGGTACTTATTTTTTTTTTGAATTCAATAGAGTTCGTGTTTTAGGCAATTTATTTTATTTTATTACATAGTAAGGCAACCAACTTTACCGTCTGCCATTTGTTTTTATATGTCATATGATCTTTGTTTTTGCATATCGTGTTTCTGCTGGGTGTTTACGGATTAATAATCGTTTTAAACGTTGTAGTGCTAGTGGTTTTTATTGCAATTGTTATTGCATGTTTATTGGACTTTATTGCAATTGTTATTGTACGTTTTTTGGACTTTAAATAAACGATCTGTGTTTACGGATTAATAATCGTTTTAAACGTTGTAGTGGCAGTGGTTTATATTATGTAACACAGGTAGATGTCGTATAAAAATCCTTACCTAGAAATTCTAGGCTAGAATACAAAAATATTTTTATTAGGTATATAAATTTTGTACTAGTATTAGTTTAATACATTCTGAAGAAGCTACTGTGTAGCGAAACAATATTTAATAAATTTCGTGAAAGTATCGCAAGTTGTTTTTATATCCACACAATTTAAATATCTTTCACTTTGTACCTGACCTGCGTAAACATTTTTGTTTTTGGTCACCAATTCTGAAATATTTGCGTTTACAGTTAAAAGAATAGTATATTCTGTAACAAGTTTGGAATACGACATATTCCGCTCGAGTGAAAAGTTTGTCACACGAGCCGAAGGCGAGTTTGACGGTTTCACGAGAGGGAAATATGCAATTCCAAACGTGTTTCAGACTATACTTTTTCTACGTTTCCAAAAAATACCATAGACAAAGAATTTAATTGGAAGAAAGTGAGGTTGGATCGGTCTAAAATTTGTTAGATATTAAAAACAGAGATGTCGCCACAAGTGTACATTTTGTCATCATATGATAGAATATTTCATTAAAGAAAAAAGAAAAGTTTATTTATTAATTAGTTTCTAAGAAAATTACATTTTATTTAATTATCGTAGATGTTAATTATTAAAATTTAACTTTAAAAGCAAATATATCATAAGTATAGCAACCAACATTACACTCAAGATTTTTTACAAATACTTATGCCCCCCTTAGAACAGCACTGCACTGGACCGTGAACTTCGATAGATTGCTTCGTACGAATGTGCCGGATGAGTCACGTTCATATATTCGTGGTTTCTACTGTACCTAAATATGATTGCAGTGTTAATATTACTGTAGACGGTGTAAATATAAATACTCTTTTATATATCGTCAGGGATTGTGATATTTAATACGACTCACTTATAGGGCAATCATTTACTGAACACTGGTCTCTCATTATAATTAAAACAAAGAATGCTTTAAATTTGTCGCAGTTACCAATATCTCCTGACACAAATTTAATTAAGCGGTTTTCAATAAACAAACTTGACGTTATAAATAACACTGAGCTTGATACCATGGTATCAAGCTCAGTGTTATTTATAACGTCAAGTTTGTTTAAAATTGCAATTTTAATGATTTGGAATGTGGCAATATTTCTAGTAAAGAAAATATCCAACATCTTTTGTGACAATATAAAGATTGTTTTTCTAAGTGACTTAGGCAAAACTAACACGGTAGTATATTCTTTAGGGTATTTCCGCCTTTATCTAATCGGAGTTGTAAGAGATGTTTTTAAATTAAACACGGGTAGTTGATTAAGTACTTACTAATTATTATACACGAGTGTTCAACAAGAAACCTGACTAAAAACTAAACTCTAATACATTGTTCTCACGAAAAAATGCCCCAAACCCCTTAGTTTGTGGCCTCTTAAAGAAATATTATATACAAAGGCAATTTATGAGACATTTGACATGGTTCTTTACTTACGAATGGCACCAAGGGTGCTGGTGTTAATTTAAATGTGTAGTAAATATAATATAGACATATTATATGTCACATATATTATATGTCACATATATTATATTATAACAATGATATTCTTAGAAAGGAAAAATTATATTATTAAGTCATTTATATGGGTGGTTCCTAGAGCAAATAGGTGGCAAATCTGCAAAATGTGTCATGATGACATGGGCCATTTTGGTCTTGAAAAAACATTAGCTAAAATTTAAGAAAACTATTGGTTTGCTGGCATGAGAAAATTTGTGACCAAATAAGTAAAGGCTTGTCTAAATTGCCTATATTACAAATGCCCATCCGGCCGAAAACCATTGAAAAAGTTTGCCTGCCATTTCATACGGTTCATCTTAATTATTTGGGTCCCTTTATATAAAACAAAATTAAACAAAACCTAGTTGTTGGTGACAGTTGACGGATTCACGAATTTTTTGTATCATTGAGCCTGTACCGAACACCAAAGCGCATTGCAAAGTATGATAGATATATTTAGGGCCCCTGTTCTTATTATTTCGGATCGTTTACCTCAAGTAGCTTCAAAAGTTTTTTTCTGAATATGGAATTAAACTTATATTGAATGCTGTGGCCACACCTAGGGCAAACGGACAATGCGAACATTTTAATCGCACGATACTGTGTTCGCTTGCAGCTTTGACAGGTGTAATAGAGGACGATCTTTGGGATACTCAGGTCAAAACTGTTCAGCGTGAACTAAATGGCACAGTCCATGGTGATGGGGGTAACATCGGCCGAAGCTTTTTAAGGATGTAAACCACGTAGGAGTCCATTTTTCTTATTGAACTACAGGATGAGATGAAGAGGTTAAATCTTGGAGATTTACGGAAAATCATTCAAGATCGAGTAGGACTGGATTAAGAAAAACAGAGACTTAAGTTTAATCTAAAAAGAAGTAAACCAACAAAGTATAAAGTGGACGACCTTGTCATGGCTGCGAAAAATAATTTTCAGGTCAAAGCAGAAAGTTGTTGCCCAAGTTTAAGCGGCTCTATAAGGTTACAGCTGTATGATAGATATGTGGTGGTGCCAATATCAGGTAATTACAGAAAAAATTCAACTATTTTTGATCGAACAAAACCTTGGATAACCTTAAGAGAAGATGTAGTAGGTACGCTTTGTTTAACTTACTGATTTCTGTAATGTTGCGTGTGTAAAGCGTTCGGGATACGTTAAATATCCAAAAATGCTCGAGGCACACCATTTATCAAAAGTCGTATGTAAAGCGTTTGGTATTGTTTTATTTTAATATAAACTACACTGTTTAAAAGTTTCACTATTTTATTTAAATATGACAATTGTTTCGCTACACTGTAGCATCTTCAGATCGTATACAAACTAATATTTATTTTACTTTTATATAGATGATGGTTTTACAGGTAATATTTTTAGTACAATATTGGGGAAGATTAAATTAACGTTATACAATAAAGGAACAATAACTATGGGGATGCCCTGTAATTTCTATAGTTATATAACACTAAAAATTTTTGAATTTATTAAAATAAGTTTAATAACGGGGAATTATTGGTATCTATTTGGTCATTAAGAATAATATCAGTTTTTTTCTTTAATTTATTAATTTCCATCGATTCTAATAAATTCAGTTTCATACTTTTATTTTCTATGTGTAGGATTTTAAAGTTAGGATTAAAATTATGGTTTTCATTAATAAGGTGGTTTGCAAAAGTGGAATCTGTTTTTTGGTTTATAAATGATTTTCTATGTTCGTTAATTCTAGTTTTAAAGCAGCGACCTGTTTGTCCTATATACGTTTTAGGGCAATCTGCACAAGTTAATTGGTACACTCCTGATTTATTATTTTTACTTGTCTTATCTTTATTATTTTTAATAAAATTTCTTAAATTATTATTAGTTTTAAATGTGAATTTTATGTTATTTTTATTTAGAAAAGTACACAACTGTCTCATATTAGTACCTAAATACGTAAAAGTATTGTATGTATTTATAGGGTTCTTAGGTATTGGGAATATTAGGTTAATTGCTATTTTATGGATTTTTTTATTATAAATGTTATTAATTAATTGTGGATTATATCCATTATTAACAGCTATTTGTTTTATTAAATTTAACTCGTATTTGAAATCTACTTCGGATAATGGAACCCAAGTCCACCATTAATGTATTCATTAATTAAACTCCACAAAGACGGTTTACCTATGAGACCAGTAGTATCTTACTTCACTGCCCCTTCATCAAAAATATCTAAAAAACTTATCAATTTAATAACCACACACTGTAACTTTAAACCAAAATTTAGTATAAAAAACTCGTATGAATTAATTAATAATATTAAAAATATTCCATTACCAGATAATGCCAAATTCATTTCATTTGATATTACAAATTTATTTCCCAGTGTACCCCCACAAGAAACAATAAACTTAATACATAATTTCTTAGATCAAAATAAAATTAACCTAGTCATAAAAAATGATATTTTAGATACACTAAATATCTGTTTAAAACAAAATTATTTTCAATTTAATAATAAAATATACACTAGCCATAATGGTCTAATTATGGGCAACCCACTAAGTCCTTTATTAGCTGACATCTTTGTTAATCATTTAGAACTCATTATCCACAAACATCCACAGATACAACACTTCATATATTGGTACCGATATGTAGATGACATACTCACATGCTTCACAGGTACTAAAAGACAGTTAAATATTTTCTTAAATTTTATTAATAATATTCATCCCAACATTAAATTCACTATGGAAGTAGAACAAAATAAACAAATTAACTTCTTAGACCTTACTATCCAAAATAACAAAGGTATCCATTCATTTAAATAAACCTAGTCACACAGATACAGTCATACATAACTCTTCCTCACACCCGTACCCACATAAAATGGCAGCTTTTAATTCGATGATACATAGACTTTTAAATGTACCATTATCCGAAGTAGATTTCAAATACGAGTTAAATTTAATAAAACAAATAGCTGTTAATAATGGATATAATCCACAATTAATTAATAACATTTATAATAAAAAAATCCATAAAATAGCAATTAACCTAATATTCCCAATACCTAAGAACCCTATAAATACATACAATACTTTTACGTATTTAGGTACTAATATGAGACAGTTGTGTACTTTTCTAAATAAAAATAACATAAAATTCACATTTAAAACTAATAATAATTTAAGAAATTTTATTAAAAATAATAAAGATAAGACAAGTAAAAATAATAAATCAGGAGTGTACCAATTAACTTGTGCAGATTGCCCTAAAACGTATATAGGACAAACAGGTCGCTGCTTTAAAACTAGAATTAACGAACATAGAAAATCATTTATAAACCAAAAAACAGATTCCACTTTTGCAAACCACCTTATTAATGAAAACCATAATTTTAATCCTAACTTTAAAATCCTACACATAGAAAATAAAAGTATGAAACTGAATTTATTAGAATCGATGGAAATTAATAAATTAAAGAAAAAAACTGATATTATTCTTAATGACCAAATAGATACCAATAATTCCCCGTTATTAAACTTATTTTAATAAATTCAAAAATTTTTAGTGTTATATAACTATAGAAATTACAGGGCATCCCCATAGTTATTGTTCCTTTATTGTATAACGTTAATTTAATCTTCCCCAATATTGTACTAAAAATATTACCTGTAAAACCATCATCTATATAAAAGTAAAATAAATATTAGTTTGTATACGATCTGAAGATGCTACAGTGTAGCGAAACAATTGTCATATTTAAATAAAATAGTGAAACTTTTAAACAGTGTAGTTTATATTAAAATAAAACAATATTAACATGGAGTTTCATCAAGTAAAAGTCGAAACAATTAATTATTTAAAGCGTTTGGGTTACGATAATTATCCAAAAATGCTCAGAGCAAGTAAAGAATTGTGTGGGATAGATTTATTTAAAGGTTGACTTTGTTATAGGATATTAATGACCGTAATGGGGACAATACGGAAAGTCAGGATGGCCGAAAGTACACAGTAAGAAAAATTTTAAGGCATATATGCTAACATACAGTATAGCAATATACTAAATATATTACTAAAATTATTTTAAAAATTGTGAGTGAGTATGAGTATGAGTGTGGGAACGTATGGCAGGTCCCAAAGATATTATCCTCCACTAATCTCCCAAGGTTATTTTACTCCCTTTCCGTTCTCCTGCGTATCCCGCCAAATCACAGCATTACCTGTGTTTGTTGGATCCGAAGTTTTTACGCCGGCTGGTAGATCCACCCTAGGAGGTCGTGGATGACAGTGTCTATGGTTAAGGCCGCTCCCGGATTTTTGTCAGCCGGGTCGGGCCATACGTATACGTATGCAGTTTAGGTAGGGTTTTTGGAGGACATTGAACTGACCCAAAACTAAGTACAATCCGGAATCCTCCTCAACCTGGGACTTAGTAATAACCCCAGTCAATTGGGATTCATGAATGGGGGTAGAAGTGTTAGTACGCTGCTAGAACCTGTCCTTGTTGGTGTATTTCTAAACACCTTTGTCCGAGTCCGTATCAGGTTCCTGGTAACCTCTTTAGATTGTTTGCCCCCCTGTGTGATACTGAGTCTTGTCTTCCGTACCGAAGTGTTGGCGGCCATGACACACCGTAAGTGCCCTCTGCCTTGGTGGATATTCCTGATGCCGAGTGCCGGCTACCAACCTTGTATATTCTTTATATATTTTATTGTTAAATTAGTGTTTATACCGATTTAATTTAATTTTTATCTTTGCATTCTTACTTTTTTTCCAAATTTAATTTAAAAATATAAATATTAATATACAAAATAGATAAAGACGGCCCTGTGGTGTACGTAATATGGCCTGCATTGGCTATTGGGGGGTCGTTCTTCTTATCTTTTGTGCTGTTCTTGTATTTTTGAGCTTGTGTTTATTTGGCTTTGATTTATGGCTGGTCTTAAATGCATACAATATTAAATATTAACACACAACACTTAATTATGATCTTAATTTTTTGTCATGTAGCTTGGTTGGTTTATTTACTCTTCCGCTTGTTTTAATTTGGTTGAGTTGTTTACGATTTGTTTACTCTGAGAAAATGAGGTTGTTTGTTTAACACTTACGGAAATGTTACTTATTATTTTAAAATTTAGTTTTTGAGACAAATAAAAAGAAATCTTAGACAAACAATCAGAGTGCTTATATTAGAGATTTTTCATGATATACTGTCTTTACCGTTTTATTGAAATCTTTGTACATATTTGTAGTAGTAAAAATGTATATTCAAACTGTACGAGTTTAATTTAAAGACTGTAGGTATCATCGACTTTTAAATAAACAGTTATGCGCATTGGGCGTATTGAATGTACCCAAAACTGTTCATTTAATTAAATCTTAAAATAGTTTACCCCTCTCAGTGTAGGGACCCTTTTTAATTTCTGAAGCCAGATGACTTTTAGACAACCTTGCGAATTTGCGAATATAAACATTTAACGATTAAATTATATCAGAATCGAATTGGCACTGTTGTTAGGTCATGCAATTAGGAAAATTACTCAGCTGAACCAGTTAGATTCTGCCTTCCTATCCGCGCTCCTTGGCCCTGCCGATCGTGATGGGCAACCCTATTCACTCACTCTTACACAAACCTCCACGACGCTACAGCACTTTATCACGTGCAGAATCGACATTGAATCCTTTTTGTTACTTGAACCTCAACTGCGACAGCACTGAGTGGCCCTAGGCTCTGATTTCGCACATAAATTGCCTAATAACACGCTGTGTGCACTTTACTTTTGAGAAGAGCTCGCGTGAGCGTCCTCACTCTACAATGCGACAAGTGGTTAGTTATAACACAAAAACTACTTCAGAAACAAATTCAATTTTTATACTTAAAATAACCCTTACTATCGCGTCCGCCATTTTCACGACGCCTTGTGTAAAAGCAGTTATAAAAAAAAATTAAAAAAAAATTGACAAAAACAAAAAGACAAATCATAAAAAATAACATACAAATATAAATCTGATAAAAGCTATATAATGCTGGTATACATGAAGTGATGACGGATTAAAAACAAAATTGTATCATGGATGAAATTTCACCCCTTAGCAAAAATTGTTTATGTAATATATTCAGTATAAGCAATAAATTGTTATAGTTTTTTGTACGCACTTTTTATGCTAAGGAGTGCACAACAATTTAGTCGCATGCAGTTACATATAAACCATTGTATAGAACACATTTATTTTAATAATTAAACGGTTTAATTTTATGGAAAAACAATATTTGGTTTTATTCTCCAAGGAATAACATTGGCGACGAGGATAATTGGTATTTTGTTGTGGAAATTGTAAATTAAAAAGAAAATGGCAAAAGCACATGGCCAGGTTCGCGAATTTGACCCTCAAATCAGCGATTGGACGATATTTAGCAAGCGGCTTGAAAATTACTTCGTGGTAAATGAAGTTACAGAAGCAGGTATGAAGCGTTCAATATTATTAAATGCGCTTAATGAAGAGGCTTACAAGCTTGTATATAATTTATCACTGCCTTCTAAACCTGAAGAAAAAAACTACGTGGATCTGGTGAAGTTACTAGATGTTCATTTTAAGCCTGTGGAATCAGTATTTGCTGCACGTTATAAATTTTACACTGCAGTAAAAAATGTACACGAAGGAGCGGCAGAATGGGCAGCAAGAGTTCGCAGCCTTGCTGTAAATTGTGAATTTGGTGGCGAAAGTATAGATACAGTGCTGCGAGATAAATTTATTGTTGGTTTCGACAAGAGCCGAGTGCAAGACCGACTCTTTGAGGAAAATAATTCAATAAATTTCAGCAGAGCGGTTGAAATCGCTTCAGCAAAGATGGCGGCCCAGTGTAATTCGGCGAGTCAAAATCCTCAGGTGAAAGTGGAACCCGACGTCAACTACGTCGATCGAAGGAAGTTTAACGCGCAATCGCAGCTTCAGCGTGGTTCCTCAATTAGTGTTAAGTGCGCAGTGTGTGGAAAGGGAAATCACCCTACCAAAAATTGCCGTTTTAGTGAATGTAGCTGTCATGTGTGCAAAGTTAAAGGTCATATCGCACCTGTGTGTCCAAACAAAAATAAACAAAGCAAACCTGTCAATAAAAACAAAAGAAATTATCAAAATTTTTTAGAATTAAATGATGAAATCTTTTCTGTTAATTCATGTAATAATTCATAATAATTATCAGTTTCAGCTCGATAGCGGCGCAAGTGTCTCGGCTGTTTCAAAAAATTATTGGCATCAAAAATTGGGCAGGTATAAATTATATAAAACCGATAAAGTTCTGCATTTTTACAATGGTGATAAAATGTGTCCCGTGGGAATTTGTAAGGTAAAAATTTTATTTAATAATATTTTGAAAGATTTAGATTTGTACGTTATTACAAATGGAGGCCCTCCAATATTAGGCCGTGATTTTATGGAGATTTTTAAATTAAGTATATCACAGGTAAATTATACTAACGTTACAAATAATTTAGATATTTTAAATCAGAAATATGACAAGCTCTTTTCTGATGGTTTAGGTAAATTTAACAAAGGAACAGTTTCAATTAAATTAAAGGACGATTTGGTAACTCCAAAATTTTTTCGACCTAGACCTTTACCTTACGGAATTAAAGATAAGGTTGAACAAGAAATTGAGCGTTTAATTAAACTAAAAATAATTAAACCCGTTGATTACTCCCCTTGGGCTGCTCCGATTGTACCTGTGCTAAAAAAAGATGGTAGCATTCGTATTTGTGGTGATTTTAAAATTACCATTAATCCATTTTTAGAAATTGATCAATTCCCTCTACCGCGCATTGAAGATCTTTTTGCACAGTTGCAAGGGGGTGCCATATTTTCAAAAATTGATTTATCTCAAGCTTATGCCCAAATTTGCTTAGACGATAAATCTAAGGAGTTAGTTACAATTTCAACTCATAGGGGTCTATTTCAATATCAACGTTTACCATTCGGGGTGGCATGCGCAGTTGCAAAATTTCAAAAAATCATGGAATCCCTTCTGCAAAATGTAGAAGGGTGCGTTGTGTTTTTAGACGATATTCTAGTTTGTGGTAAAAATCAAATTCAACATGATGAACGTTTAGAAAAGGTATTACTAACATTACAAGAAGCTGGATTAAAGGTACAGTCAAATAAATGTAGTCTTAATCAAAAATCAGTAAATTACTTGGGTTACGTAATAGATAAAGATGGGTTGCACACTTGTCCGGACAAAATTTTGGCTATTAAAAATGTCCCCACACCAAATAACGTAACTCAACTAAAATCAGTGCTGGGCATGATTAATTACTACGGTAAATTTATTCCCAACTTGGCTACTGTACTTTACCCTTTATATCAGCTACTAAAGAAAAACCAAAAATTTATTTGGAATTCAGATTGTGAAAATTCTTTTCATAAAATTAAGGAATTACTTATGTCAGCTAACATTCTAACTCACTATAATCCTAAATATGAGATCAAAGTTACAAGCGATGCTAGTCCTTATGGTATAGGTTGTGTTTTAAGTCATGTATTGCCCGACAATACTGAGAAACCTATAGCTTATGCTAGTCGCAGCTTAACAAGCGCCGAAAAATCTTACAGCCAAATTGAAAAAGAAGGGCTTAGTATTGTTTTTGCACTATGCAAATTTAATCAGTATATATACAATAGGAAGTTTATTTTGGTAACTGACAATAAACCTTTAATGGCTATTTTCGATCTACAAAAGGGTATTCCGCAATTTTCTGCAAATCGATTAAGGCGATGGGCAGTAATTTTGTCAAATTATCAATACAAAATTCAATATGTTAAATCTGAACAAAATCCCGCTGATTTTTTATCTCGTTTACCGATCGAAGATAGCAAGATTTGGCAGTCAGTAGAAGTTGACTATATAAACTATTTTAAGGATAATAATTTAATAAATTTAAATTTTGATTATTTAAAACAAAAAATCTTAGCTGACGAAAAAATTTGCAAATTAATTAGTTTTGTTAAATTTGGTTGGCCTAAATACGCAAAAAAGGAAAATTATTTTAAACTATTTTATAATATAAGATTTGAGTTAACAATTGAAAATGGTATATTGCTTTGGAATCATAGAATTATTATTCCGAATAGCATTAAAAAACAGATTTTAATGCAATTACATTTGTCACATCTAGGGGTAGTAAAAATGAAAAATATTGCTCGTTCATATTTTTATTGGCCAGGAATTAATTTAGACATAGAAAACATAGTAAAATCGTGCGAAAATTGTTCGGTAAATAAAATTAGTCCACCCAAAAACACTCTAATTCCTTGGAAGTGGCCAGAAGAAATATTTTATAGAGTTCATATTGACTATTTGGGTCCTTTTCAAAATTTTTATTTTCTAGTTGTTTTGGATTCGCATTCTAAGTGGATTGAAGTGTTTCCAACTAAAGTAATAACTTCAAATTTTACCATTAAAGCGCTTCATTCGTTGTTTTGTCGTTTTGGTATACCTAAATATATAGTTTCAGATAATGCTAGAAATTTTACCAGTGCAGAATTTAAAGAGTTTTTAGAAAAGCATAATATTAATCAAATAACGTCTGCGCCGTTCAATCCACAATCAAACGGAGCCGCAGAAAATGCAGTTAAAACAGTAAAGTACGCTTTAAAAAATGCACTTGGTAAAAAACTAAAAATTGATTTATGTACTGCGTTAAATAATTTTTTGTTTGACTACAGAGTCGCAACACACTCTACGACAGGCGTCTCTCCTTCATTTTTAATGTTTGGTCGAAACATTCGCACTAGGTTTGATTTATTAAAACCCGATATTTCTGTAAAACAAAAAATTAAAAATGAACAGGAAAAGCAAATAAAACATTTTGGGGGGAAAGAAAGATCTAACTTTATTATTGGTGAAAAAGTACGTGTCAAAGATTATAGGGTTACTAATAGAGTTACCTGGATTTCAGGTATTATAAAAAAAATAATAGGAAAATGTACATATATTGTTGATATTCCTGAGTTAAATTTATCTTGGAAAAGACATACAAACCAGATTTTAAAAACACAAGTTTCTTGTCATTTACCAGTAACCCAAAACAATTGTATTAATGCAGAATCTCCTACCACCTTAGCCGAAGACACTTGCACCACAGACAAGCCGTCAACTTCCACTACCTTAAATCAAACAGCTGATTCTCAATTGATTACTCAACGCCCTAAGCGAGAGGCTCGAAAGCCCGACAGGCTTGTTTATAAATAAATGTTTTATTAATTAAGTTAGTTATTAATTATCTAATTATTAAGTAAGGTTAGGGATTTTTTTTTGTTATAGGTCAATTTTGCTATTATTTAAAAAATGTTATTTTTATTTAGTGAGGGGAGAATGTAATATATTCAGTATAAGCAATAAATTGTTATAGTTTTTTGTACGCACTTTTTATGCTAAGGAGTGCACAACAATTTAGTCGCATGCAGTTACATATAAACCATTGTATAGAACACATGTATTTTAATAATTAAACGGTTTAATTTTATGGGAAAACAATATTTGGTTTTATTCTCCAAGGAATAACAGTTTAGATCTTTCCATAAATTTTTTATAAAAAGGATTGTTTTCATAACAAAAAATTTTTTTGTGAATATTCCATCAATTTGTTAATTAAACCGACTCTGTAGCTACAATAATAATATACATTGGAGAGCATGTAACTTTATAACTGTAGACTTGTAAGCAATTAATAAAAAACGTATCAATCAATAAAAATTAATTAATTATTAAGTAGGTATTTATTGGAATAAAACCTGTTTTTTATTAAAAACAACTGATTTTACATAAGAATTTTCTAATCACGTTTGTAAACAAATGATGTAAAATTTCAAATTGTTAAAAAAACAAAAATAAAATAATTATAATTATTTTATTATATATAGGTATAATTTTTTAAATCATTTAATTATTTTGTTCTAATTATGTAGACAATTTATAAAACATAAAAATTCAGGGCCATTCATTGCATTAAAAATGCTTTTTAACATAGGTAAATAAGAAACAAACAAAAAATCCAAGGTTGAAAAAATCACAAAAAAAATTAAATGTTCCTTTAACTTCATTAATGTATCTGATTCAATGCAAATTTCCCAAATCTATCTAAAAATAACGCGTTATAATATTTAGATAATCTATCTTTTCTTTCATGTATAGGTATATGCCAAAAACTATCAAAACCAAACATTTCTTCATAATACCGTGTAAAACAATCATAAACAAAGTCAAAATATTCAAAAGAACCAAAAATCATACTCACAATTAATATTAGTTTATCATTTTCCAACCAACTGCGTCACTTTAAAACAAAGGTCTAAACAAATAGTGACATCATTTTCTTTGAACCCAAAAATCCTCAAATTTGAATCTCCAACTCTACCAAACACAATAATAATTATTAATATTCAAACACAATTAGATTGTTAAACAAAAGATCCAGTTATTAATTTTACTCCAACTGACTAAAATTATTTTAAAAATTATATTCACCCATAATATAACAAGTGGTATGATTATCATCGATGATATTTTCGAATTGAAACCGAGCTGCAGATTTCACGAATCCGCAGGACGAGTGAAATGTGCTGCTTCGGTTTTAATGAGTAAATATCATCGATAATTAATCATACCACGAGTTATATTTAGTGAGAAAATATAATGAATTTTAGGATTTAACGAATTTTTAGTTTGACATTTGAAATTAAAATGTGCTTTAAAATATAAAAAGACTTTAATAAACCTTATTTATTCAAACTTACCTTAATTTCATTATCGTTTACACCAACCCATCGATCTTTAAGGCCCGTTATTTCCACTGCGAGTTATATGCGAGTTACATCTAAACTTAAAGTTAAATTTTAAAATCTATATTTCAATGTCTGGATTACTCTAATTTGTGAGTTAACTCGCTTTACAATTAACTCGAAGCTCAGGTACAAGTTAACCTAGACATTGTGAATTAACTTATGTCAATTTGACAACATTAAACTGTTATACCTCTAATATTATAGAATATAATATATAATACATAATATATTATGTATCATGGATTTATACGATATAAACGCATACAGTGATGATGAAGAGATCCCAATTCGTAAGCAACGAGTAGTGCGGGAGCGAATTAACCATTTTAAAAAATGGGACGGTAAAGAGTTTTTTCAGCGGTTTCGTTTATCTCCCCAAACAGTTGAGGACCTATTAGAACAAATTGAGAATGTTATTTCATATACAAGTGATAGGTAATAACTTAATTTACAAGTTAATGTTTTTGTAAGGAAAATAAATATTTGTTTTACAGAAATGACGCACTTTCAGCGGAAAATCAGTTATTATTGACCCTCCGATTTTATGCCACTGGATCTTTTTTAAATGTAGCAGCAGATTTTTGTGGGGTACACATATCCACTGCTAGTAAAACAATCAAACGAGTAAGCCACGCAATAGCTAGGCTGAGACCACATTATATAAGAATGCCGATTGATGCTGAGGAAATAGCTGAATGTCAAACGAATTTTTTTAATATTGCAAGGCTGCCAATGTGTATAGGGGCCATTGATTGTAGCCATGTAAAAACAGTATTTTTCAATTAATGTCCAAACTATTGCTGATGCAAATCTTAAGATACGGAATATTGTTGCCCGCTGGCCAGGAGCAACTCATGATGCTCAAATATTCCGAAATTCTACAATTCTGCAGTCATTCGAAAGGGGACAATTTAGAAACTGCATCATCGTTGGTGACAGTGAAAGCTCTACCTTTTAACACCACTGAGGCAACCAGGAAACGTAGCAGAAAATTTGTACAATGAGGCACACATTCGCACACGCAATGTCGTCGAAAGATCTTATGGAGTTTGGAAAAGAAGGTTTCCGGGATTGGCTTTAGGACTTCGATTAAAAACTGAAACAATACAAGCTTTAATAGTGGCTACAGCCTGTGAAATGCAAGAAGATGTACCAGAAATAACTGATGAAGAAGAGGCAGCGATTAACTTAGTAAACAACAATGCTCCAGTAGTAAATGATTTACCAGAAATTAATAGAGGTGGTGTTAATAACCTTACAAGATATAATTTAATTAATAATTATTTTGCCAGATTATGAATATTATTAAATCTTTTAATAATAATAAATATTTTAAATGTTTATATTTTTATCCGAAATTGGCAGTAAAGTAGTCAAAGTTTTAAAGATAACTGAAATTCATGGTTAAAGAAATTTACAACATTTCAGCTGGGGGGCCTTAAGCCTTTCTGTTGGGGGGGCCCAGGCGGCAACTAAAAAAAACGTGATTGTAATACGTTTCCAAGCATTATCTTTCTGCTTCCAAGTAAACTGCCCACTTTTTTTACATTCTATGATGTGCTTTTCGTTTAAAACCAGATTAAGCAGCAACTGATCTTATGTTTTACTAAAATTGGTTGCTCTCGATTTGGACTCTTTTTTCTCAATCTCACTCATTTTTGCTGATAATGCTTTACCCAAAATTTAATTTAATTGCAAGCTGTCACACAAATCTGTGGGTAAAAGGCATAAGGGGATAAGTCAAAAAAAGCAATTTTTTAGTAGAGCCTTAAACGTATTTAAATTAATTCAGGAAACATATTTATGGTTAGCGGGTATACCCTTTTGTTAGCACATGTCATATGCTAACAAAAGCGTATACCCGCTAAACATAAATATATTTCCTGAATTAATGGGAACCCGTTAAAGGCTCTATTGACAAATTGCTTTTTTTGACTTATCCCCTTATGCCTTTTACCCACAGAAATATTCAAACTACAATTTAACCTCAATAAACAACGCACTTTATCAGACCGTTCATAGATGGCTGCCCAATTTAAATAGAATCCATAAAATAATAATAGAATCACGGATACCAACATAAAGATAAACTTCTTAACTTAGAGTTACTAAACTCGGGTAGCAAAATCTTTGGAAAAAACCATAAAAACGTAACTTCAAGTTAACTTCGAGTTTAAGTTAATCTTAGGTTTACTAACACGAAAGTTTACTCGCATTGGAAATAACGGGCCTTAGAGTTTATAATTCATTATTTTATTGATATATATCAAAAACAGAATTTAAATGACAACAAATGTCAAATCAAAAAAACGTCAAAATTCATAGTAACGTGTAAACAAGATGATAAAAAATATTGCCGCTGTGATAAAATACGTCACTATGGAATACTGGCATTTTATTGGTTCTAATATTAATGAATTATATTGTCTAAATAATAAAATGTGGTTTTCTTAATAGTAACCTGGGATAAGTTAAATGCTATTGATTTATTGTTAGTGGATGTAGGTTTGTTGTTAATAAACTCAGTTTGTTCCAAATATTTAGGAAAATATCAAATATCAGCATTTGAATGATATTGCAAAATATAATATTCTTTATAATATTATTCAAAAATTAATTATAAATATCTACTTTTTCTTTTCGAAAAACTGTGCTATATAAGAGATATGCCATAATTAATACGCCGAAATCGTGTTTTTGCCACCATGATAGAAGTAACAAGAGTTTGAACCATGAGGTTTTTTGTTGTTGTTTTCTAAACAATTAGGTAATAGTTTATATTAGTATTAATAATTAATATTATATAAATTGTTTTAATGCTGGTGGATGTACATAAGTATTATTTGTTAAATTAAATTTAGTATTTATACTTTTTAAGCATGTGAACCATGCTGTTTGCATAATCATATGAAAAATAACTGAACATTTAATTATTATAATAAAATACTAATAGAAAACCAAATAATATAAAAGTTAGTAAATACAATTTTTAAAATAATAAGGAAGGTTTAATAGTTATTAAAGTGATTTAACTATTAATATTTCAAAACATTTCTATTAATAAATGAAAGGTAAGATTAAGTACTTCTTTGTACCTTTTAAATACCTTTTAGGTATATAATACAGTTATAATACTATACTATACTATACTCAGTGTTGCCAGAAATGCAGAATTTTCTTCAATATGCAGAATTTTAGCCTACATCGAGAGCTAATGAAGAAAAGAAGAATATTTTGTAAAAACCACTACAATATGAAGAATTTTTTAAATTCGCATGTTTTTTTTTCATTTTTAATTTTTTTTCAATTTTCTAGAATATTTAATTCTTTAACTGGATTTTAACACTGTAATATGATTTAAAATTTAAATTTTAAATGTAATTATTTTTTTAATTTCGTATGCATTCTGACATCTCTCGGTAAAATGGTAAGACTCGAATTGCATCACTGGTGCTACACTGGGAAAGCCTCGAATTTTAATAGATATGATTGGTATAAAATAGGTATATTTATTTTATTTATAATTTATAAATCATAACTCCATAAAATATAATATAGGTACCTACTATATTATAAATTATAATATACCTATAGGTACTATAGTAGGTATATATAATAATATAGGTACTATAGTAGGTATATACAGGGTGTTATATAATTAATGTTATATATTAAAATACTGAATACCTTTTGACATAAGAAATAAAGGAAAAATATTTTAAAAAGCATTTTTCCAAAGATAAAGAAAAAATATGCATTAGAAGTTTTTTATATTTTTTGTGATACGCCACTGGTTACACACTTGTTTATCTCTGCACACCTGTATTTTATGAGTACATAGATACCAACCAACAAAGTAGCTATGCGTTGCCAGATGTAAAAAATTGTTACTAAAAATTTTTCTTGCAAAAAATGAATAAAAACTCAATAAATACAAAAGTGTTATGCCCTTAAAGCTCTAATACCCTTCTGTATTTATTTACTGATCCAGCTATTAGCTTAAGCAATGATTAGAAAATTTAGTACCTTTGAAATTTGAAATCCATAACCACAAAATTAATTATTTCATCAGTTTTTTCTCTGTTTACTCAGATGAAATTGGGACCAGTTCACAGGTTAAACTTTAAACATTTAATTTGTGTAAATAAATCCAAAAGCACTTCCCTTAGTTAAGATATTTACAATTTGAAAACATAACCTAAAATTTAAAAGAAATGCACTAGATTCTGTCATAAAAGTTGGCAGATTTTGTTTGAATTTACCTTCAGTACAAAAATGAAATAACCAACAATTAATAAAAACGCCAAATTGACAATTTGCATTGTTAATTTTGTCATTTTTGTAATTAAGCTAAATTTAAACAATGTTTGTCAACTTTTTTGAGAGATTTTGGAAACTGTTGTTACCAACCATAACATAATAAATTAAATTAGGCAACTAGATTAGCCTAAAGTGCCTAGTCGATCAGTGGCGTACTTTTTGGTAGGATAAAGGTTATTATAAATTATTTTTAGACTTTGGAATTTAGAAAAAAAAAGTTTCAGGTGCTTCTTTATGGACCCTAAGGAACAACCCATTTTAATATATAACATTAATTACATAACACCCTGTATAATATTATATTTTAAGGATTTGCATGCATGCACATGTGCATTGTGTATTGGAGATTTATTTAAATATGAGTTCAAGTGAAGAAGATTCTCAAGGGTAAATATTACAATTTTAAATATGTATGCATATTTATTAATTAAATGAGTGCCTTTGCCACAGCAAATAATAATTAAGTATTTTGTATCTTATTTTAAGATTTTCCAAAATCCTCGAACAGGGTGGCTCTGTGAAGTGCCAAGTGAAAATACATTGAATTCATAGATTAATTTTCTTTGCGTATTGCGTACCCATTGCGTACCCATTTTAAAGATACAGGTACAAATTCTGCAAAAATGTCTGTCACCAAAAAACATTTAGATTTAATAAAATTAAATAATTTATTTAATTCTTAAATCATGGTGTATAGTTTTTGTTCTGCCTGTAAAATTAATTCATTTTCTTTAATTTGTAATTCTTTATCTCCTGTTTACCATAAAAGATATTTGACTTTTAAAAATATTTTTTTTTAATTATTATTAAGTACCTACCTAATCCAGTCAGAAGATTTTTTATCTAATGACGTTTTACATCTCTGCAGAAATATGAAGAATTTTTAAGGTTAAATTGAAGAAAATTGGTATAAAGAATCTGGCAACACTGACTATACTATACTATACGGTATTACCTTGTAGTATTATAACTGAGTTCATATAGGTTTGGCAGAATACGAATCCACTAAAGGGTAACTAATACCTTGTAACAGTTAATATTATTATTTCTTTTTCTCTGTGTACTCAACAATTTTTAAATGGTGCGGTAATCTAACACCGCAGCTCGCTACATCGAGGCAAATCTGCAAGACAGCGGATTTGAGTATCGATGAATTAATTTCAATAAATAGAGGACATTCGATGCCATTATTGGGTTTGCAAATGCTCTATTAATAGTAGGTATATAATGCTTTATTAATAAAGTTTATGTTCTAAAAGAAAACAAATTTATTATTGCCTAATAATTGCATACACAAAGTACTTAGTTTACTTTGTTGCAGTATCAAAGGCTTGCCTTCTACACTGTTTTAATACATAATTACATTATTATTATGACTTTGAGGCGGAAAATTAATTGTCTATATATAGATTGTTTGCTTAATTAAGTAAATTGTCTAGGTATTTTACATGTAAGTTATTATTAAACTGCAGATATTGTATATTTCGCAGTTCCTTTTCCATTTTATAAAAACTTCAACTTTTTTATTACAAATAAATATTATTTTTTTCTTTTTTTTAATGTGTTTAATAGTATTTATTACGTATAAGTTATAAAATAAATATCAATTTTTTTTTACTGTATTTAATAAGGATTATTTTGTATAATTAATTAACTATATTTCAATCAAACAACATAAAGGTTTTTAATTTTTAAATGCATTTTTAGATGTTCATAGAGCGCCAATTGAGGAAATAACCCATTATTTTTTTTATTTTTTACTTGCCTTTTTTAGATGTTCGCGCGCGGTAAAACGATTGCAAAAATAATTCAATAACTTTTTTATTGTAAATAAATACCTACATATTTTTTTTAACTATCTTAACTAAGCAAAATTTAAGAAATAAATACAATAAATAACATAATTTGAATTTTAAAATTTATTCCATTAATAATAATTATTATAATAATAATAATTATTATTATAATTATATTAATAAGTATTGAGTTAAGAGAAGTCTTCTGAGCTCCCGATTAATAGCCTAAATAAATCATACAATTTTAAAAAAGCTAATTTATAATTATATGAAGCACTTTGTAATATTGATTGGGATTTTCTTGAGGACTTTACTGACTATGCTGTTGAAGAATTTTATAAAATCATCTACTAATTATTTAAACAGTTTGTACCTCTGTATAATAATTTTAAATGGAAATACCCAGCATGGTATACAAATGAAATAATATGTAAATAACATAAAATTAAAAAATCACTATCATAAAAAATTCAAACGCTCTAAAAATATAAATGCTTTAAATGATTTTAAAATTATTAAGAAGCAAGTAAAGTTAGCTAATAATGATTTTCTGGCTAAAGTTGAGTCGGGTTTTAAATCTGATCTTGAGAGTTTCTGGCATTATATTTAAACAAAAAAAGGTGGGTCGCGAATTCCTTGTAATATGTTTCTTGAAGATGATGAATTTGAGTGTGCTGAGGATATAGTTGCTGGTTTTGCAAACTATAGTATACTTCAAGTATATGTTTATGAGACTGGAAACCAAATTAGTTTAAACAATTTTAAGCAAAGTTCAAACCACATTCACTTAAATTTGTTTTCATGAAAAAGTCATATCCAATGCTATTAAATCTCTAAAAAATAGCTTGACCTGTGGTCATGATCAAATTCCCAGTTTCTTTATTAAGGATTGTCAACATTTGTTAACTTCACTCCTTCTTACTATATTTAACATAATTTTAAGGACTTTCCTGAAAAATGAAAAGTAACCCGTATTACTCCGATTTTTAAAACTTGGTAATGACATTGGTAATTATAGACCATTTGCAATTCTGTCAAACTTGTCCAAGGTTTTTGAGAAGTCTTTATATTTCCACGTCTACAATGGCATTTCGCAAAGTATGTCATCTTATCAACATGATTTTATACATAAAAGGTCTTTAGAGTATACTGTTACTAATCTGTTTGATTTTACTCAATATGTTTCCAATGTATTGGACCAAAAGGGCCAAGTGGATGTGATATATACTGACTTCTCGAAGGCCTTTGACAAGGTTGACCATAATATTTTGCTTGTTAAACTTAAGTCTATTGGTCTGAGTGAACCCCTAGTTGAACTTATACGCTCGTACCTAAGTAACCTTCAACTTTATGTTTGTTTTAATGGCTTTAAGTCCAATTGTTTTGTTCCTACATCAGGCGTACCTCAAGGATCAAACTTGGGTCCGTTGTTGTTTAACATATTCATAAACGATTTATCAGTAGTAGTATGTATATTTATTGGGAAACCAAAAGGCTATTGACCGAGGTCTTTCTGCCACAATTTATCATTTTCTTTAACATGTAAACATCTATTTTTGCAGATGATTTAAAGGTATTTTCCAAAATATCTAATGTTGATGATTGTTTAGAGCTGCAGAATCAGTTCAATGTAGTACATCAATGGTGCAAATTAAACAACCTAGTTTTAAACATGAAAAAATGCAAAACATGTACGTTTTCATTAAGGAAATATCCAACAGTTTTTCAATACTCCTTAAACAATAATAATCTTTCTTCTTGTGATGGTATTAATGATCTCGGTGTCTACTTTGACAATAAATTGTCATATACAAAATTTAGTTTCCCAGGCATTTAAAGTATTGGGCTTTATAAGCAGGAACTCTCGAGGATTTCAAAATGAAACAGCGATAAAATCTTTAAATTTTTGCTTGATAAGATCTAAAATTGAATATTGCTCCATAATTTGTTCGCCGCACTTTAATAACTCATTTATAATGATTGAGAATGTTCAACGTAAATTTTTAAAACTATTATCATTCAGGCTAGATGTCTACCCAATCAGTGGTTGAATCAGTTACTGCTTGATCGATTTAATGTTGATTAATTTCAGAGTTTTGCGTACGCCTTATCTATAGATATATATACAAGGGGATGACGTTTTTTGTGATAATTTATTAGGAGTATTCTACGGACTGTAAGTCTATAGACTTACAGTCCGTAGGTACCTATCTATAGATATTACGTTTTGTTAATTTTGCAATAGGTACCTACTAACATTTAGTAACGTGGTGTGGGAAAAATAGTGGTTTAAATAACTGTATAGGTACTATTTATATAGAATTATTATATTATATATAATTATAATTATAATAATTATAGGTAATTTTATATATCAATACAGTTATTTAAACCACAATTACCCCACCCCCAACTTAATTAATTTTAGTATTGTAGCATAATATTTATAGATACCTACACTTTTTAAAATAATATCTGGCAGTCATAATAATTATATATTATTATTAACACTTTTTCGGGTGGTTAATATAATTTTTAAACTTAAAACTTTAATAGTTATTAAGATCTAGGTAATATATATAAAAAATCTTAGTATTAAGATTTTTGAAGTGAAACTTCTTAAGCCTGGTTTATAGATTGTCCTTCATCCCTTCCTTCCGTAAAAAAAGGTTCAGGTTAGTTAGATGTAAGAAAGGAATTTTATATAATTAATGTTGTTAAAGTTAATATAATAGTTTATATAATTATTAGGACCCTTTGTTAATACTCATCTTGCCATACTATTTTTTCATTGTAACTTATAGCTTACTTATTATTAAAGAGATAATATATTACTACATAATATAAAAAATAATAACTTTAAATTGGTTATTTTTAACTTTTAGCATTTAGAGAAATTTTAATAAATCTTAATTTTACTCAAAAACTATTAACATTTTCTTAATTAATATATTTACAAAGTATACCTAAAATAGTGTGTAGAATCCAAAAATGCAAAAAAATATAGGGTGTTCCATTGAAAATAATAAGATAAAATAGAGCTACCTACTGTGAAAAGCTCATACCTTAATGTGAATAATAAATCCTTCTTCCACTTCAATCTTAGACGGCCGCCAACACTGTGACCGCTTGCGTTTTAAAGTGTGTGTAGACAATAAATATGGCAGAAGAAATAAAATCCTTGTGGTTCTTACTTCTATAAGAAAGAAAAAACTATAATTATGTTTCAATACGAAGTAAAATTCCCTACCTTGTGTCATATTTTCATCATCGAGTCCACTTATTTTACTTAAGATGTTATCTTTTCTTTTTTGTGCATGCATGAGCAGTTTTTCACAAAAACCTGGCCACTCCGAAAACATTTTCATGGATGCATCTGGATATAACTGGTCAAAATCGCTTTCAAGCTACAATTTATAAAAACTAGATATTTGGATTTTTGTAAAAACTATAGGGTGATGGGTGCATATACATACCAACGACTTCAGACTTCAGACTTCAGACTTCAGAGCTGGGTATTCATTTATATACTCGCCTATTGAGCGTGCCTCCATGGCTTTTAGTTTTTCGTATCTAATACACTGTTCAAAATTTCATGACCATTTTAACACCAAATTAACACCATATTTGGTCTATATCGATACAAACCAAAATGGTGTTAAATAGGGTTCGTTGGTCCGGTGTTAATTAAAATACTAAAATGGTGTAAATTCAAATACTAAAATGGTGTAAATTTAACTTTTACACAGTATTAAAATAAATTTTAACTGGTGTAAATTCAACTCCTTTTCAGTGTTAAATATTATGTGTTTGTGGTCAAATTAAATCATACTACACAGAAAAAAGGAAAAAAAAAAGGAAACAGGAAGTTCCTTAACGCATTACTAGTACATTACCAGTGGTATTATTCCAGAAAATGGAACCTTCAACTCGCTACTAGCGAGTCGCTAGAGATAATGTTTTTAGTTCGTTCCACTAACTTAAAATACTTTAAGTATTGACAGCTGTTTCCACCTATTTAAGGTCTCTTTAGTATCGAACAACTTGTAGTGTCACACCAAAGCAAAGGACAACATGAGCTTATATATTCTTCATGTAAGTCAACAGAGGCGAGATTTAAGAACATCACGTGATCCACAAAAAAATAAATACTTTTGGGTCTACTAAATTAATATAGTTAAATGAACTATTTCTTTTTTTCTGTGTAGGTGCACTTCTCAAATATTTTTAGATAAACACCGTTTTGGTGTTCATTTTCAACCATAATTATTATGGTGTTATATTAACACCACTTGGTGTTGGATTTTGACACCATTTTAGGATTACATTTTACACCACAGATATTTTAAACAGTGTACGAAACGTTAGTTTCCAATAAGATTCTATTTGTCGCCAAGGTTCACCGCTGTTTCTTAACCACTGCAACTCATCGCAATACTGATCTGAAGTGAGGTTACTCTCAGATTCTCTTTCCTTCACATCATCTTTACTTGATGCCAGAAGTCCACATTGTTTTAAGGTTCTTCTGTGGTTGTAAAATTTACGGAAAAGTTTTCCTGCTCCTGTTTTGTAGCCCCTGTATATTGAATAAAAAAAGTAAATGTCTTCATTTTCCGTTGGAAACAATGTCCTGATAGCACGAGCGTACCCCATAAATGTGTCAATTGATATTCTGTAATTATACGTAAGTAATGTTAATTTTTTGAAACTGCCTCTAAGTACCAATAATTACTTATGATATTAATTAAAGAGTATGCGCACCTTTTATCAATATTATCCTTTGTTTCGTAATCTATTATAGCCTCCACAAGTTTGTCTCTTAGTGCCCTGTTAAGATTTTTATTCGTTCTATAATAGCTTAAAATAGTCTTCCCCTTGTTACTATTATTTAAAATTAGTTCCAGATTAATATTCTCGATATTCACAGTGACAACATTCTGAGCGGTGCTATTGGTGGGAGTCGTGCCTGAGACGTCCTTTACTTCGGATGTTGCTATAAAAAAATATTCAGTGCCAATTGGTCCCTTAATAAATGGTTATATTGTTTGCTTACAAGTGGAAGGTACATCTAGCAACACTTCTAAACCTTCCTCTGTAGGCTCTGACATTGTAGGGTAAGACGATATAACGGATATTGCACACTAGAAACTGAATGCTCAGAAGCTGAATCCTCCATTGCTGATGACCCCTTTCAGAAAATAAATAAACTGTGAACATCTTGCCACGAAGTTTCCTAGCTGATTTGTTTTGGGGTCGTAATAAAATTGGCAATTATTTAATTAAATTATTAATCGGCCATTTCAGGCGCGCGAAACGAACGAATTACAAAACTTTTTTTTTCAAAATGTAGATAATTTATTATATAATATTTTGACATCAAAATAGTCGAAAAATATTCTTATTCTAATAGGCTATGCATTAAATTTAAAAAAACGCATGAAATATTATATAAAAGTAGATATAAATTTAATAATTGAATTGAATTGAGTCAATTATAAAATATTTCTCGCTTTTTTTTTGATTTAATGTATAGCCTAATAAAAGAAGAATATATTTGACAATTTTGATGCAAAAATAATATATAATAATTTACGTACAATTAAAAAAAAACAGTTTTGTGATTTGTCCTGTCCGTATGCTTGAAATAATACTAAACAGTTAATTAAATTATTAATTATCTTAAATGAATGAATTTATTAATTATAGCATAGTGGATCGAAGGGAAATATAATTAGCTTTTTAAGTTTTATAACATTTGCAAAATAAGCTGTTTTCAGTCCTGTTTTCCACGTAAGGTGACCCATATACAAATTTAAAAAACTACTTGAGTAACAAAAAAATTGTAAAGTACAATTATTCACGAAGTAATTTTTTTTTAAATATTACATTTTTATTTATACAACGTGTTAATCCTTGGGACAATACCAACGTTTTTATTTTTAACACCCTGTATAATTGAAAATATAATATTAAAAAAAAAATTACTTCGTGAATATTTGTCCCTTATACATTTTTGTGACTCCAGTAGTTTCTGCAGGGTATATGGGTCACCTTACGTGAACCACCCTGTACAGGGTGATCCCCTATAATGTCACCTCCCTCTAACTTTTTTATTTTAAGTCTCCCAAAAAATTTAAAAGGTTGGTTATGTAGGTAGTAAAAAATACTTTTTTTCTACGTATAAAGAAAAATGGAAAATTGATCAGTATACAGGGAAAAACAAAAAGTTTTTTTCACTGGATCACCCTATATATGTATTTATTTTTCGATTCCTTGTAAAATTCTAAGCATATTTCATATAACATACCATATACCTAAATTCAACCGTTTTTGAAATATTTATTATTATTTATTATTTTTAAGATAATAATTTGAAATAGCTTGTGTTTCTCTGTCTGAGTACCCCATTTTTACTTATTTAATAAGACATATTGACATAATGTGACTATAGTACCTAATTTATTTTAAATAAAAATTTTGGTATACTGAGGCTTCTTGATTTCTAATAGTTTAAAAAAACATTTAATGATAACATTTTGAATGCGAATATTTCAGAAACGGTTGAGTTTAGGTATATGGTTTGTTATATGAATTATGCTCAGAATTTTACAAGGAATCGAAAAATAAATTCATATATAGGGTGATCCATTGAAAAAAATAAACTTTTTGGTTTTCCCTGTATATTGATCAATTTTCCATTTTTCTTTATACGTAGAAAAAAAATATTTTTTTAGTACCTACATAACCAACCTTTTAGATACTTAAATACTTAAATATACCATAATATGGTATACAGTAAAACAACGAAATATATGTTGACCTATAAGGATTAACTTAAAAACAATGCTTTTTATGTATTTTTTTAGAATTAACGTGGACTTGATGCAGACTTGTCATAAATTAGGCCGATGCTATTGGTCATTGTCATATTTTTATTGGTCGATTATTTTCCTAGATACAAATGCATAATTTGGGCGAAATAATTTCGCACAAGTGGCACGAGACAATGGTGTAGCATCGATTGTCGATATTAGGTTGCGATTATTATGGTAACCATATTAATGCGTGATGCACTTTATTGATTGCACCCTATATTTCGTACTGTTTCAATTGACTTCGTATACATATACGCTTATTATTTTAGCGATGCG